>JAPVLO010000201.1:6297680-7019020 GCA_027257055.1 Cephalopachus bancanus
GTAGGTAGTTTTCTTATTATGTAGTCAATTTCCTTGACTGTTATTCCTTGACTATTTAGGGTCTCAATTTCTTCTTGTTTCAACCTAGGCAGGTTGTATGATGACAGAAAGTCCTCCATTTCCTTGAGGTTTTCAAGTTTGTTTCAATACAGATGTACATAGTAGTCTCTAATGATCTTTTGTATTTCTTCAGGGTCAGATGTGACCTCATCTTTTGTGTTTCTGATTGTGCTTATATGGGTTTTTTCTCTCTTTTTCTTGGTCAGTCTAGCTAGGGGACCATTGATCTTGTTTATCCTTCCAAAGAACCACTTTTTGTTTCATTGTTTTTTTTGTATTATCTTTTTGTCTTCTATGTCCTGGATTTGGGCTTTTATTTTGGCGATCTGGATTCTTCTGCTGAAATTAGGGTTTTTGTGGTCTTGCTTTTCCAGCTTCCTTAGGTGGGTTGTTAGGCTGTTAATTTGTGTTCCTTCCATTTTCTTCATGTGTGTTTGTAGGGATATAAATTCCCCTCTTACTACAGCTTTCAAGGCATCCCAGAGATTTGGGTAAGATGTTTCTTCATTTTCATTTGTTTCCAGGTATCTTTTGATCTCTGTTTTGATTTCATCATTGACTCAGGAGTTGTTTAGCATCATGCTGTTTAGTGTCCATGTCTTTGTGGGTTTGGGGGGAACTTGTTGGTGTTAATGTTTATTTTTATTCCATTGCGATCCGAGAAGGTACATGGTAAAATTTCAGTCCATTTAAATTGGCTTATGCTTGATTTATGGCCAATTATGTGGTTGATCTTAGAATATGTTCCATGTGGTGATGAGTAGAATGTGTATTCTGTGGTCTTTGGATGGAGTGTTCTATAGGTATCAATTAAGTCCATTTGGTCAAGAGTCACATTGAGGTTCCGGATCTCATTGCTGATTTTTTGTCCTGATGATCTGTCTAGGGTTGTGAGTGGGGTATTAAAGTTCCCAGTTATGATGGTGTTAGAGTCAATATCTTTCTTCAGTTTTGTTGCCTTATGAAAGTTGGTGCACCTATGTTGGGTGCATATATGTTTAGGATAGATATTTCTTGTTGATGGAGTGAAACTTTTATCATTATATAGTGGCCCTCTGTATCTTTTTTAATTTTTGATAGCTTAAATGGTATTTTGTCTGAAATTAGGATCGCGACTCCTCCTTTCTTTTGTGTTCCATTTGCCTGAAAATTTGTTTCCCATCCTCTTACTTTGAGTCTGTGCATGTCCTTTCTAGTGAGATGGGTCTCTTGAAGGCAGTATATTGTTGCCTGGGGATATTTTATACATTTTGCCATTCTATGTCTTTTCAGTGGTGCATTTAGTCCATTCACATTCAGGCTAATTATTGAAATGTGAGAGTTCATCCCTATCATAGAGTTCTTATAGAGTTGTTGTTCTTCCACTTGGTTTTTTGTCTTTCTTTTGGTTTTGGGGTTGGTTCATGTGTATTTTATTCTTTTTCCTGTACTCTTTGAAGAACGTTGTTCTTTTTTCCTTTCTTCTGTGTTTTGTACTTTCTTAAGTGTTTCCTGTAGAGGTGGTTTGGTGGCAGCGTAAGTTCTTAGGGATTGGATATCTGGGAAAGATTTTAATTCTCCTTCACTGATGAATCTTAACTTGGCTGGATAGGTTATTCTTGGTTGAAATTGTATATCTTTTAGGACATTGAAGATAGGGCTCCAAGCTCTCCTAGCCTTCAGGGTTTCTGCAGATAAATGTGCTGCTATTCTAATTGGTCTTCCATGATAGGTGATCTGGCCTTTTTCTCTTGCTGCCTTTAGGAATTTTTCTTTTATGCCTACTTTGTTTAGGCAAATTATTATGTGTCTAGGAGTTGGTCTTCTTATTTGTTGTCTTGCAGGGGTTCTCTGAATCTCTTGTGTTTGAATTTTTGCATCACTGATTAGATAAGGGAAGTTTTCTTGAATGATCTCATGGAAAGTTTGTTCCAGTGTGGTCTCTGTCTCTCTTTCTGCCTCAGGAAGACCAGTTACTCTTAGGTTCGGTATCTTGAAGTAATCACTCATCTCTTGAAGGTTTTCTTCTATCTTTTTGAGCTTGTTTTCTGAGTTTTTAAGAATTTGGGTTAGTTCTATATTTTGGTCCTCAAGTTCTGAGATTCTTTCTTCTGCTTGGGTAATTCTGCTTTCCATGCTTATCAGTTCGTTATTTATTTCATTCACAGTATTCTTTATTACTGTTGTTTCAGATATCAGCTCCTTCCTAGCTTCTTCTTGTCTCTCCTCAATTCTTTTTAATCTCTCCATTAATGTCTTGATATCTAGGTTTGTAGTTTGGGACCAGTCATTCTGGGGGCTCTTCATTGTTTGCATTCCAAAGTCAGTTTTCTCAGTGTCTACCCTCTCAGGGGTCTGGGAGAAACCCATATTCTTCTTTTGGTTTTTCTTCATTTATGTAGCTTTTTTCTCTCTCTCCTTTTTTCCCTCCCCTTCTTTAATTCTGTTTTTCAGGGAAAGTGGGTTGCTTTTGTTCACTTGTGCAATCTCCTGTTCTTCCTTATGAGGGTCTTCTGGCTTTGTTCACTTTTGAGGTTGGAGTGTGGGCTACAGGTTGTACTTTAAGCAGTTTTGAGGTTTAATTGAGGGGGAAGCTATGATTCAGAATCTATATGCTGATTCCAGAATCCACCAACAGGTGTATGAGCACACTGGAACCTATTTCCCACTGCCTTATAATCTGTCTGTGCAGCAGTACACAGCCAGCATACTCCTAAATGGACAAAAATCGGAACCATTTCTCCTGAAAACTGGAACAAGACAAGGTTGCCCACTCTCACCCCTCCTGTTCAATATACTATTGGAAGTCCTGGCTAGAGCAATCAGAGAAGAGGAGGCAATCAGGGGTATTCAAATAGGAAAAGAGAATGTCAAGTTATCTCTCTTTGCAGATTACATGATTGTATACCTTGAAAACCCAAGAGAATCTGTCAAAAACCTCCTTACACTGATAAAGGCCTTTGGCAAAGTCTTAGGATATAAAATAAATGTGCAAAAGACAATTGCATTTCTTCACACCAATAATAAACAAACAGAAACCCCAATAAAAAGCACAATTCCATTCACAATATCCACAAAAAAAATGAAATACTTTGGCATCTTCCTAACCAGAGACATGAAAGACCTTTACAATGAAGACTATAAAACTCTGCTCAAAGAAATCAAAGATGACACAAACAAGTGGAAAAATATCCCATGCTCATGGGTTGGAAGAATCAACATCGTGAAGATGTCCGTCTTACCTAAGGCAATCTACAGATTCAATGCAAAACCCATCAAATTACCAGCAACATTCTTCTCAGACCTAGAAAAAAACAACACAGGAATTCATATGGAAACACATACGACCAAGAATAGCCAGAACAATTCTCAGCAAAAAAAAAACAAAGCAGGCAGTATCACATTACCAGACTTCAAACTTTACTATAAAGCTACAATCATCAAAACAGCTTGGTATTGGTATAGGAACAGGCATATAGATCAATGGAATAGAATTGAGATTCCAGATGCTAAACCTCAATTCCTCAACCAACTCATCTTCGACAAAGCCTCCACCACCTACCACTGGGGAGAGAAGAACCTATTCAGTAAATGGTGCTGGGGAAACTGACTGACCACATGCAGAAGATTCAAACAGGACTCCTATATATCCCCATACACAAAAATGAACTCCAAATGGATCAGAGACCTAAATGTAAAACCTCAAACCATAAGAACATTAGAAAAGGAAGGACATACCCTCATGGAAATTGGAACTGGCATCCTATTCCTGAACAAAACCTGAAACCCACAGGCCATATGAGTTAAGATAAACAAGTAGGACCTCATTAAACTAACAAGGTTCTGCAAAGCCAAAGAAATCATCAAGAGAGCAGGGAGACAGCCTACAGACTGGGGAAATGTATTTGCCAACTCCAGGTCTGACAAAGGCTTAACATCTTGGATCGACAAGGAACTCAAACGTGCTGAAAAGAAAAAAACAAACAATCCCATTATAAAATGGGCAAAAGATATGAACAGACACTTCACAAAGGAAGACGTCCGAGCAGCCAACAGACACATGAAGAAATGTTCACCCTCCCTAATCATCAGGGAAATGCAAATCAAAACCACACTGAGATACCACCTAACTCCAGTCAGAATGGCAATTATCTATAACTAAAAAAATGACAGTTGCTGGAGAGGGTATGGCGAAAAGGGAACACTTCTACACTGTTGATGGAAGTGCAAACTGGTGCAACCTCTGGGGAAAGCAGTGTGGCGATTCCTAAAAGCTCTAAATATCAACCTCCCATATGACCCTGCAATCCCCCTACTGGGAATATACCCTGAAGAACTCAAATCACTCTATAAAAAAGATACCTGCACATGAATGTTTATCGCAGCATTCTTTACAATAGCAAGAACCTGGAACCAACCATGCTGTCCATCAAAAGAGGACTGGATTAAAAAAATGTGGAACATATACACGATGGAATACTATGCAGTCATGAAAAAGAACAAAATCATGAATTTTGCAGCAACCTGGATGGAACTAGAGTCTATAATACTGAGTGACCTCTCACAGAAACAAAGATCTGAGTATCACATGTTCTCACTCATATAGTGGACTTTGATCCTCCAATGTAATACCATAAGAAAATGACTGACAGTGGTGGGAAACTATGAGGGGGAGAAGGGATATGGGATTAAGGGTAATAAACATCTGCCAGGGGACAGAGAGACACCTCTTATCAACAAGGGTGCCTGAACAAAGCATATTTGTATACCTAACTCTTAACTGTACCCCACAATATCATAATAAAAAATATTGATTATAAAAAGAAAAAAAAAGATTTTTGAGGCTAGCTGGTGTGCCCTGGTACAACCCCACCCAGAGCATCTGTTATGGGTTGAATTGTGTCCTTCACTCCCCTAAAATTCATTTGCTGAAATCTCAACTCCCAGTATCTTAGAATGTAACCACATTCAGAGGTCATTAAAATGAGGTCATTGGCTGAACGCAGTGACTCAAGTCTGTAATTCCAGGACTTTGTGAGGCCAAGGCGAGAGGATTGCCTGAGCCCAGGAGTTCGAGACCAGCCTGGGCAACCTGGTGAGACCTTGTCTCTACACTACACCAAAAAAAATAGCTGGGCATGGTAGCACTCATCTGTAGTTCCAGCTACTTGGAAAACTGAGGCTGAAGGATCACCTGAGCCCAGAAGGTTGACACTAGGGTGGTCATGAGCATGCCACTGCACTCCCGCCTGGGCAACAGAGTGAGATTCTGACTCAAAAGAAAAATGAGGTCATTAAGGTGGGATCTTCATCCAATATGACTGGTGTCTCAATACGAAGAGAGAGAGACACCAGGAATGTGTCAGGATGAGACTGAGAGAGAACCCTGTGAAGAAGCAATAAGAGTACAGTCATCTCAAGCCAAAGAGGAAGGACTCAGCAGCAGCTAGCCATGCCGGTGCCTTGATCTTGGACTTCCAGTCTCCAAAAGTGAAATAAATTTCTGCTGTTGAAGCCACCCAGTATGTAGGATTTTGTTATGGCAACCTTAGCAAACTAATACAACATCCTTCCCTGTATCAGGATAGCTTGGTAAATATACAGGAGACAATGGGAGTTAGATAACCTTGAGAAAGAGCTCCCAAGGGAGCTCATCCTTGTGTGTGTTTAAGAATTTGAATTCTTTTTTTTTTTTTTGAGTTGGAGTCTCACTCTGTCGCCCAGACTTGGAGTGCAATGGCACGCTCCCGGTCACAGCAGCCTCGACCAGCTGGGCTCCCGCGATCCTTCCACCTCAGCTATCCAAGTAGCCTGAACTACAGGCACATGCTACCACGCCCAGCTAATTTTTGATTTATTGTAGAGAAGAGGTCTCGCCAAGTTGTTCAGGTGGTTCTCAAACCCGCAGGCTCAGGCAATCCACTCACCTTGGCCTCCCAAAGTGCTGGGATTACAGGCTGAGCCACCGAACCTGACCAAGAATTTGGATTTTGACAAAGATAGAGCACTGGGCGGGAGTCTAGACTAATTGGCCTCCAATGACTTTTCCAACACATAGATTCTATGGCTTTTTTTCTCTACAAACTTCAATTTCTCCATGGAAGAGAATTGTCATTGCCATAATTAAATATGGTCTCCTAACTAGAAATTAAAAGTAAAATGAAAATTGTTTTATTTTATTTTAAAAGACAGGGTCTGGCTCTGTCACCCAGGCTGGAGTGCACGAGCACAATCAAGGTTCACCACAGCCTTGAACTAGGCTCAAGCAATCTTTCTGCTTCAGCCTCCAGAGTTGCTGGAACTACAGGTGCACACCACCATACCCAACTTTTTTTTTTTTTTTAATGTACAGCGAGGTCTTGCTATGTTACCCAGGCTGGTCTCAAACTCCCAGGCTCAGACAATCCTCCCACCTCGGCCTCCCAAAGAGGTGGGATTAAAGGCCTGAGCAACTATGCCTGGCCAACAAAAGTGTATTTAAAGACATTTGCTTGACTCCCTCTAGTCTTTGATTTCTTAATTTCTCAAACACAAGGTCCCTCACTGCTGCCATTATGTTTTCTCCCATTTTTGGGCATGAGTATTTGAAACGGGCCTTAAAGGGCAGATAGGATCTTACCAAATGGGAAGAGAAGGGCTAGAGGTTGTCTTTCCTGGGTGAGAAGGAGGTTAATGTCCCCATCTCCACTGTCAGAGTCACAGAGAAGTGAGACGGTCTTTGAACAGCTGCAGTTACCACAAGGAAATGGCATTCCAGAATCTCTCTCCAGGTTTAAGGATCTGCAGAACTGCTGCTAACTGTGCTGGTTCTGCAGAGTCACTCAGGGAACTGATCTGCATTAATTTAACAGCAAGCCTAACTAATCCTGTTGAGAGGGAGGAAAAAAATAGCAAGAACAATGGCTATTGCTAATTCAACATTTTCATTTTGGGGAATACATTCTGTTTCTTAGATGATCAGGAACATTTCCAAGTTATTTTACAAAAGCTGCTGCTGAGAGAACCCATCACATGATAAATGGTGTCCTTGCTCTTTTGTTCCTGGTTTTCCTGTAGTAAAAGCACTAATGAATAGTACATGTCCCAAAATGTAAAACATGCTTTGATTTTAAAAGTCAACATGTGCACTTAAAAATGATAATTTTGTTATGTACAGGATATTTTAACACAGTTTTTAAAGGTAATACAAAGTTTGAATCATGTAAGATAACACCTGTAGACACACCTGCCTTCTGAGAGAGTAGGTAGACACAGGTTAATAGAACCACGTAAGACAGCACGATGGGACAGGCATGAATGGGAGGCTGAGAATTCAACCATTTGCACCCAAAAAGATGTCAATGTCTTGATGCCAAGAACGATACTCAGTATGAATTTATCTGTGAAACACTAGTTATGCTGCCTTAGTGGATTTCACAAAGTTGCACTCTTTACTGTTTAAAGCATTTTTCTACAGGCACAAATTGCCTACTGTTTCTGAAGAAGAAGGTCAAGGCCCAGGGTGGAGATCCAACCTCCAGATGTTGTGGCTCATGCTGTCAGAACCAAATTCACCCTTTCCACTTGGACAGTCTCTCAACAATAGCACGTGATTAGAAAAGAGGATGGCTCCATTCCAGAAAAAGCCTTCTGTTCTGTGTTTGCCTTAAGGGTATGATGTTATGTTTTGTCCCCAATGCAAAGTGGTAACAAACTACAATGATTATACACTTGCTGTATGCAAAGCATACCACTTGGTCTTGAGGCTACGGCAGAACAACAACAAAAAAAAAAAAAACACATACTTCTGCCATCACCAGGCTTGGAATCTGGATGGGTTGACAAAACATGTTTCTAATTAGGAAGGGTTACCCTGAGGAGATTACCAGTGAAGATTAATTACAAGGATTTTTCTTGAAGTGCCAAAACTGTTTCCCTCAGTTAATATTTCAACCACTTGTCATCTATTTTGTAATACAATTTTGACTTAAAATTCAAATCCCAACAACAGAAACAACATTTTTCAAATAATTAGATTGATTTGTAATTTAGTGAGTCTGATTTTCTTTTAAATATGCCACAAAATGTAAGTCAGATTTGTTTTCCTCCTCCCGGGATGATTGTTCCTGGCCCAGTCCTTAACACCAGAGAGACACTCCAACACTGCTAGTGATTTGGGGCTTTATTTGTGAGCTGGGTAAGTCTCCTAACACCTCATTACAGCCACATGATAAGTTCCCAGAGGAAGCTTCTGTGGGTGGAGTTGGCTGCCATGATGCACTATTGTCTACCTCATGGATCAAAAACAATAGCACATACAGAAAACATTTACTGGATACTTCTTCTAAGTGCTTTTCTCCTTTAATCGTCACTAGGTGCTATTATTAATCCCATTTTACTGATGAGGAAACTGAGGCACACTGAGTTTGGATTATTTGTTCGTGATCTCCCAGCTAGAAAGTCGTGAACACAACCTGAGTTCTTCCCACCAGCCTGTCCCAGATTTCGGCCTGAGAGATGCTGATATCTCCCAACACCAAATATATATCTCAAATTGAGCCATAGGACTTACTTTCTTTGGTTGCAACGATGCTGAAGAAGGGCTTTTAAGAAAACATCTGCAATCCTCATTTCCCACTCTCTGACAAGACTCTGAATCCCTGCCCCTGGGGAGGGCTGAAGTATATTCTTCCTCTTGTTGCCCTCCCTCGTTCCCTGGAAAACAAGAGCATCAAAATAGCTTGGACGGTTCCTGTGTCTTTCTTCCCTCAATCCATAGTCTTTATCTAATTTCCTGGCAATTTTCATTTTATTGAACGTATTTTTATAGCTGGGTCACCTCAAAATGCATGTGTGTATGTGAGTGTGAGTGTGTGTGTGTGTGTTGTATACATATATATTAATTCATGAGGATTAATAATGCATGCTATACAAGTATGTCATAAAAAAGTATTCCTCACTGTGGTTCCAACACATTTCAGCTTGTTCAAGGATTTTATTTGATTAAAGGAAATTAATTTAGAAAGTGCTTTTCTTTCTTAAAAAGTGTTTTACTCTCCCAGTTGTATTTTTGTAAGCACTCCCTTTCTCAGCTACATAATATAAACAGATTTTTAAAGCAGATTTCCTTTGCTGTGTCCTTTCGGCAATGTTTCCATTTCCTATAGGCATTCCCATGGGAAACTACTGTCGGTGTTAATTAAAATTGCCAGTTAGAAATATAGAACTTTCATAGAACCATCAGCATAGGCCTCTCTGTTCTAGAGAACAGCTTTATACTTCTCTAGCTCTTCTAACAGTAGCCTATTTTTATTTCTTCGTGTTGCTTGATGTTGCCAGTTACAAATGCAGTGGAACTGGATCACAACCTACAGATTCTGCTCTGATAGCAATCAAAGCATAACCACAGAAAAAAGTTCATGTGATATCTTCCAGCTGTCAACTTGTTCACTAGCCCCAACTTTAAAGCGTATCAATCTATAAACCTTGACAGTGTTTATTCATTACTTGGCAGATATTGATCAACAATAGAATCTTAAGCACTACTCAAAGCAATAGATATAAAATGTACATGTATATGTGGTAGGCGTTAGACCTGTTTCC
Source organism: Cephalopachus bancanus (assembly GCA_027257055.1). Lineage (NCBI taxonomy): Eukaryota > Metazoa > Chordata > Mammalia > Primates > Tarsiidae > Cephalopachus > Cephalopachus bancanus. The sequence continues at coordinate 6,307,302 of JAPVLO010000201.1, forward strand.
TAAAATGCAATGCTCCACTTTTAGCCACAAGGCAGGACTGCGCATTCCATCCCTCTGAAGTTAGGCATGACCTTCTTACTGGTTTGGCCAATGAAATGTGAATGAAAGTGACATGTGCCACTTTCAAATGGAAATAATAACTTCCAGTGATGGATTACCAGCTTCTCTTTGTCTGCGCAAGGATTATGGGAGCTCAACTTGATATAGATATGCTCATCTTGATATAAAGCAGTCGAGGATGCTGAGCTGGAAAAACAGCTGTCCTGGGAGGCCTCCTGACCCACAACAAACTTTGCACTAATGAGAAACAAACTTCTGTTGTTTGGTGGTGATTGTTACAGCAGTATAACCTTGCCCATCCTGACTAATACAGTACTGTGTGTGATCTGTGACTTCCATCATACTGAAGCCCAGAGCCATTTGTGCAATTTCTGAGTAAACTAATCAACTTGCTCTGTAAATGGCCAAATATCAGTTTAACCATCTCATCTTGAAAATGAGCACTAATATGTCATTACAAGGACTGGGAAAGATGATTTGCACAGATCAGTGTACATTTTCTTTACTGTTAGAAAAGCAAGTGATGACACATCTTGATGATCAATGTGCAATGATCAATTTCCCTTGCACATAAAGGGCAGCCCATTATATCTTGTAAACAAAAAACCTACTTTAGCTAAATTATTTCTGAAAATAGAATATAGACAGACAAAACATACAAAGCAGTTTCCAGTTATTTCTTGCCAGCATAAAAATCCTTAACAGAAGGCTTGTGAGCACACTCTCTGTGAACAAAAGGGGCACCCCTCATTTGAGCTACTTGGACACTGTCCCCTTCCAAAGCTGCACACATCTGAAAGAACAGCTTTCTCTCCCAGATGGCATGGACTCCATTTCCCCCAACCTTCTCTGTCGATCACCTTCATGGTAGGCAGAATTGGACCTTCCAAATATGTTCTCCAGGAACCAGAAAGTTCAGGCTCCCAAAGTACATTCTTCTCTGCACATGGGATATTTGAACTACATGTATGGGAAAAAACTGTTCAGAAAAATAAGAACTAACCCTTTGAAATTCTAACCACACCATTTTTGAGGTTAAGAGAAAAGCTCAATTGGCTTTTCCTTCCTTCATTGCAAATCTAAAATTCCTTTTTCAACCAAGTTGATATAAGAAATATCATATTGAGAGGTACAAGAAAAACAGTTTCTGAGTTCTGGTATACCTGCACAAATGCCACAAGATATTATGATCAAACATCTATATTGAGAGCAACCTGCACCATGAGGCGCTCACAGAGACATCTTGATTACAATACACATGATCCAGTGTACAAGCAGCCCCACTTGTGAATGGTAAGAAACTTAGAGAGCAGCCATCAATCTGCTGCATCCAATCCTGAAACTTAATATGGTTTGAATAGTTTATTCAAAGACAACTTATTAGGTCACAGATTTTGACATATGGGAAGTTATTAAAAATCATATGTATCATTTGATTACATTTTTCTAAAGCTTCGTGTATGTCCAGTTTTTCTTAAGTTAAAAAAAGATAACTATTTTTCACATTTTCTGGAGATCTGAGTAGTGAAATTAGAGAAATTTCCACTTTCCTCCTTATAACTTGCTGTGTTGTGTGAATTTTTTACATGGAGAAGGTGTTGCTTTTATAAACAAAGAAGTTTTAGGGGAAGAAAAGCAAGTCATGAGGGAAAAGTTTTAATGTTAACTTGATTTAATTTTCAAGTCATTCCTTTCTGTCTTCTGTCTAGTTGTCGATTGTTGATGTAGGAAATGAAATTGTTCAGTATACATCATTCATTGGGTGGGTTATGAGAATGTCTTATGTATCTGTGACAATTTAGGATTTTTAAGACTGACTATTCTTCTCTCAAAGTAAATTTGTAAACTGGATGGAGTATAATCTCCCTTTGTTAGTTTAAGCTGGTCTAATGGAAGGACAAGGAACAAATCTCTCAAGATGTTTTACAGAATTTTTCTCTGTCTGCTTTTAATGAAACTTATTCTATCACAATTCAAAAAGCAACTAAGTTTCTCAGACACAATCAACAAGTGGATTGTTAGCCTTTACTTTGCTATTTCTTTACTGAGAAACACATATTTCACTCTACGAGGGTCTCCATAGCCCTTTGCCCTTTATTTAAGGATAGTAGAAGAAAATCTTTATTCTCAGAAATATGTGCCATTTTCACCTTTAAGTGAAATGCAAAGACACAGAAATTTTACTTTTACCTGAAAATATTAAGATATAAACCCCTTGAAGGTGGGTATCTTTCTGATTACCCTCACAGCATATGGCAGAGACCCAATAGCCTTTTGATTGAATAGATGGAATTAAACGCCAATGAACTTCAGGAATTCCTTCTTTAAGGTATTAGGCAGCTAATTACATCATCAATGGTTAAAGAGACATGTTGGGCAGAATGTTTGTCCTGCCTATGATGACATGGTGACATCCCATGAAAATCATTCCAGTGACTACCTGTAAAGTATTTCAGATAACATACGAGTGTCCTAGAGAATAATATATCCTTTCTGAGAAATTTCACAATGAGCGAAATCTGATTTTGAGACTGGGTACATGCAAGAGTAGCCCTCCCTTTTCCCCCCTCCCCACCATCTCAATTCTTCTGACTGGAACAATAACTAGCATAATAAGTAAAGGTTTCAACTTATTCGTACCAACAGAGAGGAGTTTAAAAGAAGTTTTCACTATTTATCCCAGAAAAGAATTGATAATAGAAAAACCTCAGATAGTCTTGCTGATCTTGAAGCTCTAATCCAGACAAACTTGAACATAGAGAATAATAACACATTAACTGTACACATAAAAGCACTTCCTTCTTTCTTATTTCCTTCTAGGGCAGAACTTATCCTGAATTTCTTTAATTAATTAAGATTTCAAGGAAACTAAAGAGAAACAACAAAGGTCTAGACAACATGCCAAGATGATCACTAGACACTTCACAGATTAGCCATTGAACCAAACTGAACATTTGGAAATATTATTTTTGTGTAAAATATCACTCCCTGTTGTACCACCGGAGATTTACAAACTATTAAGAAATATTAGGCTTACTAAGTAAATTTTTTTGATTTTGCCAATGAATTCAGTCTGAGGGCTAAGTCTGCATGTGCTGGATACTTACAGTTTGAAATTACACTGTTATCCCTAAATCAACCAAAATAAATGCTTTCCTAATTTACAGATTTGTTACTGTGAATCCCATGACTTACTAAAGCTGGATATGTCATAAAAGGATGAATCACTTTAGTGAATCTGACAAATGTCTTAGTTTAAGCAACATAAAAATCTACCACTATAGAGAAAGACCCAAACAGACAAAGACAAACAGAAAGTACGGAAAAGTGTCCCTAAAAGTCAGTTCAGAAAGAATGACAAAGAACTTTTTATCCTGGGATTTGTCTCTGGAAAGATCGTGCATGTGTGCAGGAACTCAGACTCCATCTGTTGCTTCAGAGCCAACAGGCTTTATTGTATTGACTTTGTGCTCTTATCTGATGGCAATAAATTCTCACCAGTGAAACACCAGCTTAGCCAGTGACCCCTGCTGTTCAAATCAGACAATGGAGAGGTCTTTCTTCTCAGGGACACTCTGTGGCTTGTGCCCCGCCCTCTATGAATGGACTTGGGTTTTTGCTGGTTCCATTCAGGAATTCCTAATGTGAGCAATTAGGAGATACTTTATTTCAAGGGTCCCATCAGCAGTTGCAACACATCAGTGAGCAATAAACTACTAGCACCCCAGAAAGAGGCAGGGAAAGTTGGGAAGAGAGGCAGGAGAGTGGAAAGCACCAATAAAGAGTTTTGTATTTAAGAGAGCAAAATAGACTAGGTGTACACAGTAGACACAAATTTCAATTTTTTGAACCCAAGGATGAAGGAATTTCTACTGGTCCAACAAATTTGTGCTGTAAATGAAAGCTTGCTGGGAAGGATGTGCGCACTAACCAGAAACGGAATTTCCTTTCTAGAGATCGCTGATCTGCCCCCAGGTTTGTTTTGTTTGTTTGTTTGTTTGTTTGTTTGTTTGTTTGTTTTGAGTTGGAGTCTCACTTGGTCGCCCAGGCTGGAGTGCAGTGGCACACTCACGGTCACCCTAGCGTCGACCTGCTGGGCTCAGGAGATCCTTCCATCTCAGCCTTCCAAGTAGCCGAAACTACAGGTGCGCGCTACCATACCCAGCTAATTTTTTATTTATTGTAAAGATGAGATCTCGCCAAATTGCCCATGGACAACTTGTTTTCGAACCCATGGACGCAGTAAATCCCTTCACCTCGGTCTCCCAAAGTGCTGGGATTACAGGCTTGAGCCACCGCGCCCGGCCTGCCCCCCAGATTTTAAGTAGAAGTACCTCAGGGATGCCAATAGTATATACCATGCTCTGGCCCCCATCCCTTTTCCCGGAATGTCTAGAACTGTTTTCTCATTCAAGGAATGGAATAAACACAAACTGGTGTCTCCCAAGGCAAACCACAGACAGCCTCTATGTTGTGCCTCCATCTTTACCTGAGAGAAGCATATGATACAGGTTTATCGGTTCATTCCCAGTCAGCTGTTGACAAAGACACTCGTGGGGCCAGAGAACAGCAAGGAAATGTTCTGTTGCAGCAGTAGATTGTTCTTGTAGGGGTTATCGTTTTCTCATTTTGGAGTTTGGATTTTTTAAAAGTCAATTTCTGCTGAACTCCAAATGTGTCCATTCTCAATGAGCAAGTTTGCTGTACTTGGGACAAAGAGGACTTGAGAACTTGAAGGGGTTCACACCGGCTTCAAATCCACCAACCAAATTGCTCACACAGACCCAGGCAATTACAGTTCTCCCCCCACCTTCCGTGGGCTCCTTCGGGGCGAGGAGGGGAAGGACTCTGGGAATGCTCCTGCTTTGCCCCCAGGGAACCGTCGTCCCGCGCCCTGCCGACCCCAATCTGCGCCCCTCCTGGCAAAAAGGGGGCGCTGGGACCCGATGACCCTCGAAGCCTTGAAGGAGCTAAGCGCAGGAGCTTGAGATAGGAGCTGGCAAGCTGTTCGCCCTCGGGCTGGGAGGCAAAGGCTTTGCGGTGGCAGGCCCTGGTCTCCTCCAAAATACTCATCCGAAAACCGCTAAGGTGGGAGGGGTGGAAGGCCACGTGGAGGCGCGCGGCTGCCGGGGCGGGGCCCCCACCCCGGGCGACAGCGCCAGGGGCTACCGGACAGCGGCAGGAAGCGTCGCCCCGTGGGCCGAGGGGAAGGAGCGCGCAAAACAGTCAACCCCACGCCCGACTCGGAAAATGCAAGAGATCGCAGAAGCCCAGCCGCGTAAAGGAAGCTGACGAGCAACCCTGGAGGGACAATCTCTGTTTGGGGAACTGGCGCCCCCAGATGGCTGCCGCGAATCCCACGGAAATGCTCGGGCACGCGCACTGCGCGGCCACACCCCGAGCAGAGATGGCCCGGGTGCCCGGTCCCAGGGCGAGGAGGTGACGTCGCTCCCCTGCCGCCCTGCGCGGGGATGAAAGCCAAGCGATCGCGCTGCTGGAGACACGCAGCAGGTCAGGACGCGTCCCCAAGGCCAGCTGGGCCCTAATTTTACCGAGGCACACGTAACGCCAGCGGCGGTGTCACCTGCTGTGTGACCTGATTCAAGTGACTTAACCCCTCCGTGCCTCAGTTTCCTCGTGACTATTTCTGCGCAAGATGATAATCACGCCCGCCTTCTGCGTGGCAGCGAGGCTTTCAGGAGACAGGGCCGTCGTCGGTCAGGCTGTGAGGACAGCCTCTTAGCTGGCTCGGGTCGCCCCTCTGGGTGCTTTTCCAGGGCCCTGCCTAGGTAACTGCCTTAATCTCGGCTCCGGAGTCGCTGTAACGGCTCGAAGCCCCCAAGAAGGCCGTGCATTTTAATAATGAACCAGAAACCCTCAAATCCCGAGCATTCCAATCGAAAGGAAAGAGGGTAAGTCAGTGGTGTGGACACGGGGAGCTAAGAAGCTTGTTCCCAATTAGAGGCTGCCACTGCTTGCAGCCGGCGATGGAGGATGTGAGTTAAGAAGCTGGCATATCACACATACGGTTCTCTCCCTCTTGTTCTCATTCCTCGGAAATAAGGGTCCACACGCTTTCACTGTACCCCTCGCAAGTGGGGGGATGGGGGGAGCAGAGCAGACCCCTAGACAGGGCAATGTCCGAGTCTGAGAGTGAGGGTGAGGGGTCCTGCCGGCCCAGAAACTTTTGCAGCCAGCACAAGTTGAAACAAGAAGCCAGAGGACAGGGTTCTGGGGAAATTGGGGGCACTTTCCCTGTCTCTCGGATGTCTTCATTGCCCCGACCACGGGCTGTCGAGGCTCTTCCGTAGACCTGCAGCATGGGGGTGGGATGTTGTGTGTCACCGTGTGTGTGGTCTGAACCCACCCCACCGCCGGGGACCCAAGAGCAGCCCGCTGTAAACAGCATGCCGGGCTTCAGTTCACAGTGGAGAGGACACCGACCACCGCTTGCCCCGGGGCTTGGGTGAATAGAGTTTCGGTTCCTAAGACGGGCAGGTGCTAAGTGGGCAGGAAGGGGGTACCCATGAGCCCTCTGCCGCAAAGGCAAAAGTCTTTGGCGGGTTTGGGTCCATTGCAAGGATCGGAGAAGCCCTGGGAAGGCGAGGGCTCTCCGGGAGCGATGAGTTCGGGTTCCGCAAGGCGTCGCCTCGGGGCCGCGCCACGTGCGAGCATCTCAGAAACCTCGGCCGCGGCGGCGCGCCGGGACGGCCACCCCTCGTCCCCATCCGTGCGATTGTCACACAGACGTGGGTCCGCGCCCGCGTCCCGACCTCTGCGGGAGATTATTTCTCTCTTCCCAGCGATCAGCTCGTCCCGCGGGGAGGCGCTTGACGGGTCTCGAGCCAGAGACGGATGGGAATGGGAGTGAGGAGCGAATGGAGGTGGGGAAAGAAGCAGCAGCCGTGGAGCCGAGGCTGCTTGGCGCGGGTGCGGGGAGGGGCTGCGGCGGGCTGCCATGGGCGCCACGGACCGGGCGCCCAGGCGGGCCGAAGATGGGGATGGAGACTCCAGCACGATTCCCGGCGCCCCCTGGTGGCAATCGCCGCAGTGCGGGCTCCCAAAACAATGCCGCGGGGCGCGCGCGGCGCCGGGGCTCCCGGCCGTTCCCGGGAGTGCAGGGGCACCTCGCTCAAACGAGCCGGATCGGCTCCGGGCTTCTTGAGCGCCCAGCAGGGGAATCTGCGGGGCGGAGGCGACCCGGGGGGGAGGATGTTGAGGTGGAGCGGTGGGAGCGAGAGGGTCTTCAACCCACTACCGGACCCAAGTCCTTGCATCTCTCAGAGCTGAAGCTCTGCCGAGCTCCTTGGTTTGGGGCGCCTCTGTTTCCTTTGGGGTTTATTTGCAAAGGAGTCCGTGTTGGGGAGGGGAGATTTTAGGCATCTCGGTGCTTTGGCTAGAGACGAAAAGACCCAGGACTCATTCGCGGAAACTGCGGCCTTTTGCTGCCGCCCTCGGCCCTTCCCAGGCCGAGCACCCGGGGCAAAGGAGGGAGGGTGGAAGTTGGATCTTTAGGGACGCAGATTGCCGGAGTTCAGAAGATGCGTTCTCTCCAGGAACGGCCAGCGAGGCGCAGGAGATAACACTGAGCAGGCTTTCGCTGCCCACTCGCTAGCCCACTCCTCTGAACCCCAGAACCACAAAGCGTGCCTGGCCGGTCACTTGGGCCTTGCAGTCTCCGGAAGGAGGGACTTAGAGAAGCCGTGGTTGGAGCCGGTGGATGGCGCTAAGTGGCCTGGCAAGTTGTAACAATGTGTCCACCTTACATATGAAAGAGCCTCGTTCTCCGGGAACCATCTCGTTGATCTGCACAACCCCCTTCTGCCTGAGGCTGGGGACGGGGGTGTTGCGGAGGCCTCCTAGCCCGAGGGAAGATTAGGGAAAAGGACCCCCCCACACACACACACACACCCTTCCCTTTCCTGGCACCCTGTTCCCGATTTGCAATGTGAACTTACTGTTCGCAGTCCTCACACTAGATCCCCGGCTGCACGAGGGCGGAGGCCGGCCTGTGTGACACCCGGCGCCCAGCACCGTGCCCCCGGTACGTATGGGATGAATGAACTGATTCTAGCCCTCGTGGACCTCCAGGCAGGCTTCTTCCCTGCGGGCCCACCTGGCACGTTCTCTGTCAGTCTTCTGCGCCGGGCACCAGGTTTTCCAAACCCTGGGGGCCCACGCGCGCCGGCCATGCAGAGCGGCCTGCTGCAAGGGCCGGGGTGTGCTGGGGCCCGCGATGCCTTCAAGGACTGACTCATCCCATTCATTTAAGGGAAGAAAATCTCTTGGCAGGGGCGTTTCTACAACAAGAAAAATCTTCTGGACACTTACCCCAACAAAAGAACAAGCCCGTTTTATTGCTATTTCGTTTCCCGTGTAAAGTTTTGCTCACACGACTCTCTCATTCTGGTTTGTTTGTTTGTTTGTTTAAGGGGGGAGCACCCCGCATGGGCCACGCTGCTGGACTGTGTGGCTGGAGGTTCGGGAGGAATCGAAGTTCGCCCATTCAGGCAGGTCCTGGGCTCGCGCCCAGCGCACAAAGAGCCCGGGCTGCGGCTCGCGGGGACACGGACGCAGTCCCGCGGCGGGGACAAAAAAGTTCGGGCTGAGGCCAAACCCACCCGGGGCGCGCGGAGGCGGGGCGCGCTCCCACCAGGACCTGCCCCGCGTGGCCCCCGCGGCCCACCCGCGCCCCGCTCGCTCACTGCTGGAGCGCAACGGCAGGGCTGGTCTGCGTTTGTGGTTTACAGCAACCCTGGGGTGCGCGCGGCGGCAGCTGGGGAGGGGGCGCAGTCAGATTTCCTCCCTGTGAGCTCGTGAGGGGCATTCCCAACGGGAAACCAGCCCGGGAGAGTAGTGACCAACCCTGCTCAGATTACCCCTCGCTGGCTCCTCCCTTACTCCCCCCTCCGCCTCCAGATTTGCATAAAAAAGGCCAAGAAAACTCTGGCTGGCCCCAGCCGCGGCTCACTCTGCTCCCACGGGTCGGAGCCCCCTGGAGCTGCGCGCCGGTTTGCAGCGCCGCCCGGCTCCTCTGCGCCCCGCCGCCGGCTCTCCAGGACCCCGCGCCCCGCGGCCGAGCGCGCGGGCCCGGCAGAGCTCGGGCTCCGCCGCCCCGCGCCTCTCGGCTCCGATCGTCCGCCCCCCCGGGGGCCGCGCGCCCACCATGCCGCGGGGCCCCGGCTCGCTGCTGCTGCTCGTGCTCGCCTCGCACTGCTGCCTGGGCTCGGCGCGCGGGCTCTTCCTCTTCGGCCAGCCTGACTTCTCGTACAAGCGCAGCAACTGCAAGCCCATCCCGGCCAACCTGCAGCTGTGCCACGGCATCGAGTACCAGAACATGCGGCTGCCCAACCTGCTGGGCCACGAGACCATGAAGGAGGTGCTGGAGCAGGCGGGCGCCTGGATCCCGCTGGTCATGAAGCAGTGTCACCCAGACACCAAGAAGTTTCTGTGCTCGCTGTTCGCCCCCGTCTGCCTCGACGACCTGGACGAGACCATCCAGCCGTGCCACTCGCTCTGTGTGCAGGTGAAGGACCGCTGCGCCCCAGTCATGTCCGCCTTCGGCTTCCCTTGGCCCGACATGCTCGAGTGCGACCGTTTTCCCCAGGACAATGACCTCTGCATCCCCCTCGCCAGCAGCGACCACCTCCTGCTGGCCACAGAGGAAGGTAAGCCCTCCCTCCTGCTTCCCCGCTCCCAGCAAGGCCGAGGCGCTCCCGGGGGACCCCGCCCCTGTCCGGCCTCCCGGTGCGTCCCCGCACCAATCCCGGGAAGGGCAGACGCCCTGGTTGTCATCGCGACAAGCCTGGGTCAAATTTGAGACACCCTCGTCCCCATCCCAAGTCTCTCATTCTCCTCCGGAGTTATACTTAGGGATAGTTATTTTTAAAAGAAATAGACGAGCACGAAGAACGGAAAGGCGGCCTTTGAAAAATAGAAGTCCAGTTATTAAAGATGCTGGCGCTGGGGCTGCGCGTCTGAGCGCGTCGAGGGTGGCAGGAGTAGAGAGGGCATCTGGCCCTGGCTCCTCTGTCAGCCTCTCAGCCCCCTCTCACCTCCAGGCGGGACTCTAGTCCAGGAGAATTTCCCTGCGGGCAGGATAGCCTGGTGCACCAGCGGGTAACCTTCGAGGGTACTTTTTGTCCTTTGCCAACTTGGGTTTTGGAAATAAACCTGGGCTGCCACAGAGCGTGTGGAAAACAGTGTTGGTTGTAAAGGCTCAGGTGTTTGAGGAGGAGGAATTTCTGTCACTATCAGCTTTTGTCTTAGGAGTGGTTTTCAAGATTAACGGGAGAAAATCGTGCAAAAGAGAGTTTCCCGGGGTTTTAGAAAACAGAGGGAGAGTTTCTCTGCAAAAACCATCAAAGCAATGGAAACCTTATGGGCTCTTGGTAGCCCCCCTGAGAGAAAAACACAATCAACGTGTGGGGCTGATTTAGGGCCCCTGGGATGCGAAGGGGGCTTCCTTATGCCTCTGGGATTCGGCAGCTTTTCTCTTTCAATCTCTAATTGTTTTCCTACAGACATCATTAGTTCAGGAAAATGCAGAGTCTCTTTAGCAATCTTTCCTGGCAGGCACCATGAGTTTGCGATCATCTTATTGGTTGGATTTCTAATTTATTGCAAATGTTTGGCATTTTTCAAGCATTTGTCCAATATATACCGTAGACCAACCAATACAGGTTAGTAACACTTTATAAACCTCCTGGGAGCTCCTAATTGGAAATATTTGATTTTGTATGGGTGAGGGGACTTAAGGGCCGTTTTGTGTGTGTTGCTTTTGTTTTTTATTTCTTTCCACTGTCAGCAGCAACATTATACATAGAACATTTACCCCAAAGGTCACCTTTCTCCTTCAAAATAAAAGTTTGCATTCTTCAAAGTTTGTTCTCCATGATTTTTCTGACTAGTCTGAGAAATAACTCCTGTTATGAATCACATAAAGTTTTTTCCTATTACTAAAAATCTTCTAATTTCACCTACATTTTAAAGGCAGCATTATACGTTTTCTTTTTTCCTTTTCCCAAGAAATCAGATTGTTTCAGAAGAGACTTCAGCGGGCTCTCTAGCTGTGCTAGAACACAATTCTTAGGTTTGGTCAGACCCATAAACCCTCTAGCTTCATCTTTGATTAGCTTCAGGAACGACAGGTTTGTTTGCTTGTTCTGAGTTTAAAACAGGCAAACAGGAGCAAGAAGAACCAGTACAGGGAGCTTGTTGATAACAATTAAATAAATGTCTCCTAACTCAAGCACAAACTTGGCAGAAGGCACAGGTGACAGAGAACTGATGAGAGTGGGCTGTTGTCATCAGTGAGGTGTGTTCCCAAGGTGGAACAGTCCATATGTGGTCCTGATGGCACTAGCCAGCCATCTCCCCCATCCAGGTTTGAAAAGACTCCCCAGAGACACAGAGTTCTGCTGAATAGAGTGGGCTACGCTGGTGTCCTGCGACTGAGAAAGACAATCTTCTGGCTGCATTTTGTGGTTACGGGTTTCCCCAAATCCCTCAAGGGTCTCTGGCTCTTTGGGTGCTTTCTTCTTAGGAATAACTTTTTCAAACTGAATCTGTCCCGGGGATGGAGAGGATGAGCTGAAAAACTGCACCCTGTTCCAGCTAACTGTGGCTACACACCTGCACACTCTGCCCATAAAACCCATTTATCTGAGAGTCATCAATTATTAAACACAACTTTTTGTGTTTAATAATGCTGTGTTCAACATTTCTGGCCACCAAAAATGGAAAGCATGGGGAACTTTTTAGGAATGAATGATCCTACTTTTATCGAGGAGGCAGAAGCTGGGGTCCTATAGGACAATTGCTCCTCTTGCCTGGAAAAGTCCCTTCGAATTGTTTATAAACGCCACCTGCTGTTCCCTTTTAAGCAAGTTTACTAAAAGGACTGTTTTTTCACCTTTCTAGCTCCCAAGGTATGTGAAGCCTGCAAAAATAAAAACGATGATGACAACGACATAATGGAAACTCTTTGTAAAAATGATTTTGGTAAGTAATACAACAGCAATTTCACATTCAAAACTGTTATTTTTACCAATAAGACATAAAGGCACAAATAATTAAGATGGTGCTTGATAAAGATTGAGTAAAACACAATCACAGTTCATGCTTCCCAAAATCATCTACCATGGTTATCCTGGTTCCCTCCTTACTGAACTGTCTTGTACTGAGCTGTATCTTGTTATGTGAGAGTCATTGTTCTGTTATGCTCTAACCAAATCATGAGAATTACTCCAGTCACCAATTTTCCATGGCACATTTTTAATCTCATTTTGGTTTTTTCTTGCCAACAAGCATAATCTTGAGCCATATCCTCTTTCAATTACTCGATGTGTAATTGAATGAACATAATTATTTAGCCCCAGCAAAGCAGGTTCAAAGCACTGAATTGGCCACAAATGAAAATTTACTCTAGCATCAAAATATTCTTATTTTATTCAGAACCCATGATGATTTGCTCCTCTGTGTTCTACCATTAGTATATCTATCCAAGGCACAGGTTAATCATTTGTCAGGGAGAGGTTCCTAAAATTCAAATAAATGGTTTACTGAGAAGATACCTAACATGGGACTCCTAGCAACCTTGAAACACCATCTTAATCTTTCAAAAAAAATCATTTTGTGCACCACATAATTTTTTAATTATTAATAAAAATTTTTTAATTATTAATAAATTTAATTATTAATAATTAAAAATTTTTTTAATTATTAATAAAAAAACTAAAAAATATACCTGATGTCAGAGCATCAAGATGCAATCAGCAGTTAATTAGAAAACTTGAAAATAATAACACTATTGGCACACTATCACACCTGGTTATAGAACAATTTAGAAAATATTTACAAACCATTTTCCAAAATATTTAAGTAAAATTTGTAATTCATTTGTATCTTATAATTTAACATTTTTAAATTTTTTAATGAACAAACCTAGATACATTTGCCACATTTTGGCAAATAGTTTAAAAAAGAAAAAAATCTGAGAAATTTACTTTACCAAGATACATGAAAGATCCAGTGATGACAAGGACAATAAAAAATATGGGTGATATGTCACTCAAGTTCCACAAAGTATAAGTCACTCCCCTCAAGAGGATTCTAAGAGAAAAGAGAATTGGGAACTTGTCAGCATGGAAGAACCCCATCAGCACCTCACCTGCTGACTTCAGGCCTTCAGACTAAGGTGAAGAGCCCAGTTAGACACTAGATCAATGGTGAACTCAGAGCTGGGAGCAGCTGAGAACTTCACCCACAGTCCTAAGGTATTCTTGCTTTCATCCTATTCCAAGGGCAGCACCTTTTGGTGTGTCAGAGAGGTTGGTACCTTTTAAAAATATTTATTCACCTAGCCGGGCTAGGTGTCTCAGCCTGTAATCCCGTGCCTTTGGGAGGCCGAGGTGAGTGGATTGCCTGAGCCCGCGAGTTTGAGACCCGCCTGGGCAGCTTGTCGAGACCTCATCTCTACAATAAATCAAAAAATAAGCCGGGTGTGGTAGCGCATGCCTGTAATTCTAGCTATTCGGAAGGCTTCTGCCGGAGCCCAGCAGGTCAAGGTTGCGGTGGCCAGGAGCGGCCACTGCACTCCAGTCTGGGCGATAGAGTGAGACTCCAACTCAAAAAATAAATAAATAAATAAATAAAAATATTTATTCAGACACAATTTAAATTTACTGGTTAACAGATAGGGTCCCTGCTCTGTCTACCAGTAATAGACTCTAACATCCATATTAACATTTCCACATTTTCAACAAAGCCCTTGAGACTGAGGGAAATCACTGCAGCTCCCTCTGCTGATGCCACCCCATTCTCTTTACCTTGCCATTCCAGAGAACTCAGGCTCAGTCAGGTCCCTGAAACCCTGGAACTATCCAATCACAACTCCTTGATGGCTCCAGGTATCTTCCAGGAAGTGTCTTGCGTTTAACCTTGACTAGTCCCAAAACAACCATAGCCTAAGTATCAGCAAAGGCTTCCCACTGCCAAAGAAGAAGAAAGAAGGGAGGTAGCTGAAAGTCTTAACCAACCCTTCCCCACAGGGAGAGCCACAGATGGAGCTGATAGGGTTTCATATGGCTGGATTCAAATATATACAACTCTCAAACTGGCCAAAGGCCAGGCAAGTCAGCAGCAGACAATTCCAAATCAAAGTGCCTTACCAAACACAGTTCTTAGCTTCCATGCTACAAGACTTAATTAAGAGCAGGACATAAAAATATCGTTTTAATAAAATGTATCTGAAAAATCCTATCATTTCTTCCGGCAGCTTATGTCCTTTACATAAAATACAGGTCTCTCTCCTGACGTCCATGAGAAAGCTGGTTGTTATAGAGCTCCAAAACAGTTGACTTTGGGAAACACACACACACACACACACACACACACACACACACACACACACACACATACACATTACTCACTGGCTTTGCGGATGCCCCATCAAGACCTAAGTCATAAAATGGGAGTGTATGGAGGGCGCTCTAGTGTTCTCTCTCCTTAAAGAGAGAAAATCTTCCAAAACAACATGGAAGTTAAGACACAAGGTACCACACATATGAATACCTCATAAGCTTTGTTTTCTATTTCTCCACTCTCCTTTTGACCCATAAAGGGATCATGAAGCACAATTTCAAGAACTGCAGAGCATACTCTCAGTTTATAAGCAGTATTTGATATTGCTTTTGTTCTTTGGGGAGTAATGGTGGAGTGGGAGTAAGAAGCGTAGACATCTAATTTGTTTAACTTGAATCCTCCTGGAAAATATCACACTCTTCCCCACTGTGCTGCTGACATACAGGGAAAATGTGGAACACTTCCTGACTTCAGTTGTGCAAGCACTGATAAATTTTTTAAAAACAGCTTAGAACTCCCTTCCTATGTATACAACCTACTGCTGGACCAGATACTACCATTACCTCTGTCTCTTACCACATTCTGCATCCCCATCACATCTTCCAAGGCAGGAAAAGTTTAGGGAACTTTGAGTTTGGTCCCCACTGAAAAATCCAAGGAGGAAACTCCTAATATTTTCCCATAGTAAGCATTTGCAATGCTTTGAAGCAAGACAAAGTTGAATAATAAATCTTCCTCCTAGTTAAAAGTGATAATTTTTCTGATGTTTGAAGTTCAAGAATGTTTCATTTGACCAAAAACCCTACCTGTGCTATAGACAAGGCTCTCACCAACATTTCCACATGGCTTGTTCTGGGACCTGAATCTTATAAACTCAGAGAACACAGTATACAATTCAGATGAATACCTTATCACACAAAACCATGGTTCACCAAGTCATAGCATCCTTGATTTACTTCTATAATTTCCTGGTTGACTAGAAAGCCATCCTCAGTCAAATTACCTTTCTATTTTTTTAAAAAGAAAACCTCAAAAAGTTATACACAGAAAACTCATCTTCTATTACTATTTTAAACAACAGATTAAATCTTCTCAAAGTCAGGAAGTCATATTTGCACACCATCTGCACAGAACGGTGGCATCCAGAGTCTTAGAACACATTGGAGTTGGACACATTAATGCTACAATCAGTACCAAAAAAAATTGACATTGCCTCAAGAGACCACAGTGGGGTTACAGGAGACGGTTTGGGAACAGGAGTTCTAAGTACTAGACTCAATTAGGAAACCACCTAGCTAGGTGACCTCATACATGTCACCCAGCTTCTCTGGATTTAAGATTATTTGTGTACTAATAAGAGATTCCAACAGATGATCTCTTCTAGCCTTAAAATTCTATCCTTTTCCTGCCTTCACGGAGTCTTGAAATTTAACTCCAGCGTGTTTTGTAAGGTTTTCTTTCCCAAAGCATACTGTTCATGACTATAAAACATGTCTTTTATAGTAAACCACTTACTTTTGGTCTTTGCATTCTAATGAGTCTACATGTACATTTTGGAAACCGTGCATATATGTTCTGTAAACGCCCTGGCCTTGGAAGGCATATGAGGATGAGGTCTTCAGAAAAACACTTTTATGGCTCAACATGTTGTGCTCTTAAAAAAGAGACTTGCATATTCTTTTTTCTCCTAGTTACTTTACCAAATCAAATGCAGCTGTAAGATCAATTCTCCCTCCCTGTAATCTGTTCTTTAGAAAATAATGATTGTGTGATACAATTTCCTTACAGGTTTGTCCAAAAACCCCTCTGACATAATAAATCGAGTTTAAAGTTTACGGCCACAGAAGCATCATGTTTCATCCCAGACTCAGGCATTTCTTTTCATGCTTAAGTTTCCAATACGGAAGTCATTTGTTGGGAGAGAGTGAACCACATGCAACCTTCTTACAAACACAAGGAAATGAAAAGAGTTAATTGAGTCCTGCAAAGAGAGAGGGTTTTGAAAGAATAGTGGGTTTGAAACAAAGTGCGTGGCAAATGTTTTGAGGCTTTAAAAATGAAGCCACCTGCCTCCCCAGGTCTCAACCTCCTACCTGCAACCTCTGACAGTCTCACTGGCTCCAGGAAGCTCCTCCTCCCTCCCACAGGCCAAGTCACACAAACAGAAAGGGAATAGGGTAAGGAAACTAGCAATGTGGTACTGCATTCCCTCGTCGTAAACAGTATGATACTTTCTTGCCCTCTCTCATCTTCACAGCGCTGAAAATCAAAGTGAAGGAGATAACCTACATCAACAGAGATACCAAGATCATCCTGGAGACCAAGAGCAAGACCATCTACAAGCTCAACGGCGTGTCCGAGAGGGACCTGAAGAAATCTGTGCTGTGGCTCAAAGACAGCTTGCAGTGCACCTGTGAGGAGATGAATGACATCAACGCACCCTATCTGGTCATGGGACAGAAGCAGGGCGGGGAGCTGGTGATCACCTCGGTGAAGCGGTGGCAGAAGGGGCAGAGAGAGTTCAAGCGCATCTCCCGCAGCATCCGCAAGCTACAGTGCTAGCTCCAGCGCGCGCCCGGTGGTTCCGACGGGCAAGCTTCAGGGCTCGGCTGGCCACGTCTGCTGCGGGACCTCAGCTCCAGGCTCCAGGCACAGTCCCGGCTGTTCCTGTCCCCCTGGGGCAGCCTCCCCCTGCCTTTTGCACGTTTGCATTCCTGGCATTTCCTGAGTTATAAGGCCCTAGGAGGCCTCAGGAACGGATAGCTGTCTTCACATAAAGGAAAAACCCACCCGAATCTTGTAGAAATATTCCAACTAATAAAATCATGAATATTTTTATGGAGTTTAAAATAGCTCACTTTAAAGCTAGTCTTGCATAGGTGCAACTGCGACTTCGGTCTGGTTTTTGTTCTTCTGTTTGATTTTGAATCTGCTGATTTTCATGTCCCACTGAGGTTGTTATAACTCGCCAATTGCTTCATTTTTCTCTGTGGCCCAAGTTTGTGGGTCACAAGCCCCATTGAGATAAAGCTGATGGTCATCTCAACATCCTCCTCAGCTCCAGCCTGAGAGTCTCTATGTCTTAGAACATCTTCTCCCTCCTTGGGAACTTAAACTGTTACATGTATCACATTCCAGCTACAGTACTTGCATTTATAAAAAAAGCACATTCATCATTCCTCATAGCATGATTTCTTCAAATAAAAAGTAAGAGACATTAATTTTATAATTGACCTGAGTACTTTAGGCCTTGTTTAAGACAGTTTTTGCTTAATTCTCGCAAATTAAACCATTGTAGGTTACCTGTAATATACATAGTAGTTTACCTTTAAAAGTTGTAAAAATATTGCTTTAACCAACACTGTAAATATTTCAGATAAGCATTATATTCTTGTATATAAACTTTACACCTTGTTGTACCTATTCCTTGTCTTCTGTCTTGTATTCTTAGTGGAAGGAACTAAGAAAGAGCTACGCGTGAGTGATTTACTTTCTGTGAGGTCCGGCCCTCCAGCGGTTTGAAGTTAATCTGCTTCTCAAGTGACTCAATGTGTCTCCCCATTCACCACTCTGCCCACCCACCTTATGCCTCACATCTCCTGCAGAATTCACCACAGCTGACCCTGCAGGAAGCAGAGATGTGCAGGCTCAGGAAAGGGCTTGCCTTCTTTGTTCCTTCTTGTGGCTATGTGGCCACGCTCCTCCAACCTTAAGGATCACAGCTTTATAGTCATGCTTTACAGCAAACTGAGATTTTCATAATGAAAAAGAATAGCCATTGCAAAATGTTCATTCCTTCCCTACTTTAACGCTCAAAGACAGCCATGGTTCTCTTTTATCCACTGGAGCACAGGGAATAGGAAGGGGATGGTGAAAAACTCGAATTAGGATAAATGACAGATAGATATCTGTCCATAAAATGTCTACCTTAGTGTTTGGGGGCTAATAAAATACAAAAAAATTATTTCTCATAGTTCAACAAGCTGGTAAGTCCAAGGTCAAGGTGCTACAAGATTCAGTGTCTGATGAGGGCTCTCTGTTTCACAGATGATGCTGTCTTGCTGTAGCCTCACATGGCAGAAGTAGTGACAAAACGACAAAGTTCCCTTGGCTCTTTGTTTTTTGTTGCTGCTGTTGCTTTGTTTTTGTTGGTTTTTTTTTAGGTGGAAGCTCTGTCATTTATGTTGGAGTGCAGTGGTGTGATCTCAGCTTACTATGACTTCTAACTCCTGGGCTCAAACAATCCTCCTGCCTCAGCCTCCCTGGTAGACGGGAATACAGGCGCACACCAACATGCTCAGCTAAATTTTTATTTTATTGTAGCAATAGGATCTCACTATGTTGCCTAGGCTGGTCTCAAACTCCCACCTAGGCATCTCAGAGAGCTGGGATTATAGACACCATGGCTCTCTTTCATAAGGGCACTAAACCCATTCATTAGGGAGTACCTTGGTATCACTACCTAGTCATCTACCAAAGGCCCTACTTCCTAATACCAGCACAATGGGGACTAGATATCAACTTATGAATTTTGGAGGGACACAAACATTCAAACCACAGCCATGTCCATCCAAACACTTCATCATTTTTTTGTGGAACCTCCACAGAAATTCTATTAGGCATATGAGTAAACTGAAGCCCAGAGAGATTAAACCAGCACAGCTCATAAAAGGCAGAACCAGGGTTGAGACTCAGGCCTGTCAGACCACAGATTCTGCCTTCTATTCAACCTATGAGTGATACAGAAATATGACGGCACTCACCTGTTTAACAAATATTTACCGAGCCTCTGCAATGTGTCAGATCCTATTCTAAGTGCTAGGGATACAGACATTAGTCCTTGTTCTCCCTCCAAGTGGAAGAAAATAAATAACCACAATTATGATAATATACGTATAACTGATAAGTTATGTGAAGTAAGAATACAGGTAGCAAGAAAGAACAGCAGCTTCCTCCAGCAAATCTGAAAATGTTGGGGACATTTATGTAAAGGCTTTATCTGGTGGAGTTTCATCAATTTTGTTTAAAAGCTTCCTGAATGTATTCATTTCTGCAACATTTCAAATTTGTCTTGCACCAAAAGTTAATATAAGCTGGATGCAGTGGCTCACAGCTGCAATCCAGCACTTTGGGAGGCCAAGAAGGGAGGATTGCTTGAGCCCAGAAGTTCAAGCCTGGACAAGATAGTACTCAGGGCAAGATAGCAAGAAAAAAAAAAGAAGAAGAAGAAGAAAGAAAAGAAGAAAAAAGAGTTAATATAGTCTGCTGCATGACTACACAGTTTAGGTGGCCCCTTTCAGTTTCTTCTAGGTTACCATATGATTTTGCTTCCACAAACCCAAGACACCCTTGGTTCCCAGGGTGCCTATGCACTCGATTTGAAGGGGGCACTCATGGATCAAAACTATCACTCATCTCAAACATTTGGAACAAGAGACTAGGGACCCTGGAAAAGGCAGGAAGAAAAGAAGATAAAACCATGGATTCAGGATTCAGAAAGGGGAAATATGTACAAGGTGCCAAAACTAAAGGAAAGAAACAGTTGAAAAAACTGATCCAGCTGAATGTTTTCACTCAAGCCAGAGTCACCTGCTCATATAACAGGATGCAAAACGTTGGCTCTGGGGACCAAGCTAATGCCACGCACTCCTCCTTCAGTCATGTCTTTTTTTTTTTTTTTCTTAATACATGAAACGATTTTATTTTCATGCATTGGCTTCTATAGAAACAATTGTTAATTTATGGGAATCTGGTAGAACATGCAGGTAGTATCAATAACTTTTGACATTCCTAAAAAAAAAAAAAAAAACAAGTATAAATTCATATTTTCAATTTGTCCTGGAAGAGTCATTTGGGAAAGAAATGGATTACCTTACTCAAAACTGAATTTTAATTCCCATCAATTTATTTAACTTTATATTCTTTTTTTTTTTCCCAAGAGTCACAGTTAATCGGTGGCAAAGCTTTTATTTGCTGTCAGGCACGCAGACATGAAAAATGCTTGATGTAATAGTTTAATTAATAAAAATATGCTGGGAAGTATGTTTTTCTGAAGTAGATTTTCATTGCACTTCATTGCATTTCCACTTTTTTTTTTTTTTTTTTTTGCTAATCATTTTTGCTCTAGCCACTGAAAGATTTTCTACCTACATGGCTTCTGTGGCTATAGCAGCTTTTTTTTTTTAATTAATCAATATTTTTTATTTTGATATTGTGGGGTACAGTTTAGGGTTAGGTATACAAATATGCTTCGTTCAGGCACCCTTGTTGATAAGGGGTGTCTCCCCGTCCCCAGACAGATACTGACTACCGTTAATCCCATCTCCCTTCCCCTCCCCCACATAGTTTCCCACCACTGTCAGTCTTTTTTCTTTTATAGTATTACGGTGGATGTTCAAGGTCCACTATATGAGTGAGAACATGTGATACTCAGATCTTTGTTTCTGTGAGCGATCACTCAGTATTGACTCTAGTTCCATCCAGGTTGTCTTGAAGAGTCAGCAGCTCTGGCATCACCCTAGTGTCTGTCTCTTGCCATGTACAGTTATGTGTTGCTTAATGATGGTGATGTGTTCTGAGAAATTCATCACCAAGCAATTTTGTCACTGTACAAACAACATAGATGGCATAGCGCACCACACACCTAGGCTATATGGTACAGCCTATTGCTCCTGGGCTACAAACCTGGACAGCATATGACCATGCTATACACTGTAGGCAATTAAAGCACAATGGGAAGGATTTGTGTATTTAGACATATATAAGCATAGTAAAGGTACAGTAAAAATGTAGTATAAAAGATTTTAAAATGGCACACTTGTGTAGGGCAGCTCCATTATAATTGTTGTATATGTTGTCTGTCATTGACCAAAATGTCACTCATGGCGCACAACTATATGTCTCTCTATAGACTCTCCAACCCCTCTCCCACACCCCACGCCTCTATTCCTACCTTTGACAAGGAGGCAAGTCAATGAGACATGCTTGGAACAGACCAGGTAGATTTTTTTTGTTGGATCTGCCATTTTGTTTAGTGTTTTGTATAAATGGTTCAACTATGTATAGTGTATTTATTCTTGAAATAATCATGACTGCATTCTTAATTACTTTTTCAATTTTCAGATTTCTTCTGTAGACAGATGAAAACATGAATGTCCATTCATTAACTGTGGATAAAAGCAACTAATCAAGGGCATTGGGTTTCTGAGTTTCCTAAGATGATTTGTCGCCCATTAATAAACCTAAAATGCCCCAAATTGGGATCAGCCTAAATGGAAAAGTTAAAAAATAATATAAAAACTATTAGCCAGGCATGGTGGTGCATGCCTATGGTTCTAGCTACTTGGAAGGCTGAGGCAGAAGGATTGCCTGAGCCCAGCAGGTTGAAGCTGCAGTGGCCATGAGTGTGCCGCTATACTTCAAACTGGGCAACATAGTGAGACTTCAACACACACACACACAAATGTATACACACACACTACCTAGCTACAGAGATGGGCACAGTGGCTCTTGCCTTTAGCCCCAACTACTCAGGAGACTGAGATGGGAGGATGACTTGAGGCCAAGAGTTCAAGACCAGCCTAGAAAACATAGCAAGTTCCTGTCTCTAAAATATTAATAAAAATAAATTTTAAAAAAACTATATATCTATTATGTATTTAATTCCTCTTTCCTTTCATCAATAGCTTGAGAGACATGAGTTTTTCAACAAGAACATATTTGTAAGAGGTTTTGACCAGCATTTCCAAAGTGCACAAAGGACGAAGGCCCATGCACAAATCAGTATATTAAAATTCACAGGATTAAAAAGGATCCATTTTATGTAAAAACACCTTTCATTCCTGTTTTAGTCTGTTTTCTGCTACTGTAAAAAAAATTACAGACTGCTAATTTATAAACAATAAAAATTTATTTGGCTCATGGTTTTGGAGGTTGGGATGGTCAAGAGCATAGCACCAGCATCTGGTGAAGGCTTTTATGCTGTGCCTTCTTATATCAGAGGGAAAAAGGTAAAAGAGTGTGCAGGCCAGCAGGTTGAGGCTGCAGTGGCCATGAGTGTGCCGCTATACTTCAAACTGGGCAACATAGTGAGACTCCAACACACACACACACACAAATGTATACACACACACTACCTAGCTACAGAGCTGGGCACAGTGGCTCTTGCCTTTAGCCCCAACTACTCAGGAGACTGAGATGGGAGGATGACTTGAGGCCAAGAGTTCAAGACCAGCCTAGAAAACATAGCAAGTTCCTGTCTCTAAAATAGCATAGCACCAGCATCTGGTGAAGGCTTTTATGCTGTGCCTTCTTATATCAGAGGCAAAAAGGCAAAAGAGTGTGCAAGACTAAGTAAGAAAGAAAAGGGGCAAGATAAGTCCTTTTTATCAGGAACTCCCTCCCACAATAACTAACCCACACCCATGAAAATGGCATTAATTTATCCATGAGGGCAGAGCCCTCATGACCTAGTCACCTCTTAAAGGTCCCATCTCAGAATACGCTTGCACTGGGGATTAAGGTTTCAACACATGAACCTTGGGGGACACATTCAAACCATAGCAACTTCTTATCCTATATTCTTTCATCAAATGACAACTTGGCTGGACTTTTTAACCTGTCAAGTCTTGTTTACTATCAAGTTCAACATTCTTAATGGAGGGGTTACCTTGAAAATCAAATCCAACCACACTGAGATACCACCTAACTTCAGTCAGGATGGTCATCATTAATAACTCAAAAAACAACAGATGCTAGAGAGGATGCAGAGAAAAAGGAACTCTTCTACACTGTTGATAAGAGTGTAAACTAGTACAACCTCTGTGGAAAACAGTGTGACAAGTTCTAAAAGAGCTAAGCATCAACCTTCTATATGACCTAGCAATACCCCTTCTGGGAATATACTGGATGAATTCAAATGATTCTACAAAAAAGATACCTGTGCACTCATGTTTACTGCAGCACTATTCACAATAGCAAAAACATGAAACCAACCATGCTGTCCATCGAAAATGGACTGGATTTTTTTATTAATGTGGTACATACACATGATGGAATATTACACAGCTATCAAGAAAAACAAAATTATGGAATTCAAGGCAACTTGGATGGATTTAGAGTCCATCAAACTCAGTGATCTATCACAGAAACAAAGACCTGAGTACCACATGTTCTCACTCATAAGTGAATCCTGAAAATTTATCATAATACTACCTGAAAAGGATTGGCAGTAGTGGGTCACTGCTGGGGGTAGGAGGGACACATAACATTAATAAGGGTACCTGATCCCAAACCAGATGAAGTGAGGACCAATGGGAGGCCCAAACTTTACCTACACAATGACCACTTATGGACCTAACCTTGAACTGTACCCCATATCTTAAAAAAAAAAAGAAAGAAAAAAAAGAGGCCAGGCATGGTGGCCTCTTTAATTCGTGGCCTATTGTAATTCCAGCACTTTGGGAGGTCAAGGCAAGAGGATTGCCTGAGCTCAGGGATTCGAGACCAGCCTGGGCAACTTGGCGAGACCTCGTCTCTACAATAAATCTAAAAATGAGCCAGGTGTGACAGCTCGTGCCTGTAGTTCCAGTTACTTGGAAGGCTGAGGAGGATCCCCTGAGCCTAGCAGGTCGAAGCTGCAGTGGCCATGAGTGTGCCACTATACTCCAGTCTGGGTGACAGAGTGAGACTCCAACTCAAATAAATAAATAAATAAATAATGGAAGGAAGGAAGGAAGGAAAGCAAATCCAGGCATCTGTATCCCTTGTGCAGTCACTGCATCTGGATTATTGAACGCAATGTATTTTTGCCTACAAAATACATTGTAGAAGTACAAATTAACTTATTAATCCAGCAACTGTGTATTGAGCACTAACTATTGATTTGGCTTATTTATTCAATAAGTATGTATTGAGTGCTTACTCACATGGCAGGCAGTGTTCTAGGTGGTGGATAGACAATGATCCTGTCCTCCTTTTGTTTATTTTCTAGAGCCAGGGATTGTGTCGGGCACTGGTAATACAGAAATGGATCCTTCCCAAAAGGAAGTCACAATCTATTAAGGGAAAAAGGCATGCAGATGAATAATTCCAGCACTCTGTGTGAAGCAGACTGTATGTACATGCCCCAGGGATGACTCAGAGGGGAGCGTGGTTAACTTGAGAGGAAAATAGAATGTTGGGTTCAAATTGAGCTTCAGATCTGGGAAAGGGTGCTTACGAGAAGATAACTTCAGTGAGTTGAATCAGGATGTCTTCTATTAAGACAAGCCTTAGAAATTAAGTATTTATCATAAGTTTTCTATACTACCAATCAACAATGATATTGTGCAATATCACACTAGAGGTAATTATTCTAGACACTGTAAATAAATCTAGCATGAGACCCGCTGCTTTTATCATCAATAACATTCAGAAATTCTCTCCTTACAAAAAGATTAAGTAACATATAGCTCAGAAACAAATATAACCGAACATAGTAAAACAAAATATTTTTAAATGTAGTCCACAACAGTCCAAGAGTAATACAGATAGGTAAGTGACTTTTTAAAAGTTCAATTAGTAAAGATATCCATTAATGGATAGTGTATTAGAAAAAATTTAACAGCCACAGATGTTCTAATACAGACTAATAATAATTATTAACATTTCATTATGCTATGAAATAAGCAAAGAACTAGAACCTAGTGTCAGTAACTGAGTCTCCAGTAGAAATACACCTAAAATCCTATACATTTACTCATGCATGCATGTGCTCTGATGTGCACCTACACACATAAATGGAAGTCTGGAAGAAAATCTTCTAAAGTTGTATAAGTTAAGGCATATCCAAATAAACCACTTAGCAGACTAGAATAAATAAAAGTATCAAGCACTTTGGTGTAGCTTTTGAAATTCGGAGAGACCTTGGCAAGTCAATAGTTTCTGCAAGTCTGTGTCTACTCATCTATAAATAATTAAGAATTATCACTCAGTAAGTTATGCCTAAGCTTGATATAGTCTCATCTCCTTTCCATCCTCTATTTTGAAGCATAATCTTTGGAGTTTGTGAGTGTCTGAAGACGCCACAGCAACTGGTCTCCCCCAAAGCAGCTCCCCCACACACTTCAGTTTCTTAAACACACTGGGTTGCTCAGGGTGTTGTGGCTGATCAGAGCCTGATTAGTGGCACTTCAGGCAGGTAAGAGGAAGAAATGTAACCACAAATATCATCTACTCTCCCGTCTTCCAAAGAGATTTTTCCACCCTCAAAAGAATACTCAATCACTTTTGTGCTGTCTTCTCATTAGGCTTCTGTAAGGAGCCTCAGGCTCCTGTCTGCAGCAGTCAAAGTGCTGAGAGTCAATTCAAATATTCAACAACCTTATATAGAATACTAGACTTACTATGGGCCAGGCACTGTCCAAGGTGCTGGAGTGCCAAGGATGGCCAACACACGATGGCTACCCTCAAGAAGTGAATGGTCTAATGTGACACACATATATGTGGCAGACAATAATAACTGAGACTCAGATTTCTTCAGACACTTCTGGACATGGTCTTCCTGGGCCCCATTGGTTCTTATGGGTACCAATAAGTTCACATTAAAATAATAATAAAAATCAAAATCTCCAGGCTCAGAAAGTTTCACTGGAGAACTTTATCAATCATTTAAAGAACTAACACCAATTTTACAAAATCTCTTCCAGAAAACAGAAGAGAAAGGTATGATTCCCAACTCATTTTATGGGGCTATTATTGCCCTGATACTTAAACCAGATAAAGACAACACACAATAACACTACAAATCATATCACTCATTAACTTAGACAAAAAAAACCTCAACAAAATATTAGCAAATCAAATACAGCATGTATAAAAAGAATAATATACTACAAGCATGCTGGATTATTCAAGATATGCAAGGTTGGTTCAATATTCAAAAATTAAATCAATGTAATCCTATGTGTCAACAGGCTGAAAGAGAAAAATAATAATCATCTCAATGATGCAAAAAAGAGCATTTGATAAAATTTGATATCTACTCATGATAAAATATCTCAGCAAAGTAGGAATACAGGAGAACTTCAACTTCAAAGAGCATCTACCAAAAATCCTACAGTTACTATCATACTTAATGGTAAATGACTGAGTGCTTCATTCTGAGATCAGGAACAAGGCAAGGATCTCCACTCTTATTCAATATCATATTAGAAGTTCTAGCCAGTCAAATAAGGCAAGAAAAATAAATAAATGGCACACAAATTGGATAGGAAAAAGTAAAACATTGTATATTTATAGATCTGATCATCTACATTTAAAAGTTCTAAGGAATCTACCAAAAAACACTCCTAGAACTAATAAGTGAGTTAAGCAAGATCAAAGGTACAAGATTGACACAAAAAAGAGTAGTTCATTTATCTACATTAACAAGCAAGTGGAAGCCAAAATAAGAAACACCATAGCATTTACAATTTTTTGGCATCAAGGACCAGTTTCATGGAAAACAATTTTTCCACAGATGGGGGGGGTGGGGGTGCAGTCAAACCTCACTGCTAATGTTAATCTGTATTTGCAGTCGCTCCCCAGTGCTAGCATCACCACCTCAGCTCCACCTCAGATCATCAGGCATTAGATTCTCATAAGCAGCATACAATCTAGATCCTCTGCATAAGCAGATCACAACAGGGTTCAAGCTCCTATAAGAATCTAACGCCACTGCTGATCTGATAGCAGGCAGAGCTCAGGTGGTAATGGGAGTGAAGGAGTAGCTGTAAATACAGATGAGGCTTCACCCATTCGTCTATCACTCACCTCCTGCTGTGTGGCCAGGTTCCTAAGAGGCCACGGACTGGTAGCAGACCCCAAGCAGCCCAGGGCTTGGGGACCCCTGCTACAGAGGACCAGAATGTGAACACTGGTTCATGAAAATGCAAGGCTAGAAAAGAAACAAATTAAAACCACTCCCAAAACAGCAAAGTTACCCTCTGCCCAGCAAAGCCAGAACACCAACATGAATCCTGAACTACTTTTTATGGTATGACACGTAATCTAGGCAAAAGAGAAGGTGGGAAGGATATGCAGAGAGAGGACAACACGCAGAGAGAGAAATGGACAATTCAGTAACAATAGTTGGAGACTTCAATACCACACTTTCAATAATGGATTGAACAAATAGGCAGAAGATAAACAGAGAAACAGAGGACTAGGACAATACAATAAGCCAAATAGACCTAAAAGATACCTAGAGAACATTCTACCCCACAGCAATAGAATATCCACTTTTCTCAGTTATATAAATGGATCAAAGATGGTCCCTGTGTATTGGCCCTTATATGTTTACTTCTCCACAGCTGGACCACCAAGGTAAACTCTTACACATCCAATTGCTTTAAATACATCCTAAATTAGCATATTTTAACCATTTAAAGTCTACCCTGTAAGACTGTACTCAGATCCTCTAGCCATAGATAAGACAAGCCCTGTGAGTAAAAAAACCCCAAGCCACTGTTGCCCTTCAATATTATCTAATCAAGAAACTCCCCACCTTGCTGCTCACCAAAACTGACTCAAGAGTAAATAGAAAATCTTTATAGACCTATAACAAACAGATTGAATCAGTAACCAAAAAATTCTCACATCAAAAAAAGCTCAGGCCCAGATGGTTCACTGGTAAATTCTTCCACACATTTTAGGAAGAATTAACAACAGTCATTCACAAACTCATCCAAGAAATAGAAGAGGAAGGAACACTTCCCAACTTATTCTATGAGGCCAATACTATCCTGCTACCAAACCCAGACCCAAAAAAACACAAGAAAAAACTATAGTCCAATATTTCTTATGAATACAGAGGCAAAAATCCTCAACAATCCAGCAGCATATTGAAATAATTATACACTATGATCAAGTGGGATTCATCCCAGGAATGTTAAATTGACTTAATATAAAAAATAAATTAATATAAAACACTAAATGAATAGAGTAAAAGACAAAAACCACATGACCATATCAATAGATGCTGAAAATCCAATACCCTTTCAAGATAAAAATACTAAATAAACTAGGAATAAAAGGGAATTTCCTCAACCTGATAAAGTCAACTACATAAATCTTACAGTGAACATCATACTTCATAGAGAAAGATGGATTACTTTCTCTTTAAGATCAGAAAAAAAAACCAAATAAGGTATACTCTCACCACTCTTATTCAACATAGTACTACAAGTTCTTATCAATACAATAAGGATCTAAGAAAAGAGAAAAGAAGGAAGGAAGGAAAGATGGGCAGAAAAGAGAGAGAGAAGAATAATAGAGCATGAAAATCCAGACTGAAAAGGAAGAAGTAAAATAACTACCTCTATTCACAGAAAACATTATCTTGTATATAGAAAATCCTAAGGAATACACTAAAAAACTATTACAACTAATAAATGAGTACAACAATGTTACAGGATTCAAGATTTACAGGATACAAAAACAATGTATTTCTATAACAATGAGCAATACAAAAGTGAAATTAAGAAAACTTTTCCATTTACCCTATCGTTAAAAAGAATAAAATACTTAGAAATAAATTTAACAAATGAAGTGCAAGAACTGTACACTAAAAACTGCAAAATATATTGAAATAAATTGAAGAACTAAATAAATAAATGGAAAGACATCCCATGTTCATGAATTGAAAGACAATATTGTTAATACAGTGATAGTTTCCAACCTGGTCTACAGATTCAGTAAAATCTCTATCAATATTCCAGTTGTGTTTTTTCATAAACTGGCATACTGATTCTAAAATCCTTATGAAAATGTAATAAATTAGAAATAGCTAAGATAATCTTGCAAAAGAAGAAAGTTGGAGGACTCACACTTTACAATTTCAAAACTTAAAAAAAAGCTACAACAATCAAGGCACTACGGTACTGACATAAGAAAAAACTCACAGATCAATGAAACAGAGTTGAGAAATAAACCATTATATTTATGATCAGTTGACTTTTGACAGTGGTGCAAGACAATAACTCAATGGGGGAAAGAATAGTGTTTTCAACAAATGGTGCCAGAACTACAGGATATCCATCTGCAAAAAATAAAAATAAATAAAGCTGACCCCTACTTCACACCATATATTAAAATTAACAAACTGAATCAAAGATCTAAATCTAAGTATTAGAATTATAAAACTCTTAGAAGAAGTATAGGAGTAAATCTTCAATGGCCTTGGACTAGGCAATTTTTTTTAGATATGACACCAAAATAAAACATGAATAAACTTAAAATTTTGTGTTTTAAAAGTTTTATTTAAAAAACTGAAAAGACAGCCCATAGAATGAGAGAAGATAATGACTCAATTTTAAAATGAGTAAAAAATCTGAACAGACACTTCAGAGATAATTCAAATGGTCAATAAACACACAAAAAAAGATGCTCGCCAGGCTTGGTGGCTCAGCCTGTAATCCCGCGCCTTGGGAGGCTGAGGTGAGTGAATTGCCTGAGCCCGCGGGTCTGAGACCTGCCTGGGCAACTTGGCGAGACTTCATCTCTACAATAAATCCAAAAATTAGCCAGGTGTGGTTGCGCGTGCCTATAGTTCCAGCTACTCAGAAGGCTGAGATGGAAGGATCGCCGGAGCCCAGCAGGTAGAGGCTGCGGTGGCCGGGAGCAGCCACTGCACTCCAGTCTGGGCGACAGAGTTGAGACTCCAACTCAAAAAAAAAACAAAAAAAGATGCTCAACAGTATTATTAGTCACTTGGGAAATACAAATCTAAGCCACAGTGAGATATAGCATCATACCCACTAGAATGTCTAGAGTCAAAAAGTCAGTTACTGACAACTGTTGGTGAGAATGTGAAGTAATCAGAATGCTCAGACACTTCTAGTAGGGTTGTAAAATGATGCAACTATGTTGGAAAATAGTTGGCAGTTCTTCAAAATCTTAAACAAAGAGTTACTATATGAGCCAACTACTGTACTTGTAGATATATACTCAAGATAATTAAAAACATATCCTTAAAAACATTTGTATACAAATTTTCATATCAGCATCATTCATAAGAGTCAAAAAAGTGAAAACAACCCAAAGTCTAACAGTTATTGAGTGGACAGAGAGAAAGTGGTACATTCATATAATTGAATACTATTTGGACATAAAAAGGAATGGAGTACTGATACATACTACAATATGGATGAACCTTGAAAGCATTATGCTAAGAAGTCAGACACAAAGACCACTGTATGATTTAATTTATATGCAATGTTTATTATAGACAAACCGTAGAGACAGAAAGTAGATGAGTGGTTGTCAAGGGATTGGAGAAGGGGGAAATGGGGAGTGATTTCTAAGGAATATGAGAACTGGAAAGGACACCAGCCAATGAGGGATAACTACCAATAAGACTCTTCTTACTGGGTTGATGAAAAGGTTCTGGAGTTAGATAATGGAGATAGTTGCTCAACTTTGTGAATATGCCAAAAACCATGGAATCACAAACTTTAAAACAGTGATTCATATGATAATTTGTATCATTGAAAAAAAATGTCATTGAAAAAAAAAATGTCAAGCCTGGGCACAGTGGCTCACACCTATAATCCCAGTAGCACTTTGAGAGGCCTAGGTGGGAGGACTGCCTGAGCACAGGAGTTCAAGACTAGCCTAGGCAACATAACAAGATATCGATTCTACAAAAAAATCAAAATATTAACTGGGTGTGGTGACACACACCTGTAGTCCGAGCTACTTGGGAGGCTGAGACAGAGAATCACTTAAGCCTAGGAGTTTGAGTCTGCAATGAACTGTGATTGTGCCACTGCTCTCCAGCCTGAGCAACAGAGTGAAACCCTGACTCAAAAAAAAACCAAATGTCCCAAGATCACACAGTGAGAGGGTGCTATAATGAGACTTGATGCCAAGTCTGGTTGACCCTTAATCACATTGTCTTAACTACCAACTATACTCCTGGACCTCCTTCCTTTTTCATATTACAGATGTTCTGGGCACTGTTATTCATTCCTGTGGAGTCTCCACTGTCAAACACTAGATCTCTAACTCTATCATTAACTTCTCATGAGCTTCAGTTTGTCTTCTAATTGGACAACTCTGCCTTTGTGGGCTGGAGGTGACTCAAAATCAATAAGCATCAAACCAAATTTAACTTCACCTTCCACAGCCTTTTCTTCCTTTTCTAAATAGCCTTATTCGTTTGTTTGTTTGTTTGTTTGTTTTTTTGAGTTGGAGTCTCACTCTGTCGCCCAGACTGGAGTGCAATGACCGCTCCCGGCCACCGCAGCCTCGACCTGCTGGGCTCCAACAATCCTTCCGCCTCAGCCTTCCAAATAGCCGGAATTCCAGGAATGCACTACCACGCCCGGCTGATTTTTTGATTTATTGTAGAGATGAGGTCTCGCTGCTCAGGCAGGTCTCGAACCCGCGGGCTCAGGCAATCCACTCACCTCAGCCTCCCAAAGGCACGGGATTACAGGCTGAGCCACCGAGCCCGGCTCTAAATAGCCTTATTGATAGCTGTTCCTCATTGGCTGGAGTCCTTTCCAGTTCTCAAACCATTTAGAAAGCAAAAATAATGAATACCCACTCAAAGTTCAGTAAACGATCAGATTTTTCATGCTCAGGTTACCAGATCTGGCCATTTTCTTTAGTGATTCTTCACTCCGATGACATATTACCAATAAATGTTTCTATTTCATTTCACTATTAAGAATGTTTTAAATATATACTTAGAGAATGAACACAATACTGAGCAAGAGGAAAAAATAGAGACCCTCTCTCCAAAACAGTCCAGAGAGCCAGTAGGATAGACAGGGCATGGATCTA
This sequence comes from Cephalopachus bancanus, assembly GCA_027257055.1. Classification (NCBI taxonomy): domain Eukaryota; kingdom Metazoa; phylum Chordata; class Mammalia; order Primates; family Tarsiidae; genus Cephalopachus; species Cephalopachus bancanus. Next base: position 6,339,534 of record JAPVLO010000201.1, read on the forward strand.
CACAAAACCCTTCTCACACACTTGTAAGCTTCCTTGGAGTCATTCACTCAGAGTCATCCCCAAAATTGTGGCCACTTTGAGGGCTATTGACAAGGTCCTCAGGAAAATCTTAAACTAGCAAAGACTAACTATCCCCTAAATTACCTACTAACCATCACACCCAGTATGGTTTCTAAAATTTTCCCTCTTTCAAGACCTAGCACAATGTGTTTATCATAAAAGGTAAATACTCACAGGTAATTTCATACCAAGATAGTAAATTTTCAAAATATTCATAACTGGATAACATGCCCAACACAGAACTTTTGTTTATAACCACTTAGAAACTTAAAATATTTGAAATCCTTTCCAAAAAAAAAGTGAAACCAACAACCAACAACCAAAAACATTGATATTCTATTTCTCTAATATTCAAATAATGTTAATATGTGCTTTATTTGTTTTGGGGGTTTTTTTTTGACTTGGAGTCTCACTCTGTTGCATAAAATGTGTACTGTTCTGGTTAGTTTATGATATGCTAGGATTGCTACATTTATGGAATAAATTTAAAAAGTAACTGTATCTCCAACACTCATTCGTGCCACATATTTTTAGCAGTTATGTTGCTAAACAAAATTTATGTTCATTTGATACAAGGATAAGGCACCAAACAGAAGGGAATAGATCCAGGCTTTACCTTCACACCACTTCCCTCTCTCACCCACATCACAGCATCTCTAAGTGATGGCAAAAATATGCCCCATTCTGATTAATAAGTTGTAAAATAAGAAGTAGTACATGTTGATTTAAAATAAGACTAGACTATAAAATATAAGTATTATCATATAAAATAAGGATATACTCATATATAATAGTTAAGCTCATTATAAAACAAGAAGTACAGCTGGGCGTAGTGGCTCACACCTATAATCCCAGCACTTTGGGAGGCCAAGGTGAGTGGATTGCCTGAGCCCGCAGATTTGAGGCCAGCCTGGGCAACTAGGTGAGACCTCATCTCCACAATAAATCAAAAATTAGCCAGGCATGGTAGCGCGCCTGTAGTTCCAGCTACTTGGAAGGCTGAGGCGAAAGGATCACCTGAGCCCAGCAGGTAAAGGCTGCGGTGGCCATGCGCGTGCCACTGCACTCCAGCCTGGTCGACAGAATGAGACTCCAAATATATATTTTAAAAAAAAAAGAAGTAGCATATACTCATTCTTAACTGCATGGAATTCTGTTACAAGCACATTTTATCCCTTTTTTCTCATATGAAGTTTGTATCCCTGTGCAGAGTTCTCAATGGTTCTGTAATGGTTAGATTAGGAAAGGCTGTGGCCAGTGACACCAGCTCCCTCTGCTCCTGGAGGAAACTGGAGGTTCCTCTGCAGGTGAAGAGCCACAGGAAACCACCTGTCCTCACTCTCCCTGCACAAGTCAACAAAGGACCCAGAGGCAGGACCCCCACCAATTCGATTTGGCTCCAGGCCAGGCACTGTGCTAGAAGCAGTGATTGCAAGGCCTGTGCTCTCCAGGGCCTTGCCAAGGGTGGCTGACAGAGACATACTCACCAGGGCTTTGAATACAAAGTAGTATGGAATAGAGGCAGATGCAAAAAGCTTTGGGAGTAAAGGGCTGAGAGAGACAGACTGCCACTGGAGTCTGGGAAACCAGGGAAGAGAAGAGGGGAGGGTGGGGCTTCTGCTGATTAAAATGAGGAAAGGGCTTTATAAGCAGAGGGCACAGCCCAGAAGTCTCTATTCACCCGTATTTGTAAAATGAGGATTATAATAGCACACATACCAACAGTGTAGTTTTAAAAATTAAATATATATATAAAGCACCTGTTACTACTAGAACTATAAAATGTTTCAGTTGTTGTTATGGGTAGGCAGCAGAGTAAGAGGTCAGGCCAGAAGCCCACAATGGACAGCAAAAATAACTGTGTCCTCTTGTTCATGCTTCTGTAACTGATCTTGTTTGAAGCCCCCAAGGAAGAGAAATATCCAAAGTCAAGAGGAAATAAGAGTATTCGTGATTTTCTTTCACAAGAATGGCCTTTTGTAGGACAGAGGTTCAACGTGATTTTGGTCATTGACCTGAAGTATAGGAATTATGATGGCAAGTCCTTGGTCCTAACTACAAATAAGAAATACAGGACACTGTACCAGGACAGAGTTCTCTGGGGACACCCCAAGTGAAGCAATGAGCCTCCCAACGCAACCTAGGGATCAGGGAGCTTGAACTGCAGTGGTTTCTGCTACGCATTCTTAGATAAAGCAATTCATCTCTTTTGACTTAAATGTCTTCATTGTAAACCATGAATGGCGATACCTATCCCTGGGGGTCTTTGTGAGGATTAAATGATATCAGACATATAGCATACTTAGCCCAATGTCTTGGCACACTGTAGGTGTTTGACAAATATTAACTCTTTTTATAGTTAGGATTGTGGGGACTGGCTTGCCTGGGACAGGCTGTCTGGCTTCTAACTTAGTAACGAAGAGACTTCTTAGTGGAGGCACTGGGGAAAGGAAAACAAGGAGAGGGGAGGGAAGGCGCCCCATCAAGGATTTAAATGTGGTTTTCCCTCCCGCTGAGAGGCCCCTGCACTCAATAAACCAGAATGACCCCAGCTGAACTTCCAGGCTTGAAAGTAGGGTTGGATTTTAAAAGGAGTTCTTCTTTTTCAAGATCAATTGTTCAACAGAACTGAAAAGCTTGCTCTCGGAAGAGGCTCAGTCCTAAAACCTGCAGGGCAAACCGTTAAAAGAAGGAATGTGCCATTTCTCAACGGGGAGCAGGGAGCATCGTACATACTCTTGTCTAAGGGCTGCGACTCTGCTGCCTCTTCTATTCTAAATTAACTAGAAATCCAAGAGCCTGAAAGCTGAGCCCTTTATTTAAATGAACCGGCAGTTACATGAACCTTAAACCACTTGTTGTTTTGTTGTGAGGCTGCCCTGGGCCAAGAGACATTAATACAGACCGCTCCCAGCTTACAACCCGGTTGTGTTCCAAACAGTGCATTTGGGAGGCTGTAATCTGAAAGGCAGAACAGGCTTTCCCATAGAAGCAATGTTAGAAATGGTGATTAGGGCCACAGGCAAGCTCCCAAAAAGCCACAGAACCGTAATAGAGCTAAATGTTGTACATCTTAGTCAAAAAGAATAGAAATCAATAATGTTGCAATACTCACAGTTAAAGGATGAGATTAAAAAATAAGCCAGGCTCAGTGGCTCAGCCTGTAATCCCGTGCCTTGGGAGGCTGAGGTGAGTGAATTACCTGAGCCTGCGGGTTCGAGACCCGCCTGGGCAACTTGGCAAGACCTCATCTCTACAATAAATCAAAAATTAGCCGGGTGTGGTAGCGCGCGCCTGTAGTTCCAGCTACTTGGAAGGCTGAGGCGGAAGGATCGCTGGAGCCCAGCAGGTCGAGGCTGCGGTGGCCGGGAGCGGCCATTGCACTCCAGTCTGGGCGACAGAGTGAAACTCCAACTCAAAAAAAAATAAAAAGATAAAAAATAAATAAAATAAAGTTGAGTAGCTTTCCATCTTCTTGAGTATTAGAGCTTAAGTAAAAGCCGATTTAATTAAAGTAGGATGAAAAGGTCTACACAGTTAGATGGAGGGGCCAGGGAACACTGGGACTGTCATCAGGAACACTGGCAGTGCAGAATCTGACCAACTTGCAGGATTTCTGCCAATTGCAAGGGGATAGTGTCTGCACCTGAAGGCCAACCTAGCACCCAGAGAGCAGTCTGGGAGGGGCTGGAATGCAAGTGTGGGATGACCGAAACGAGTTAGCTGGTCACTTCAATGCAGCCATTTCATTACTCAAGGTCGGACCTGGCTCCAGTATCCCTCCCCTCTTAGATGATTATTCCTATTTATGAAAAGTCCATCCTTGGCCCCAAGAATCACTGGAGTCTAGGACTTGGTGCCCCTCTCATACTGATTTCTGAGATGATACACAACCTAGATGGATTTGAATTTGACGCCTTCCCCCGACCCGATTTAGATGACTTTGCTCTTGCCATCCCCCCTCCCTTCATAGAGAAGAGACCTCGCCAGTTGTCTGGACTCTCCCGCTGCCACCCTCTTCCAGATATGAGCAGCATTGCACCTGGTTAGAGAACTCTGAATCCTTAATGCTAAGGGTCAAATACACAATTTGTCTGTCAATATGAAAAAGACATGAGGAAAGAGGAAAGGAGTACACTGAAAAGTTTTGCCCAGCACAGTGGTTCACACCTGTCATCCCAACACTTTGGGAAGCTTAAGCAAGACTGCTTGAGCCCAGGAGTTCAAGACTAGCCTGGGCAACATGACAAGGCCTCACCACTACAAAAAAAAATTAGCCAGGCGTGGTGGTGCACACCCATATTCCCAACTACTCAGGATACTGAGGTGGGGTGCAAGGATCACCTGAGCCCAGGAGATCAAGGCTGCAGTAAGCCATGATCGTGCCACTGCGATCCAGCCTGGACAACAGAGTGAGACCCCAGCTCAAAACAGAAAGAAAAGAAAAAGGAATTTTCTTTAAAAAGATGATCTGGGACCCCTAGCCAGAATAACCAAGAAAAAGAGAGAAACGCCCAAATAAACACAATCAGAAATACAAAAGATCAAATCACAGCTGACCCCGAAGAAATACAAGAGATTATCAGAGATAATTGTGTACACCTATATGGAAACAAACTTGATAACCTAAATGAAATGGAGAACTTTCTGACAGCACACAACCTCCCCAGGTTGAAACAAGAATACACTGAGACTCTAAATAAACCAATGACAACCCAGGAAATTGACTCTGTCATATGAAAACTACATACAAAAAAAGCCCAGGACCGGATGGCTTTCCAGCAGAATTCTACAAAACATACAAGGAGGAGCTCATACTAACCCTATTGAAAGTATTCCAGGCAACTGAGAAAGATGGAATTCTCTCCAAATCATTTTACAAAGTTAACATCACACTGATACCCAAACCGGGTAAAGATCCTTTGTTGCATCTTTTTTTGTTAAAAGAGAACTACAGGCCAATATCCCTTATGAACATAGATGCAAAAATCCTCAACAAGATTCTAGCAAATCGGATCCAAAAACACGTCTTAAAAATCATCCACCATGACCAAGTAGGCTTCATCCCCAGGATGCAGGGCTGGTTCAACATTCATAAGACCATAAATGTAATTAAATATATCAATAGATGCAAAAACAAGAACTTCATGATTATATCATTAGATGTAGAAAAAAATTTTTATAAAATCCAGCATCCCTTCTTGATAAAAACCCTCAAACACCTAGGTGTAGAAGGAGCATACCTCAAAATAGTAAGTGCCATCTACAATAAACCCACAGCTAACATATTGTTAAATAGACAGAAACTGGAAACATTTCCCCTGAAAACTGGAACAAGACAAGGCTGCCCACTCTCACTCATCTTGTTCAAATTGTGTTGAAAGTCCTAGCTAGAGCAATTAGACAAGAAAAGGAAATCAGGAATCCAAACAGGAAAAGAGGAAGTCAAGTTAACCCTTTTTGCTGATGATATGATCTTATACCTTGAAAATCCAAGAAAATCTGTCAAAAACCTGTTTGCACTGATGAAGGACTTTAGCAAAGTCTCAGGGTACAAAGTAAATGTGCAAAAAACAGTTGCATTCCTATACACCAACAACAAACAGGCAGAGACCCAAATTAAAAGCACAATCCCATTCACAATAGCCACACAAAAAAGTGAAATACCTCAGCATCTTCCTAACCAGAGAAATGAAAGGCCTTTACAGTGAGAACTACAAAACACTGCTCAAAGAAATTGAAGAAGACACAAACAAATGGAAAAATATTCCATGCTCATGGATAGGAAGAATCAACATTGTTAAAATGCCCATCCTACCAAAGGCAATCTACAGATTCAACGCAATACCCATTAAGTTACCAACATCATTCTTCTCAGACCTGGAAATGACAATACAGAAATTTATATGGAAACATAAATGACCACGAATAACCAAAACAATCCTAGCAAAAGAAACAAAGCAGGAAGTATCACACTTCCAGACTTCAAACTTTACTATATGGATAAAGTAATCAAAACAGCCTGGTATTGGTACAAGAACAGGCATATAGATCAATGGAACAGGATAAAGAGTCCAGAAGCAAAGCCTCAATTTCTCAACCAACTCATCTTTGACAAAGCCTCCAACAACATCCACTGGGGAGAGGAGAACCTATTCAGTAAATGGTGCTGGGAAAACTGGCTGATCACATGCAGAAAACTGAAACAGGACCCCTACCTATCACCATACACAAAAATTAACTCTAAATGGACCAAAGACCTAAATGTAAAACCTCAAACTATAAGAATCTTATAGTTTTCAGGAGACACTCTTATGGAAATTGGAACTGGCAACCAATTCCTATTCAGAACCCTAAATGTCCGTACCTTAAGAAGTAAGATAGACACGTGGGACGTCATCTAACTGATGAACTTCTGCAAAGCAAAAGAAACCATCAAGAGAGCAGAGAGACAGCCCACAGAATGGGAAAAAATATTTGCCAACTGTATATCTGACAAAGGCCTAACATCTAGGACCTACAAGGAACTCAAACAAATCAAAAGGAAAAAAAAAATAGCCCCACTAAAAAATGGGCAAAAGACATGGATAGACACTTCTCAAAAGAAGATACACAGGCAGCCAACAGACACATGAAAAAGTGCTCAGCCTCACTCATCTTCAGAGAAATGCAAATCAAAACCACATTAAGACACCACCAAACCCCAGGAAGAATGGCCATCATTAATAAAACAAACAACAGATGCTAGAGAAGATGCGGAGAAAAAGGAACGCTTCTACATTGCTGGTGGGAATGCAAACTAGTGCAACCTCTTAGGAAGACAGTGTGGCAGTATCTGAAAGAACTAGAAATCAACCTTCCATATGACCCAGCAATTCCCCTATTGGGAATATACCCGGAAGAACTCAAATCATTTTACAAAAAAGATATCTGCACACATATGTTTGTTGCAGCTCTATTCACAATAGCAAAAACATGGAACCAACCATGTTGCCCATTGAAGCTGAACTGGATAAAGAAAATGTGGTACATATGCACAATGAAATATTATGCAGCCATAAAGAACAAACATATGGACTTTGCAGCAACTTGGATGGATTTAGAGTCGATCATGCTCAGTGATCTATCACAGAAATAAAGAACAGAGTACCATATGTTCTCACTCATAAGCAGACCTTGAAAAATTATAATACTATAAGAAAGCGATTGGCAGTAGTGGGAAACTGTCAGGGGAGGGGGGCTGGGATTGGCAGTTGAGGGAAACTGCTAGGGGAGGGAGGGGCATACCTCATCAACAAGGGTACCTGCGTAATCAACGTTTGTATACCTAACCCTGAATTGTACCCAACATCTTTATAATTAAAAATAAAGATAATCTGGGTCAGGCACAGTGGCTCAAACCTGTAATCCCAGCACTTTGGGAGGCCAAGGTGAGAAGATTGCCTGAACCCAGGGGTTCAAGATCAGCCTGGGCAACTTGGCGATACCCTGTCTCTGCAATAAATAAAAAATTTAGCCAGGCATAGTAGTACATGCCTGTAGTTCCGGCAACTTGGAATACTGAGATGGAAGGATCATCTGAGCCCAGCAGGTAGATGCTGGGGATGGCCGTGAGCGTGCCACTGCACTCCAGCTGGGCAGCAGAATGAAACTCCGAGTCAAAAAAAAAAAGAAGAAGAATCTGTAAAGCAATACAGTGGAATTCTGCAAGATCTAACCATTAGGTGGCTCTCCTGGCTCAGGGCAATTGGGTGGTTCCCAAGAAGGTGGAGGAAAAAGGGTGAAAACTAATGGGTAGGGTAGAAAGGGTCTGGGTAGGAAGTCTGAAGAGAGACACAGTGGAACAATTAACTAAATATATATAGACATTCCTGTGAAATATGCACTCTTGGATTAATTCACATATGCATAGGCATACAATCATTAATCCTCTTAAAATTACAAAACGATCTCATAATTTTATTTCTTTAAATTGGTTTATATTCCTTGCCCATTTTCTACTGGTTTATGCTTCTTAAAAATTAATTTCTAGCAGCTCTGTTTATTGAGTACTAATCCTTTGTTAGTGAGAAATATGCAAAAACATTCTCCAGTCCAGGGCTTGCCTCCTTATTTAATGGCAATTCTCTATTGTGTCGAAATCTTCTGTATTTGTTTGTTTTATTTTGTTTTTTGTTTTTTTGTTTTGTTTTTAGTTGGAGTCTCACTCTGTCACCCAGGCTGGAATGCAGTGGCACGCTCATAGCCACCCCAGTGTCAACCTGCTGGGCTCTGGCGATCCTTCCACCTCAGCCTCCCAAGTAGCTGGAACTACAGGCCTGTGCTACCATGCCCAGCTAATTTTTCAATTTATTTTATTGTTGAGACAAGGTCTCTCCAAGTTGCCCAGGCTGGTCTCGAACCCATGGGCTCAGGCAATCCACTTGCTTTGGCCTCCCAAAGTGCTGGGATTACAGGCTAGAAGTCTTCTGTTTTAACATAGACTAATTTATTTTATTTTCCTTTGTGGTCTGTCCTTTTTGTCTTGTCTAATATATCTTTTATCTTGAGTTCATAAAAATATTCTTTTAAATCATCTTCTGAAACTTTCACTTTTTAATCATCTGTTTTGTTTTGGTATGGTAGTTTTGTTCTTACAGATAAACCAATCACTGAATTGCCCATTCTTTGTCTGCTGATTTGCCACTTGTCTTAGAAAACTAATTTTCTGTGACTGCATGTGCCCATCTGGGCTTTCTATTCTGTTCCCTGTGTCTATTTGTTTATTCCTGCACCAAATATCACTTCATTGGCTAGCGATTCCTGACCATCACATTAGCTCATATCTTCCATTGCATCATTACAATCACCTTAGGGCCCTAAGCGTCAGGAGATGACAAGAGAATGTACAGACTACGGCTAATATGCAGGAGAGATCAGTGCTAAGCAACAGGAATACGGTTTCTCTATTTCAGGATTAAAGACTGAGTCCTCCGCCAACCAGGAGAGATCAGTGCTAAGCAACAGGAATACGGTTTCTCTATTTCAGGATTAAAGACTGAGTCCTCCGCCAACCATTTGATTTGGGAAACCAAGTTGCAAATAAATTAACCTTGCAACAGTAAACTACTCCAGAAAGTGTTGCCTAACTTACTGGGAAATGAGAGACTAGTTCTGGCTATCTGGAATTTGATCACAAAAGGAACTGGGTATGAGAGAAGAATAAGTTAGAGCAAATCTATCATTACTGGTGGGGAAAATATTGACTTTTTGAGCTTTATTCTAATGTGATTATTGAACTGAGGACATAGGAAAACGATTGCCTTTGTGTTTAAATGGGTCTCCAGCGAACTATGTGGATCTTTGGTGCCAGTCAACCAGGGAAGAGAGTTTCAAATTGGGAAACCAGAATTCACATAACAGGTCAGAATTTTATAGGAAAAGGAACTCCCATTTCCATCTGGACCTTCATTTATTTATTTTATTTTATTATTTTATTTGGTTGACTTGTTAGAATCCAGATGAATTTGAGGATATCGTGGGCTAGAGAGGAAGAAATGTGTTTTGTCACATGAAGGCAGACCAAAAGCTAGGCAGGGATGCAATGTGTCCAAATGAACCCACTATGTTTGTTCCCCCAAATCTGCTGCTCTTTGGATATTCCTGTTCTCAGGGACAGCAGCACTGTCTGCCCAAATGCCAGGCTGCTCAAGCCACATGTCTGGGCACCATCCTTGAAGATCAGTCTAGCAGATTCTGTCTCCTAAATCTCCCAGCCCCATGCACATTTCTCCATCTTCCCTCCACTCCATCCCTGCACATACTCACTCTCGCCACCAAGGCCACAGTGAGCAATAGCTTTCACTGATCTCTGTTTTGAGTCACAATCTAACCCTCCTCCCCTTGAAACCAAAAGGTAAGTTTGGTCATGTTATTTTCTTGCTTTAAACTCTGTAATGGCTTCCCATGCTCCTGAGACCACAGTCCAAACTGTTTAGTATGATTTACATTGACCTATTTGATCTTGCCCCTGCTGACCTTTGCAGCCACTGCCTTGAGTGGCTGAGAGCCCAGACCTCGGAGTCAGTCTTCTCTGGGTGCAAACTCCCACTGCATCACCTACAAGCTTCTAAACTTGAACAAACTTCCAGACAAAGTCTTTGTTGCTAAAAGAAAAGAAAAACCTGAGACAAGTTGAAGTTAACAGTTTAATTGAACAAAGAGTGATTTGCAAATCTGGCAGCCTTCAGAGCCATAGTAGGCTCAAAAAGACTCCAGTACAAACATGTGGTGGAAGAAGATGTATGGATAGAAAAAGGAAAATAACACACAGAAAACAGAAGCGAGATCAAATAACCAGGTTGACTATAGCTCATCATTTGCCTTATTTGAACCAGGTTTGAACAGCTGGCCACCTTTGATTGACTAAAACTCAGTAAGTGGCGAAAGAGTAGGGCTGTTTAAACAGCTAGGTTACGTAAGGTCCATCACGTGAAAGGTTCTGGAGAAACCTCTAGGTTGAACCCAAAATATACAAGGGGGCAGCTCTGGACTAAACAACACTGTGCATGAGGGCTGTCATGTGCAAAGTGGAGACAATTGTAACGCCTGTCTCATGGGCTGCTGGGAGAACTGAATGAGTTCACACACGGAAAGTGTCTGGCCCAGAGCCTGGCACACAGCAAGCTTTATATCAGTGTTAACTCTGACTTTTATTTTTCCAATTCATTATGCTTTCTCCAGCTTCCAGGCCTTTGCCTCCCCCGTTCCCTCCATCCAGAACACTCTTTCCAATACCTTGATCACACTTCAAGGTAGTCTTCATATGTAAGCAACAGCAGCAGCATCACCCACAAACTTGGTCAAAGGGCCAAATTCTCAGGCTCCAGTCCAGAACCACTACATTGGAAACTCGAGGGCTAATCCCAACAATTCAAGTTTTAACAAGCCCTCCATAGGATTCTGATGTCCAATTAAGGCTGAAAAACTGAGGCACCCACCATGACCGATTGTACTTAGATGCTATTTTTCTCTGCCCCCTGCTAGACTGTTCCACAATGGCAGAGACAGTGTCCTTCTTGTTAGTCAGCTAATCTCCACCGGTAACTCCTTGTAGGTGATGAAAAATGAGCCATCACAGACTGGAATGGAGTGAGTCACATTTTGTAGGCCAGCTGATCTAATTGTGTGTTCCCTCCTTGTCTGTTCTCCTAAATGAATGCCCAAGTACTTCTGAAGGCTTGCCTAAATGTTCCAGCTTATTCTGGACTTTGAGTCCAGGCTTAGGTCTAAGTGTAAAAGGGAGAGGGGGTGCCCTCAAGGTAGTGAGCAAAGGCAAACCGTGAGGGATTCCCAGGGATGGTGTGCGTCCTGGAGCAGCATGGGGCCAAGAGGTCTCCGTTCTCTCCCCAGAGTGGAATTGCTCTCCTTCAACATCTTTGGAGGAATCACAGATAACTAAGGCAAGAAGGACCAGTGGATCCAGGGAACGGAGCAAGACTAGAGAAGCCACAGAGTCCCTGTCTCTCAGCACCTTAACTGCCACCTGAACTCCCGTCTTCTAAGAAACATCTTTGAGGGGGAGATCTGAGGGGAAACGCTCTCTTCCGCCCTCATCCCTTCTCTCTCTACCCCTGCCCTCCTTCCTCCGTTTTCTCTCTCCTCCTCCTCCTCCTTTCCTCTCTCCTGCTCCTCCCCCCCCCTTTCTGCCCACCCCCTTTTATTTCTCGCTCCCTCTATCTCCCTCTCTTCCTAACCCTCTGACCCCTCCTCCAGCCCTGCCACCTGGTAACAAAACCGCCAGATCCCGCACACGCACCAGACAGGGCGCAGGACGTCTCATGGGCGACGATGGTTTCACGCAGAGAGGCCTGGGGCCCGGGAGGAGCCCACGCGATGGCGACGCTGATCTCGAGCGCCTCTGCCCCGCAGGAGGCCGGAGTGCGCGCGGAGAGCGAGGGGCGGGCGCGCCGGGAAGTCCCCCTCGCCGTCCCGCAGCCAAAGCCGCAGGCTCGGCTCCCACCCGCGGGGCGCCCCCTTCCGCGGACTCCGCGACTCGCGCCCCGCCCGGCGCCGCGCAGGGAGAGGCGCGGCCGAGGGAGGGCGCCACGGTGGAGGCATGGCCGCCGCGGGGAAGGCGCGCAGGGCGGCAACGATGCTGGAGGCTCTCTCCCAGCAGGAGCAGGTAACAGCGCGCGGGGGGGGGGCGGCCAGGGGGACACTCGGGCGGGGTCCCGGGGCTCAAGCTAGGGCCGGGCGGGCCGCGCACACTGCTCTCCAAACCCTGGACTCTCGCGGTGTGAGCTGGCCCTGGGAGGTGGAAGCGTATGACCCTCCGGAAGATGCTACCCTGGGGAATACCAATCCTTCCCTCTCTCTCCTACTCTCCCCCACTCCCCCTTTCCTTCTCTCCCTTCCTCCCTTCCTTCCTCTCTTCCTCCTCCGTTTCATCCCTCTCCCCCCTCCCCTAGCTCTCTTTTCCAGTTGGATTCCATCCATGCCCCGCCCTGCATACCTGCCACCTCTTTCCTCCTCCCTCCTTAGCAAAAACCCCCAGGGTGAAGGCCGGGCAGCTAGGGGAGGGCAAGGTTGTGCTTTTGGCTAGACTGCAGTGGTTCTCTAAGTCGAACGTGCATCCGAGCCTCTAGGAGGGCTAGTTAAAATGCAGATTGCTGGACTCTGCGGAGCTTCGGATTCAGTTATGGCTGGATGGGATCCAATCACTCGCTAGTTCCCAGGAGCTGCTGATGCTCGAAGGAGCCCTTTCCTCCTGCTGCTGCTGTTGATGGCAGATCCGGTCTTACTTTATTTTTTATTTATTGGACAATTCTTAGGCTATGACCAGGTACCAGGAGGGTTGGGGACTAGCCTCGAGGAGCCCACATCCTCATAAACAGGGACAAAAATAACTCTTAAACAAGAACAGAAATAACTCACAAGCCGGGCTCGGTGGCTCAGCCTGTAATCCCGCGCCTTGGGAGGCTGAGGTGAGTGGATTGCCTGAGCCCGCGGGTTCGAGACCCGCCTGGACAACTTGGCGAGACCTCATCTCTACAATAAATCAAAAATTAGCGGGCGTGGTAGCGCGCGCCTGTAGTTCCAGCTACTTGGAAGGCTGTGGCGGAAGGATCGCCGGAGCCCAGCAGGTCGAGGCTGCGGTGACCGGGAGCGGCCACTGCACTCCAGTCTGGGCGACAGAGTGAGACTCCAACTCAAAAAAAAAAGAAAAGAAAAGAAAAGAAATAACTCACATAGTGGGTGCCCCAGTGCTCCCCACGTATGTTCAAGTGAAGGTGTAGGATTTTTTTTTTTCTGAGTTGGCGTCTCACTCAGTAGCCCAGGCTGGAGTGCGGTGGCATGCTCACGGCCACCCCAGTGTCGACCTGCTGGGCTCCAGCGATCCCTCCATCTCAGCCTTCCAAATAGCCGGAACTACAGGCGCGCGCTACCACGACCGGCTAACTTTTTTGATTTATTGTAGATGAGGTCTCGCCAATCTGCCCAGGCTGGCCTTGAACCGCCGGCTCGGGCAATTAACTCGCCTCGGCCTCCCAAAGTGCCGGGATTACAGGCTGAGCCACCGATCCGGTCGGTAGCAGGATTTCTAAGCAAAGACGTTTGCTCCTGGCTGGGGGATGGGCTGCATGGGGGCGTGGCGTTAGAGCTCTTCCTTGGGGAATGGATAGGAACTGGCCACGTGGTGAAGAGAGAATTAGAATTCCAGATGGAGGAAATAGCAGTACCAAATTGCTTAGAGGTGAAAAAGTTGGGGGGGGGGTGATGGCTACAGGAAGAGGCAGAAAGAGGCGCTGTCCACTATGACTGACTGAAACCCAAGATTTAGGAAGGCTTGTAGTGAAAAATAAGTGGGGGAGTTTGACTGTGGGGCATGTGCGTTTTCTTTTCTAAAATGGGGGACCCTGTAAGGAAACTCCATGACTTTCTTGCTGGTTTCAAACCCGGATCTACCAGAAGGGGCTCTGAATGAGAATCCTGCATGCTAGGAGGGGCTGAGGACTAATATATCGACTTTGCTACTGAGGTTTGCTCTTCCTTAAAGCTGGCATCACTGCCTTGCCGGCTGTTCTCAGGAGGCCCGGCCTCTCTGATAATTCAGCCCAAAGAGAGAGGGACTCACAGTCTTTCTCTTATTCCCCTGCAGCAAGACAGTGCTGTCCAGGCACCAGCCTCTGAGGAACCACCTGGGAGCCTGTTAGAAATGCAAAGTCCCAGTCCCCACTCCAGACTTACTGAATCAAAACCGCCTTTTAACCGGGCCCCGGGGTGATATGCATTTGCATCAAAATTAGAAAGAAATGCAGTTCCATCCAGACTTTATAAAAGCTGGGATAAGGAAAGGGAAATGGATTTAGTTACAGATCAGCCTGTGTCTGATCCCATCCCATCACTTTAAAACGCTGGATTTGTTTTCCTTCATCACCCTCATCAACATGTCCGTTGCATATTTGATTGTCTAGGAACATTCATCAGTGGGGAATAAAGGTGGTCTGCCTTGCTAGCCCCTGTATTTCTAGTACTTAGAACAGAGTCTGGTAAATGGCAAGGCCTCCGTAAATATTTATTGAATGGATAAATGAGTAAATAAAGAACAGTAACATACAGCTTCGTGATCTGGAACCCCAGCTCTCAGAATACCTTCCTGGAGAGATATCGTCTCCCCCTTACCCATGCTCTGCCTCCCTGCCCCCGCCCCTCCCATCTGCTGAGGTTGCTACTCCTTGTATAGGGAGCCTGGGCTTAGGTGTTCCCTCTTCTGCTTGTCTGAAGTCTGCCCAGGCTGGCCTTGAACTGCCTTGGAGTCTGCTTTCCAGCCTCTGATTTCTCCTGAGAGGACCCATCTCTTCCCCAAAAGGCTTTGGGTAGGCCATACAAATCCCTTCACCTCCACCCACAGGCATGCAGCCTTGCTCTGTAGCAGGAATTCCTTATTAAAGAACTCAGCCCTCCAAAACCAACATCCCTACCTCCTGCTCGCATATGGCCCAGAGACATCAATAGTTTTTTCTGAGTTCATAGTTCTGGTTTTGCCACTGGTCTTAGAAAGATTTTTCTAACAGATGGATTTTGTGAGGGAGGTGCTGAAAGTGGGGAAATCAATCTGGAACAGTTCAGGTGAGAGATGATGAGGGCCAATACCAGGAGGGTGTGATCCTTCAAACCCGTTGAGGGAGGGTGCCATACACCAGACTTGAGGATTCGGTGGTGGGGTAAGGCCAGCCCTAGTTTTCAGAGACTTCCTCTTGGCTCCCAGGAGGAGGGATTCCCTGACGTTGACACACATAGCCACTTTGGCACAAACACCTTGTGGTGTGGAAGAGCAAATTAATTTTTATGTCCTCTTCTCCCTTTCCACCTTCAGCATAGTCCCTTAAACCCAGACACCTGTTGGGACCTGAGCCCCAGTAATTGGTTACCAGTATGTCAGGCAATCTGGACTTTCCAGTGATGCCACTGAGATGGCACCCTTCAAAAGAGCAGCGGTTCCATCTCTAGATTGTGGCTCTTCAGATAAATTCTGTCATTTTCATTTCACTTCCTGGAAGTCAGGGTCAGTTTGTGAAAAGTTGTTAAACATACTAATTGTGAAAGTCAGTCGTCATGCTAAACTTTCCCTGTTTAGAGCATCAAATGCAGACTTCATTGGGATTTTTGTTTTGTTTTTGTTTTTGCTTTGTTTTGTTTTGTTTTTGAGTCAGGGTCTCAGTCTGTCACTCAGCTGGAGTGCATTGGCATGATTACAATGATCACTGCTCACAGCAGCCTCCACCTCCTGGGCTCAGGCAATCCTTCCACCTCAGCCTCCCAAGTAGTTGGCACTACGGACGCCTGCCACCACTTCTGGCTAATTTTTTTTATTTTTTGTAGAGACGAGATTTCGCTATGTTGCCCAGACTGTCTTGAACTCATGGGCTCAAGCCACCTTGGCTTCGCAAAGTGCTGGGATTATAGGCATGAACCACCACACTTGGCCTCACTGAGTTTTATAGTGGCTTTCTGATTTTGGTAGTCCATTAAAGAAGGGAATTTGAAAGTTGTATACTGTCAGTGATTGTCTGCCCATGTTCTGCCTGAAATACCATGATTATTTATAAAAAGTATCTTGAATAAAGCTAGATACAGCTGCAGATTCAGGCAGGTATATAAGATATCAACAGCACAGTTTGTTAACAGTGTTTCAGGTGCAATGAATGTCCTGGGAGGGGCCTCACCCAGAGAGCTTCCTGGAGGACGTGGGATCCAAGGGTGAGCAGAAACGAGGCAACCCTACATGCAGGCTGGGAGGAGAGGGATAGCATTCAGGGACAGGAGAGCTCTGTGTGGCTGGAGCAAAGGGTCTTTGTCTTCAGGGACAATGGAGAGAGGTAAGGGTGACAAGGGAAACAGGGCCTGTGAGCCATGTAAGAACAAAGAGACCCACTTGGATTCCATGCTTTTGATGGGAGCATTCATTGTCTGAAGGGGGAAGAGTGTGAGGCAAGGAGGTCAAGGAGGAGGGGATCCCTGCCTGCCAGCCTCCATGCCATTCTTCCCTAGCCTCCATAACTCACAAGCAGCAGCTCTTCTCCCACCGGGTATTTTCTGTCACACATTCTGCCTCTTTTCTTCATAGAATTCGTTACATTAGACAGGTGTTTTGTCAGCTTGTTTATTGTCCATCGTTTCCTCTAGAACGCAAGTCCGAGTTCACGAGAACAGAAACCTTGTCTTTTTTCACTCTTGCATCCCAGTCCTTAACCTACTGTTGGCGCACATATGTGACCAATCCATGTTTGCCGAATCAATGAATGAATGGCGTAGAGGCTATAGGGATGGAAAGAAGGGGATATGTTTGTGAGGCATTTAGAGATAGGGTCAACAGAAGGGTAGTGGACTGGAGGTACAGGGTTGGGGCAAGGACAGTGCCCCATATGCCTGCTTTGAGCAGTTGCATAGATGGGAGAGGACCACTGAAGAAGATGAGGGTCTCCAAAGTGGGAACAACTTGAGGGAAACCAGTGTGTTCAGTTTGGGGCAGATTAGGTCACACATCTGAGGGATACCCTAGTGGAGATATGTTGGAGACACGTAGAAGAATGTGGAGCTCAAAATTAAGATTTCGTCAGGCATGGTGGCTCACAACTGTAAATTCCAGCACTTTGGGAGGCCAAGGTGGGAAGATTGCTTGAGCCCAAGAGTTTAAGACCAGCCTGGACAACATAACAAGACTTCATCTCTGCAAGAAAAAAAATCAAAAATTTAGCTGGGCTCAGTGGTGCAAGCCTGTAGTCTCAGATACTTAAGATGTTGAAGTGGAAGAATCATCTGAGCCCAGGAGGTCAAGGTTGTTGTGAGCCATGATCATTGTGATAAAAAAAAAAAAAGTGAGATTTGGCTAGCTAGATTTTGTGTCTGTGAATCTCAAATTTCTTGTAATGTACATATGTTGTTTTAAAGTCACAAAAAGAAGCATTTTTTTAAAGACTGGAGAATTATTCATAATATAATTAAAGTAAAAGGAGTCTGTGTTTATAAGATGAAATACTTTAAGGCACATTACAGTTATGACATTTACGGACTACTGTCAAAATCTGAACTACTTTTGCAACGACTTTTAAAAATCTCTAATACAAAGGTGAATAGCAGTGAGGGGAAAAGGAGGGAGATGGGAGGAAGATAAAAACGATGATACAGGGATAGGGAAAATAGGACATAGCAGTTGACCAGACAAGGAGAAGGAGAAAGAGTGGCAGGGGAAGCTTACTTTCCTACTATTCTTTTTAGGTGACATATGTTCATGTAAAATATACTTGCTATGGAGAAACATACAAAAGAAAGTAAATTCATCACCACCCATGGAGCTTTCTTACTTTTTGGTAGCCATTCTTCTGGAATGTTTTCTTCTGGATATCTCTTTATACAACTACACATTTACATAAATGAGTTCATATTATGCACAATTGTTTTGAAGCATGCTTTTTCTTTTAACAATGTGTCATGGGAATATTTCTGTGTCATAAATATGAATCTGTATTATCATAGTAAAGATCTTCTTTTTTTTTTTAAGTCAGAGTCTCACTCTGTCACCCAGGCTGGAGTGCAGTGGTTCGCTCACAGCCACCCCAGCATCTACCTGCCGGGCTTGGGTGATCCTTCCACCTCAGTCTTCCAAGTAGCCGGAACTACAGGTGTGCACTACCATGTCCAGTTAATTTTTTTTATATATTGTCTCACCAAGTTGCCCAGGCTGGTCTCGAACCCCAGGGCTCAAGCATTCCTCTTGCCTCGGTCTCCCAAAGTGCTGAGATTACAGGCTTGAGCCACCATGCCTTGCTTATATTAAAGATCTTATAGATTTCCTTTTATCGATGTACAAAGACATGGGTCTTTTCATCCATTGTGCTGAGCACTTGATGAGTGTTTCAGTTTGAAAACAGGCATCTCTCAGTCCTTGGACATTTTCTCGTATAATTTATTTTCAATTTCCTGCCATGTGCTATCTCATTCTCTGGTTTTAGAACTTCTTCTTTTTGTTTTTGTTTATTTATTTTTTTCTTCTTCTTCTGAACACATTCTTTTTGGATGTGAGATTTCCTAGCCCAATTCTCTAATATTCTTATATTTTCTCTATTTTCCACCTGTTTGAGTTTTTTAATTCTTTCTGTGTTCTTCAATTTATCTTCAAGCTTTCCATTTGATTTTTTATTTCTGTCCCCCTTTTTTAATTTCTACAAGCTTTTGTTTGTTTCTCAGCATTCTTTAAAGCACTGAGAAATAAAGAAGGAAGAGACTGGTTAGGCAGATTGTTAGGGCAGGTCCCTGGTAAAACCTTCCCACTTTGCCTGAAGAAACCAAGCTGCAAGTTCCACAGATCAGAATGAGAACTCCCACCCCCTTCAGCTTGCTTTCTCCAGACTGGCCCTCATCCTGTCCTCTCCTGTTTGGTCCTTTGCACTATCATGCCTTTTTCTGATTGGTGCATTTTCAGACCTACCTACCAACAAGTCAGCACACACTTCCTTATCTGGAGAATATATAGACCCCTGAACTCGGCCTCATCACCGACAACCCACAGCAACCCACTTTCCAGTCCCCTCTCACTGCCTAGAGCTTTCCTGGCTCCTAATAGCCTATAACTTACTCTCCAGTATCAACACTCCTTATTCTTCTTGGGCATGAGACAAGAACCCGGAACTCACTGAACTAAAAGAGCTGTATTCACTGAACTAGGAGAGCTGGACCCACTCAGGGGCTTGGCTCACCAACCCATCAAGTGGAAGGAACTGAAACACTCCTCGGGGGTCTGAGCTCACCAACTCGTCAAACAAAAAAACTGGAACAGCATGATGTTCTTGTCATCATGAACAGAACCTTTTCCTGTCTTAAACGTCTGGTGATCTTTGTTCACTTGTATCTAAGGGGAGATGCTACAGCAGTGTTCAGAAGCTCTTATTAGCAGGGAGAGCTTGTTAATAGGCAGAGCTTGGTGACTGTGCTAGAGGGTAAACTGGCAAGGCCTTTTCATAGGGAGAACAAGACTGTCCATAGCTGTAGGTCTTTTCCTTTGACTTGGATTGTTTCATTCTGTGTGCAAGTGGCATATCTTACCAGCAGCATTCTGAACCAAGTGGCCTGGCTAACATGCCCAGGCCAAGAGCACAAATGGAGGTTCCCATGCCATATGTCTAATTATCATAAGCCAATCCACTCTCACAGCCCTGCCTACAAGCCAGCACATGGATAGTGCCACTGGCTAAACTTGGGAACTGATGGGGTCGTGTTCTTCCTACCTGCACTAAGGGCTGCAAACTTGAGTAGTAGCAAGGATCTGCTGGGAAGATGGGAGTTTGAACATGCCTATATTCATTTCCTAGGGCTGCCATCACAACAGAAATTTATTCTCTCACTCTTCTGGAGGCCAAAATTTCCCTTCAAAGACTCTAGGAGAGAACCCTTACTTGTCCCTTCCAACTTCTGATGACTCTGGGTGTGGTTAGCTTGTGGGCATCCCTCCAGTCCCTGCCTCTGCCTTCACATGGTCTTTCACTTTGCATTGCTCCTCTGCACCTGTGTGTCCCTGGTTTTCAAACTCTCTCTGCTTTCTCTTGTAAGGATACCAGACATTGGATTTAAAAGCCACTCCAAGTCCAGTGATCTCATCCTGAGATCTACAAAAAGACCCTATTTCTAAATAGGGTCATATTTACAGGTACTGAGAGTTAGGACTCAGGTATATCTCCTGGGGGGACACAATTCAATCAATGGCAGTGCCTAAGCCAGGGATGAGGACTGACCTTGATGACTTCTGAGGGAGCCAAGGCAGGTAGGATCCCATGCCACACACCCTACTCTTCAGACCCAGGATTTCCAAGCAGTTCCAACCTGCTCCCAGACAGTGCAGTTAATGGGGGAGCCTGGTCTGGTTTGGATGGTTTGGGAGGGACAGATTTAAAAACCCTGACTCTGATTTCTCAGAGTACAGGCTATTCCTTTACTCCTCCCAACCCCCTGGGGTGTCAGCCCTACACCATCTATCTGCAGTCAAATTCTACTTAATCAGCAGACTTTCAAAATATTTTCTTAAGAGACAGGAAAACCCCACAATTTTTTGTGTTTCAGGGTTTGAGGTGCACAGGGTCTTCTAAAGCAAGGTGGGGCTCCTGCAGCCCCAGTCTAGAGGCAATGTTCCCAGGGAGGACAGGGTCAGGGTTTCTCCATTCAGAAGGCATTTGTCTGTGTCCCTCCCTCCACGTGCTTGGTGCCTCTGAGCCTGTGCCTCAGGATTAACCACCAGTTAATCAATTAATGAAATAATTAGTGCCAGTGTGGAGATCTCCCAATCTTAAACCTTCAGTGAACTTCTGTCATCAACCCCAGTGTACACCCACTTCCATCCTCTGCCCTCAGTGGGTCTTAATATAGTCTGCTTTTGCACTGCCCACGTGCTGGTGGGCTTCAACATCCTCTGCCCGGTGGTGTCCCAGTGAAACAGGAGATAGCTAGAGAAAGGTTAGGCAGACAGACAGGCCAGTGTCACCAGGCCACCAACAATGTGGTGAACTCCTGGCAGGCTTCTCAGGTTCAGCATTGGTAAACAAGCTACCTGCGAGCTTTTCAAGCTAGAGCTACCAATCAGCTCACCATTAGGCCCCTACCTCCTGGCAATTGGTCCTTAATATTGGCCAATCAAAAGAGCAACAGCTCATAGCTAGTGCTAGCCAATGGGCTTGAACTTAGGGCTATATAAGCACCAGGTTTTCAGCCCCAGACAGGCAACCTCTTTGGGTCCCCTCCCACCATGGGAGATTCTCTGTCCTC
Source organism: Cephalopachus bancanus (assembly GCA_027257055.1). NCBI lineage: Eukaryota > Metazoa > Chordata > Mammalia > Primates > Tarsiidae > Cephalopachus > Cephalopachus bancanus. The sequence goes on from JAPVLO010000201.1 coordinate 6,360,888, forward strand.
TCAATAAATCCTGCTTACTCACCTTCCCGCCATTTGTGTCCCTCATTCTTCCTGGGCATGAGACAAGAACCTCGATCCTGAAGAGTTGGGAGCTGAAGAGCTGCAGAAGATCATCGGACCCGGAAAGCCATGCACCCCAGAGGCTGGCTTGCCAGCCGATAGAGCCAGCTGAACCAGGAGAGCTGCAGTAAAAAGGCGAGACTCTGAAGCTGAGATACCCAGGGGACTAGGCTTGCCAGCCCACCGAACCAGCGACACTCTCAGGGCTTGGTTTGCCAGCCATTATAGCCAACACTCTGGGGGTTAGGCTTGCCAGCACCCCACCCCCAATCGCAACACTCAGGGCTTGGCTTGCCAGCCCATTAGAGTTGACATTTCCAGAGCTAGGCTTACCAGCCCCTCCACGACCCTCTCTGGGGCTTGGCTAACGGACCCATTGAGTGGACACTCTCCAAGCCCAGGTTGACCTGAAAATTCCTCATCACCAGTGTCCACTCTACTTGGAGGTTTGTGTCTTTTTTTTTTTTTTTTTTTGTACTTTTTGCTGCCTTTCTAGTTTTAGGAGAGGGAGAAGAGGCAAAGAACTGATTTATTGTGTTTCACTAGGAGACCTTGTTTTTACTTGCTCTTTTTGTATTTTTTAGAGATAGGGTCTTGCTATATCATCTAGGCTACAGTGCAGCTCACCGTGGCCTCCAAGGCCTAGGCTCAAGCAATCCTCCTGCCTTAGGCTCCCAAGTAGCTGAGATTACAGACCTGCAACACCAGCCCCAGCTTTTTTTTTTTTTTTTTTTTTGAGACAGAGTCTCACTGTGCTGCCCAGGCTGGTTTCAAATTCTTAGCCCCCAAGCAATACTCCTGCCTCAGCTTCCCAAAGTGCTGTGATTACAGGCTTGAGCCACTATGCCTAGCCTTGCTATTATTTTAAACGCAGTTATTAATAGTGAGTTTGAACCTCTTTCTATACATTCATTGGTCATTTATATTCTTTTGTGAATTTCTTGTTTATGTACTTTTGGAATATCTGTCTCTTTTTTATTAACTTTTAAATGCTCTTTTTATATTTAGGTTATTAACTTTTTGTCCTTCACATGTGTTGTGTATTCTCCCTAGCTTAATTTGTTTTTCCAGTATAGATGATTGTGATGTATTTGATTTGATTTTTATGTCCTCAAAATATGTCAGGGCTTTTTTTTCTTATTTTGTAATTTCTGGGCTCCATATCATACTTAGAAATGTCTTCTCCACCACACAATTACTAAATGTTTACCTTTATTTTCTTCTAACGCATTTAAGATTTTCTTTCTCACATTCAAATATTTGATCCATCTGGAATTTCTTTTGAAGCAAGGTATTAGGTATTGTCGGGGTGCCAGCCCCGACTTAAGGGTAGGGTTAGGACTGCAATGGTGAATCAAGACAGAGAGAAGAGACCACTCAGAGGCAGTTCTTCTGGGAACAGTCTGATCAGGACTGAAGCCAAATTTTATTTGGACTCCCTCCAACTTATATACCTTTTTTCTATGCCCTCCATCAGTATGATAATTACTTGTTGGGGGCATACAAATTCTTATGTAAATTACACATCACAAGACCATCACGAGACTTGCAAGTTCCAAGCAAACAATTACAATTCCATGATGCATGACGTGTTTCACAAAACTTACATTAAATTTACAGGTATACAATTTCAATACAGATTGTTCAAAGTGTTCTCCACAATGTTCAATAAATCATTCATATTATACTCTTTGTTCCAAACCCTGATTAATATAAAAAACTTTTCCAAGTTAAATCCAAGTTCACTGACTCCTAATATTTTTAATGATTAATATTATCAACTTAACACTATACTATAATCTATAAGTTTACTTAAATGACTCAGTTATTCTATTAATCTGTTATGGTTCAATGTAGTGTCCTGTAATTTTATAACGATTAAAACTTATTTTTAAATTATAAAACCTTACCATGACTTAAATGAATTTCCTATGTCTAAACTTTAATTTTTCTAATGATTGACCTTTAATATTATGCTATATCCTATTAAGCTAATACCTTATCATTAATTCTTTTATAAATCGTATAGTAACTATTATATTTGAATAATGTAGCCAAAAGGAAACAAAACAGCAAGCATAAATTTACTCAAATATACTCTAAAATGTAACTATAAGTGTATATATATATATATATTTTATCCTAACAAGTCTACTCTAGAAATCAAACAGTAGCTGTCACACTCTTGAGTAAGGAAATGCATGGCCACATGGCCTCGGGCTGAGGCAAACAGAAACAAACAGTTTCGGTATGAAACAAAAGCAAGGAAATGCATAGCCTGTAACGAAACAAAAGCAATCACTCTGCCTGGCTAGGGGCAGGGCAATGTAACTATTATGGTAATTTAGTTTTTAATCCTAGCTCTAGGGGAAACTGCTTTCAGGAACAAGAGCTGACTCACCAGTCTACCAGAAAATAGAAGTTTGAAAATATCTAGAAAGAAATAAGTTTTACTGCCATGTATGCACACTGGTCACTAATCACACGCCAATATTATAGGTATAACTGATATCCTATGTCAGAGGCGATCTTCCAGATGGGCCTTTACAGGCCTCAGCCATGTAGCTATAGATGTTGGCTCCCAACAAGGTATCAATCCTGTTTTATTTTTTTCCAGTGCCTAGCACCATTTATTGAACAATCCAGTTTTTCCTCCCTGATTTGATGTGACTTATTTATCACACACACTTGGCTTTATTCCTGGACCCTGTTCTGTTCACTCATCTGTCGTCCTTTTTCTGGGTCAGTACTACTTTCAGTGAATTTCTGTGGCTTTATCTGGGTTTTGGAGTCTAGTAGGCCAAGCCCCAGTCTTTACTCTTCTTCTCTGAATTTTTCTGGCTATTTTTATGTGCTTTTCCTTCCAAATGATTTTTATGTCATTTTAATTTCCAAAGTAAATCCTCTTAGGATATTGAATAGGCTTGCAAAATAACATATTAGAAAAGGTCACCAAAAAGTAAACCCCATCCTAGAAAATGATGTTGCACTATTGGGAACTATTACTGAAGAAGAAATGCTTCCGAAATTATCATTGTCATCATCAATATCATCATTATTCTAATTCACTTTTTCTCTAGGAAATAAGGGTTTCAATATCACTTAACCTAAGGACATTCTTCCTTGTATTTAACAGAAATCTTTTCAGGTACAATTTCTACCCCATAAACATTCCTGGTCTTCAGCATGATAAAAGTTATTTATCATACTTCATTAAAAATGACTTTGAATCTAGTGGATAGTCACAGTTATGCCCAAAGCTATAGTACTAGTAAGAGGCAAATAGAACTTTTCTCACCACATAACTAAAAACGCTGGATCCTATTTTAAGCTAATTTATTTAAATTTAAAATTATATTGAGCACTATGAATGGAAGATCTCAAAGAGCAAAAAGGAATTCTATAGATTATAACTTTTATTAAGATAATTGACCCTTGAATTAGTCACCTTTCCACAGAATTCTCATATAGTGGCTTCTTTATGGTCACAATATTTCAATGAAGTAGATAAGGGCAGCTACTACATCAATCTCCAGTTTCTAATGAGGAAATGGAGAGTGGGTTAGTGATGTGCCCCGAAGAACCAGTTCACTCAGTGTTTATTTCTGGGTGGCACTGGGTGGCTGCATGGCTCAGGTCACCAACATTTTCTCCCCCAAAGCGGAAGTCAGCAGAGAGGGGCTTGTCTTACAAAGGAGGGGACTCAGGTACTCTATTACCTGAGGGTTGATTTGCTCCTGGTACTCAACACTTGAGCCCAGTCACCATGACCTCTGCTTGAGTGTGAGGGACCCACCTGGTGGGATCACCTTGGGTGCAGAGAGCCATGGAGAAGCTGCAGTGTCACCCTTGCAGCACCAATTTTCTCTCTTCTGGCATCATCCAGAAAGCCCTGGCATAGTGCAAATATTGCCTAAACCTTTACTTATCTGTGTCGTCCAGAGCCTTGTTCTCTCTTGTAAGGGAGTCCCTGAGACCTCTGACAGAAGTGTAGATTTTATCATGGAAACTTTTTACCTCAAACCAGGGAAATCCCAGACTGAACAGTATAGGTGACATTTGTTTCTTTCCAGCCATCAGAATTGCTTACCCCATCTGAAGAAAATAAGGAGGAAAAAATGGGAAAAAAGGTGGTTAATGTCAGATTTGTGTAACAGAGGTTTGAGTTGCCTTCCCTTCTTTACCATCACTGGAGATTTTAGCTTTTTTTTTTTTTTTTGACTTAGAGTCTCACTCTGTCACCCAGTCTGGAGTGCAGTGACATGCTCATGGCCACCGCAGCCTCGACCTGCTGGGCTCAAGCAATCCTTCTGCCTCAGCCTTCCAAGTAGCTGAAACTATAGGTGCATGCTACCATGTCCAGCTAATTTTTTTATTTATTGTAGAGAAGAGGTCTTTTCACCATGTCAGACTAGGGATTAAGCTGTCTATGCTCTCTGTGAAAGTTATAAGATTATGTCTTTTCAATGATTGGTCTTAAAGGTTTCAAATGACTGAATGTAGTAGATTAGTGATAATCAAGGTGAGTCAGCAGGTAGACTCTGCAGGTTGTCTAAAGCACTGTCCTGGAGAGCCCAGTACTCTCCAGCTCCCTCTGCAGGGATACAAGCCCGGATGACTCCCTTCCCTAGGGTCAGTAACAATCCCTCTTTAACGGGAAGGCATGACAGAATTCCAGTAAACAGAGCCTCTGGTCCGCTGTCTCTAAAATCTTGAACTCAGAGATAAGATTTATTCACTGGCGTCACTTAAGACACAGAACAGGTGTTTTTAGGGGTGCTTGGACTCACACATCATATCCCAGAAGCCAGAGTGGCACTGCCCATTGGGAGGCCACTCTACAGCCTTGACTGATGCACCAAAACAAAACTGTGGGGATGAGACAGGAACAGAATCAAATATTTATTAATAGTGACCTGATTACTGTTTTTTACTTGTATTGTTTTAGTTCTGTGAGCAAATTGTTGTTGTATTAGAACTTTCATCCAAGCCAGGCTCGGTGGCTCAGCCTGTAATCCCGCACCTTTGGGAGGCTGAGGTGAGTGGATTGCCTGAGCCTGCGTGTTCAAGACCCGCCTGGGCAACTTGGCAAGACCTCATCTCTACAATAGCCAGGTGTGGTAGCACGCGCCTATAGTTCCAGCTACGCGGAAGGCTGAGGCGGAAGGATCGCCAGAGCCCAGCAGGTCGAGGCTGCGGTGGCCAGGAGCAGCCACTGCACTCCAGTCTGGGCGTCAGAGTGAGACTCCAACTCAAAAAAAAAAAAAGAAAGAAAAACAGAACTTTCATCCTCAATTGTTCTAATTGTACTAGGGAACATGTTTATTTTTCATGACTTGAGTTTCCCATGTAATGCTGTAAAATATATGCCAAGAAAACAAGTAAATTTTGATATGGTCCCTTTTTTCTGTTTTTCAGGTCTCTCATACAAAACTTTCTGCAGATGATGATGCGTGGAAGTAAGTGATTGGTATTTTTTATAGCTGTTTTACTAAAAAATAGATTTTTAACTTAGCAGTTGAGAAATTGAATGAAGTCATCATTTTATTTGTAAATTTTCCAAGATAAAGAAGGTAGAACAGCCATGTGTGCACAAGGAGATGGTCAACCAAAACTGCATGGATTTCGTTTTTCTGCAGTATGATCCATGCAGTCCTGTCCACAAAGCTGGATTAATACAGCCTTCAAAATATACCTGGGTCAAGTTAATATTTATTTTAGGCACATGGTACATCTGGGTTTCCATATATATGCTATTTCCCTTGTGTTCTGGTGCCTAGTGTGGGTCCATTGGGCACTATGAGCACCACATGAAATGAATAAAAATGAAAAGTTCCTCCTTTTTTCACTATGGAAATCCATGTTAACTGTATTCCTAATCAAAATAGAAAATATTTATTGCATATGTATACCAATTTATACTGCTCAAAGCACTTACACGTAGGTGAACCCATTTGAGATGCATTTTCATCATTATGTATACAAAATAGATTATGACAGTTTGTTTTACATCTATGCAAAACTTATTTTAGACTGATGATTAATTTACTCTTCTATCTACACGGCCTAAGCTCAAAGTCTATTAATTACATAAAATGTTAAATAGTTATTTTTGATTTGGGGCTGTGAAAACCATAATTAAGCTCTTGTACCCTTTTCATTTTTTTCTTACTTTCCTTTTCTTCAGGGGCACGAGTGTATTTTTCTTTTTTATGAGAGTCTAGAAGTCACTCTTGTCTCCTGAGTCCAGCTTCCAGCACAGAGCCTAATAGCTGTGCAAAGTTTTTCAAGTCGCATACCCAATATGGACTTCATCTTTGTTGTTTGATAAATAAAGGGGTTTCAGTCCATCTATGGTAACTCCTGGCACTAACGCTCTAAGAATCCCTCTCAAAAAGCTGAACTCAAGCAGGAATATTCACTAGGCTCTGTGGGCGCGTTTCTGCACCTTCTCCAGCAGGGGGCACCCCTGGGACTTGGATGGGGCTCTTCTCTGAGGCACCCTGTCCGTATCTGTAACTGTACATGCTGGCAGAGTGGGAAAACCCAACCCACGCACCTATCCATTGCCTTTAAAAGGCCATAATCTTGCGGCACAGATTGTTACTTTGAGTGGCCAATTTCAGGAGAATTACAAAAGAAGAAAAAAGATGATAGGCAGCATTCATAATTTTCCCTTTTTTCCCTAATCTTGACCCTGGGCCTCTCCCTTTCTGTAGACTCCTGGTTCTCAATCTTGGCAGCCTCTAAAATTACGTGGGAAGCTTTAACAATTACTGATGCCTAGCTCCCATCCTGGAAACCTGCATTAGTTTGCTAGGAATGCCATAACAAAATCCCATAGACTGTGTGGCTTAAACAACAGACATTTATTTTCTCACAGTTCTGGAGGCTGAAAGTCCAAGATCGAGGTGCTAGCATTTTTGCTGGCAGGTTGACCCACTGGGGATCGGGACTTCAACATAAAAATTTGGGGAGGAAACAGTTCAGCCCATAAAATGCAACAATGGTCAACTAATTGATCTGGGGTACGAATTGGGTATTGGGATTTTTTTTTTTTTTGAGCTGGAGTCTCACCCTTTGAGCTGGAGTCTCACCCCTTCACCCAGTCTGGAGTGCAGTGGCACACTCACGGCCACCCCAGCGTCGACCTGCTGGGCTCCGGCGATCCTTCAGCCTCAGCCTTCCAAGTAACCATAACTACAGGCGCGTGCTACCACACCCAGCTAATTTTTTTAAATTTTACTGTAGAGACGAGGTCTTGCCAAGTTGCCCAAGCTGGTCTTGAACCTGCGGGCTCAGGCAATCCACTCACCTCAGCCTCCCAAAGTGCTGGGATTACAGGCTGAGTCACCGAGCCCAGCTAGTACTGGGATTTTTAAAAGCTTCCCAGTGATTTCTAACTTCCAGCCAAGGTCAAGATGCACTGCTCTAGGTTTTCTCTGAAGCCAATTCTGTTCTCGGACGTTAAGCCAGAGAACATACTGTTTTTTGTGATTTTCTCTACTTTTGTGCAAAACTAAGTACCCAGCTAGAAATTAAAAGATTCAACCATCATCCAAAAGTCTGTGCATGTCTAAGATAATTCCTAGGTCTGTTCTTTCTCCCTATAATAGTTCTGTAGTAGATTATACAACTCATTCAGGAGTTTTCTCTTGCCCTATGAATAACATATTCTTCTTTGGCCTAGGCACCATCAGCAGGATATCCTTGTACTTGAAACTTGTAGACATTCCTTGAAATTGCTGGTATTCTCCTATTTTTCACTTTCAAAAATGGCAGTTTCACATGATGCAGCCTAATAATTATTATTATTATTCATATAGTACAAATAAAATAGCATGTGCTTTACAGTCTTACAACAACCCATGAGGTACAGAGGGATCATTATCTAAAATTTGCAAACAAGGAAACTGAGGCTCAGAGAGCAGAAATGACTTCCCCAAGGTTCTGAGGCAGTGATGTGGCAGAACCCAAGCCTTCTAGGACCCGTCAGTATTTTCCAGCTCCATCATTTAACTTGATAAGAAAAAACTGAGGCCAAAACCACATGGGAAAGTGAAGAACTGAGAGGAGTTGGTTTTGCTGATAGAATCAAACTTCTTCTCTAAGCTGCCCCTTCCCTAATCCTGGGGGAAGGGAAAGAACCAAGAAAAACGTTCAGAAAAACTTTATAATCCATGCTTGCTAATGCCTGGAGTTGCTCAGACACACACATCATATCCCAGAGGCCAGAGTGACACTGCCCGTTGGGAGGCTGCTGTCTACAACCTCGACTGATGCGCCACAACAAAACCGTAGGGACAGCCGGTTGACACCCTGGGGGTCAGCAATCCCAGTTGCTTCCTGTGAGCCACACTTGTTCTTTATTTTGCTAAATGTGCAAGGGTTGAGGGCTTTTTCGGATGACCACTTTTGTCGGTTCCAGCCTGCAGCAGGAGAGGATGTACAAGATGCACCGGGGCCACGAGTCCATGCACGTGGAGATGATCTTGATCTTCCTCTGCGCTCTGGTCATCGCGCAGATAGTGCTGGTACAGTGGAGACAGAGGCATGGACGATCCTACAATGTGAGTCACCCCTGGGGCCGCTGGCTACCTGCCCCAGCAAGTACCAACTTGAATGTCCTTTCCAGGCCACATTCTTCCTTTGTTACCACTTTAAAGGAGCTGCTTTGGTTTAAGTCAGTGGTTCTTAACCAGGTGCAATTTTGTCCCCAGGAGACATTTGGCAATGTCTGGAAACATTTTTGCTTGTCAGGACCTGAGGGGTGGGATGGGGAGTGGGAGGGGAGTTGCTATTAGCACCTAGGGGGTAGAGGCCAGAGATGTTGGTAAACATCCTCCATGCAGGACAGCTCCCCACCACAAAAATGAACTGACTCAAAAATGTCAATAGTGCCCAGGTTGAGAAGCCCTGGTTTGAATAAGCCAATTTTCCTTTTGTGCATGAACAGCTTCTGCCAATGACCCAGATAAAGGAGGACTAACAATAGCTGAAACAAATGGGTGGGCCATCTGCTATGGTTTGAATGTGTTCCCCAAAGTTCTTGTGTTGGAGATTTGATCCCCAGTGCAGTGTTGGGAGGTAAAGCCTCATGGGAAGGAATTAGGCCATGAAGACTCTGTCCTCATAAATAGATTAATGCCATTATTACAGGACCTGATTTGTTATAAAAGTACACATTCTTCCCCCTTTCATCTTTCATTCTCTTTTGCCCCCTCACCTTCTGCCATGGGATGATACCGCAAGAAGGTCCTTGCCAGTTGCCGGTCCCTCTGTTTTGAACTTCCCAGCCTCTAGGTCCATGCGTGAGGCAATACATTTCTGTTCATTATGAAGTACCCAGTCTGTGGTATTGTTATAGCAGCACAAAATAGACTAAGACAGAAAATTGGTACTGAGAATTGGGGCTGTTGCTGTAACAAATGCCTGAAAATGTGGAAACAGCTTTTGAGTTGGGTTGTGAACAGAGGCTGGAAGACTTTGGAGGAGCAAGCAGGAAAAAAAAAAGCCTGTATTGTTGTCAATGGAGTATTAAAGGTGATTCTGCTGGGGGCTCAGAAGAAGAAAAGAACTGTAGGAAGGCTGAAACTTCTTAGCAGTTAAGTGGTCATGATCAGAATGTTGGTAGAGATGTGGACAGTAAAGGCCATTCTGGTGAGGTCTCAGACAGAAGTGAGGAACGAAGTGCTGGAAGCTGGAGTCAAGGTCATCATTGTTATAAAGTCACAAAGAACTTGGCTGAATTGTTCCCATGCCCAAGGGCTTTATGGAAGGTAGATTTAAGAGTGCTGAAACTAGTATATCTGGTGAAAGAAATTTCTAAGCAAAATATTGAAGGACCAGCATGGCTTCTTTGAGAGAAATGATTTAAGATGGAATGAGTAATTAAAAGGGAAACAGGATATAAACATTTGGAAAATTCATAGGCTGTCTATGTAAAGAATGAAAACGCTTGCAAGGATACTGCATGAAGGAAACTGGGTGCAATCCACGGAGCCAATGGGAGAATGACCCTGAAGGCATTTCAGAGATCTTCAAGTCTGCTCCCCTTTACAGACCCAGAGCTCCAGAATGGTTTTGGGCCATGAGCCCTCCACATACTTGCTGCACAGGGCCACCCTAGGACTCTGCTCCTCAAACTCCAGCATAGCACTTCTTGACTGCTCCACCTGTGGATATGGAATCCCAGGTACAGCTCAATCTGTGGCTCCAGAAGGTGCAAGCTATAAACCTTGGCAGTGCTAATTCTGCAGGCACACAATGCACATACTGTCGGGTCATTGGTGGTCTCCACATAGATTTCAGAGGAGGTTGGGGACAGCCCAAGAGCCACCCAGGCAGAGATCTGTCACATAGGTAAAGCTGCCATAGAGAGTCCCCCACTAGGGCAATGCTAAGTGGAACTGTGGGGTCAGGACCACAGCAGAGAGTCCCCACTAAACCATGGGAGGGGGAGGATACCCCCAAGCTCCAGAACTGTACAACTACCAGAACTCAACCTGGGAGAGCCACAGGTACAAGACTCCACCTCATGACAGTTGTTGCATGGGCTGAGTCCAGCAAAGTTATGAGGGCAGGGCTTTACTGAGACCTTGGGGGCTCAACCCCTGATCTAGTGTGCCCAGAAGATGGGATATGGAGTCAAAGAAGATTCTTCTCAAGCCTTAGAATTTAGTATTGTTCACTCTGTGGTTCATTATCTCTGGATCACTTGGGACTTACTACTCCTTTCCTCTTTCATATTTCTCCCTTTTGAAATGGGAGTATTTATCCCATGCCTGTCTTACCATTGTATTTTGGAAGTAAGTAATTTTGTTTAATTTCACAGCTGGAGGGGAGTTTGCCTCAGGATGAATCCTGCCTTGAGTCTGACCCATATCCAAATTAGATGAGACTAAACTTTTGAGCTGGTACTGGAACAAGTCAAGAATGAATACCTTTTATATGTGAGAAGGGCACGAATTTTGGGCCAGGGAAGAATATTTTGGTTTTCTAATGTGTCCCCCAAAACTCATGTCTTGGAAATTTAATCCCCAATGTGATAGTATTGGGAGGTGGAGCGTAATGAGAGATGATTAGGCCATGAAGGCTCTGTCCTCATGAATGGATTAATGCTGTTATTGTGGGAGTGGGTTTGTTATCTCAAGAGTGGGCTCCTTATGAAAGGACAAGTTTGGCCCCCTTTTCTCTCTCTTTTCTCTGTCGCCCTCTCATCTTCCATCATATTATGGTGCAGCGAGAAGGTCCTCACCAGATGCAGCCCCTGGATCTTGGATTTTCCAGCCTCCAGAACTGTGAGAAATAAATGTATTTTCCTTATAATTTGTGGTATTTTGTTATAGCAATACAAAACAGACACTGTCTGATGTTTCATTAGCAATAAGCCATCTTGGCATTAATGTTTTGCATATCCACAGAAATGTGTTCATGCAAACACTGCACTGACCTCAGCAACAGGGCAAAATTCCACTTTCACAAACCAATCCCACTTGAACATGTTCACTGGAGTTTTCTCATCTCAGGTCCTCAAGGCCCTGAGACCTTATTGGACTGATCTGTCACCTTGACACTGCAATGTTTACAGCAGTAGGTCTCAAAATCTAGGGTGCATCAGACTCTCTGGAGGGCTTGTTGAATCAAATTCCCAGGTTCCACCCCTAGAGTTTTTGATTGCCCGGGAGCCCAAGAATTTGCATGTCTAACAAGTTCCCTGCTAATGCTGACGCTGCCAGTCCTAACATCACACTTTGAAAACCTCTGGTTTAAATTCAATTATGGCCTAAATGGAGAAATGTTGCCAAGGGAGAAGGTCCTCAATTAGCATTCCATTTGGTTCTGGTCATTGTGAAGACTTGCCTGTGACATGTGAAGTATTGACATAGACCAGTATTTTATTTTATTACCTATCATAAAAATTATTTCCTATGTAGTACAAGGTCTAAATAAATTATTTTAAGTTCTGCACAGTATTTAATTTTAGACAATTTGGAACATTGTATTTAGAAAAGGAAATCTGTTTTCTCCTTTAAAGCAAATGTATCAATTTTCTGTCATGTCATCATTGTCTTGTCAGTTAAAATAAACACCCTTTATATTGCACTTGGATAATGGTTTTAAATGAATCAGACTAGAATCAAACCTCACTAGTTGTTCGTTCTTATTTTAAAGAAAAAGTTCTTTAAATAGAATATCTTAACTATGCTTTCCTTATCTGTAAAATGGAAATATCTAAGATAGAATTGTCGGAGTCCTTATGTAAGTGGAAACCTAAATTCTTAAGGAATCTGTCCATAGCTCTATTCTATCCTTTCTTTATAATTACTCATTATCTCTGGATTGATATAAAAGAAATGCTCTCCTTCCATAGTAACACAGATGTGGATTTTGCATAAGAAGCCCTCTGTCCTTGAGTGTATTCTCATGAGCCAGATGACTTGTACTATGGCACACCACTCCTCTGCCATCTTTATTTGATAGTTTTGAAGGAGGCATATGCCCAAAACTCTCATCCTTATCTTGTATTTGAAGCTATTGCTCATGTGTCATCTCTGTGGGTGTGTGTGGCTGGCCACAGATAGACCAGCATGAGTCAGTATTTCTTCTAAAGACTTGTGGCCTTTGGAGGCGCTGACCCAGGTGACTCTAGCTATGCTGTGCCAGGTGGTCATCCTGAGCCTGACCACTGTCAGCCATCTAGAGTTGTCTGTCTGAGTTTTTCCCGGGGCTCACATAACGTTTATTTCAATGACTTCATGTTGTGACCTCCATCAATATTAGTAACATATTAGTATATATATTACTTATAATGACTATTATAATACTCCTATTATAAAGAGCTGTGCCACCTAGAATTCCTCTCCAGGAACATTGCTTTTAACTACCCCCCAGATTCCCTTAGTCTCCCCACTTTTGCTCCCTAAGACTGCTGTTTTTGTGTCCCTCTATCACATAGCTCCTCTATTTTATGACTACCCAGAGGTGCTCTGCAGTCCAAAAGATCACCTTGGAAATGACCAGAAGACTGTGATCATGGCCTCTCATGATCATGGTTACCCTGTCTGGCACTTTAGCAAAGCCAAAGATAAAGACACCTTCACAGTAGTCAAGGACAGATTCAGGTCTTATGGTGGCCCCACTGGGACACTGCTGGATTAGCTCATAGACGAGGTTGGATTCTGGAACATGTTCCACTTCTATTATTGACATTGTCCCAAAGGCACAGTTTGAGCAACCCATTTCCCCTGCACACCTCTACTGACAATCTTTGGCCCAAGGTGAGAGCCAGTATGCGAGGCCAAGCTTTCCCATGCTGCAGCCCTGACAGCCTTATGCTTGCCCCGGCATCAGAACACAGCCATTCCAGGTATCCTGGATGATGTCTGCAACCATTTGAGCTGGAAATGGCTCCCAGAGCACCACTAGCTTATTCTAAAACACTGGTTTCCAGCTTTCTTGCGTTCTGCATGGGACAATATTGAAAAAGCCCGGACCTAAGGCACTATGCAATTTAAAGTCTTTGGGATAGAATTTGATGGACATATTTTCATAAATTCTGACTTAAATAGCCTTATCATCCAGAGAAAACTTAGCTTTTATTGTTTCTCTTGGCATCTAAGATTATGTGGGCTCTCCCAAAGCTACTAAGAGCTTTGAACATGTTTATAAGATTCATGAAATTCCTACTCTTTTCTACAAGAGGCTGTATAGTAAAATTTATTTCCATGACTTGATATTGTAACCTTAATATTAGTAATATATTAGTATACATATTAATTATAATTATTATAATAGCACTCTTACTATTATTATTACTATAATAATATATAAAATAACTATATATAAATTTATATATAAATTACTATTATTATTACAGCTGTGATAAGTGCTTTTTGTACATTAGCTCAATTACCCTGGGAGGTAATTATTTTTTATCCCCTTTGTGAAATATAACTCAGAAATTAAAAACCTTGGCCAAGGTCATGTAGCTAATTAGTTGCAGAAAGAAGGCTAGAATCCAACTTCACTAGTTATTCACTCTCCTACCATGGGTTCCATATCTGAATCATGGTTTCCCTATCTGCAAAATGGAAATGCCTAAAATTATTGTTATAATTTGGGAACCTTTCCCTATGAGAGTTTCTAGTACACTGACTGATTTATTGTAAGTGTTCAGTACCATTAGTTGACTCTGAATGCATCTAAGAGATATTGTTTGTATGTAACACTAGTGCAAGCTTAGTTATATGCTGTAAAAGCAGTTTGCTAATAAACAAATCCTTTTACTGTACAATTTTGTAATGATAAAGTGCCTACTCAACCATTAATCTACATTCTCTTCTAGGAGATAATGATTTTTTTTTCCGAAGCAGTACACCTGTTGGTTCATTTTGTGTTGGAGTCTCACTCCGTCACCCAGGCTGAAGTGTAGTGGCACACTCACGGCCACTTCAGCCTCGACCTGCTGGGCTCAGGCGATCCTTCTGCCTCAGCCTTCCAAATAGCCAGTACTACAGGCACGTGCTGTCATACCCATCTAATTTTTGTATTTATTGTAGAGATGAGATCTCACCAAGTTGCCCAGGCTGTTCTCGAACCCGTGGGCTTGGGCAATTCCCTCACCTCTGCCTCCCACAGGGCTGGGATTACAGGAGTACACCTGTTTATCCCGCCTTGCCACACCCCTCTATTCTGCTTCTTTCTTTCTCTGAGGACAGTTCCCCAGGCTGATTTTGTGAGTTGTATTAGTAGGGACTGGAGGCAGGATGGTAAAGGGAAGAGTGTTGGCTTAGGAGTGGAAAGACTGTATCTACTCAATTAACCACAGTAAGCCTCAGTTTCCTGATATTTAAAATGATAGATTAAAAAAATTGGAAGGACTTTTGGTTTCAGCTCCAACATGTAAAAAGCTTGGAAGTCACCACTTCTGTCTTACAAGAAAAAAGCTAGACACAATATCAATGACTTTTCTTGGACCTATTAGAGAATTATAAGTCACAATATAAAAAATATATTCACAGGGAGAGTTATTCCACACTCAGAGAATCATAACTGCTATCTGCTTCCTGGGAACAGAGGCCATCACAGCTATAAACTGTTTGTAACTTTGAAGAATTGCTGGAAGCAGAGGGCAAACTAATGCAAGAAACTCCTGGAGCCACAGTCAGCTCCCCACCACCACAATATTTTCATAGGTTTTGCCCCCAGGAACCCCACTGGGTTTTCATGGTGGAAAAAAAAAACAACAACAGAAACACACACACACACACACACACACACACACACACACACACACACACACACACCGAGAAAAGCTCTTGTGCTTCCGGCAGGCAAGGGGAAAAGTGACCATTTTGAACTAGACCAAGAGCGTCCTTCATAACAAAGCTTCTAACAGTGAGGAAAAAGATTTTATCAGAGCCTCATCCTATGTGAGGGAGAGAAATGACCCAACTCCAGCTTCCTCTAGCCTTCCTGTCTCACTTTAAGGGGACATTAAAAAGTTGAATAGAACACCTCCCCCACTGCCCTCACGCGTTACCACATTGACAGGTGTCCAGTGTAACAACAGACGGTTAGAGCTGAAAGAGCTGCAAGACTTACATCCTTGAAAGAAGAAGTTTTTAGGGAAACTCAAAGACAACAGCAAGGGAGATAAAAACAAGGACACTAGTCAGAACTGAAGCCTCTGACACAGTCCAACTCTCAGCCAAATTAACACAAAACCTCACACTAATAGCCTGCTTATCTTAGTTCCTATTATTCAATATGTCATGTCTGCCTTTCAACCAAAAACTATAAGGCATGTTAAAAAGATAAAAAAAACAGTCTGAAGAGACAAAGCAAACATCAGAACTAGACTCAACTATGGCAGAGATTTTGGAATTGTCAGACCAGGAATTTGAAATAACTATGGTGAAAAAGTCAAACACATGGAAGTAGGGAGTAGTATAGTGCTTGCCACAGGCTGTGGGGTAAGGGTAGACAGGGAAAGGAGAAACGTTGGTCAGTAAGTATAAAGTTTCCGTTAAACAGGAAGAATCATTTTGGTGTCCCACTGCACAGCATGGTGACTGTAATGTATGTTCACATAGCTAAGAGAAAGGATTTTAAATGTTCTCACCACATGTAAAATATTTGAGGTGATAAATATGCTCATTCGTGTGATTTGATCATTTCACAATGCATACATGTACTAAAGCATCGCATTGTACCTCATAAATATATGCAATTATCATTTGTCAATTAAAACAAAATAACTGTGGTTAATATGCTAAGATCTCTAAAGGAAAAGGTAGACAACAAGGACAGATGAGTAATGTAATCAGAGAAGTAGAAACAAAAAAAATCTAAAAGAAATGCTAGAAATAAAACAAAAAATGATAGAAATAAAGAATGCTTTTAGTGGGCTCATCAATAGCTTGGACACAGCTGAGGAAAGAGTCCATGCACTTGAGATAATGTCAGAAAAAAAAGAATGAAAAAAAAACAGAGCAGGATGTCTAAGAACTATGGAACAGTTTCAAAAAACAAAACATACACATAGTGGAATAACAAAAGGAAAAGAGATAATGGAACTGAAGAAATATTTGAAATAATAATGGCCAAGAGTTTTCCAAAATTAATGACAGACACCAAACCACAGATCCAAAAATCTCAGAGGACATCAAGTCGGAAAAATACCAAGATATCTATCTAGGCATATAAAATTTACACTACACTAAGACAAGGAGAAAGTCTTAAAAGCAGCCAGAAGGGGAAATAAATCTTACGTATAGAGGAACAAGAATAAGAATTACATCAGACCTCTCTTCACAAAACCACACAAGCAATAAGAAAGTGAAGTGAAATATTTAACATATTTAAGGGAAAAAAAACCACCAATCTAGAAATTCATATCCAGAGAAACTATCCTTCAAAAGTGAAGGAGAGGCCAAGCATAGTGGCTCATGCCTGTAATCTCAGCACTTTGGGAAGCTGAGGAAGGAGGATCACTTGAGGTGGAGTTTGAGACAAGCCTGGGAAACACAGAAAAACACCATCTCTACAAAAAAAAAAATAGCCATGTGTGTGTGTGCACCTGAAGTCCTACCTCTCAGAAGGCTGAGGCAAGAGGGTCACTTGAGGCATGAAGTTTGAGAAAAACCTGGGAAAAATAGCAAAACTCTATCTCTACCAAAAAAAAAAAAGCCGTATGTGTGGTGTGCACCTGAAGTCCTACCTCTCAGAAGGCTGAGGCAGGAGGATCACTTGAGCCCAGGTGGTCAAGGCTACAGTGAGCTATGACTGTGTCACTACACTCTAGCCTGGGTGATAGAGTGATACTCTGTCTCTAAAAAAAAAAAAAAAAGAAGAAGAAGGGAAAGGAAAAACATTAAGGAGAAGTAAAGACTTTCTCTGGCAAACAAAAAAATGAAGAATTCATCACTAGTGTTTTTGACCGTTAGAAATGTTAAAAGAAGTTCTTCAGAAAGAAGTAAAATGATATAGATCAGAAACTCAGGTGATTTACATGAAATAAGAAAGAGTATCAGAGAAGGAATAAATGAAAGTGCAATAAAAATTTTATTATTCTGAATTGAAATTAAGGCGCCAGAGGTAAGAAAGACAGAGATAGAGAAACAGGAAGAAGAAATGCAACAAATAGAAAACAGTTACCTCAGGTATATATGGTAGATATTAACTACCAGCCATATAAATAATCACTTCAAATATGAATGGTCTAAATGTACCAATTAAAAGACAGAGATTATCAAAGTGGGTTAATTTTTTTAAAAGACTCAATTATATGTTGTCTACAAGAAATTCACTTAATAGAGATTCAGATATGTTAAAACATATGTTCAGATATGTTAAAAGTAAAGGTTTGGGAAAAGATATGCCATACTAACACTAATCAAAAGAAAGCTGGACTAGCAATATTAATTTCAGACCAAGCAGACGTCAGAGTAAAGAAAATTATCAGGGATAAGAAGAAGCATTACATAATGATAAAGGGGTCAGTTATTTAAGAAAACATAACAAGAACACTCCCTCCATGAAAAGACATGAAGGAACCTTGGTAAAAACAAGTCATGGTGAAACAAGCCAGTATGAAAAAGCTATATACAGTCTGGTTCTAATTATACAACATTCTGAAAAACACAAAACTATAGAGATAGTAAAGTGATTGCCAGTGGTTCAAGGGGAAGAGGGGAGAATTAATAGGTAAAGTGGAAGTTTTAGAGTAGTAAAATTAGTGTGATACTGTAATTGTGGATGCAAGACTATGCATTTGCCAAATACAGTACATAGAACAGGATTTGACATAGAACTGTACAGCACAAAGAGTGGACCTTAAAGTATGCACATTTCAAGTATAATTTGAGAAGTTGGGGGATCCCGGGAGAAATGCAGTGTGCCAAGAGTATCTAACTGTATTACAAATGTATGCAACAACCTCACTGAAGGGGATGGGGGGTAGGTGCTGTTCCTAAGTAACTCTGGAAATGAGTGGAGTCTGTAAGACAAAGGCAGTAGGAACCGCAAATAATAACTTGCACTTCGATTGTTTCCCATGAAGGGTATGGGCTAGCAATTCTGATACTGCTATTTATGTATACTGGAACAATTAAGTAAATAGATAGCAGACAGTGGGAGCCAGTTTACTTAGTGTTGAAGTGGGAGTTTACAGACAAGCAAGGGAAGGAAGTTCGTAGGAAGTCTACATACAGTAGCATGTGTGAACAGCTTTGTACACTGAAGATGTTGTTATTTATACATATTATGTATGCCTTGAGGGCATTGTTGATTACACATAAAGTATTATTTTCACATTCTTTTATGTATAATTTAGACCGTGTACTTAGAAGAGTGACTAATTCAAACAGTTCAGAACATTTTCAGATACAATTTTTAACAAATATGTCCATCCTCTGAGGTGAGCATTTAATTTGTCTAGATATAGTATGTTTGTGTTCTTTAGTAGCTGTGTATATCAGAGCAGTTTAATATAAATACCTAAAGCAGAGAAAATTATTTATCTAAAAATAAAGTTTAGAAATATAGCATTAACTGCTCTTGTGTGATACTAAAAAGTGCAGATAGAAAGTGAATAGAAGGTGGAAAGCTTTTGGTCAGGTGCAACGGCTCACATCAATAATCCCAGTGCTTTGAAAGGCCAAGGCAGGAGAATCACTTGAGGTCAGGAGTTTGAGACCAGACTGAACAACATAGTGAGACTTCGTCTGTTAAAAAAAAAATTTTTTTTTTAACTAGCCTGATATGCTAATAAGCACCTGTAGTGCCAGTTACTCAGGAAGCTGAGGCAGGAGGATCACTTGAGCCAAGGGGCTTGAGACTGCAGTGAGCTATAACATTTCACTGCACTCCAGACTGGGCGACAGAGCAAGACCCCATATCTTAAAAAAAAAAAAAAATTAAAAAGGTAGAAAATTTTTAGTTTTATAAAATAGTACCAACTACCTGGACCTTTCCAAATAGCCACAGTTTTAGCACAGTGTAGACCAAGTATCTGGGTATTTGAATTTTTTTCTTTTTCTACCTGGTACTCTTGAGTGGTGTAGACATAAGCACAGCCTCAAAGTTAAATTATTTTCAAATGCTTTGAACAACATTTAACTAAGAATAAAATTTAATTTAACATTACCCTCTCCACCTTCTTTTATATGCACTTACTTTCCATATCCGCAGGGAGAAGAATGCCAAAAAGAAATCCTTCTACTGCTCAAATCAGCAGGAAGCCCCTGATGACTGACTACATCTACAGAATTTGGGTTTCAGACATGCCACAGTACGCAGCAAATAATTTGCCAGATTGAAGCATTTTTCTATTTAAACCGAACTTAATAGCTGTGAAACACTAGAAAATATTACTGTGCCAATGGAGCATTTTGTCTGCTCAAATCTGTTTATAATGAGGCAAGGACAAATACTCACATGCATACTCGCATACATATGTACATAACACTGCAGAATTTCCTTGAAGACTTTAAATAGCAAAAATAACTATCTGGATTGATCTGGAGGTAGAAAAATGGACCCAAATGAATTTCTAAGAGCCCTTCATATGGCAAGATTCCATACATTTTCACGTTCCAACAACAACCACACTTTTCCTTCATTGTCTTTTACTGATACCAACATTGTTTCCTGGAGTCATTTATTTTTATGCTAATTTTCTGCTTTCCTCTGAGTATCCCCATGTTCTCCCTCCACACACTTACACACAGATGCGCGAGCACACACACACACATACAGTTGCAAATTGTTTCGGATTTGCAATACTAAGGATATGACATTACACAGCTTTCCTTTTTCTTTCTTTTTCTTTTTCTTCCTTTCTTTTTCTTCTTTCTTTCAATATTGCGTGACCCATTCATCCTTCTATACAATCAGACAAACGAAAGGTATCTTTGTTTGACTCTTAACCTGCAGCTCTTTTCTGATTCATTATGTGCATGGCAACAAGAAAAAAAATGTGATACCTTTGGGCAGCATGTGATTTGTCAGGACATTCCTCCTGTTCTGATGTGTAGGTGGGGAAAACATGGGTGATATGATCCAGATGCACGAGCTGCCCTTCGCCCATAAGCAGATGCGTTTTGTATGCACATGCCCAGATGATGACCGTTCTGGCATTATTAATGTGTTCCAGATGCCAGGCTTCCTCCTTTGCATGTATGCCCCACGATTTTACATATTTCATGTGTTTATTTATGAGGCACAACATTCCTACATTTCATATGTGGCAGTTACTATTAAAAATGAGAAGTTTTAACTGCTCTGGAAATTGATAAAGAATCTTTTATATTGCTATGAAATGTGGCCCTTGTTTCAAAATGATTCCCATACAATTTTTGAATTCACAATGCAAATTTCTGATCTTTCCTTTTTCATGTTGAGGAAAGATGGTACTGGGAATGCACTTTAAATATAGTTAAGAAATTAAATTAAATATTTGCATACATAAGACATTATAATGACTTTTTGCTTTCCTTTTATTTCTGATCTCCAAAGTCTTTTTAAAAATAATTTTTCTCCTTATTTTCAGTAGCTTTAGGGTATACAAATAGTTTTTTATCTGGGCTCTAAGTGTACCCACCATCCCACCTGTGCACATTGTACCTGATAGGTGATATTTTTGTCCCTTCACCCCTTTCCCTCTCCCCTTTCAGAGTCTGCAATGTCCATTATATCATTCTCTATGTTTTTGCGGATCGTTAGTTTAGCTCCCACTTATAAGTGAGAACATGCTGAGTTAGTTCACTTAGGGTGATGTTCTCCAATTCCATCCAAGTTGCTCCAAAAGATATTATTTCATTCCTTTTGACAGCTGGATAGTATTCCATACTGTATATTTACCACATTATCTACCAATTGGCTCAGGGGCATTTAGGCTGATTCCACATCTTTGCAATTGTAAATTGTGTTGTGGTAAACATGCAGGCGCAGGTGTCTTTTTATCTAACGATCTCTGTTCCTTAGGGTCGATACCTAGTAGTAAATTGCTGGATCAAATGGTAGATCTACTTTCAGTTCTTTGAGAAATCTTAAATACCCATTTCCATAAAGCTTGTACTAATTTACACTCCCACCAGCAGTGGATCAGTGTTCCCTATTCTCTGCATCCACACCAGCTTCTAGTGTTATTTTTTTAATGATGGCCATTCTGACTAGTGTAAGGTGGTATCTCATTGTGGTGTTGATGTGCATTTCCCTGACAATTAGTAATGTTAAGCATTTTTTCATATTTTTGATGGCCATTTGTATATCTTGAGAGGTGTCTATTCATGTCATTTGCTCATTTTTTTAGTGGGGTTATTTGCTTTTTTCTTGCAATTTGAGCTCTCTGTAGATTCTGGATATCAGTCCTTTGTCATATGTAAACTTTCTTCTTGAATATCTTCTCCAATTCTGTAGGTTGCCTTTTTGCTCTGTTAATTATTTATTTTGCTGTACAGAAGATTTTTAGTTTAACTTCCACTTATTTTTTGTTGTTGCATTTGCTTTTGGTGTTTTAGCCATAAATTATTTGCCTAGGCTGATGTTCAGAAGAGTGTTCCTAGATTTTCTTCTAGGATTTTTATAGTTTCATGTCTAACAGTTAAGTCCTCCTTGAATTGATTTTTGTATATAAGGAGAAATAAAGGATCAAGTTTCATTTTTCTGTATATACCTATCCAATTCTCTCAGCACCGTTTGTTGAATAGAGTGTCCTTTCTCCAGTGTATGTTTTTGTTTACTTTGTCAAAGATCAGTTGGTTGTAGGTATTTGAGTTTATTTCTGGATTCTCTATTCTGTTCCATTGGTCTATGTGTCTACTTTTGTACCAGTACCATCCTGTTTTGGTTGCTACAGCCTTGTAGTATAATTTGAAGTTAGGTAGTGTGTGCTTCCAGCTTTGTTCTTTTGCTTAGGATTGCTTTGACTATTCCAACCCTTTTTTGGTTCCATATGGATTTTAGGATTTTTTTTTCTAATTCTGTGAAAAAATTACACTGGTAGTTTGATAGGAATTGCATTGAATCTGTACATTACTTTGGGTAATATCATCATCTTAACACTGTTGATTCTTCCAATCCATGAACATGGGCTGTTTCTCCATTCATGTCCTCTGCAGTTTCTTTCATCAGAGTTTTGTAATTCTCCTTGTAGAGATCTTTCACCTCTTTGGTTAAATATATTTCTAGGCATTTTAGTTTTTTGGCTGATGCTGTAAATGGAATTGAGTTCTTGATTTGATTTTCAGCTTGGTCATTATGGGTGTATACCAGTGCTACCAATTTTTGTGTGTTGATTTTGTATCCCAAAACTTTACCAAGTTTGTTTATCAAGTCCAAGAGTCTTTTAGAGGAGTCTTTGGGATTCTTTAGGTATAAGATCATTGTTGGCATGCAGAGATAGTTTAATTTCTTATTTTCCAATTTGGATATGCGTTATTTCTTTTCTTTCCTAATTGCTCTGGCTAGGACTTCCAGAACTGTCTTGAATAGGTGTGATGAAAGAGGGCGTTCTTTTCTTGTTCTAGTTCTGAGGGGGAATGTATTCAACTTTTCTCCATTTAGAATGGCACTGGCTGTGAGTTTGTTGTATATGGCTCTTATTATTTTGAGGAGTGTTTCCTGAGTCCCTATTTTGCTGAGGGTTTTTACCATGAAGAGATGCTGGATTTTATAAAATGCTTTCTCTGCATCTATTGAAATAATCATATGATTTCTGTTTATGTAGTGGATCACGTTTATTGGTTTGCATATGTTAACCACCTTTGCATCCCTGGGATCAAACCCACTTGGTCATCGTGTATCATTATTAATTTTTAATGTGCTATTGAATTTGGTTTGCTAATCTCTTGTTGAGGATTTCTGTGTCTATGTTCATAAGGGTTATTGATCTGTAGTTTTCTTTTTGTTGTGTATTTTCCTGGCTTCGATATCAAAGTTATACTGGCCTCATAGACTGACTTATGGAGAAGTCTCCCCAGATTGGTACTAATTCTTCTTTGATGGGCTGGTAGAATTTAGCTGTGAATTCTTCAGGTCCTGAGCTCTTTTTGTTGGAGACTTCTAATTACTGTTTCACTCTCACGCTCATCATTGGTCCATTCAAGGTTTCTATTTCCTCCTAATTCAAGGTGGGAGGGCTGTATGTTTCCAATAATTTATCCGTTTCCTGTCTATTGTCCAGTTTGTTTGCATAGATTTCATAATAGTCTTGGATGATCTTCTGACTTTCCATTGTATTAGTTGTAATGTCTCCATTTTCATTTCTGATTGACCTAATTTGAATCGTCTCTCTTCATTTCTTAGTTAATCTAGCTAGTGGCCTATCAATTTTGTTTTTCTTTCCAAAGAGTCAGCTTTTTGCTTCATTGATTCCATGTATTTTTTTGCATTTCAATTTCATTTAGTTCTGCTCTGATTTTCATTTTTTTTTTCTTCTGCTAGCATTGGGTTTGATTTGTTCATGTTTTTCTAACTCCTTGAGGTGTGATGTTAGGGTGTCAATGTACAATCTTTTAGTCTTATTAATGTAATCCTTAAGCACCATAAATTTTCCTCTGAGCATAGCTTTGGCTGTGTCCCAGAGGTTTTGATAACTGTTTTATTGTTGTCATTCATTTTGAGGAATTTTTAAATTTTCATATTGGCTTCATTGTTGACCCAAAGATCATTCAGATACAGGTTGTTTAACTTCCATGTTTTTGTTTGGTTTCATGAGTTCTTGGAGTTAATTTCTAGTTTTACTCCACTGTGGTCTGACAAGGTGCTTGATTTTATTTAGATTTTTTGAATTTGATGAGACTTGATCTGTGGCCTATCATATGGTCTGTCTTGGAGAATGTTCCATTTGCTGATGAGAAAAATGTGTATTCTATAGTTTTGGGGTGGTATGTTCTATAGATATCTGTTCCATTTGCTCTAGGGTCCAGTTTAACTTCAATGTTTAGTTGCTTACTTTCTGCCTTGATGATCTGTCTATTGTTGCCAATGACAGATCTCCCACTATTATTGGAGTCTCCCACTATTATTGTATTGCTGTCTATCTCTTTTTTTTAGATCCAGTAGAATTTGTTCTATGAAGTTGGGTGCTCTGGTATAAAGTGCATATATATTTAAAATTACTATGTCTTCTCATTGTATTAATTCCTTTATCAGTGTATAATAATCATCTTTGTATTTTTGTACTATTGTTAATTTAAAGTCTGTTTTATCTGATATGAGAATGGTTACTTCTGCTCATTTTTGGTTTCTATTTGCATGGAATATTTTTCTCCACTCCTTTACCTTGCATCCTTAGGAGTCTTTGTGTGTTAAGTGGGTCCCTTGGAGACAGCAGATATTTGGGTTGTGGGTTGTTTTTTTTTAATCAATTCTGCCAATCTATATCTTTTTAGTGGGGCATTGAGACCATTTACATTCAGAGTTAATAATGGTATGTAAGGTACTGTTCCATTAATTGTACTGATTGTTATCTGGTTGCTTTATTTGTGTATTTATTTTCTCTATTGTATTGTTGTTTCACAGGGCCTGTGAGCTTCGTGATTTCCAGCATTTTTCTACTGGTATATTTTGACTTTTTGTTTCAGTATTTAGAACTCCTTTGAGTATTTCTTGTAGAGCTGGTCTAGTGGTGACAAATTCCCTCAGCATTTGCCTATCTGAGAAAGACTTCATTTCTCCTTCATTTATGAAACTTTGTTTTGTAGAATACAAAATCCTTGGCTGGCTGTTATTCTGTTTAAGGATATTGAAGATGGGGACCCACTCCCTTCTGGCTTGTAGGGTTTCTTCTGAGAAGTCTGCTGTTAGTCTGATAGGTTTCCCATTATAAGTTATGTTTCTGCCTCAATGCTCCTAAAGTTCTTTCCTTCACATTAACTTTGCATAACTGGATGATTATATACCTTGAAGATGACCTTTTTGCAGTGTATCTTCTGGGGGTTCTCTGGGCTTCTTATATCTGGATGTTTAAATTTCTGGCAAGGCCAGGGAAGTATTTCTCCTTTATTCCTTCAAATAGGTTTTCCAAACCTGTTGCTTTCCCTTCTTCCTCAGGAACACTTACAATTCTTAGGATTGGATGTTTTACATAATCCCACATTTCTTGGAGATTGTGTTCCGTTCTCTTGATTCTTTTTTTCTTTTTTATTGTCTACTCTTTTTATGTCTACTTTTTTATTGTTACTTTTATTGTCTCAAAAGCCTTTTCTTCAAGTTCTGAGAACCTTTCTTCTGTTTGTTCTAGCCTACTGTTAAAACTTTCCACTGTGTTTTGTACTTTTCTGAATGATTTTCATTTCTAGAATTTCAACTTGGTTTTTTTAAGGTGTCTTTCTCTTTGGAGAATTTTTCATGCATATCCTGAATAGTTGTTTTTTTTTTTATGTTGGTTTTCAATTTTTTCCTGAAGTTTATTGATCAATTTAAAAATACCTTTTGAATTCTGTGTCTGGAATTGCAAAGATTTCATTTTGGTTAGAGTCCATCGCAGAAGAACTAGTGTGGTCTTTTAGGAGTGTTGGATAACGCTGTTTTTTCATATTGTCAGCATTATTGTTCTGGTTCCTTCTCATTTGAATCGACTATTTCCTCTTATTTGAGGTTGGCAGGAGCTGACATAGACACTGTAGTGTTTCATTGGTTGTATATAGCTTTGGTGTGGTGAGTTTCTCAATTGTCAGTTGTGGCAGTCTTGTATTGGATACCTGCACTGGTTCACAGCATCCTGAGTGGCCAGAGTGGCTTGGCAAGTGGTGTTAGCTGGGGTCTGGGATCAGCCCTTCCCCAGAGCTGAGGTATTATATCCGATGCGGTGGGTTGTGCTGTTGACCTCCAGCCAGGAGGTGGCACTTGTGGGGAAAAGCCAGCTGCAATGGTGGCTGTGGGGGGTTCTCCTTGGCAAGTGTTGCTCCAAGGAAGTGCCCTGCCAAACTACATGGAGAGCAGGGCTCTAGGGATCACCCAAGTTCTCTGTTGGTTTTAAGCCTTTGAGGGAAGTGTAATGGAGTGGGGGTGGGGGGAGGAGCGGCCCACATGTATGCCCTCTTGGCTACCCCAGTGGTGATGAGGAGTGAGCCCCAGACTACTGGGGTAATACTGTTGTGCAGAGCAGGCACAGAAGAGTTTGCATGGGGAGTGAGAAGTTTCTATGGCAATGAGTCCCACTTGGCTCCTGCCTTGGCCTCAGGCAGTTTGCCTTCTGAATGTCAAAGTGCAGCCAGCCTGGCAGGGGGGCCTCAGGTGTCTCCACAGCAACCCACCCCAGCCAGGAACTCTCTGCTTCTTTGCAGTTTGCTCTTAGGGCCTGTCCCTTCCCTGGGTGGCTAGAAAGCAGTCACACAAGGATTGAGTTCCTTGGGTTATGGTGGTCATGGCTGCACCACTCCACGTGGGTTTTGGCAGAGCATGGCTGTAGGTAAGGCAGTTCCTGTAAGGGATTGGAGTCCCATAAGGCTGAGGGGCCCTCCAAGAATCTGCAGCAGCAGCACAGAATTCCTGAATTCTTCTCACTCACCCGTCTGGAGGCTACTGATTGTCTGTGGTGATCCAGGCAAGAGTGTGACTAGTTCCAGCCCAAGTTGAAGAATTTTCCTCTTTTTTTGGCACTCTGTGGTTATTATCACTTTTTTTGATGAGCTGTGGGTCATGCTGCTGGTCCTGTTCCTCTTTGGGTGCTGAGGAAACTCTCTATTTTGGTTTACTCTAGCTGCCTCATGTCAGTCATCTTAATCCAATCCTGAAAGCCTACTTTTTAAAGTTAATGTCTAAACATTGAACATTGTTGTTCACTATTAGTTAAATCCAGGCAACAAGTAAGATAAATTTGGGATCTTCTAGAAATGGTTCATACTTACAGATCTACAGGGAGAGATCCAAGTTTTATAAAAATATAGTCCTACCTTAGTGCCAAACTATCATAGATCATAACTCCATGGATTTGAGGAAATGGATTAGTCTTACAAATTTTGGCTTAGATCTAAAGTACAAAATATAAGAGCATAATTGTAGATCTACTGAATCAAAATGAACCAATTTAACTTTTTACTTAAAGAGACTCCAGTATTTTTATGGGAAAACGTAATAATAAATCAAATTCTTAAAATAGAAAGGTGAAGCATGCAAATGACAGTTGATCAATTTTTGAAAGATAGAGTCCATGTTCATTTCCTTCTTTACTGTCAAAACTTTTAAAAGTCAGCAAATGTACAATTTATGCTAGAGAACTTTCTCCAAAATCAACTACAGAAAATAAATGACCAAAATACTGAAGAAGTTTTTTTAAGGGGCTACACACTATTATTTTTGATAGCAGAGGGTCAAAGTTGCCAAAAATGTGTGCTAAAGTAAGCATATCTTGAGTCTTGATTACTTAGTGTGGTTTCGGGTCCTCATGAAAACTACTCCTTCCTTAAGTAAAACCCGTTTTCTCTACTGTGTTTGCATATTTATCTCAGTTTCGTAAATGCAGGTGCTAATTTATTCATCAACTTTGACAACACTCACAAAATAGGATGGAAAATTAAAGCCTGACTAATTCAAGCAGGAGTAAAGAATATTTACTTTTCCCTGAAATTAAAAACAAAAAAAATCGGTTATGGCATTTTTTTCCTGAACTCTTTGAATATTTACCTGCTTTCCCCATGTGTATTTTTGTTCAAATGTTTATGTATGCTATCAACTCTAAAGTTCTCTGAAAGAAGATTTTGAGCAACTCTGAGACTTCCGATTTAAGAGGATTCAGCAAGAAAAGGAGAATGATGAGCCTGCAAGCTGTCTTCTCATCTGACATTGAGAGAAGAATGACTGTGGCCTTGCCTTTTTCAGTTACATCTTGAAGTTCTGTCAAAGAGTTTACATTGTTGATTGTAGACTACTATCACCAAGACCTTATTAAAGGAGCCAACAATGTACATGGACTCTTTTTTCCTAAGCCTCCCCAAACTTTTTTTTTTTTTGAGTTAGAGTCTCACTCCATTGCCCAGGCTGGAGTGCAATGGCACACTCATGGCCACCCCAGCATCGACTTGCTGGGCTCCGGCAATCCTTCCAACTTCTAAGTAGCTGGAACTATAGGCACGCACTAGCACGCCTGGCTAATTTTTTATTTATTGTAGAGACGAGGTCCCGCCAAGTTGCCCCGGCTGGTCTCGAACCTGGAGGCTCAGGCAATCCACTAGCCTGGGCCTCCCAAAGTGCTGGGATTACAGGCTGAGCCTCCCCTTTTTATTATAATGATTAAGAAGGTAAAGAAAAGAAATAGCATCAGTCTTTTATATACTCAGGATGATAACTATGTGATAAGTAAACTCCAACAACTCTTCCCACATCACTGGCAGACATCATTAACCAATCATGAGACTCTTTACCTCTGAACCCGGATCCCGGATCGTGGCTCAGAATCCTCAGCAGAGCACTGCAGTTAATTAACTATAATTAATTAATATCCACACTTGAGACAACACCTCTTTGCCATTCCCCTGGTATTCATTCTGAGCAAGTAATAGGTGATTAGCCTGAATGTAATAAAACATAAAAGACAAAGGTTACTGCTATTGTTTAGAACTGCCTGTTTTTCACAAGCGAAGTGACTAACTGGTATTAGGCCTGCCCTGAAAAGGAGTATGGCTACAAAATAACCATATCACATCAGTGACCCACAGCCCATCAGCTTAGTCTGTCCTGCTCCCTGACCTGTGGGAATGGGTTCGGGTTCAAGAACCCCCTGAAGGCTGCTTGGACTCACGTCAATAGCATAGACTACAAAG
Source organism: Cephalopachus bancanus (assembly GCA_027257055.1). Taxonomy (NCBI): domain Eukaryota; kingdom Metazoa; phylum Chordata; class Mammalia; order Primates; family Tarsiidae; genus Cephalopachus; species Cephalopachus bancanus. Next base: position 6,390,218 of record JAPVLO010000201.1, read on the forward strand.
GGGTTATGCACAGAGGAACAGGAAACCCTGCACAGTGCACTGGGACAGCAGACAGAGACATCCCAGGAGCTGCTCTGAAACTCTGACTTCCTGTTCCTCCTTTACATTGCTGTCACTTTCACACAGGCACATGATGGTGACAACAGCCGCTTGGCTCCTACAGGGCAGTGTGGCTTTCCATATGTGCTCTCACTTTTCACCTTAGTCAGCACAGAGAAGCAGTACGGGCATTGGTAGCCCCAATTTTGCAACAAAAGAGAGTCTCACTTGTCCAAAATCACATAGCCATTGAGGTCCCAAATGGCTTTCATCTGATATAGATGAAAGAAAGTGGCAGAAGATGGATATTTTGAATTATTTTCCATTTTAAGTTTCAGATAATTGTGCCAATTCTCTTCATCACCTGGTGTGTCTAGGAGCAGCTTACAGTGTGATAGTGAACCAGTTATGTAGTGTTGGCATGATGGTGAGCCAGTTGTGTGGTGTAGGCGTGATGGTGAAGGTAGTTCTCCCTAGAGGAGCTTCTGACTCATTTAATAATGAAGGGGCCATTCAGAGACTTGGTTATTAAAAGAGACTTTCTGTTCATTTCTCTGACAGCTGGTGACCTTGTTGCAGATGTGGGTTGTTCCTTTGTATTTCACAATAAAACTTGACTGGTGGCGATTTCTGTCCATGTGGGGAATGTTTTCCATTATTACCAGTTATATCCTCTTCAGAGCTACCAGGAAACCCCTCTCAGGAAGGACACCACGGTATGTATTCCATTGATTACTTTCTCATGATCCCCTTTATTTTAAACATTAAAAGTATATTTGGTTTCCATTGTCCTGGATGGGGGATGTTACATTTCTTTTCTACATCTTTGACCTTTGGTAGCAAAACTAGTGGGAGATTAACTATACTTCTATTGCTCTCTTCATATTTAATGGTGATTCAGACATGCCTATAACATTTACTGTTTCAAACAGCAGCTAGTGAAGGCCAGGAGAAAGAGAAGTGAAACTGTTGTTTAAAATTTCTAGAGCACTGTTTGCATGTTTATTTTTAGCTCAGCATTTTGCTTTATTCCACTCTAAGTTGTGTCACACACATTTTAAAGTAGAGCAAGAGTTGAAAGTTGTATTTCAGTCTGAAAATATCGAATAAATCATGAATAATGGGCAGCTTATCACTCTCATAAAAATGATGCTTTAATATTCCAATGACCACTTTGATCCCCATTGTCAACCTCTGGAGAGTTATAACACACACACACACACACACACACACACACACACACACATACATACACACACACATATACATACATATATGTGCGTTCACACACACACATACACACACACACATACATATATATACAATATATATAATTACACTTTATCATTCCCAAATCTTTCCAAAGTGCTTCTAATCATATAGTGTCTCCAAGCCTGCTTTTGCCCTCCTTGTTCCATGGGCATGTGCATATAAAATAGCTGAAGGGCTAAATAATCATAGAAGTATTTCAGTGGAGCTTATGATTTATTCTCCAAAAAGATCAGAATCCAAGATTTCCTATTACTATTGTACATTTTAAATACTTTTATGATTATTTAACCATTTAGATATTTGTTTAAATCCTCTTTAAAAAATAAGAATGATAAATGTAAAATTTTCCTTTTACTTTGAAGAAGAAAAAATATGCAATGAGAAAAATCAGATAAATGTTATGATAAAAATTGAAGTTCAAATACATGACTTCAGGTTTATGAGCATTTTAATTTAGTTCTACTTTGGGAAAAACTTTGTTGGGGTGGTATTAGGAAACCTTATAACTGGCCACTTTCGGGTCTTAGAGAGCTTTTTAGGGTTTGGCTTACCCATCAGTAAGTGATCATGTGGTACTCTTTCTCAAAATATTCTAAGTTATTTAAGCTTTGCGAAAGTGCTGTGAGTTTGGGACCAATCAAAATGTACTTGTTTTTATCCTCTGCATGTTAATCTATTTGCATTCCAATGGGAATGGCTCACTTTTCCACTGTATAATGAATAGCCCTAGCTAAAGGCAATGTTTCTGAGCACATAAGTTCACTCGATGCAGAGGAACTTTATTACAAGAAATACCCAAATACTGTTCTTTACCCTTTGTGGCTTCTTTTTGTCAGCTGGCCAAGGTGCCATGTCCTGTCCCCCCCCCATGCCCACAACATGTCCGCTCAGCTTCTTCTTGCCTGTACAGCTCCGAGCCCTGCAGGCAGTCTAAGATCCAAGAGGCTCCACTGACACTGTAAAGCAAAACCAGCTGCTACTGGAAGAGAAAACCGTGAGAGGCCAGTAGACCTCTTATAGAAAAACAGGACAAAGGAGCCCCTGTATATGAGAGTGGTCGGCCACAGGATCTTTACAGATCTTCATGTAATCATTGTGTTGTTCATGTGTCGCTCTTAGCTATCTCCCTTTTGGAAGCAGAGGATTTCATTACTGGCTAAGAAAACTGAGTGAAGAAAGCATTGGTGCAGAAAGCAGACCCAAGAGCAGTGGTCTCCAGCAGCAGCATAGTTCAAAGCCCGTTGTTCCTCCCCGAGAGAGTACCAAGTCCTTGATGCAGGACAGAGAACCAGAGAAGGAGAAGTAGGTTTCTCCTCTACTACAGTTGGGCTGTCTGTCAACAGTGAAGTTCAGGCTCAAAAATAGGCCACATGCTAGCCACAAAGAGCTGGGCTTGACCACATCAATTTCACCCCAAGGCAAGCTTTCCGTTTGGAGACTGCTCTGAAGCAGTTACGCAATCTCTTGCCTGATTTATCTGCCTTACAGTGTTAGGTCTGAGTAGCAAAAGAAGTTCTGGACTCTACTGTTCCTGGAAACTTTTGCCCCCAATAGGCAGAAAGGTGATGAGATTTGGAAACTAACACATCCATAGCAATGATACGACATAATGAGTATTTAATGTGCCAAGTGTCTTAAACATGAAAATATTAGTTCACATAATCTTCAGAACAACTGTAGGAGCTAGAGTTATCATCCTCACAGTATAAATGAGGCAGTCATGGGAAGAAATGCCAAAAAATTGACCAAAGTCCCATAGGCAGTAAGCAGCAATATCCTGAATCAGACCAAAGATTACTTGACTGCTAAGCCCCTGCTCTCACAGCACACTGTGGCTTAGCTAAATCAACACACCACTTTGCACAGAAAAACCCTGCAGTTTAAGAAGTGGTTAGTCCTGGGACATCTATAATGCAGGCACAACTTTGAAAGAAGCCCTTCACAGCAGGGAGGTGGTACGCTGAGTATGTGTGGAGGTCAAGGAAGCCACATTCTGGTGTTGGAGGGAGATGTAAGGAGACCCTTTGAGAGCTTGCCAGTTTTTCCATCATCCCTTTTCAATATAAATTTCCACCTCGATCTGGCTCCCCTGAGCAATGATCCAAGCTGCTCAGCTCTAACAAATCAAAAGAACCAATGGCTCAAGAATCACTGTGGCAGAAAGATCCTACAAACCCTCTCTGGCCCCCTTTGGAGGCGACACAGCCTCATGGTGATTTAAGCCAACTTGTGCAGCCCTGCAAGTTTCTGACTCTGCATCACTCACCCCTGCCCACCCCTCCCTGGGGCAGAAGCACACCTGAGTGGAAAAGGAGCCGGCACAGATGGCCCCCGGATGTCAGTTGCTTGAAGAGAAGAAAGCATTTCACTACAGAAGTGATGTTCTCAGGCTAGCCCACCACCCCGTTTAACCCATAGTGATCAGGGGGTCGCTTCTGACTGGAACTCAGTGAAATAGAGCAGCTTTTAAAATAATATGGAAGCCTTACACCAGGAATGTCACAGGTCTTAAGCACTTGGTACAGTGGCTCCAAGAGGGAGAAGGTTGGGGAAGATGAGAGAGTCAAAAGTAGGGCTTGAGTTGAGGGTGAGAGGGTAGGGCTGAATCTCTGGAGTGAGACTCCGAAAGAGGTTTGGGTGGAAGGCAGGACTACTTTAAGAGGACGTATGAGGGCTAAGAGGCAAATAGGGCCTCCTGCCATTGCACACCTCATGAACAACATTCCAATGGCCCCCATATTTTATTTGGGTACCAGAGATCAGCCCCCAGCTTCTTCCTCTTCTACCCCTTTTGCTGTGACCCACCAATATGGAACTTGGGCTCCCAGTGGCTTCTCATGGTCTCCCAGGCATGGAGCTGTCATGTGGCCCTTTCTGCAGTTTTTCCAAGAGCCCTTACTACCAGTGAAGAAGGAATCCAGCCCCCCACTACCAGTGAAGAAGAAATTCAGCGGAGCAAAGGACTTCCTTCTAGATCCACTCCACTTGCCCTCCATCCTCATTCACTTTCTTAGACCCTAAGAGGAAGAAGGGAAGGCCTTGGGCCAGTCACGGGGAGGGCTGGGATACACACTGGACTCGTCTACACAGCAGAAGAAAACAAGGTTGAGGCTCCCTTTTAACTTCATCCCCCGGGGTAGGGGAGGGCTCCTTGGGTAGAGAGGTGATAGGGTGAGAGCTGGGCCCACTACTGGTAATATCTGCAGTGGGGCTGGGGGCAGAAGGGCAGCATAGCAAAGAGAAGAAAAACTCCTAGGGGAGGAGACCTGGTCTCCCCCTTAACTTCTCGTCCCATTTTTTGCTTTCCTCCTAGGCACTCCTGCCAAAACCACACAAGGTTAACCCTAGGGCCAAATGAAAAGGGGATCATGGGAGGGAAGGGTCCCAGGAAGAGTAGTCACTCCTGAAGACCATTTTTACCTGAGGGACTTAGATAAATTAAAAGGAATTTGCATATGCATATACACAGAAACACATGTGCATGATGGCACTATTTATATGTTGTTTGTTGCTACTACATAAAAACTATGGATTATTATTGAGTTTAACTGATATTATATATATACTTATGTTCTGTATGTTATGTAATAAATAGAATTTTAGAAACTAAAAACTGATTTGTGACAATGTCTGAAAAAGATGAAATGTTTCATAATATTCTCATGTTTTGTGTTTTAAGAACATGAGAATATTATGTATAATCCCCATTTTTACTCCACAGATTGGTCTACAAATGGTTTCTTCTCATCTACAAACTCAGCTATACTTTTGGTGTTATGGGTTATTTGGCGATCATGTTTACAATGTGTGGATTCAATCTGTTTTTCAAGTAAGTATCTCCAATTAAGACATTAATTAAGACAACTAAGGTAAATGTTCTTTTTCTGGGAGCATTTGGCCCTGGAATTTTCCATGCACACATTTTGTAGTGTAGATATCCACACATAGTTTGTCATTTGGCAAACCAATAGAAAAGGGAAAATGGCGTACCCTACAAAATACTACTGTTTTAGTTAGGAGCTTTAAAGATACTCTAACTTGATCTGTGAGTTCAAAAGAGCACCATTGACCGGTCTGTAATCCTATCATTTTGGGTGGCTAAGATAGGCAGATTGCTTGAGACCAGGAGTTTAAGACCAGCCTGGGCAACATAGTAAAACCTCATCTCTATTTAAAAAAAAAAAAAGAAAAGAAAGAAAGAAAATCAAAAAGTTAGCTGGGCATGGTGGCACATGCCTGTAGTCCTAGCTACTTGGGATGCTAGGTGGAAGGATAGCTTGAGCCCAGGAGATTGAGGCTGCCATGAACTGTGATCATCGTAATCATACCATGGTATTTCAGCTTGTGCAACAGAGATCCTGACTCAAAGAAAAAAAAGCACCATTGAAAGTGGGCCTACACTCATGGTAGAGTAATTCAAACTGAACCTCTAATTTCCCTTCCACAAAATTCTGAAGTATCCAGATCTCCTTTTATGTATCTTCTTGCTTAAAACTTCTAGAATTATATTGTTCAATACAGTAGCCACTAGCTCATGTGATTGTTGAGCACTTAAAATATAAAATAAGATGTACTGTAAATCCGGCTCAGTGGTTCAGCCTGTAATCCCGCGCTTTGGGAGGCTGAGGTGAGTGGATTGCCTGCGCCCTCAGGTTTGAGACCCTCCTAGGCAACTTGGCAAGACCTCATCTCTACAATAAATCAAAAAATTAGCCAGGCGTGGTAGCACATGCCTATAGTTCTAGCTACTTGGAAGGCTGAGGCAGAAGGATCGCCGGAGTCCAGCAGGCCGAGGCTGCGGTGGCCGGGAGCACTCCAGTCTGGGCGACAGAGTGAGACTCCAACTCAAAAAAAAAAAAAAAAGATGTACTGTAAGTGTAAAATATGCATTGAATTTCAAAGACTTATGTGAGGCCAGGCTCGGTGGCTCAGCCTGTAATCCCAGCTCTTTGGAAGGCTGAGGCAGTTGGATTGCCTGAACCTGCGAGTTTGAGACCCACCTGGGCAATCTGGTGAGACCTCATCTCTACAATAAAAAAATTTTTTTTTTTTAATTAGCCAGGCATGGTAGCATGCGCCTATAGTTCCAGCTACATGGAAGGCCGAGGCAAAAGGATCGGTGGAGCCCAGCAGGTCAATGCTGGGGTAGCTGTGAGCATGCCACTATACTATAGCCTAGGCGACAGAGTGAGACTCCAACTCAAAAAAAAAAAAAAAAGGACGTGAAAAAATAATTTTTTTTCAATTATAAATTGAAATGAGTGTATTTTAAATGTACTGGTGAGGTTATTTTCACTGTTTCTTTTTACTTTTTAAATGTGCCTACCAGAAAATGTAAAATTATATTTGTGACTATTACATTTGCGATTGCTTTCTAGAATTTTGTTTCTGATATCCATAAGACCTCTTTTGCTGGGGATAGTTGGAAAAGGAGGAAACTAGGTGCTTAGAAATGGAAATCGAAGTAAAGGGGTAAGAGAGCAAGAAGGTCTCCCAGGAGTTGAAGGAAATCAGGATAAACTCTTCTTTGGCCCAGGACCGAGTTCCCATTAAGAAGGTGATTGCACCTGAGACCCACTCCCCACCAGTATATGATATGCTCATGTAACAAACATACACATGCACCCCCTAATCTAAAGTAAAAATGGGGGAAAAAAGAAGGTGTCTGCTGGGATGTGCTGTGGATGATGACATTCTCATGGGCAGAGCTCAGGGTGAGTAGCCTGTGTTCTGGGAAGAGGGCTTAAGACACACCACACAGGTATGAAAAGTGGCTCAAATACAAATCCCCCAGAATATCTCTTATATCAAAGTAACTTGGACTCTCTGCAGCCATAACAGAAATTGAAAAACAGAAATCAGCAACCCTTTACTCGTAAAATAAAGAAGGCAATTGGATGGAGAGTCAGCCCTGGGGGAAGGGCTCTCCCTTCTAACAAGAAAGGGGTTGAAAGTAATTGTCCAGATTTATTATCGCTACGTTAAGATATAGAAAGACACTGATAATGTCTTTTTTAGCATACTATCTATATTGCTTTATTGTAGTAGATATAAAAATATTCATAAGGATTTTTATGAAATCACTGCGGACTACAGCTATCCCAAGTCTGTTACCTCATAAGATTTTAAGATCCTTATCCCTACCATTAAAAAAAAGAGAGAAAAAAGAAAAAAAAGATCCTTATCCCTGAATTCTCCTACAATGAACCACACCAAGAACTTAATCCATTAAATTGAAAAGGAAGTATTTTTTCACTACCAGTTGTTGATTGCCATTGTATTAAGATTCTTCTTCTAGGGAACCACAAGTTTTTACTATACTTTTTATCAATAAAATTATAAATACATACTGCCCTGGACACGGAGAGGAAATAATCTTCACTCCCCACTGTCCTAATTCTCAAATATGCCCAGGAGAATCCAGAAAGGACGAAGCTACTGCTTGTATCGGAACTCCAGTTCACATCACCAAGTCCTGTACCCTCTAAATCTACAAAACTCTTTGCCTAATAAACAGAACACAGAAACAACCAGAAGAAGTTTCCAGAGAAGACTATCCAATGCTTCTCCACACTCTGCTCCCTTCCCTAAATCAATCAGACCCACCCAGATTCATTGCTGGTATTTGGAATTGTTTTACAGATATAGCAAATCAAATGTTCAATGATTAAAATTCATAAATTAAATTTGAGACAAATTATTCACTTTTAAAAGAGATCTTTCTCTTAGGGAAAAAAAGGAGGGGGGTCATCACAAAGAATCCTAGTGTATTTGAAATATGACTCAACTTACAAAAAAATTGTTTTCAATTAATACATAGCAACTAAGCATGAAAGCAAAGTATTCCAAAGTGGCTTTGTTGCAGACCAGTTGTCATGTCAAGCAAGTAATTTTTTCTAAGTCTCCATGTTTGCACATGCAAAGTGGGGATAATAATATCTATCTCAAACATTTCTTAGGAAAGATCATTAGAAAGCATTCTATAAAGTCTAAGCCCTGTAGCAGACCTTCACAACTCTTGTTATGTTGCAGAATCAATTATCTGACAAGCTCTTTAAAAATACTCCTTTCCAGACCGTACCCTGTACCAATTAAACTAGTCCTTGATGGTGGGCCCAAGCATCGATATGCTTTTAAATCTCCCCAGGTGTTTTTTTGTTTTGTTTTGTTTTGTTTTGTTTTGAGTTGGAGTCTCACTCTGTCGCCCAGACTGGAGTGCAATGACCGCTCCTGGCCACCGCAGCCTCGACCTGCTGGGCTCCGGCGATCCTTCCACCTCAGCCTTCCAAGTAGCTGGAATTACAGGCATGCGCTACCACGCCCAGCTGATTTTTTGATTTATTGTAGAGATGAGGTCTCGCTGCCCAGGTGGGTCTCGAACCCGCGGGCTCAGGCAATCCACTCACCTCAGCCTCCCAAAGGCGTGGGATTACAGGCTGAGCCACCGAGCCCGGCTTGCTCTAGTGGTTCTTAACATTAACTGCCCATTGAAATCACCTGGGGTCTGAGGAGCTTAAAAAAATAGGGTCCACCGAGCAAGGTGGCTCAAGCCTGTATCCCAGTACTTTGGGAGGCCAAGACGAGAGGATTGCCTGTGTCCAGGGGTTAGAGAACAATCTGGCAACTTGGTGAGACCTCATCTCTACAATAAATCAAAAAATTGGCCAGGTGTTGTGGCACACGCCTGTAGTTCCAGCTACTTGGAAGGCTGGGGCGGAAGGATCCCCTGAATCCAGCAGGTCGAGGCTGCGGTGGCTGGGAGTGTGCCTCTGCATTCCAGCCTGGGCAGCAGAGTGAGACTTCAACTCAAAAAAAAAAAAAAAAAAAAATAGGGCCCATTTCCAGAGACTGATGTCACTGGTCTGGGGTGTGGCCTGGAGATGGAGATTTTTACAAGCTGCTGAGGTCTTTCTATGTGCAGCTGGGCTTGAAACCACACGTTAGAGCCAGCTTATCTAAGCATGTAGTCCTAAGAAGCATGTGAAGATTATCTCAAGAATTCCTCTGTCCACTTGCCACTAAGTGGTACAATTTGAGGGAAATTTAGAGAATTTTAAATTCCTTCACTTATTTAAAAAAAGAGAAAGAAAAACTAAACACGTAACTGAAAAAAAAAAAAAAAGCCCCACAAGTTTCTCTGAAAAACTGTGACAGGAAGTGTTTTCCATGTTCCTGCCCTTCCCTGTCCCTGTATGCCATATTCTCATCTTTTTTTTTTTTTCTGTTGTTTTCAATAGAATCAACGCTAGAGATTCTATGAATTTTGGCATTGTATCTATGTTTTATGGCCTCTACTATGGCGTAATGGGGAGAGACTTTGCTGAAATCTGCTCAGATTATATGGCTTCTACCATGGGGGTAAGTGTTGCTTTCATTCCTTAAAACTATGACACATAGAGAAGTATTCTCATCATACATATTTGCATCCATTTTCAGATATAGGTAAGTCTAAAGGAAATAGACTTACCTATTACCATAAGCTAATTATCATTTCCTTTGGTACTATTTGGTTCACCCAGTCCAATTGCTTTCTGGATTATCTTTGTGTCAAAAAAAGATATAAAAAAATGTGCTAAAAATTCTGACTATACATTGTTGTCTAGATTTTTTTTAATTCCTAACGACTGTCTTTTTTTTCTTTCTTTTTAAAACTCTTTTAAAATTAAAATTCAAAATGGACATACTTTCTGGTTAGATGGATTTTCAATTCAGATATTAGGAGTATGTATCTGTGTCTGACACATACAGATGTCTTAAAAGCTTACCAACCAGCCAGGCACGGTGGCTCATGCCTGTATTCCCAGTACTTTGGGAGGCAGAGGCAAGAGGAATGCCTGAGCCCAGGGATTCGAGACAAGCCTCGGCAACTTGGTGAGACCTCATCTCTACAATATATATTTTTTTTAATTTAGCTGGGTATGTTGGTGTGTGCCTGTAGTCCCAGCTTCTTGGAAGGCTGAGGCAGAAGGATTGTCTGTGCCCAGCAGGTTGAGGCTACAGTAGCTGTGATTGTGCCACTGCATTCCAGCCTGTATGAGAGAGTGAGACACCAAAACACACACACACACACAAAAGGCTCAAACCAAGGGCTCCAAGTAGTTTCAGGAATTCCATATCTCCGTTCTCTACTTGTCTTTTGGTGCACAGCCAGAAATGAGGTGGAAAAACTAGTGTAAATAGAGTGAATTTCTGGACTGTTCTCCCTCCATTTACTGGGCAGGTCCTAAGTGGGCATGACCCACCCTGGGTGTCCTTCCTCTCTTCCATAGGTCTGTCTTACTCTTTTCCTAGTACCTACAACCTAACTTCTGTGGTGAAATGCTGAACAATATACCTTTGAGATTCCTCTGCCAACTGGAACAACTGCCTTTCTTGTAAAGTTTAAGATGAGCACAGAAAGAAGCATTTTAATTCCTGGTTTCTACAACAAAAGCCAGAAGTCATACCCCTCAGAAAATTCCCAAAGTCCCTTGTGTTTGTTTATGGACAGAAGAGGAAAAAAAGAATTGTATATGTTTTGTTCTCCTGTGGAACAGGAAGAAGAGATTTCATCTGGCAAGACAACCATGTCTTCAAGCACCAACTTTCTGGAGACTTCTTACCTGATCCCACTCCACTAGTCCTTAACATTTGTCATCCTGTCATCATTATTCCAGCTACCAAATCTACAAAAACCACTGCCCCAAACCATTGGCACAGCCACCAGTAACTGGGACTAATGTGTGTGTGTGTGTGTGTGTGTGTGTGTGTGTGTGTGTGTTTACGTGCACGAACGTGCATATGTGTGTGTGTGTGTGTGTGTGTGTGTGTGTGTGTGTGTGTGTGTTTACGTGCACGAACGTGCATGTGCATGCCTGTACTTGTGACTGAGGTAAGAAGGAGAAACCTCCATTCCTATACCAGTGCCTAACCCCCACACCAAACCAATTAAGTCAGAATCTCTGGGAGTAGAGCCAATGCATCTGCTTCATTTTTTAAAAAAACTCCCTTAGGGAAAGGAATGAGCTATTAAGCCATCCAAAAGCATGGGTGAATTGTAAATGCATATGGCTAAGTGAAAGGAGCCAGTCCGAAAAGACTTCATACTATATGATTCTATTCATGTGACATTTTGGAAAAGGTACAACTTTGGAGATGCTAAACAGATAGGTGGTTGCCAGGGGTTTAGGGAAGGATCATGGTTGAATAGGTGAAGCATAGGGAACTTTTTAGAGTGGTGAAACTATTCTGTGTAACACCATAATGGTGGATACAGGACACTATGCATTTGTCAAAATCCATAGAACTTTGTAACAGAAAGGATGAACCTTAATGTATGTAAATTTTTAAAAATTATTTATGAGAGAATCTGAGGATAAAATGCAGACTGTGACAGAATATTTCAACCACACTACAAATGCATGAAATAACCTCACTCAAAGGAGTGGGGGGAAAAGAAGCTGACCTAAGTAATTTTGAAATGAATGCAGATCATAAAACTAAAACTAAAGGAACTGTGCATAAGCACTGTGCTCTAGTTGATAAAGTTGTTGCCCTCACAGATATGGATTAACAATTCTGACACCACCACACACATTCGGTAGTTAAACAGTAAGTAAATGGATGGCTAATAGTGGAAGCTAGATCTCTCACTGTCAGAGTGGGAGAATACTGATGAGCAATGGGAAAAGGTTAGAATAATCTATGAAATAACAGATTAGAGTTAGAGGCATCAGTATGAACTCATGTTTAGCTTAAACTAGATACATGTGGACACATATAGAAATATTTACAAATATATTTTATATATGGACAAAAAAATCTGGAATTTGTTTATTTTTTAAAATGCACATTTAATCTTACATGTTTGAACCTCAGTCACCTTCAAAGTATTCTCCATTTGATGCAATACACCCATCGAGATGCTTTCCCACTGCTCAAAACGGTTTCGGAACGCGTCAATTTGGATGCCTGTTAGTGCTTTTGACATTTTTTGTTTCACCTCTTTCACATCAGCAAAACGTGTTTCTCTGAGGATTTTTCATCTGGGGAAAGAACAAAAAGTTGCTTGGGGTGAAATTGGGTGAATAGGAAGGGTGGGGCATGGGAGTCATGCCATTTTTGGTCAAAAACTGCTGAACTCTCAGCACAGTGTGGGCAGATGAGCTTGTAAATCATCCAGCATGAAATGGGCAAATGCACTAAAGAATCTTCAAAAACAATTTACTGAAGCCAAACATAGCCTCTCACAACAATGCTAGCCAGTACACTGATACCAATAAGTTCCTAGAACACTTACCTAGTGGGAGAAGCCTTTACTATAAGGGGCCCATCCTCCAAAAGATAATCCCGGGCTTTTTTGGGTCCCTACTCATATATGGTTTAAGATATACATATATATTTCCTTGCTGTGTCAACTAAAAGGCCCTAGAAACAATGACACACTAGTAGCAATGCGCACACCTAGTGCCCAGATTTTGGTTTCTAATATTCTTTAATAAAAAGGGGACCAGGGCTTCTTGGAAAAATGACTGATGATAGGTCTGGGCAGGGAATATACTATATAACTCTGGAGCATCTTGGAGTTCCAGAAAGCAAAAAAGTGCTTACAACAAAGCAAAAGAACCTCACAGTGATGGAAGGATGTCAAAGGAACACAGGAGCCAACTGAAAAAGCTCCCGGTGGGCAAAGCATGAGTTTGAGCAACAAAACAGTAAAAGTAGTAGTAACAGCATTAGGTGATACTCAAAGCATAAAATCCATATCCATGAATCCATGAATCCACATTGATATAATTAAATGATTGAATAAACAGAGGAGAGTAGACTAATCTGTACAGAAGAATTTCACATAATTAGATTATCCTCCCTTAAGGAATGTGTGGTGATTCAATTTTATATGTCAATCGGTGGGGGCTATGATGCCCAGTTGTTTGGTAAAACACTAGTCTAGATGTTGCTGTGAAGGTATTTTGTAGATATGTTTCACCTCTACAATTAGTTGGCCCTAAGTGAAGACGATTACCCTCGGTACTCTGGATAGATCTCACCTAATCAGTCAAAGGCCTTGAAAACAAAAACTCATTTTTTTAATCCAGTCCTCTTTTGATGGGCAACATGGCTGGTTCTGTTCTTGCTATTGTGAACAAGGCTGCGATAAACATACGTGTGCAGGTATCTTTTTTATAGAGTGACCTGAGTTCTTCCGGGTATATTCCCAGTAGGGGGATTGTGGGGTCATATGGAAGGTCAATTTTTAGAACTTTTAGGAATCGCCACACTGATTTCCACAGAGGCTGTACTAGTTTACACTCCCACCAACAGTGTAGAAGTGTTCCCTTTTCGCCACATCCTCTCCAGCATCTGTTATTCTTTGAGTTATTGATAACGGCCATTCTGATTGGAGTTAGGTGTTATCTCAGTGTAGTTTTAATTTCCATCTCCTTGATGACTAGTGAGGCTGAACATTTTTTCATGTGTCTGTTGGCTCGTATGTCTTCTTTTGAGAAATGTCTATTCATATCTTTAGCCCACTTTGTATTGCGGCTGTTTGTTTTTTTCTTTTCAGCACATTTGAGTTCCTTGTAGATCCTTGATGTTAGGCCTTTGTCAGACATGGAGCTGGCAAATATTTTTTCCCAGTCTGTGGACTGTCTCCCTGCTGTCTTTGGCTTTGCAGAAGCTTGTCAGTTTAATGAAGTCCCACTTGTCTATCTTATCTCTTACGGCCTGGGCACTTCAGGTTTTGATCAGGAATCGGTTGCCAGTTTCCATAAGAGTGTCTCCTGCATTTTCTAAGGTTCTTACAGTTTAAGGTTTTACATTTATGTACATATATACAATGGAAAATTACGCAGTCATAAAGAAGAACAAAATCTTGAACTTCGCAGCAACATGGGTGGAATTAGAGTTTATAATACTGAGTGATTTCTCACAGAAACAAAGAGCTGAGTATCACATGTTCTCACTTATACATGGACTTTGAACAACTACCATATTACTGTAAAAAAGGGATTGAAAGTAGTGGGAAACTGTGGGGAGGGGGCTGGGGGTGGGGGGTGGGTAGCTGGGATTGACAGCAGTTGATATCCACCTGGGGAAGGGGAGACACACCTTATCAATAAGGCTAACTGCACAATGAACATTTGTATACCTAACCCTGAATTGTACCCCACAATTTCAAAATAAAAATTAAAAGAGGAAAAAAAACATAAGAGGAATTTGCAAGTAAATATATGACAAATAAGAACTGCTTTTTATATGAGGCTTTTAAAGTATCAAATGTATAATGATAGTCTAATTTACGTACCAAAATGAAAAAAATATTTATCTGCATATAAAGAATTAAAGACTCTGATCTTGAAAAAAAAAAGAAAACAAAAACTGAGGCTCCCTAGAGAAGAAGGAATCCTGCCTCAGAACTGCAGCATCAGCCTTGCCAGAGTTTCCAGCCTACCGACATGCCCTACAAGTTTCTGACTTGCTCACAAATAAGTGAGAATTCTTTAAAATCATTCTAATAAGCATAGCAATAATAGTAGGAGAAACTGGGTGTGTGGTATATGGGCGATCTCCGTACTATCTCCTTATTTTTTCTCTGAATCTCAAGCTATTATAAAATAATTTTTTTTAAAAAACAAAGCCTCCTAGGAATTCTAATGCGCTGCCAACGTTGAGAACGACTCCCCATCCAGCATTGGAAAACGCAAGTACCCAAATTAGAATTCTAAACGCATTGCCTTCCAGTGGTGATTGGTCTGTGTGCTCCCAATAATAACATGGGAATTGAAAAAGTAGAGAGATGCCTGGGTTTACTCCAGATCTCTGAATCAGAATCTCCAAAACAATTAAGGGAAGATGCAGTCTATGGATAAGCTCAACTGCTTCCTATATGCTTCTGAACTACAGCCCTGGATAAAAACTATTCCTTTAATTTTTTTTTTAATAGAGTCAGGATCTCACTCTGTCATCCAGGCTGGAGTGCAGTGGCATAGTCATAGCTCATCGCAGCCTTGAACTCCTAGACTTAAGCAATCTTCCCGACTCAGTCTCCCAAATAGCTGGGGCCACAGAAACATGGCACCACGCTGGCTAATTTTTTTATGCATTTTTTTTTTATTTTTATTTTTTTGTAGAGATGGGGTTTCACTATGTTGCCCACACTGGTCTTGAACTCCTGACCTCAAGAAATCCTCCTGCCTTAGCCTCCCAAATTGTTGGGTTTACAGGTGGGAGCCAATGCGCCCAGCTGATAAAAATGTCTCCTTTGCAAGGATTCTAAATGTGGAGCTTAGATGGGAGGGTGTAATTAGCAATATGTTTTGGGTCCTTTTGGGATTCAGTGGGTTTTTGCCTGGAAGCCTTAACCTCTCTGTAGCATTGCTCCTACAGGAAAAGGTGCCTCACGTTCTAAGCCAATTTAGAGGCCATGAAGATTCTATGTGTTGGGGCCTGCCTGTCCCAGGGCCTGGCAGTGGCTCCCCTGCGTTCAGAGAATGCCATGTGCTGTCCTTTCCAACTGTGTTCTGTTCATGTCCTCCAACAGTTCTGCAGTGACAGTGGGATGCCCACAAGGAGCTTGGCAGACAACCTCTGTGCCATCTGTGGGCAGATGATTGTGGAGCTCGATGAGAAACGGCTCATTGAAAACACCTACCAGCTTTCCTGTAACCATGTGTATCCTTTCTTAGGACCCTGCCTGGCCTTCATCCAGCCTTCTCCTTCCCTCCCGCTCCTCCTTTTGTCCCCACCTCTGCCTGGCTTTGCTCCCATCCCAAATCCCAGACCTTTCTCCTCCAGCCCAGTCTTTGTTCACTTCTGCTACATAATGAGCTACTAATTAAGGTGAACCTCCTCCTTCAGGAATTTCCTTTAAGAGGACTCTTAATGCCAGAAGGACAGACAGTATCCCAGCAGGATGCTAGCTGGGAGGTTGGCTGAAGTCATAGGGAACAGATAGCCAAAAAGGACCAGGGAGAGAGTGTGAAAGGAGTGAAAAAGAGGAACTCCAGACCATCCAGGTGGAGCCCCAGGTCTGAATCTCAGTGGACCAAGAAATACAAAGTGTGCTTTGCCACAAAGTAATCCTAGGAACCTACCTGTGGTCACAGCGGTCTTGGGGGCAGCCAAGGGAGGAAGCCAAGCCTCCTTCTCAGCTTTGGTCTTGAGAAGAGGATAAGCCACAGGCAGCAGGACCCCTTGGATTACAAAAGGAGGACCCAAATTTGGCTCCTCTTCTGATGGGTTCCATTCCAATTACCTATCCATTGGTGGAGGGAATTTTCAGGTGATAGGTACTAGTCAAGCCTGGGCCCGGAAACCAGCATTCTCTGGGAACTCCAGTGACTCATTGTGGAGAGCTTCAGTGTGCTGAAAAATGCTGGCATCAAGACCCCTGCACAAAGTGGCCTGGGCTACCTGAGCATGTAACTATGAAAATGAAAGCTTTGTTTGGGTTGGCCAACACCTCTATTTTAATTCTTCCTAAATGCAAAAAGGAGGAGGGCATCATTTATCTTTATTTGATAATATAGTATCAATTTGAGAATGTTATTGCTATGTACCCAGTCAGTTCAGCGCTCTGGCTTTATGAGATGGTTGAAGCATCCATCCGTCTCTTGCCTCTGAAGCTGACTTAATTCAGTCAGTCATACCTCATGCAGAGCCTATGATTCAACACTGTTTAATCTGGACAATTTCCACTTATTGAATCCCGAAAGTAAAACTGGACCAAATTCATCTCCAAAGTAATAGGAGCCTTTACACCACCATTTAAGCCTTAAAATTTTAAGGGAAGAAACATAAAGATATCCCATATGGAATTCTATAGTGGTTTTTCAGAGTGATACTTCCCCCCTCCCCCCACCAAAAAACCATCATTTTTCATAGAAATTTTTCCAAGTCTGGCCCTAGTTTTAAACATGATTTACTTTGCAAATGTTGGAACAGAGCCCCTTCTGCCATTTGCAAGTGGAAATATTTTCTCTTTCCACCTTTAAAAGCCCTAGGGATTGTTGTACATGTGTGCATATGTAATCTGAAATGTAGTCACCTTTAAATTTGCTTTGCAGGGAGTATTATTAACGGCCCATTTTAGTATGAGTCATATTAGCAAGGAGGGGTTACCCGCACATCACCTTGCAGCAGTTCAGCCAGTATGGAAGCTTTTCAGTCATGAGATTTTGAAGATGAAAGAGAACATTAAAGAAGATGTGGACATTTCAGTGCTGGCTCATGACCGCTAGATTCTATACCTATGAGAAAGGTAGAGCTGTATTCCATCCCCCTTGAACGGAGGGCTGAATGAGTTTGGGCTCAAAACTTTTACTATAATACACCGCTTGAAGGTTAAAGCATATTGCAAAAATGACCCCAGTTCCAGGAACATAAAGTAGTGGAAACTTTTAGTTGCAGAGAGGTCTAATATTGAGGAGTTAATATACATGGCCTTGCCTCAGCTACATTTCCACGGGCCTCCATTTGTTAGGGAGGTAACATCTCCATCGTTGCTGGTCTCATGGGTATGTAGTGGGTCAGTTAGATCGTGTGATCTTGACCCAGTCAGCCACACTGGGAGCAACAACTATAGAAATAAATCAACAAATAGAATTGATCTCATTATAGTTCATCATTTTGCCCAAATCTACAATATTGGGGGACCTGGAAATACATATTTCCAAAAATAATCAGCTTCATTCAAATATTTCATTTACTCTGGGCACTGCTAAAGGATGGAAGGAGGGAGAAGGGATAAGATGGAGGGAGGAAGGAGGGATAAGGGCAACACACTGGGCACCAGGTCCACTACCGGAGGAGCAGGGCTCACTAGAAGCCCATACTGCACCTACACTCAATTTACTTATGTAGTAAATCCTCACATGTACCTCACAACTCTAAAATTTTTTTTAAAACAAATTTTCATTCGATGACTATTTCTTAGGCACAGCTTAAGGTGCTGAGGACACAGAGGTGGATGGGACATAGTCCCACAGGTAACATGTGGTCTAGGAGAGACAGGTGAGTACGTTCCCGATGCTGTGAGAAAACATAGGAGTTCACTCTAAAAAGTGGAGACTTTGGGGGACAAAGGGTCAGACTCTCTGGACCAGGAGTCATTTACAAATGAATCTGTAAATGCCTAGAGTTTGAGAAGTTAAGTTTATTACTTTTATATTCTATTAAAAATAATTGGCTCCTTATCAGTAATAAAAAAGTTGAGGAAAAAAATTTATGAAGTGAATGGAAATATTTGTAAGTTTATTGCCACAAGTAATTTAGACTTGTTTAAGTGTTTAAGACAAGTCTGATTTCATAGAAGTTAATGAATAAGGCACCAAAAAATAGAATAGAGAAATACTATGGAAAATGCACAAGAAATGCACAATGGAACGATATCTTTGTATAAGACATTACTGTTAAAAAGAGCTTTCATATTCTTCATCTAATCTTATTGGAATCAAGTGGGGCAAGAACAAGACCAATGAGCTAAGTAAGTAAACACAGCTCTGACTCCAAGCTCACCGCCACTGGGGGCTCCACTGTATCACAGCCTCCTTAAAAAGTGACGTACTTCATCAAATCATGACTGATAGTCGTGCTTACCCTCCATTAGGCCCTAAAGACGGATCATTCCATGTCCTCATGAACCAGACCTTGCCCATCAATATCTAGAAACTTCCCTAACAAGATGCTTCAGCTTTCATGAATTCTGTATCCGAGGTTGGTGTATTGTGGGGAAAAAGCAGACTTGCCCTTACTGCAAGGAGAAGGTTGATTTGAAGAGGATGATCAGTAATCCGTATCTTTAAAAAAAAAAAAGTTACAAAATAGTATCTTAACTGTTTCTAGGGATGCATTCCTCAATCTAAACTTTCATTATCTTTCTATAGTTATAGCAGAAAACTTTCTGTTTTCCCTAGCCACCCGTTTTAGAATGACTATATCCTCACTTTCCTCTGTGCCTATACTTACTATCGTAACTAGGAAGTTAAGCGCCAGAAAACATTCCACATGAATTCCACATCAAGGGCTTTAGTGAAATGCGATAGGACATGGCAAAAGACAGGTAAAATGCAGGGGGTGCCAAAAAATGTATATACATTTTAAGTATAACGTTTGCTCAAGAGATGGCATTCATCAAATGAATGCTAGTGTCACCATGAGAAAGCAGTCAAAATGGCAGAAGCACAGTTGAGCAAATGTCATATTATGCATTACTACCAAAATAGAATTCAACTTCGAAAAGTAATACATAGACAACATCCCTTAAAATGTGTATACCTTTTTTTGGCACCCTATATATAGTAGAAGAATAATCATGATAGATAGGTAAATGGGAAGATTGGATGGGTGGGTAGATAAATAAAACGATTGAAATGGACATTTCAAAATCCCCAAATATGAACAAGAGTATAAAAAATATTTTAGGGTGTACTAAATTGTATTATTCCCAGAAATAAGTACATTTTCCCCCGGGACTTTGGCTTTTTAAACTCCATTCCATACCTCATCTCTTCTTAGGCTAAACCCTAGTGATAATAATATTAAAAGGAAACAATGTCCTACAGAGCTAGTCAACTTCCAGCAGCAACTAGGCTTTTAATAGACATCAGGGACACCCAACAGAGGAAACTCAGAACTCATTAAGGTCACAGGAAGGTAATACCCCCCATCCAGAGCTGACTAGAAACACCTGGTCTTCTTTAGCCGGGCTCGGTGGCTCAGCCTGTAATCCCGCGCCTTTGGGAGGCTGAGGTGAGTGGATTGCCTGAGCTCGCGGGTTTGAGACCCGCCTAGGCAGCAAGACCTCATCTCTACAATAAATCAAAAAAATCAGCCGGGCATGGAAGCACATGCCTGTAATTCCGGCTACTGGGAAGGCTGAGGCGGAAGGATCACCGGAGCCCAGCAGGTCGAGGCTGCGGTGGCCGGGAGTGGCCACTGCACTCCAGTCTGGGCAACAGAATGAGACTCCAATTCAAAAAAAAAAAAAAAAAAGAAACACTTGGTCTTCAATCTCGCTGTTCTAAGACCACAGTATATCTCTTCTGGGAAGGGGGTAAGGGGTAAGATGGGATTCAAATATATTCCCCCTTAAGCAGAAGGCACTGAGAGGTTGGCATCAACCTGCCAAGTACTCTCTCTTATCACAAGACGCAGCCTGTCTCTACTTCCTGAGTAACAGTCCCCTACACTTTACAGTGCTAAAGGAAATACCTTCCCTGCTCCCTGCCCCCCTACACTTCCCCAAGCCAAAGCGACTACTGGCAGCAGCGCCCCCATCTGAGCACTGCAGATCAGGGGAGAACTTCTACGGAGGGAGTCAGAAGGGGGCAGCATCAGTGGTCTTTGGGTCTCAGGGCTGTGCCACCACAATCAAGACCACCCTTTGCAGCCACTGGTCCATCCACAGGCCCGGCCTTTCTCGGGGAGTCAGTGCCACTCAAGACTGAAGGTGTGTAGTGCTCCTTCCTCCTTCCCCTTCATCCACTGTCGCAGAATCCCCTGTCTGATAGGAGGAGACTGAGTCCAGAGCAGCTTTTGGTGAATAAGCAGTACATAAGTCTTTGTGATAAAATTGGCAATAATAGTATCATGTCACCTCAGATGATAGTTTACATAAAGGGCAATTCTTTAAATAATCGAGAAAACAAACTGCTGAATATCATTTACCATTTCAATGAGTCTCAAAGAGCTACCTGTGAAAAAGCTGCCTTTTTGTTTGTAAAATTGCTATCAGAGATACCATGCATTAAGTTTCCTTAGCACAACTTATCAAAGATACCAGGAAAAGATCTGTCTTATCGGATGAACTAGTGTTAGTCTTTTTAATACACAGTGAGTTCCCTCAGCTGTGCCAACTCCAGGCAAACCCAGAGCTAAGTTGCTATTCATCTATAGCAGCTTCTGATATTCTTTGTTTTTCAGTATAGTCATTTCTCTCTTCCTCCTTATTTAGCATATACCCTTGCCTTTTATTCTTGTTTTATAGTTTGGGATTTTATTGTAAATAAAATTTGATTTATTCAGAAATTGGGTATGGTGTAAATGACAATGATAATCACAATGTTATAAAAATAATATAAGAAGGCCAAGCACAATGGCTTATGCCTGTAATCCCATCACTTTGGGAGGCTGAGGCAGGAGGATTGCTTGAGCTCAGGAGTTCAAGACCAGCCTGGGCAACATAGAGAGACCTTGTCTCTACAAAAAATTAAAAAATTATCTGAGCCTGGTAGCACACGTCTATAGTCCCAGCTACTCGAGAGACTGAGCCCAGGAGGTGGAAGGTGCAGTGAACCATGATCTTGCTACTACACTCCAGCCTGGGCAACAGTGTGAGAGCTTGACTCAAAAAATAATAATAATTAATTGAGCACACAGAATTCATAAGAAAGGAAATATACATTCATTACATTGCTTGTTGCATTTGCAAATGATATTTATGAATATTTCTGCTACTTCGTTCCAAATAGAACAGCCTCCTTAACTGAGATTTAGCTGGGAGCGCACACATTTTTTGTATGGAAAAATCCTGGATTGGCTTCGTTATTTGGTTGCCTGGCAGCCTGTGGTGATAGGAATAGTTCAAGGCATTAACTATTCACTAGGCCTGGAATAATAGCACAACAGATTTACTCCAGAAGCAGCATATTGCATGGTAGAAGTATTATTACACACTTGGTCCTACAATTAATATTATTTTTTCCTTCATTTTAGAGATGATCCCAAGAGTTTAGTAAACTAAGTAAAATCTGGTGTCATACTTAAGCAATTTGTCTATGTGGAATGAATTTAAAGAAAAGCTGAACAATGGAATAAAGAAATAAAGCGTGCTTATTCATCTTTTCCATTACAGTCCTATTTTAACCCATAGATCTGACACTTTTGTTATACCCCACTGTGGACATTCCACCTCCAATTTGAGAATAATCCCGTCCACAAGACGTTTCAGAACCTTACAAAGTCCTTCTCAGCTCATTAGCCATAGCAAATGCCTTCGCATCAGGTCACCATCTTCAAAGAAGTAGGTGGAGTTGTTAAGTAACCTGTGGCTTAAGAATACTCTCTTCTCTGCTCTGTGTGCTTGTCACCACATGGTGGCTCTGGCACCACAAAGCCTCTGTAGAGAGAGGATTACCCCCAAAGCCTCTGGCACCAGATGCCTCGCCTTCTCAATGGGTCACAGCTACTCTTGGTTTCCTGGGGCTGCCAAATGCACTCAATCCATGCAAGTGGAAAGAATCACTCTTCTTGTGTGCCACAACACACACCACACACACGCGCGCGTACGCGAACATGCATGCACACATACACAGTTAGGCACAACTGTTGCGGTATTCTGCTTTCAATTTCTTCATAGCACTTATCAATACCTGAAATCATATCATAAATGTATTTGTTTATTATTTGTCTTCCTCTCCATGACGGCAAAGAATTGTATCTGTTTTGTTCCTGACCAAAGCCTTACCACTTTGAACACTACCTGGCGGCACTCAGAGAATATTTGTTGAAAGGATAAATTAATCTGGCAGAAGGGAACAAAATTAACCAGGTAGGGAAGGCCAGTCAGAAAGAATTAATCCATGGCCAGGTGAGGTGCCTCACTCCTGTAATCTCAGCACCTTGGGAGGCTAAGGTGGAGGGATTACTTGATCCCAGGAGTTTGAGGCCAGCCTGGGCAACATAGCAAGACCCTCATCTTTACAAAAAAAAATCAAGAAATTAACCAGCGTGGACGATTGCTTGAGCACAAGAGTTTGAGGCTGTGGTGAGCCATGATCATGCCACTGCACTGCAGTCTGGGCAACAGAGTGAGACTCTACTCAAAAAAAAAGAATCCATGAATGATATGTTGGACTTCCAAAATTAATTTGTTTTAAATTACTAGTCATTTGTTAAACAGACAAAACTGTATACGTGACATCGTATGTCTACTTGAAGCCATTACACTTGTATGAAGTAAAAAGAAAAGACACTGATTATTTTCCTTGTCCAAATATTGGCAGTGTACCTAACTTAATGCTATTCAAAGCTTCATCATCAAGGTAACTCACACTAAGATTTCTAATTGTTAGAAATTTTTTTCTTCACACTCCCCATGGTTTCAGTATTACAATTAGTCTACCATCCAGATACTAGAAGATTTAATTCTGGTTTATTTCTCTACTCAGCAAACATTCCATGAATGCAATACTTACTACACACTAGGCATATGCGAGGATTAAGAAGATAAAACAAGATTCCAGAGCTTATAGTCTATTGACAAACAACACTTCATATTTGGATGAAGGGCTAACTAAAAATTAGTTTTTCTTGTCTTAAAAAAAAAGAGTCTTTAAATTGATCTCTGATGTATTTTCCACTTACCTTTTATGGACAGCTGCATGAGGGTAGCTTTTAGAACCCTTTAGAATTCTGGACAAGTAAACCAGTGTTTATCTTCATGAAATTCAAAACGACCCTCAGAGTTCAGGAATGTCAGATAATCACTAAACAACCTCAGGGGGGAAAAAATGAAAATCCCATTTCCTTTATACAGTTTAAGTATTTACAATTGAATCCCAATTTTGTAAAGTAGTATGTATACATGCACTGAAGAGACTGGAGGGCTATACACATACCAAAGTGATCCTAATTTTCTTTTATATGCTCTTATCTCTTTTCCAAATTGTCAACAGTTAAATGTTGAAAGTTTGCAATGAGAAAATGATTATTTTTTAAAGATTATTTTAAATCTATCAATTAACTAGAAGCGATGACTATTTTTTAAATTCTTGAAATTCAACATATAGATCAAGTCAGTGTTAAAGCCATCTGGTTCTCCTGCTAATTTTTTTTTTTTTTTTGAGTTGGAGTCTCACTCCTTCACCCAGGCTGGACGCTCACGGCCATCCCAGCGTCAACCTCCTGGGTTCCAGCGATCCTTCCGCCTCAGCCTTCCAAGTAGCCAGAACTACAGACGTCCGCTACCACACCCGGCTATTTTTAATTTTATTGTAGAGACGAGATCTCTCCAAGTTGCCGGGGCTCAAATCCGCGGGCTCAAGCAATCCATTCGCCTCAGCCTCCCAAAGTGCTGGAATTACAGGCTGAGCCACTGAGCTCGGCCTCTCATGCTAACTAACATGATGCTCAATGGAGGAAACAGAGAAATAAAACAGAAAGTCCATTATTGTGTTGATTTCTGTGACATCTCCTCAAGTTTCCTTCTTCTGAACATGTCTGGTTTTTTTTCTTAGGCTGGCTACTGTTTCCTCCATAACATTTTCTCAGGCATTTGTATGAAAGAGAAGCAGCCCTATGTGATTTCCCCCAAGAACTAAACCCTATTATGCATTTAATGAACTTATTTATTTGGAGTGCCTGAAAAAACAGGGTCCTTTATATCCTTGCTATATCCCTTATATCCCTATACCTTGCTAGTACCCATAACAGAAATATATCCATATATAAGCTATTATATATGGTAATGAGTCACTTATTGGAAAATAATAATAATAGTAATAATGATAGCTAACACCAGCTACTAGCATCCCCTTTACCCTTTACCATGTATCCATGGTTCCCATTCTCATAGGCTTGACCTCTCACTCCTCCAGAGAGAACAGGAAGCAAGGAGCATGGGCTCAATGGTTCACTTGCATTCCTGTATTTCGCACTCTCAGAACCCTAGGATGTAGAGATCACCATTCTTATTTTAAAGACATTCCTATATTAAAGTTCAAATTGAGCTACTTGCCCAAGATTACACACCTACTAACCCAAATCTTTCTGACTCCAGAGCCCAGTTTAACCCCATAAACCCAGTTCTGGTTGAGAATTGAGCAGGGGTCAAAGGAAGAAGCTAATTTCCTTTTATGTGGTTTCCAGCACCAAAGGGAGTCGCATCAAATCAGCAAATAGCTCTTAGCAGAGAATGTTGCATCAAAATTTAACATATAGCATTATTAAATATAGATTATAAAAATTATCATATGGCAGTAGTGTCTATCTTTAAATTCTATTTTTTGCCGGGCTCGGTGACTCAGCCTGTAATCCCGCGCCCTTGGGAGGCTGAGGTAAGTGGATTGCCTGGGCAGGCAAGACCTCATCTCTACAATAAGTCAAAAAATTAGCCAGGCGTGGTAGCACGTGCCTATAATTCCAGCTACTTGGAAGGCTGAGGTGGAAGGATCACCAGAGCCCAGCAGGTCGAGACTGCGGTGGCCGGAGCGGCCACTGCACTCCAGTCTGGGCGACAGAGTGAGACTCCAACTCAAATAAATAAATAAATAAATAAATTCTATTTTTGAGTCATGAAGAACCTCTAGTTATATACTTGTATAGGAATCTATGTAATTCACATGTACTTTTCAAATTATTCAGAAGGAAAAAAAGGAAGGTCTTTTTAGAATTATAAAAAAGACTTTTAAAGAAGAAAAAAGCAACAGGATACAGGGCAAACAGACTAGAGGGCAGAGACTGAGAACCAGAGTGACTAGACACTAGTTAGAACTTAGGTAGTGAAGGAAAGTTGTTAAGGCCGAAGAAGATCAGAGTCAGGGTGTGGGAGGCTTCTCTCAAATTCTTCTAAACTGAGCGCTTTACTTACCCTCATGATTTGTTTTCACAGAAAGACATAATTTACTGTACCCTGTATCACGTACCCTCTGGCTGGAGAAACCTATCACGTAGCCAGAAAGACAGATCCAGTTCCCATGAAAATACACCCTCGAGGTATTTTGTAGCTTGTAGAGTTGAACAGGAACACACAACACTTTTTTCTAGGAAGAGCAAGTTTAGCTCAGTGCTCCAAATATTTGGCTTTGTTGTTCTTGAGAACAGTTGCACAGAGAGATGACAACAGGCTGGGAAGAAGAATACCCTCTGTAGCCACAGAGGAGTCTCTTCACAGAAGACTGACGGACTTGACACAGTCATTTGAAACCTTAAGTTCATTTGTGCTGTTTTCTAGTGAACTAAGCCCATTGCTAGAGTATAGGCAGCCCTCCATGCCTGTGGGTTCCATGTCCATGGATTCAACCAATCACAGGTCAAAAATACTCTGCAAAAATGTTTAAATAAAAAATAACAATACAACAATAAAAATAATGCAAATTTTAAAAAGTACAAATATTTACATAGTATTTGCATTGTATTTGGTATTCTAAGTAATATAGAGATGATTTAAAGTATACAGGAAAACCCTACTTGGGAAGCTGAGGCAGGAGGATCACTTGAGCCCAGGAGTTCGAGGCTACAGTGAGTTTGATCACACCACTGCACCCTAGCCTGAGTGCAGTGACCTCATCTCTAAAAAAGAAAAGTAAAAATAAAAATAAATAGAGTGTACAGGAGCATATACATAGGCTATATGCAGATACTATGCCATGCATATATGAGACTTGAGCATGCACCAACTTTTATACCCACGGGGAGTCCTGGAAACAAGCCCCCTCGGATATCAAGGGATGACTGTATTCAGATAATGGATTTAGATCATGAATATCTCATACAATAAAGAAAAATCAAGAACCACTGTTTCTCATCTGGAAAGTCTTTATAAAACAGCAATCTAGATAAAATGTGAACAGTTTTAGTAGTTTTAGTAAACAAGTACTCAAACGACAGTGCATTCATGTGGTTTTTACATAATTATGTCAGAAGGAACTTCATTACAACTAGGGATATAAAGACCCGAACTTGACACACTGGTCTTTCACATAGGAACCTAGGACTTTATTGCAGCTCTCAGATTTAACCAAAACCCTTCCTGCTGAGCCTCGTCAGCGGGCCACTCCAGGTAGGTCTTGGTGTTCATGATCTTCCGCAGCTTACAGAAGCGCTGGGGAATGGCTTTCTTCTCAATGGGCTCCAGGAGAATGAGGATGGCAGCATCGTTGTTCTCATCAAAGAGACGGAAGTGGGAGAAGTCCAATTCATACTTGCACCATTCACTCTTCACAAAGTTTTCAGAAAGCACAAAGACAGTCTTGTGGCTCTTCTCAATAGAATCAATGATATTGTCAATGATCCACTTGCCAGGAATGAAGTCCCGCTTGTGAAGGCACAACCTGAAAGGAGGGTTGAAGTGCTCTAACTCCCGGACCATCAGGTTCTCCACCCAGTAGGAATCCCGTTCACTGTAAGACACAAATGCGTCATAGCAGATGTCCCTGCCGGGAGCTTTCTTGGGCTTCCTCTTGGCCTGGAGCCAGGCCCACATCATTCTCATGTACCACAGGCCATGGAAACGGTGGCACAGAACCCCCGTGAGCAGGATCAGTAGGAACAGGGCACAGCACGTGCCAGACACCAGCGCAGCCTTGTGGCATTCAGACACCGAGAGGCGGACATCCAGAACCCGCTGGCCCCGCACGTGGGATGGAGAGTCACACAGGTAGTTTTCTGGCCAATCGATAAGAACCTCAGTCAGGGCTTGCTGCTTCTGAGTGAAAGACAGGAAGTCACAGGAGCAAATGAAGTTGTTGCCCCCAGCTTCCAAAGTCTTCAGTGTATGGAAAGATTCAAGTTGCTCCTTGGAGAAAGTATTGATGGTATTTCTGCTGATACTCAGCAATAGTAACGTGGGCAAGAGGGAGGCATCTGGGAGAGTCTTCAACTTATTTCTGGAAATAAAAAGTTCTTTGAGTTGTGGCAAAAACAAAGTATATGACTCAAGATTGTTGTTGCTAATATCTAAAACGTCCAGTGTCTGGGGAATGCACTGGGTAATAGTGTCTAATCGAGCACTGGATAAGTTCAAATATGTCAACTTTCCTGGCCACTGACAAGTTTCAGGCATAGAACGAAAACTATTCTTACTGACATCAAGGTCAGTCAGGTTTTTCAGAGTAAGCAAAGTCTCTCCAGTTACCTTTAATGATGTCAAATGATTTTGTCTTAAAATTAAGGTTTGTAGGGAGGGCCAGGCACCCTCACAGGCAGCATTTTTCAAGTATTCTTCGACCATCAAGTTTTCATTGAGATCCAAGTATTCCAATGATTTTAAATGCTGGGAAAGTGAACAAGGAACCAGAAAAACCTTACTGTTTTCTACTGTGATTCTTTTCACTCTTTCTGTGAGTGAATATACAGACCTCAGATCATTAAATAGATAAAACTTTGGAATCCTCAGCCTCCGTATTGTTAATGTTTCCACTTTACCTGGGTCTGTAACTCTATCTTTCTCAGATGTAATAAAATTACCAATTCCATACAGGGTACAGTCATCAAGCTCTATGTCTAACAACTCGGAAGCATAGCTCAAAAGTTTCAGGATCCGAGACAAACTTTCATCTGTGATTTCCACATTTTTCAATGTAAACTTTTTAAGCAATGGATTTGTTTCACTAATGGATAGTCCTGAAAAACGGAAAGTGTTCAGATCACTATGTCTCAGTTCCAAATGTTCCACAGAACTTAAAACATCTACAAAAATCTCCAGCAGTAACGTAGGCTTCTCTATATGAAGGATCAGATGACTTATGTTCTGAATTGACTTCAAACTTGTTGGCTCATAACTCTGAAGATTTGAAGCCTCAATCTCAAGTTCCTTAAGAAAGGTAAGTCCAGCAAAATCCTTTCTCTGAATCTTAGAGAAGGTATATCTATTTCCTACTTGCAGGATTTGCAAATCTGTGAGCTGAGAAAAAAGAGATGTTTCTCCCAGTGTTTTGTAAAGATTTCCCAGTAAGTTTAAGAATGTCAAAGACGAAAGGGGCCTGAACCAGGAGGATGATAAGTTAGATAAGCAATTACAGGATAAGTCCAAATGTTCCAGACTGCCCAGGGAAGAAAAAGATTCTTCACCTATTGTGGTAATTCTATTGGACTTCAGTATCAGAGACTTGAGGTTCACACACCTCTGCAGGTCACTGTTGCTAATATAGGTGATGTCACGGTTGGACAGGTTAAGGCTTTTTACAGCTGCTGTGAGCCCCAAGGGAATGGAGTTTAAAGATCTTGAGCTGCCATCACAGACAATATCAGGGTTACAAGACAGAGAAGTCTGAGCAGGGGATTCTTCTTTGGAGAGGCTGATGACAGTCCCCAAGGCCCACACCATCCACAAAGCATGTGGCATTGTCCAGTGATTCAACCTATAAATAAAAGAGGTTCAAATGAGTGATTGTGTTTGAAAGTATATCATAATTCTGATTATTGAGAAATGTTTTATGGGCATCACACACACACACACACACACACACACACACACACACACACACACACACACACACACAGGAAATAACCAATGGAACATATGAATCGAGATAAAAAATGATTCCCTGACACATCCAGCAACACTATGGCCAATGTGCAGTGACTTAAAAGCACACCTATCTGGGAATATAGAACAGGACTCAATAAACATGGCTGAAAGACTGAGTGAATAAATGAATAGATGAATGAATGGTCAGGTAATTTAAGAAATGAGCTGGACTTAGCCATTTGGATTTTCTTTCTTAAAAAAATTCTTTGTAGCTCGCTCGGTGGCTCAGCCTGTAATCCCGTGCTTTGGGAAGCTGAGGTGAGTGGATTGCCTGGCCCGTGAGTTCGAGACCTGCCTGGGCAACTTGGTGAGACCTCATCTCTACAATAAATCAAAAATTAGCCGGGCATGGTAGTGCACGCCTGTAGTTCCAGCTACTGGAAGTCTGAGGTGGAAGGATCGCCGGAGCCCAGCAGGTCGAGGCTGCAGTGGCTGGGAGCAGCCACTGCACTCCAGTCTGGGTGACAGAGTGAGACTCCAACTAGAAAAAAAAATCTTTGTTCTATTTTTTTTTTATTTATTTATTTAGAGTTGGAGCCTCACTCTGTCACCCAGGCTGGAGTGCAGTTGTCCACTAACGGCCACTGCAGCCTCGATCTGCTGGGCTCAGGCGATCCTTCTGCCTCAACCTTCCAAGTAGCTGAAACTACAGGCATACACCACATGCCCGGCTAATTTTTCGATTTATTGTAGAGATGAGGTCTCTCCAAGTTACCCAGGCTGGTCTTGAACCTGTAGGTTCAGGAATCCCCTCACCTTGGCCTGCCAAAGTGCTGGGATTATAGGCGTGAGCCACCGCACCCGGCGATTTGGCTTTTCAATCGCCTTTGCCTGCACTTCAAGCCTTCTTATATGTAAGCATGCATTTTGTCTGTTTCAATGCCCCCTCGATTCAGACAGCTCTCAAAGAACCAAATCGCAGCTCATGGAACAACCGTTCACTGAATGAAGCTCCAGGAGCTGCATGCTGTTGGAACAAAAGAGGAAAGTTTGATGCACGTCAACCTGCCTCGCACCTACCACTAGCAGGCACAAGGGGTGGAGGAAATCCTATCCAGACTAAGGTGCTTTGCTGGGCTGAGAGACACTCGGATCACCACAACCTTCTCTTCCTGCTGGGAAATCAATGCGAAAGCAGTGTTTAAGTCTGGATGGGCTGTTCAGATGGATGTGGGGGAAATAAAGCAGACTGCACCCCAACTGCTGGTTTACTTCAACCATGAACCTGTTGTCTTCTCTGGCTCTATCCAGCCACCTGTTTCTTGCATCTGTATGCCTTTGTAGTTGTTCAATGTATTAACTCTACAAAAAACATTTTTTTAGATATTTATCCCCAAGAAAAAGACTTTTTGTGGATAAAACTAATTCTCCACATCCATAGAATCAGAGAATATAAAGGTAAAGCTGTATACTTTACAGCCACCAAGAATTAACAAATGAACTTGCTTCATTTGGGAAATGAACTGCTGTTAGAGCCAGAATTTTTATGTCCACACCAAAACCACTGCATGCATCCCCCCCCTCCTTTTTTAAATCATAAATGGGTCACACCATGCATATTTATTCTGGATTTTCACTTTTTTCTTAGCTATATAAAGGTATAACTGGTGTTCAAAAAACTGTACATAATTAAGGTACACAATTTGGTGCACTGGGACATACATACACACTCATGGTGTCATCACCACAATCCAGGAAATAAACTTACCCATCACCTCCAGAAACTGCAGTCACTCTGTGACTTGCCTTTTCATTTGCTTAATGGATTATTTTTATCTTAGTCCATTAGTGCTGTTATAGCAAAATACCTGAGACCAGGTCATTGATAAAGAATGGAAATTTATTTATTTTAGTTCTGGAGGCTGGGAAATCCACGATCAGGGCACCTGTCTTGGTCTCTAATGAGGACTGCTTTCTGCTTCCAAGACGGTGCATTGTTGCTATGTCCTCAATAGCAAAAGACAGAAGGGCAAGAGAGGGCTACTTTCAATCAAAATCCCTTTTATAAAAGTGCAAATCCCATACATGAGGGCAGAGCTCTCACATCTTAATCACTTCCCAAAGACCACATCTTTTAATCCTGTTGCATTGGAGATTAAGTTTCAACATGGGCTGGGCTTGGTGGCTCAGCCTGTAATCCCGTGCTTTGGGAGGCCGAGGTGAGTGGATTGCCTGAGCCCGCGGGTTCGAGACCCACCTGGACAACTTGGCAAGATCTCATCTCGACAATAAAAATCAAAAAATTAGCCAGGCATGGCAGCGCGCGCCTGTAGTTCCAGCTACTTGGAAGGCTGAGGCGGAAGGATCGCCAGAGCCCAGCAGGTCGAGGCTGCAGTGGCCAGAAGTGTCCACTGCACTCCAGTCTGGGTGACGGAGCGAGACTCCAACTCAAAAAAAAAAAAAAGTTTCAACATGAATTTTAGAGGGAACACCATCATTCAAATTACAATGATTTTCATGAACAGATATTTTTGTATATTATATATATATATTTAACAGTAATTTTTATCTCCTACTTATAAAGTATCATTAAGATATTCTCCTTATTGCTGTCTAAAATTTTTATTGCTTTGCCTTTTACTCTAAGGTGTATAACCTACCTGGGATTAATATTTGAGGTAGCAGACATGATTTTTCCAATATGGATATTCAATTAACCCAGCACCATTCTTTTTTTCTGAGTCAGGGTTGGTCTCTGTCATCCAGGTTGGAGTGCAGTGGCACAACTGCAACTCACTGCAGCTTCTAACTCCTGGCATCAAGTGATCCCTCCACCTCAGCCTCCCAAGTAGCTGGGACTACAGGCAGGCACCACCATGCCCAATTAATTTTTTTTTTTTTTTTTTGTAGAAACAAGGTCTCACTATGTTGCCTAGGCTGGTCTCAAACTCCTGAGCTCAAACAATCCTCCCTCCTCAGCTTCCCAAAGTGCTGGGATTATAGGCATGAGCCACCATACCTGGCCTAACCCAGAACCATTTTTAAAAAGATCATCTTAGAGAGATAATCAACAACATTATCTTTGTCAATAGTCACACATGTCCATAGAAGGGGGGTCTTGTTTCGTTGTTCTCTGTTCTGACCCAATCTCTATTTGTTTATGCCAGTGACACACTTTATTAAATATACATATCTTAATATCCAGGAGAGCAAGTACTTCCTCCTGGTTTTTCTTCAAATGTGTCTTGGTAATTCTTAGGTTTTTGCATATTTTTATAAATGGAAGAATCAGCTTGTCAGTTTCAAAAACTCTGTTGAGATTTGAATTGGTACTGCATTGAAGCTATTGATGAATTTGGGAATTACTGACATTATTATAATATTGAATCTTCCAATCAATCAACATGATATATATCTCCATTTATTTAGATTTTCTTTAATTTATTGCAATATTTTATGGTTTTTGCATAAGGTTCTTTAGCATATTTTGTAGGTTTATTCCTAGTATTTGATAATTTTGTAGCATTAAGAATAGTATTACATATTTATATATGTCATATACATATATGTAGAAATTCAATTAAATTTTATATATTGACCACACATTGAGTAACCTTGCTAAATTAACTTGATAATTATTGTTTAGAGACTCTTTTTTATTTTCTGGGTATCCAATCATATTATCCAGATACAATGATGGTTTTCTTTTTTCTAACTCTGTCTTTATTTTATTTTCTTTATAACAAATTTGTTTATTCAAGTGCAGCAGGAAATGTTAGCTATCACACACACTCCCCTCTATTCAGCCAACAGATAGTTCAAGGCAATCCCTTTTTTTTTTTCTTTTGAGTTGGATTCTCACTCTGTTGCCCAGGCTGGAGTGCAGTGGCACACTCATAGCCACCCCAGCGTTGACCTGCTGGGCTCCAGCAATCCTTCCGCCTCAGCCTTCCAAGTAGCCACAACTACAGGCGCGCACTACCACAACTGGCTAATTTTTTTTTTAATTGTAGAGATGTGGTCTCACCAAGTTGCCCAGGCTGGTCTTGAAGCCATGGGCTCAGGCAATCCACTTACCTCAGCCTCCCAAAGTGCTGGGATTATAGGCTGAGCCACCAAGTCCAGCCAACCTGTTATCTAAAACAACTTTATCATGGGATTTCAGAGAAGTTTATTGGACAACTAAAGCCTTTGCAGTAGAATTGGCTGTAGTCGCTACTGTTTGAGACAGATTTCAAATCATAGTTTCAATTGCATTTATTCTAAGCCAGGGAAGGTGCATTCTACCAAAAGATAGCCATTTAAAGAGATTTACTCCTGCTGGAATATTTCTCTTCACTCCATAGTGCAATTTAAGAGGTATAGACCAATGTCAAGTTTCTGATGTGGAATAATAATGGTACCATTAAAATTCCTAATTCATGGGGCAACCCTTTGGGTCCCCTCCTGCTGTGGGAGCTTTCCTGTCCTCTCAATAAATCTTGCTTTCTCACTAAAAAAAAAATAAAATAAAATGAAAAAGAATTCCTAATTCACCTTGATCTTTTATTTTCCCTTATTGAGACATGGAGTTGCCCACACATATAATTGATCATTAAATCCTCCAGATAAAAATATATCCTGGATAGGTAGAACAGGCAGTTCCCTGTGGGACACCTCATGCATTAGAGTTACGAGCAGGAAGTACTAGTACTATTTATCCAAGTTTCTACTACTAAACAATCACATCATTGGAGGCAATCAACAATTAGAGAATTATGGATATGAATTTGTCTACAAACTGTCTAATTTTCTCTCCCTTCAGTTTTTAAATTTAGTTTTGGGCATACTTTAACTGCAAAACCTTCCCTGTAAGTTTTGTCTTCTGTGAACCTTAAACACTGAATCTGAATATGTGACTCTAAAAGCCTAACTCTATAGGAAGGATCAGCTGTGTGAATTTGAACAGGTAGTCACACTTGGAATATCAGTGAAATTTGTTCAGGGTGAAATAGAGGATTTTTAAGTTCATATAGGGATTTAGGTTTAAAATGGCATGTCCAGCATTTAGTTAAGTTTTCTGTGGACACTACTGATTGTGAAATCCTAACCACACATAAACAGAAAGATGGCACAAGAGAAAGAAGAAAAGGAACAAAGGTTTCACGATGACAGAGAAATCTTGATCTGTGATTTGGGGAAAGCTATTCACATCTAGGATGTCATCTGCTTCTAGTAAGAAACTCCTTTGAGGGTCCAACAGGTATACAGTCTCAAGAATCTGAATCTCTTTAGCTGAGAGATGTGGATCCAAGACTCAAGGCCCTGAAGTTTTATTGCAGTGCAGGTGGTGAGGAGAACTTGGTATGGTTCCTTCCAACAGATTCAAGGGCAGTCTTTCTCTGATGTCATTTCCAGAAGACCCAGTCCCTAGGTTCTAGATCATGAAAGGTTTGATTAACCTCATTGGTGAATTATGAAAGGCTTGTTTTACCTGGTGAAAACATACTTTGGCATAATGCATTAAAGCCTTGCAATATTTAGTCATGTCAGTGTTTATAAGAGCAGGAGATACATGAGATACTCTTATTAGGCAAACAGGCCTTTCAGTAACTATTTCATAGAGTTAATTTGTGTTTTCCAGTAGGGGTGAATCTGAAGACCTGTGGTAGCCGGGCGCAATGGCTCATGCCTGTAATCCCAGCACTTTGGGAGGTCAAGGCAAAAGGATTGCCTGAGCCCAGGAGTTCGAGACTAGCCTGGACAACATAGGGAGACCTTGTCTCTACAGTAAATCAAAAAATTATCTGGGCATGGTGGCATGTGCCTGTAATCCCAGCTACTTGAGGCTGAGGTGGAAGGATCACCTGAGTCCAGCAAATCAAGACTATAGTAGCCATGATCATGCCACTGCACTCCAGCCTGGGTGACAGAGTGAGACTCCAAAAAAAAAAAGAGACTAGTGGTAATACCTTTGGCCAAGGCAATCAATTGGCATCAGTGCATAGCTTCTTCAGGCGAGTACTTCAAAGCTGAATGTAGTAATGTTCAGTAGTTATAGCTATAAAGATGTGCCTGTTTGCCTTAAAGGATTTTACTTCTGTGTCCACAGTAAGTCTAAGTTACCTCTAGTAAGGTTCACTATTTCTCTAGTAAGGTACAAGTTCTTGGTCCACAGTTCTTAAAAATGAAACTGGCTGGGGTTCCAGATGGAAAAGTTGCAGATTCCTCAAATCCAGATTACCCCATGATTGCCTAGCTTCTAAAAAACTTAGCTACTGAAGGCCTCCTACTGGACCAGTCCAGTTTCCATTTCTTTTTCAAAACCAGTTCAACTCTGAACCCAGTCCAATCAAAGAATTGCTCAAATAATGTTGGAGCCCAAATCTGAGCAGGAACTCATGCTGCAGTCTCCACTTGCAGCAAGACAGCAATGGCACAATGAGCCCCACAGGTACTTTCACTTAGTCACTCAGTGCTCCTGCAAATCATGGAAGGTCGCCTTTGGATCCCACTTCTGACACCAAAAATTGTTTTTAAAAAGTTAGACAATTACATTTGACAAAATTTGTTTAAGCAAAGAATGATTCATGAGTCAGGCAACACTCAGAATCAGAAGTCAGAGAGCTACACCCAGCATTGTGAGCAGTGAGCTTTTATAGGACAAACACAGAGGCACAGTAGAGAAATCACCTAATTGGCTACAGTTAGGTATTTGTCTTATTCCAGCATGATGCAATAGGCATTTGCCCTATTTGGGCATAGTCTGATCAGTTGGCTGTCTATGATTGGCTAAAGTTTGGTTTTTTGTGAGTGACTGAAGCCTGGCTATGAATTTCAAAAAAATACTCCTAAGTTTTGTTTCATTTTGCCTACATACTAAGTTAGGCTGCAGTTTCTTATGTAAGAACTCAAAATATGGCAATAATCTTAGTCTAATCGCCTCCTGCTTATGTGACTTAGCAAGAGTCCTCGATTTTATACCTCAGATAAGTTATTTGTGCCTGCTTTTTTTTCTTATTGTCTTGCCAGAGGTTTGTCATTTTTTTTTTTTTTTTTTTTTTGTACTATTTTCAAAAACCTAACTTTGGACTTTACAAATCTTCTATTTTCTAGCATTTATAAAATAACATAAAATAATAAAAAATATAACATTTTTTTTGTAGAGATAATGTCTCACTATGTTACCTAAGTTGGTCTCATCTCAAGCTTCTGGGCTCAAGTAATCCTCTTGCCTTGGCTTCCCAAAATGCTGGGATTACAGATGTGAACCACCATGTTTGACTCTAATCTTATATAACTATTTCCCTCCTGCTTTTTCTGGATTTATTTTACTATTCTTTTTCTAATTTCATGAGGTGGTTGCTTGCTCATTAATTATCAGCCAGTCTTCATTTCTAACATATGCATTTAAGATTATAAATTTTCATCTAAGCACTAGTTTAGCTGCATCTGCCAAGTTTTTATATGTACTTTTTTCATAATTCATTTTAAAATATTTTCTAATTTCCATTCTGATTCTTTTTTGACCATGGGTTATTTAGAAATGTATTCAGTGATTTCCAATATACAAGGGGTGGATCCAAAACAATCCAAACCTTATTTATAAAAAATTGTGTATTGCATGCTTAAACTTCAGTCACCTTCAGAGTACTCTCTGTTTGAGTAAAACGCCTATCAAAACCCTTTTTCCAGTGTTCAAAATGGTTCTGGAACTGGTCAATTTTGATGCCGCTTAGTGCTCCCATTGTTTTTTGTTTAATGTTTCCCTTTGAGGATTTTTTCATCCGGAGAAACAAAAAATAGTTGCTTGGGACAAGAGCGGGTGAATAGAGTGGTTGGGGCATGGGGATCATGTCATTTTTGGTCAAAAACAGCTGAACGCTCAGCACAATATAGGCAGATGTGCTCATAAATCACCCATCATGAAATGGGCAAACATATTGAAAGAATCTCCCCAAAAAAGTATCTGAAGTTGCACACAACAATGCTGGCTAGTACACTGATGCCAATGGGTTCCTAGAACACTTACCTAATGGAGGAAGCCTGTGCCACAAAGGGCACCCTTCCAAAAAATAATTCTGATTCTTTAGGGTCCTCCCTCAAATGGGGATTTTCTATGCTTTGTTGCTGTTGTTGTTGTTGTTGTTGTTATATTCTACTTTAATAACATTGTATCTGGTCAGATTTAGAAAATGCTCTGTGATTTCAGCAGCGGTTAGAAGCAGCTTAGGTCCATTAAATCAATTATATTAATCATGTGGTTGACTGGGTGCAGTGGCTTGTGCCTGTAATCCCAGCACTTTGGAAGGCCAAGATGAGAGGATCGCTTGAGACCAGGAGTTCAAGACCAACCTGGGTAACTTAGCGAGACCTCATCTCTTATTTATTTTTTTAAAAAAATTTTATTTAAAAAAAATCATATTGGGCTGCCACGGTGGCTCACTCCTGTAATCTTAGCACTTTGGGAGGCAGAAGCAAGAGGACTGCCTGAGCCCAAGGGGTTCAAAACCAGCCTGAGCAACTTGGTGAGACCTCATCTCTACAATAAATCAAAAAATTAGCCAGGCAGAGTGGCAAGCCCTTGTAGTCCCAGCTACTTAGAAGCCTGAGGCAGAAGGTCTAGGCTGTGGTAGCTGTGAACATGCCACTGCACTCAAGCCTGAGAGACAGAGTGAGTCTCTGACAAAAACAAACAAAAATGTTGTCCACATTTTCTTTATCCTTACTGATCTTTTGTCTGCTTTTTCTATCATTTAGAAATATTTAAAAATTCCCCACTATGATTATGAATTTGCCTGTACCTCCTGGTAGTTCTGTCATTTTGGCTCTATTTTTTTTTCCATTTTCTAGTTTTTTTATGTCATGTAACAGGTGTTTATAAATTCAGAATGCTTATCTCTTCTCAATGAAACTTTTAATTTAGTGAAATGTTTCTCTTTACCTATAGCTATGTTTCTTTGTTAAAGTCTATTTTGTCTGATAGTAATATAGCTACAGAATTTTTTTTGATAAGTGGTTGCATCTGTTTACTTTATACCTTTTAGTATCTATAAGAATGTGACTCCTGTAAACAGCAAATGGACTGTTGACTTGTTTTTATGTCCAGTTTGATAATATTGGTCAAATTATTATAAAATTTAGTCCTTCACATTTAATGTAATTACTGATATATTGGGGGTTAATATCATTTTACGGTTGCTATGGTTTGAACATGTGCCCCAAAGTTTATCTGTTGGAAACTTAATCTCCAATACAGCAGTGTTGAGAGGTGGGAACTTTAATAGTTGATTAAGTCATGAGGGAGCCCTCAGAGTGGATTAATATTGTTATCACAGGAGTGGGTTATTGTGAGAATGGGTTTGTTCTAAAAGTGAGTTCTTCTGTCTCTTGCTGTCTCTCACCATATGATGCCTTCTGCAATGTTATGACATAGTGAAAAGGCCTTCACCAGATGTGACCCTTCAACCTTGAACTTCCCAGACTCCAGAATCTTGGATATTTTGATAAAGCAGCACAAAACAAAGACTAAGACAACTATGTACTTTCTGCCTTTCTTGTCTTGCCTTTTGTGAAACTTTACAATATTGGTGAATAAGTCATTTTTCAAAAGTGTTTGCTCTTTCCTTTTGGGGGGAAGGGGAATCTGTTCTTCAAGTCAAGTCACCCTATCTACCAATTGCTCTTTGGTAAAAATCTTAGTAGCAGAGTCAAAATATTAAACTCATCTCAAGATTGAGTTGTTTACACCAGAATCAATCTCTCTCTCTTCCCCCACCTACCCCCACCCTCCCTCTACTTCCCCTCCCTTCCTTCTAACAGAAAAATACTTTCCTGGCTTGCATCTAAGTTCTAAACAAAGTTATCATTTATAGAAGTTGAAAGAAGTTGTAAAAGGAACCTCGACTTTCCTTCAGTGCTCTAAGTGGTTTTCTCACCAAAGACCTGAGATACTCTAAAAATGAAAGAACGCAGCGGTGGGGTGGAGCCCGCAGCAGCGCAGAGGCCAAACTCGGGGTAGGGAGCGAGGGTCCTGGACAGACCTCGGAGCCTTTTCCACTTATGAGCCACTGTGACCGAAACCTGATTATTCATATGCTCGGTCCTGGCAGTAGTCAGTGAGAACTGACACACACACCCCTGCAGCGGACACACTGCCCCGCTCGCCAGTCGCAAGCCTCATCTGCTCCTTGTCACCCCAGGCGGCGGGCAGAGCGGCCCTTCGCGAAGCCACCCCGAAAGCGGGAGGACCCGGCCGGGGCCACCGCCCACCCCGGCCTCCCGGGGGATGTGGCGCAGGAGCCTGGAGCCCCGCGGAAGCCCCCGGGGCGACCCCTGGGATCAGCGAGGCTGGGAGGGCACGCGGGCCTCGGGCTCCGCAGGCTGAACCTTCCCGGGTGGCCCTGCCGCCCCGGGCCCATCGGCCGCCTTCTCAGTGCCCATATAGCGCGCAGAGCGAGGCGGCGGTGCCCCTGGCCCGCTGCTCTCCCCGCGGGACCCGAGCCGCCCGGCTGGTGCGCCTCCCACCTGCCCGCCCGACCCCGGGAAGAAGTCGCGGACCTCGCTCGGGGCGCGCCTGGAGGGGCCCGACGTACCTGGGAGAGGCGAGCAGCGCCTGGCTGCGCCCCTTTGCTGCCTCCTGGTCGCCCGCGGGGACCGGCAAGTGAGTGAAGGGAGAGTGGCGCGGGGTTGCCCCCTCCTGCTGGGGCTCAGGAGCCGCCCTTTCCACGTAGCCGCCGCGCCCCGGGAGGCAGTGCCCGACGCTGGACCGCGCGGCCCGGCGGGGTGGCTTGGAGCCCGCCGCGCCGCCCCTCCGGGCGCGCTCTGTCAGGTGACCGGGAC
This sequence comes from Cephalopachus bancanus, assembly GCA_027257055.1. Classification (NCBI taxonomy): domain Eukaryota; kingdom Metazoa; phylum Chordata; class Mammalia; order Primates; family Tarsiidae; genus Cephalopachus; species Cephalopachus bancanus. The sequence goes on from JAPVLO010000201.1 coordinate 6,430,521, forward strand.
CGTGACTGTGACCCCTGCAGGGCAGGGTCAGAGGAGGGCGCTGCGGTCTTGGGAAGCTGCTGGGCGGAGAAAAGAGAGCCGAGACGCTAGAGGCCTCCACGTGGGATCTCCCGGGCACAGGGGCAGATGTGGCAACCCAAGAGGAGGCCAAGTGCCCACCCAGGATTTTCCTGAAGTTTCGGGCACCCAAAACCTCATATTTCCTGAAAACACCATCGTTAACTCCACTCCTGCTGCTTCTCCATCCATGGAAACCCGAATCCAGGCTCACGAAGCGTGCTTCTCTTTCTCCCCCTTTTCAGGTCTCTATTCACTCGCCTAGCTCTCCAGGTCCACTTCCCCAGTCATCCTCCAGACCAACACAGCAAGATTTTGCCTGAGAGACAAAGGATGATGACAGCCCCATATTTTGTTTTGTGTTTTTCCAATCCCGTAGCAGTCCCTGCTGGTGCACCATCTCTAGCGCCTACATTCCGTCCCCATTCTAACCGTGAAAAGATTTGGGCTTCTCATTCACGTCTATGGTTTTGAAGCTGAGTTCTTCTCTTATTCCATTCCATCCCTCCTTCTCGAAGTAATTCCAAAAACAAACAGCCGTGGTTCCGTTTTCTTCATTGCCAAAGAAACCAGTTTATCTCAGGCAGCAGCTAGGATGAGGGGAAATCTACCTTTTAAAGTTAAACTGCCTTAATATTCATATATTCGTGATTACATTTGATCCTCACAAATTGAGATCTGAAGCAGAGCGAGCATTCTTGATCCTCTTTTGCCCAAGGAAACATCATAATTTTTGCAAATGACCGAACTTACATTTGAAACTAGAATTGTATTCTAGATCCAGGGCTCTTCCTCCTACACTGTTCCACATCCTTAATCCTCTATAATGGTTGGAACATGGAGGAAATTTAATAGGCATAGTAAGTGGAAATTTGAGAGGGTGATCTTTTGTGCCCTATGAAGTCTGATTTTTCCATATGGATTACTATGTCACTATGTTTCTGTATCCCTGAAGATAAGCTCCCCAACTGACCGAGAAGATGAAAAGACATTCTTCTTATTAATTCAAAATCTTCACCTCTTTTCCTCATGATTTCTCAGTTGAGAAAACATCCATCAAATTATTCTCCTTAAAACTAAAAATCTCTATTCTTTCTCTGTATATCTTCTCTAATTGAACTGCTATGATTGACTTTAATGCTTTATAATTAACATTGTTGCAAAGTTAGGTAGAAATCATATTTATTCACAAATTATGGCCAGTGTCATCTATAAACAGTGAAAGTAATCCTACACTCTCCACAAAGCATTTAACATGTCCAACTCAGAAACAGTACTTATACTTGTTCAGTTCTTAAAACCTTCAAAGCACTTTCACACCTATTGTTTCATCCGAATCTCACAATAACACATGAAATAAACAGTCCAGATATTATTATCCCTCAGTTCAAGTGGTTAGAGAACTTACCCAGAACCACATGGCTCACAGGTAACAAAGTGGCAAATCCCAGGTTAGACTCCAAATCTCCTTTTCTATCTAGATATAAGATCTCTTACAACTCCCTTCCCCCCAAAAAGTTCTTTAAGTTAGAAATCAACACAAAATATGAAAAGGTATTTGGGAAAACGGTAACTCTCATGATATACATTCATAGCTTTGAACAAATGACTGAAATTCTAAAATGAAGTTATCAAAAGCATAGTCTGTCTTCTTCATATGTTTTGTAATTGAAAAATAAAAAAATTAGAAATACATCCAACACTATGAGCTTGACTGTAGGGTTCTCTTCTATTTCCCTTCATCTCAGAAGAGCAGTGTGTCCAATTCCATTCACAATAGCCACAAAAAACTGAAATACCTTGGCATCTGCCTAACCACAGAAGAGAAAGACCTTTATAAAATGAGAACTGCAAAACACTGCTCAGAGAAATCAAGGATGGCACAAACAAATGGAAAAATATTCCTTACTCATGGATTGGAAGAACCAATATTGTTAATATGTCTTTCTTACCCAAGGCCATCTACAAATTCAATGCAATCCCTGTCAATTTTTCAACATCATTTTTCATAGACTTAGAAGAGACAATACTGAAGTTCATATGGAAGCAAAAAAGAGCACAAGTGGCTAAAGCAATCCTCAGCAAAAGGAACAAAGATGGAGGCATCACACTTCTAGACTTAAAACTATATTTCAAGCATACAGTCATCAAGACACCATGGTATTGGTACAAGAATGAACACACAGACCAATAGAACAGGACAGAGAATCTGGAAATAAAAAGTCCCTCAACCAAGTATTATTTGACAAAGCCATCAATAACAAACATATTTAGCAAACAGTGCTGGGAAAACTGGGCAGTCACATGCAGAAGAATGAAATCGGACCCCTACCCATCACCATATACAAAAATTAGCTCAAAATGAATCAACAATTTAAATGTGAATTTTCAAATTGTAAGAATCATAGAAGAAAACTTAAGGAACACACTTCTGGACATTAGAGTAGGCAATGAATTCATGATCAATTCATGATCAAAAGTAATTGCAACAAAAGCTAAAGTAGACAAATGAGACCTACCAAACCTAAAATATTTTGCTCAGCAAAAGAAACCATCAGGAGTGTAAAGAAACAATTCACGAAATGGGAAAAACATATTTGCAAGCTATGCATCTGACAAAGGCCTAGCATCCAGGATCTACAAGAAACTCAAATGAATTGAAAAGAAAAACAAATAATCCCATTAAAAAGTAGGCAAAGGTCATGAACAGACACTTCTCAAAGGATGACATACAAGCAGCCAACAAATACATGAAAAAATGCTCAACCTCACTAATCATAAGAGAAATGCAAATCAAAACCACAATGAGATACTACCTAACACCGATGGTAAGGATGGTTATCATTAAAAAGTCAAAAACAACAGGTGCTGGTGTGGCTACGAAGAAAAGGGGACACTTCTATGTTGTCAGTAAGAATGCAAGCTAGTTCAAACCTTCTGGAAAGCAGTGTGGTGATTTCTAAAAGAACTAAAAATTGAGCTTCCATGCAATCCAGCAATCCCTCTTCTGGGAATATACCCAGAGAAACATAAATTTCTCTACAAAAAAAGACACTGCACACGCATGTTTATTGCAGCACTTTTCACAATAGCAAAAACATGGAACCAAACCAGATGCCCATCAAAAGAAGACTGGAGAAAGAAAAAGTGGTACATATACATGATGGAGTATTATGCAACCATAAAGAAGAACAAAATCATGGCCTTCACAGCAGCTTGGGTGCAGCTGGAGACCATCATACTACGTGAACTATTAAGAAACAACTGAATACAGCATGTTCTCACTCATAAGTGGGCACTGATCATTGATCACACAAGCACAAGGGAGAAACTGGTAGATGCTGGATTGCTAGGTGAGAGAGGGAGAAAGGAGGGAGGGGGAGCACGTGGTAACACACTGGGTACATGGTCCACTATCAGGGGAAGAGAGGACCAACTAGAAACCCAAACTTCACCTGCATGCAACTTCCTTATGCAGTAAGTCCTTACTTGTACTCCACAACTCTAAAACAAATTTTTTTTAAAAAGAACAGTGCTTCTCACATTCAAGTACTTTCAGAAGCATGAAAGATCCACTCAGATCTCTCAGAGTAGAATTGACTGCTTCATATATCAGCTCAAGTGCCTGATGTACATTTATTTCAGGCTTTTAAATTCATATATCTAGGGATTAGCATCATCAATTAATTCAGAACAGGATGTCAGCAAAAATCTCATTGGCTTTCTTTTTATTTAGAGAATTTGTAAATATTTGGGAATTTAAAATTTGGGGAAATGAAAAAAGAAAGCAATAAAGAGACTTTTCTTCAAGTCTTTGATGGATTATTCCAGAAACAAAGGGCCAAACCGTGAGGATAATAAGTGAGGTAAGGTTATAGGATAAATCCAAATACATGAAACTCCCAAAGACAAGGCAAATAGTTTCATTTGTTGCAAGAATTTTGTTAGACCATAGAAAAGGAGTTTCCAGATCCACACACATCTGCTGAATGTGACTGGATGTAAATCTCAGGAGGACATGGATTTTGTTGTCCTATTTGCAGTGGAGTATTCCCAGCCCAAGAACATAGTAGGCACTCAACTAATACATACATTGACTTGCCTTTTCAAAGCATCAGTTAGGCCTGAACGAATGGAGTATGAATATCTGAAGTAGCCATTGCAGACACAAAGGATTGCAAGGTAGAGAAGACTGGACAGTGGTCCCCATGTTGACTGATGCCTCACCGCCACCACATAACAGCTGAGTATTTAAAGATGGGAATGGAGAAATATATGCATTATTTTCACCATATATTCAGTGAAACCTTCATGACTGGTATCATTTTAATGTCTGCAGAAGTAATATGGCCTTTCGAACAGAAGAATATGAAAAGAAGGCAGAATTTTTTCAAGTTCTAAACTCTTTGGAACTCCTTGAAAAATATTTGGAAATATTTTAAGAGCCAAATAACTGCTGAATCCAACCATGTAGTATAGCAGCCTCAGTAGAGTTTGCCAACTTCCTTATAAATGGGGGGAAAGTGAGTCATAATATGACTCAAACTCCAGGACATAAGCTATTAATATATAACCACTGTCTTCTTTAGTTCACCCTTGCTAGGGCTCAGGGTGTACCAGTCAGTCACAGACAAGACTACTGCCAACTTCCCAGACAACATCGCTGTCAAAAATCTAAGAAAGAATTCCCCAAATTATGTGTGATGATGCATTGGTTTCCTATGTGTGTGTAAGTATCTTTCAAAGCCTGTGAGATTACTCTCCTCTTGGCAATTGTATGAACTGTCATATTTGCCCCCAAAAGTTTCTGGATGCAACCTCTGGAAGATGTATAATTAGTATTTATATTAATATTTTGTGTTAAGAAATCTGTGGACCATTGATTTTTTTCCAAGACTTGTCATGTTTAAAAGAATTTGACCTATTAGAGTAAATATCAGGCTTGTAATGTCAATTTTAAAAATATATACTCTGGAGACTTCTAGTTCCAGAATGGTGGCATAGAAGCAAACTGGCTTCACTTCACTACCCCCATTCCACCTCCCACAGAAAATAAAAAATAAATATACAGTGCCATGATTATCACCAGCAATATCCCAGAACTCAAATATGAGGATGATTCAGTTTCGGGGAGCACAGGGAAGTGAAAAAACTCCCAGTAAAAGACACAATAATTTGATTTCTGTATCTGCAGTGTTCCTCTCTTCAATCTTCCCTACACCAAGCATGCAGAAAATCCCCCCCTCATGGTTTCTATGCTGAGAAAAGTGAGATCGAGGGAGACAACTAGCTTCCTCTTCACCTTGGGTACCCTAGCAGATCCCCTGTCCTTGCCTCAACCCACAGGGAGCATCACTCATGCCTGAGGGGGTAGATATCCCAAAGGGGACATTCAGAGACAAAGTGGGGAGCAGGAACTACTATCCTCAGCCCCAGAAACTCTGATCTGTAACTCAGTCAAAGAAGATGCCAAATCACAGTGGCAGTTCAGCAGCACCACACTGTAGGAGATACCGTCCAAGGCCCCCTAGCTAGCTTTCCCATACAGCCAGGATAGTTAGTCTTCTTAGGACCCCTCCTATTCAAGATGGGCAACCCTCTGGTCATTTGCTAAAGCTGAGGCAAAACCTCACTTATGTCTCCATTTAGTGCTGCAAAGGAAGCAGCAATCTAGTAGCAAAAAACAAAAACAGAAACAAAAAACAAAAAACCAATGGGTAAATTACAAAGAATTTCTAAGCAAACATATCCAATTAAAACCAAAACAAGCCAAACAGAGAAGACCAGACTAAATAATGAATCCTTCAATGCAAAAATATAGAAGTACATTTACAAGGAAAAACAGAAATCAGGGAACAATGACCTCCCCAAGAGACAAAGCAAGAAACCAATGACTGACTCTCAACAAGATGGTGGTATGTGAGCTCTCTGACCAAAATTCAAAATAGCAGTTTTAAGGAAACTCAGTGATCTCCAAGATAACACAGAAAAGCAATTCAGAAATTTATCAGGGAAATATAACAAAGAAATTGAAATAATTTTTAAAAAAGAAATCTTAGAATTGAGAGAGATATTTGTTGAACAGAGGAATTCATTCGTAGCTCTGGACAGCAGAATGAATCAAGAAAATAAAAGAATCCATTAGCTCAAAAATAAGATATTTGAAATTACACAGTCAGAATGATAAAAAAGAAAAAGAATGAAAAGGAACAAAGCCAACAAGATATGGAAAATTATCTCAAAAGACCAATTCATTGTTGGTACTCAAGGGGGTAGTTGAGAAAGCTAGAAATTTCATGCACAAGCAAGTGCTCAGAAGACACTTTGTATATATGAAAAATAATAATAAAAGAAAACTTTGCAACATTTGAGAAAGATATAAATATTCAGACACAGGAAGGTAAGAACACCAACAACCCAAAAAAGACTATACAAGGTATATGATAATAAAACTCTCAAAGATCAAAGACAAAGAGAGGATCTTAAAAAGCAGCAAGAGAAAATAAGTGAATAACATATAAAGGAACTCCAACTCATCTGGCAACAGACTTCTGAATGAAAACCATACAGGTAAAGAGAAAGTGGTATGACATTTTCTGTGTGTTAAAGATAAAAAACTGCCATTCAAGAACACTGTATCCAGCAAAGCCCCTTCAACTATGATGGAGAAATAAAGTCTTTCTCAGACAGACAGATGCTAAGTGAATTCATCACCATCAGACTCATGTTATAAGAAATGCTAAAAGGAAGACTTCCATCTGAAAGAAAAAACCACTAACATGCAAAAAGAAAATACTTGAAGGTATAAAACCCACTGGTAAAATTAAGGACAAAGACAACTCCAGAATAATTCAATACTATAATTGTGACATTCAATGCAGTCATAACTTTAGTATGAAGCCTTAAGGACAAATCTATCAAAAACAGTAGTAGCACAGCAACCTGTGAGATAGACAATATAAAAACATGTACACTGAAACAACAAAACTTCAAAATGGGGGGATGGAGTTAAAGAATAGAATTTTGTTTTTTAAATTTTTTTCTTTGTGCATTTTTTCTATTCTTATTTTTTGTGATCACAGATAAGTTATAATCTCTTTGAAATAATTTGCTATATCTATAGGATGTTTTTTGTAAGTCTCTTGGTAACCACAATGCAAAAACCTATAATGAATACACTAAAAATAAAAAACAACAAAGTAAAACATATTACTAAAGCCAATCACTTAACCACCAAGAAAGACAGTGAGAATGGAAGAAACGAAGATAGGCATAACAAAACAATCAGAAAACAAGAAACAAAATGGCTGCAGTAAGCTCTCACTTGACAATAATAACACTGAATGTAAATGGACTCAATTCTCCAGTTAAAAGACATAGAGTGGCTGAATAGATAAATGTTGCCCACAGGAAACCTACCTCATCTATAAGGACACACATAAACTGAAAATGAAGAGATAAAAAAAAGATATTCCATGCAAATAGGAAACAAAAAAGAGCAGGAGTAGCTATACTTACATAAGATAAAATAGGCAAGTCAAAAACTATTAAAAGAAGCAAAAAAGACCATTATTAATTATAAAAGCTTCAATTTAGCAAGAGGATATAACAATTATAAATATCTATGCACCCAATACCAAAGTACCAATATATATAAAGCCAACATTAATAGTTCTAAAGGGAGAGCTAGACTACAGTATAGTAATATTAGGGGACTTCAACACCCCACTCTCAGTGATGGACAGATCATTCAGACATAAAAGTAAGAAGGAACATTAGAATTAAATTAGACACTAGATCGAATAGGCCTAACTGACATTCATGAAACATATCATCCAACTGCTGCAGAATACACTTTCTTTTCATGAGGACATAGAACATTTTTCAGAATAGACCATATCTTAGCCCACAAAACAAATCTCAACAAATTAAAAAAGGTAGTAATCATATCAAGTATCTTTTCTGACAACAATGGAATAAAACTAGAAATCAATATCAAAGGGAACCTTGGAGACGACACAAAAACGTGAAAATTAAACAACATGTTTCTAAATGATCAGTGGATCATTGAATATAAAAACTTATTGAAACAAATGAAAGTGGAAATGCAGTATGCCAAAATCTATGGGATACAGCAAAAGCAGTGTTAAGGGGGAAATTTATAGCAATAAATTCATACATCAAAAAAGAGAAAGCCTTCAAATAAACAAACTAGGCCAGGCACAGTGGTTCATGCTAGTAATCCCAGCATTTTGTGAGACCGAGGCAGGCAGAGTACTTGAGCCCAGGAGTTTAAGACCAACATGGGCAACATAGTGAGACCCCTTTCTACCAAAATAATCAAAAAATTAGGTGGGCATGGTGGCGCATGCCTGTAGTCCCAGCTACTCAAGATGCTGAGGTGGAAAGATCACCTGAGCCCAGAAAGTCGAGGCTGCCATGAGCCATGGCATAATCACGCCACTGCACTCCAGTCTGGGCAACAGAGTGAGAGACCCTGACTAAAAATAAACAAACAGCCTAACAATACACCTCAAAGAAATAGAACAGCAAGAACAAAAAATGAGCAAAAGGGAACAGATAATAAAGATCAGAGCAGAAATAAAGAAAATTAAAAATAAAAATAATACAGAAGGTCAATGACAACAAAAAGTTGGTTTGTTGAAAGGATAAACACAATTGACAAACCTTTAGCTAAACTAAAAAATGAATTTAAAAGACTCAAATAAATAAAATCAGAAACAAAAGGAAGCATAACAACTGAGATCACTGAAATACAAAGATTATTAGAGACTATTATAAACAACTATACACCAACAAATTGGAAAGCACAGAAAAAATGTATACATTTCTGGACATATACAACATACCAAGATAGAACCATGAAGAAACAGAAAACCCCAACAAACCAATAACAAGTAATAAGATCAAAGTCATGATAAAGTCATCAAAGAAAAGCTAAAAACCTGATGGCTATACTGCTGAACTCTACTAAACATTCAAAGAAGAACTAATATCAATTCCATTCAAACTCTTCAAAAAAAAATTGAAGTGGAGGGAATACTTCCAAATGCATTCTGCAAGGCTAGCATTACCCTAATACCAAAACCAACAGGGACAAAATAATAACAGAAAAAAACAAAACTACAAGCTAATATCACTGCTGAACGTAGATGCAAAAATCCTCAACAAAATGTTAACAAACCAAATTCAACAATACAGTAAAAAGATTATTCACTATAAATAAGTGGGATTCATCTAGGAATGCAAGAATGATTCAACGTACACAAATCAATAAACCTGATACATCACATTAATAGGACAAAGAACAAAAACCATATGATTATTTCAATAGATGCTGAAAAAGCATCCAATAAAATTCAAGTCCCTTTATGATAAAAAAAAAAAAACTCTCCACATACTGAGTATAGAAAGGACATACCTCAAAATAACAAAAGCCATATGTGGCAAACACAGCCAAAATCATACTGAACAGAAAAAAAAATTGAAAGCCTTTCCTCTGAGATCTGAAACAAGAGACAAGGATGTCTGCTTTCACCACTTGTATTCAGCATTAAACTGGAAGTCCTGACCAGAGCCATTAGGCAAGATAAAGAAATAGATCATTCAAATTTGAAAGCAAGAAGCCAAATTAGCCTTTGTACACAGACGATTTGATCTTATACTTACAAAAACCTAAAGCCTACCAAAAAAAGTATTTGAGCTGATAAACAAATTCAATAAAGTTGTAGGATACAATATCAACATGCAAAAAATCAATTGCATTTATATGTACTATCAGCAAAAAATCTGAAAAAGAAAGTGAGAAAGCAATCCCATTCACAACAGCTACAAAGAATACATAATACCTAGGATTCAATGTAACCAAAGAACTGGAAGATCTATATAAGGAAAACTATAAAACACTTATGAAATAATTGAAAAAGTCACATCAAAAAAAGATTCCATGTTCACAGATTGAAAGAATTAATATTGTTAAAATGATAGCGCTACCAAAAGTAGTTTATAGATTCCATACAATCCCGATCAAAATACCAACAACATTCTTCACAGGAATAGTAAAACAATCCTAAAATGTATATAGAACACAAAAGACTCTGATAGCCAAAGCAATCCTGAGCAAAAAGAACAAAGCTGGAGACATCACACTACCTGTCTTTAAACTGTACTACAAAACTATAGTAACCATCTGAGTATGATATTGGAATAAAAACAGACACATAGACCAATGGAACAGGACAGGGAACCCAGAAATAAATCCACACATTTACAGTCAATTTGTTTCCAACAAAGGCACCAGAACATACAATGGAGGAAAGGGTAGACTCTTCAATAAATGATGCTGGAAAAACTGGGCATCTGTATGCAGAAGGATGAAACTAAGGCCCTACCTCTCACTATTTATAAAAATCAAATTAAAATACATTAAAGACTTAAATCTATGACCTGAAAGTATAAAACTACTAGAAGAAAATGTTGGAAAAACGCTCCCAGACATTGGTCTGGGCAAAGATTTTTTGTGTAAAACCTCAAATACACACACAAAGCAAAAATAGACAAATGGGATGACATCAAGCTAAAAAGCTGCACAACAAAGGAAACAATCAACCAACTGAAGAGACAACCCACAGAATAGGAGAAAATATCTGAAACCTATTCATCTGACAAGGGATTAATAATCAGAATTTATTAGGTTGATGCATAAGGTCATAGTTTGTTTTTGACCTTGTGACACTGCAATGTTGGGAGTTCATCATTTGTCATTTGGAGTGATCGTGTTGTGCTTGCAAATCCGCCTTGCATTTTGCAGATTTGAAGAAAGTTAGTGCTATTTGTAGGCTAAGGAAGATGGAGTATTAAGTGGAAAAAACAAACACAACATATTCCTCTGTTTGAGTTTAACACAGGAGTAAAAGCAGCAGAGGCAACTTGAAACATTGGTGCCATGTACCTATGGGGAGAATGCCATCAAGGAAGCAAGCCAAAAAAAATGATTTTGTCATTTCAAAATGACACTTTGACCTGATTGATTCTCCAAATTCAGAAAGACCATCGAGCTTTGATGAAGACTGTTTAAACATTTTAATCCATGATGATCCATGTCAGTCAACCTGAGAATTGGCAAATGTGATGACCTGTGACCAGTCATCATATGACATTTGCACTCCATGGGCAAGTGAAAAACGCTACAAATTTACGCACCAAACCAATATAAAAGGAGCTCAAACAACTAATAACTAAAAATAACAATAATAATAATTCAATTAAAAACTGGGAAGCTGGGCTTGGTAGCTCAGCCTGTAATCCCGCGCCTTTGGGAGGCTGAGGTGAGTGGATTGCCTGAGCCTGCGGGTTCAAAACCCGCCTGGGCAGCGAGACCTCATCTCAACAATAAAATCACAAAGTCAGCCGGGCGTGGTAGCGCATGCCTGTAATTCCGGCTACTTGGAAGGTTGAGACGGAAGGATCGCCGGAGCCCAGCAGGCCGAGGCTGCGGTGGCCGGGAGCGGCCACTGCACTCCAGTCTGGGCGACAGAGTGAGACTCCAACTCAAAAAAAAAAAAAAAACTGGGAAAAAGATCTGAATAGGCATTTCTCAAAAGAAGACATATAAATGGCCAACAGACATATGAAAAAATACTCAAAATCACTAATCAACAGATAAATGCAGATCAAAACCACAATGAGATAAGATATCATCCAATTATAATGGATTTTATCAAAGGGACAGGGAATAACAGATGATGGCAAAGATATGGAGAAAAGAAGATTCTCATATACTGTTAGTGGGAATTAAATTGGTAATACCACTATGGAGAACAGTATGGAGATTACTTTGAAAACTAAAAATAGAACTACCATCTGATCCAGCAATTCCACTACTGGGTATATATCCAAAAGAAAGAAAATCAATATATGAAAGAGATATTGGCTCTCCCATGTGTATCGCAGCACTACTTACCATGGCCAAGATGTAGAATCAACTTAAGTGACCATCAGCGGACTAATAGATAAAGAAAATGTGATAGATAAATGGAATATTATCCAGCCATAAATAAAGAATTAAATCCTGTCATTTGCAGCTACATGGATGGAACTGAAGGTCATTATGTTAAGTGAAATAAACCAGGCACAGAAAGGCAAATACTGCATGTTCTCATGTGTAGGAACCAGAAAAGTAGAGCCCATGAAGGAAGAGAGTGTATTGGTGGTTACTAGAGTCCAGGAAGGGATGGGGGAAGAAGGGTTGAGAAAAGGTTAATTAATGGGTACAAATATACACTTAAATTGAAGAAATTAACTATTCTTTGGTGTTTAAAGATCCATATTAGCATGACACTATAGTTAATATTAATCTATTATACATTTCAAATAGCTAGAAGAGAACAATTTGAATGTTTTTAGCATAAAGAAAAAGATAAATATTTAAGGTGATGATATCCCCATTACTCTGATTTGATTACATGAATGCATCAATTTAGCACAAGCACCCTGAAAATATGTACATTTATTATGTATCAATAAAAAATAGAAAAAAAATTTTAAATAAAAAATTTTCACCTAAAAAATAAAATATATGCTTTGTTTATACTTATGATTTTTATGTTTGTAGAGACAAGCATCGAAACATTTAAAAGAGCTTAAAGTTCATTATACTGACAAGTTTATTAGTTATACAAGAATTATTTAAGAACTCAGGAAAATTTTAACTCAGACAACTGAGATATTAAAGAGGACATCAAATATGTTTATAAACGCTGTTCGAAATATTTAGGAGTTAAATTAGCTAAATTTGTAAACAGAACCAAACATAAGCCAACGTCCCTTCTTAAAGTGATACTTAAATGTTAGTAAATTTATAAATAGCAAGTCAGACCTAAAAGCTTAAGGAAAGACAAGTTTTTAAATATGTAAATTTAGTAATTCAGGTATTAAATCATAGAGCCAAAGCAAACTTCTGAATTAGTAAAAAAATTGTCTCTGGGACAGACACAATTTTTCAAGGGTGTGAAAAAAACAGCCGACATTTATAAGATTAAAAGTGAGCTCCTAAAGAAAAATGTGCCAAGTCCTTCCTTCCTCCCCTTGTTAACTGTGGCTCTTCCTCTTCTGTACGTCCCCACCTCTTCCTCTGACCTGATTCAGTCACGGTCACGTCTGCCAGTCTGCTTCTGTGTGTCCTGCCAATGTCCTCTCTTTAACTATGACTCCTGTGAGCTTCCAACCACTGGAACAGATATGACTGGACTGCATTCAACATTATTTGCCACTTAACAGTTCTAGCCCACTCAGATTAACTAGGAGTTGATCTGTACTAAATCACAGTTTATATGATGAGATTAAATCTAGATCCCCCTCCTCCGCTCCCCACCCTCCATCAAGTCTGAAAATCACTAACTGTTACTTCCTCAATATTTTTGTCAGAAACCTATTTCCTCTGAGGCTCTGGGCTCTTGCCATTGAACCACACCATCTGCATGCCCTCTGACTTCTGTCACCATCTGCTGACCTCCTGGTAACTTTCTCTCACTTTTTGAAGGCTTTGGCATCTTCTCATAGCCTTCTTTTCCCCAAGATCTTCCAGCAGCCCAGGTGACTTCAGATGTTGTCTAGATGCACTGTTTATTATCCCTTCCTTCTTTCATACTTTCTACCACTCCATCTTAACCAGATAATCCCTACCAACATTTACACATGCTCAAGTCTTTTCCATATTTATTTTTAAAAGCCAATAATACTCTGAGACTTTGCCAAAATCCTGTATCAGTACAAGGAGGTTTTTGACAGATTCTCTTGGATTTTCGAGGTATAGGATCATATCATCAGCAAAGAGGGATAACTTAACTTTCTCTTTTCCTATTTGAATATCCCTGGTTTTCTTCTCTTGCCTAATTGCTCTAACTAGGACTTCCAACACAATGTTAAACAGGAGGGGTGAGAGTGGGCAGCCTTGTCTTGTTCCAGTTTTCAGAGGAAATGCTTCCAGTTTCTGTCCATTTAGCAATATGTTGGCTGTGGGTTTATCATAGATGGTGCTTCCTATTTTGAGGTGTGTTCTTTTATGCCTAGGTGTTCAAGGATCATTAATAACTCAAAAAAACTACAGATGCTGGAGAGGATGCAGATAAAAGGGAATACTTCTACACTGCTGGTGGGAATGCAAACTAGTTCAACCTCTATGGAAAACAATGTGAAGACTTCTAAAAGAACTAGAAATTGACCTTCCATATGACCCAGCAATCCCCCTACTGGGAATATATGCAGATGAACTTAAATCACTCTACAAAAAAGATACCTGCATACGCATGTTTATTGTAGCACTATTCACAATAGCAAAAATGTGGAACCAACCGTGCTGCCCATCGAAACTAGATTGGGTAAAAAAATGTGGTACATATACACAATGAAATATTATGCAGCCATAAAGAAGTGCAAATATATGGACTTCACAGCAACTTGGATGAATTTAGAGTCTATAACACTCAGTGCTTTATCACAGAAACAAAGAACTGTGTACCACATGTTCTCACGCATAAGCAGACCTTAAACACTTACCATAATACTATAAGAAAGTGATTGGTAGTAGCAGGATACTGTTGGGGGCAGGGAGCACACAACATCATAAGGTACCTTATCTCAAACCAGGTGAAGTGGGGACCAATAACAAAAAATTCTTTTATCTCCCTCAAGCTTCTCTCTCTCTCTCTCTCTCTCTCTCTCTCTCTCTCTCTCTCTCTCTCAATCTCTTTCTCTCTCCTTTTCACTACCCAACTCCTCTGAAGAGTTTTCTATATTTACTGTCTCTGTCTCCTGTCTTCTTAGCCAGTGTCCACCCTATTACAATCTGGCTTCCACCTCAACACTCTGTCCAAACAGTACTTGCAAAGGCCACCCATGACCACTGTATTACTGACTCTCCCAGACGTTTTTTAGTTCTCATGTTGTTTAACCTTTCAGAGGGGAGTTCATTGCTGGCTACGCCTTCCTTCTTAGACATTCTTTCCCTTTGCTTGCATGACCCCACAGTTTTCTTTTTCAACTCTCCTTTTTAAGTTTGTCCTTCCCTATCCCATTTCCCAAGTCTAGGTCCTAGGCCTCTTCTTACTAGCTACCTTCTTAGGGAAACTTATTTATGCCTGTCTAGAAGCCAATAACTTTCAAATGTAAGTCTCTTGCCCAGACACTTCATCTGAGCTCCAGACCTAGACAGGCAACTTGAGACATTCGTCCACTTGAGTGTTTCAGAGCATGTCTACCCAACATGTCTCAATCTGAGTTCGTAATATGTCTGGCCAAGACTGGTCGTCTTCTGGTGTTCTGTATTTCAACATAGGGTATCACCATTCATCCAGATGGATCTACCACAGCACTTAGTTTTGTTGACTTCATCTTGAATCCATTCAGCTCTTGTCATCCTCACTACCATGATCCTAGGTCATCTACCTTCATCTCTTGCATGGAGTATAAACATTACCTCCTTGCTTGTCTCATCTACTGCGTCTTCTCAGTAGCTCCTTCCCCATACTGCACTTAGAGTAGCCCTGTCTAATTAAAATATAATGCGACCCTCATATGTAACTTAAAAATTTTATAGCCACATTATAAAAGGTTAACAAAAAAGGTTATTGTTTTTTAAAATGATTTTTCATTTATTTTATTTTATTTTAAAGATGTGGGGTACTGTTAGGTATACAAATGGTCATTGTGTAGGTAAAGTTTGGGCCTCACTTTGGTCCCCACTTCCCCTGACTTGAGATCAGGTACCCTTATTGATGAGGTATGTCCCTCTCCCTCCCCTGGCAGTTTCCCTCCCCTGGCAGATACTGCCAATCTCTTTCTTATAGTATTATGATAATTTTTCAGGGTCCACTTATGAGTGAGAACAATTTATTTAATTTATATTTTATTTAACTCAAAATGTTATCATTTCAAGATATATCCAATATTTTTAAATTAATGAAATAATTTATGTTTTTCATACTTCTTAAAATCTAGTGTATATATATATATATTTTACATTTACAGTACATCTCTACTAAGATAGCAATATTTCAAGTGTTCAATAGCCAGGGGTAGCTAGTAGCTACCATTATTGACCATAGATATCTAGAATGATCCTTTTACAATGCAAATCTGATTATTTCACCCCATCTCATGTTTAAAACTCTTTTGTGGCATCTTGCTAGTCAGGATTAGAATTCAACATAGCCTACATGGCCCTGCAGGATCTGTGTTGTCTGCCCCTTATCTCCCTCACCATCTACATGTCGACCACACTAGTCTTTCAGTTTCTCATACACACAGAGTTTTCATCCACCACAGATCCTTTTCATATGCTGCTCCCTCTGTCATAAATACTACCCTCTACCACCATGCCCTCCAACATCACCATCACCACCACCATCACCACCACCACCATCTCCATCATCGCCATCAACTCCACCGTCACTGCCACCCCCAATATCGCCACCAACTCCACCATCACGACTACCGCCATCATGGCCACACCTCCACCATCACCACCCCCTCCATCATTGCCATCAACTCTACCATCATGTGCCAGGCACAGTGGCTTATACCTGTCATCCCAACACTTTGGAAGGCAGAGACATGAGGATTGCCTGAGCCCACAGGTTCGAGACCACAGTTAAAAAAACAAATTAGCCTGGCATGGTGGTGTGCGCCTGTAGTTCCAGAAGGTTGAGGCAGAAGGGTCACCTGAGTCCAGCAGGTCGAGGCTGTGGTGGCTGTGAGCATGCCACTGTACTTCAGAATGGACAACAAAGAGAGACTCTGACTCAAAGAAAGAAAAGAATAGGAATATTTGTCCTGGAGGAGAGGAATACCGTGCAATTACTTACTCTGCTTACAGTTAATCTTCTATTTTTTTATCCGAGTGGCCACTACCTCCAAACCCTCAGAATCAATTGAGATTAGTGATGGCACTGCCAGATAACTAGGGATTAGCAGGATATCACCTCACCAACCTTGAGCTAAAATATTCCAAAGTGACTTTAAAACATGTCTGATAAAACGATGAAATAGGCAGTGTGTGTAGGGGTTACAAACAAAGATGCTGGGCCATCTTACTGACTGTGTGATCCTGAGCAAGTCACCATCTCTAAAATAAACATTATAGGGTTGCTGTGAAAACTAGGTGAGAGGCCGTGTGCAGTGGCTCATGCTTATAATCTCAGCACTTTAGGAAGCCGAGGCAGGAGGATCGCTTGAACCCAGGAGTTGGAGACAAGCCTGGGCAACATGGGGAGACCTCATTTCTACAAAATAATTTTTTGTTTGTTTGTTTTTTGAGTTGGAGTCTCACTCTGTCGCCCAGACTGGAGTGCAGTGGCCGCTCCCGGCCACCGCAGCCTCGACATGCTGGGCTCCAGCGATCCTTCCGCCTCAGCCTTCCAAGTAGCCAGAATTACAGGCATGCGCTACCACACCCGGCTGATTTACAAAATAAATTTTAAAAGTAGCCAGTCATGGTGGTACTCAGGAGGCCGAGGTGGGAGGATCACTGAATCCAGGAGATTGAGGTTGCTGTGAGCCATGATCATGCCACTGCACTCTAGCCTGGGTAACACAGTGAGACCCAACTCAAAAAACAAAATTTTTTTTAAAAAGAAAATTAAATGAGGGGCATACATAAAGCATAGACAGGGCCTGGTTGGTTGTAAGGGCTATATATGAATTGATTTGTAAGTAGAGCCAAATGAATGCATGTATGTATTTTACAAAAAAATCAGTTCCAGAGGCAGGGTCTGGGGTAGGGACACCAAGCACCATGTTCCCCTTGAAGGTGGCAAGAAGCAAGCCGAGGAAACAGATGAGGAAGATGAGGCTTTCAGGCAGAAACAGAAAGAGGAGTACAAGAAACTAGAAGAGCTAGAAGTGAAGGCCATGGGAAAGGGAGCCCTGGCCACAGGTGGAATTAAGAAAGGCAGAAAGGTCCTTGTGCCTGAGGATGGTGACCCATGATTCTGTTCCTATGTAAACATCCGCATTTCCTGCATAACAACTGTAGAGCTAGAATGAAGGGTTGCTTGGAGCCTGCTACACATTCAAGAATAAACTTGTGTTTAAAAAATTAGAAAGCAGTGTGGCGATTCCTAAAAGCTCTAAATATCAACCTCCCATATGACCCCACAATCCCCCTACTGGGAATATATCCTGAAGAACTCAAATCACTCTATAAAAAAGATACCTGCACACATATGTTTATCGCAGCATTGTTCACAATAGCAAGAACCTGGAAGCAACCATGCTGTCCATCAAAAGAGGACTGGATTAAAAAAATGTGGTACATATACACAATGGAATACTATGCAGCCATAAAAAAGAACAAAATCATGAATTTCGCAGCAACCTGGATGGAACTAGAGTCTATAATACCAAGTAACCTCTCACAGAAACAAAGACCTGAGTATCACATGTTCTCACTCATATAATAGACCTTGAACATCCAATGTAATACTATAAGAAAATGATTGACAGTAGTGGGAAACTATGGGGGGGAGGGAGATGGGATTAACAGTAGCAAATATCTGTCTGAGGACAGGGAAACACCTCTTATCAACAGTGTGTCTGAATGAAACCTATTTGTATACCTAACCTTAACTGTACCCCACATCATAATAAAAAATATTGATTAAAAAATTTTAAAAAGAGAGAAATGAAAAAAAAATCAGAAAACAAAAATCAAGTAAGAAACAAAGCTGCCTGTCAATACAGATGCAGGAACATTAGGCATGTGAGTAATAATGATAATGGGTTGACAAAAGTGCATAATTATGGGGTAGAATAAGATGAGTTGAGAACTAGAGGTCAGTTCACAGAGGCACTTTTAGACCCAGAAAACCACAGGGCTTTGAAGCTTGTTGGCAAAGGATAAAGATTATAAGAGAAAATTCAACAATGCGAATGGGAGCAGATATCTGAGTAAGTTTTCCCAAAATGCATTTGCTTCTAAGATCATAAGCCAATTGCCGGAGAAATTACCACGTCATGACTGCCTCTCAGAAAATTCGTTTTCAAGTCTGCCTGACTCTAGCTCACTAATGGTATAATTCCCAGTGTAGACCAAATATGAGATCACAGTCCCTCCTCATTATTCTACTCTTGAAAAGATGGACATTATCAATAAATAGTTATTCCTTGAGGGACCAGGAAAGGACTAACTGGCCAAAAATGCTTTATGGAAATTGTACCATAGAAAGTGTCCACTTGGATGAATAAGCCTCTTTGGTAAAAAGGTAATTACAGGCCGGGTGCGGTGGCTCAGGCCTGTATTCTCAGCACTTTAAGAGGCCAAGGCAGGAGGATTGCTTGAGCCCCATAGTTCGAGACCAGCCTGAGCAACATAGCGAGACTTTGCCTCTACAAAAAGTATAAAAATTAGCTGGGCATGGTGGTGTGCACCTGTAACCACCAGCTACTCTGGAGGCTGAGGAGGAAGGAGTACCTAAACCCAGGAGATTGAGGCTGTGGTGAGCCGTGCTTACACCACCGTACTCCAGCTTGGGCAACAGAGACTCTGGTTTTCAAAAAAAAAAAGAAAGAAAGAAAAAGTCTATGCTCAGTGGCTCAGCCTATAATCCCAGCACTTTGGGAGGCCAAGGTGAGTGGATTGCCTGAGCCCACAGGTTCGAGCCCAGCCCAGGCAACTTGACGAGACCTCGTCTTTACAATAAATCAAAAATTAGCCGGGCGTGGTAGCACACGCCTGTAGTTCTGGCTACTTGGAAGGCTGGGGTGGAAAGAACGCCTGAGCCCAGCAGGTCTATGCTGGCATGGCCGAGAACGTGCCACTGCACTCCAGCCTAGGCGACAGAATGAGACTCCGGCTCAAAAAAAAAAAGAAAGGAAGAAAGAAAAGAAAAAAGGCAATTACACTAAGGAATGAAAATACTATTGGCCTCTCAGTCATTCACACTTTAAAGTCAGTCAACCACACGGTTTCCTTCTTACTAACTAGAAGAACTCAGTTTCTCTCGGGAAATGAGAATATTGACAGCAGGGGGCATAGCCTCATAGCATATTTGGGAAGAAGGGGGGTCCCCTCAGCAGTAGAGATACAGAGTCCAAGAGAATGGGGGGCAGAGACTGATGGGGAGGACCCCATTGATGAAAGTTTTATCGTGAAGGGGTTTTCCTCTGTCAAAGAACAGTTCCAGACCTGACCCGCAAGTTCAGCAATAAATCACTTCTCCTTCAGAGAGGAGGAGACACAGCGTGTGGCTGGGGAAAGGAAGGGACTTTCTCTTTTCCAAGAATGAGAGACTCTACTGAGGAAGTTTTCTCTGGCACTCATAGAAAGACTGGAAGATTTGTTCTCTTTTAAACCTCAGAAACTTGCACAACTGGGCAATACCGGCTGTGCCAGTAACTGGTCCAAGGTGACTATTCTTGCGTGGCCATCCAATGAGTGAGGACATTAGAATTCCGTTCTTGCCTAATATGTTTCACAGAAATTTCAGTTGTAGGAAATGAAAGTGACCGTTGGGGAGGATCTGGACTTTGTATATTATGGAAACTGTCGCCTGCCTGGCACACGGCCACCTCCTCCACTAAGCCAGTTCGGAAAGGTAGCAGGGCGGGAGGAGAGGGAGAATGGGAAGAGAGCAGTAACCAACAAGCACCTACTGCATGACAGACACGTGTTTTCAGTCCACCGTTTATTCAGCATGCCCTTTCTGTCAGGCATAGTGCTAGCTGCTGAAGTTAACAGCAAGCAAGTCCTGGTATCTGCCCTCCAAACACTCACAGTCTAGTGGAGAAGAGATAAATGGAACAATTCCAGGTGGGCATCACAAGCAGCAAAACACTTGAGGCAGAAGTCTCTCTCCCGCTCCCCCCCCCCGGACTATTGTCACCATTTAGCAGAGGGGATGCCAGAGAAACCAAGAACACAGTCAGGGTTTGACTGTCAGACATCTCATTCCAAAACCTGTGCTCTTTCTATCAAATGAAGTGTTTGCCATGGGCAAGAGGCCAAGGTGAGAGACTGAATAAAAATGTGCTCTTTCTAAAGAATTGTATACCGTCAATGGCGAAGAGCTGTACAAATAGACTTGCCATGAGCAGTAGAGTCCAAAGCCACAGGATGATGGCAACCTTTCTTAGCGATCTATCACAGAAACAAAGAACCAAATACTACATGTTCTCACTCATAGGTGGGACCTGAACATTAATCCCAAAAGCACAAGGGAGGGATCAGAAGTCGCAGGACACTGCCAGGGGAGGGAGGAGTAACAAGTAACAAGTAACAACATCTAGGATATCTTATCCTAAACCAGGGGAAGTGGGGACCGGTTGGAGGCCCAAAATTCACCTGCACGTACATTACTTACGTAGCTAATCCTGATTTGTACTCCATATGTTTATAATAAAGAAAAGGAAAGAAAGACAAGGAAACCCTGGCCTCACCCTCACTAGGTGGGTGGACTTAAGCATGCATTCAGTGTTTCTGGGCCTCAGTTTCTTGGGAATGTTACCTTTTTAAGGGGCTGTTGAAAAGATTAAATTAGATGACAGAGGTAAACAGCAGTCCGAAATCTGGAATCTGGAGTCTGAGGTTTGAAGTTTAAATCTGGAGTTCAAAATTGGAGCTCTGTTGTTTGGAGTCTGGAGTCCAAAGTTCAAAGTCTGCCATCTGTCTTCTGTTGGCTATTGTCTAGACTCTATTGTCTGGAGTCTGTATTCTGAAGTCTGTTGTCTGTTGTCTGGAGCCTGGAATCTGAAGTAGTCTGACTAAAACTAAAATGGTCTTTAAACTAAAAGTCATTACTTTCATGCTTATTGGAATTTTTGTTACGCAATTGAACACAGTTCAAAGCGTGCTGGTAGGAACAGGGAAGCAGGAAGAATGTAGATTAAACTCTTTTGATTCCCATCTTGCCTTTTCTTCTGCTGGAATCACTTAACTTTGGATATTTGATTTCTTAATCTGAGAGCAGCTTTAACTTGCTATGAAAACACATTGTGGCTGGACTCAGTGGCTCAGTCTGTAATCCCAGCACTTTGGGAGACCAAGGCAAGTAGATTGCCTGAACCCGTGGGTTTGAGACCAGCCAAGGCAACTTGGCGAGACCTCGTCCCTACAATAAATAAAAAATTATCCGGGTGTGGTAGCGCACGCCTGTAGTTCCGGCTACTTAGAAGGCTGAGGCGAAAGGATCATCAAAGCCCCGCAGTTCGATGCTGGGGTGACTGCAAGCATGCCACTGCACTCCAGCCTGGATGACGGAGTGAGACTCCAAATCAAAAGAAAGAAAGAGAGGAGGAGGGAGGGAGGGAGGAAGGAAAGAAGAAAGAAAAAGAAAATACATCGTATTTTGCACAGCAAAGGAAACAATCAATAAATTAAAATAACCCACAAGATGGGAGAAAAAATTGTAAATTATATATATAGTAAAAGGTTAACATCCAAAATATATAAGCAATTCATACATTTCAATAGCAAAAAACAAATAACTCAGTTAAAAATGGGCAATGGACATGAAAAGACATTTTTCCAGAGGTGTCATACAAACTGCCAACAGGTATATGCAATGTTCAACATCACGAATCATCAGGAAAATGTGAGAGATCACCTCACACCTGTTAAGACAACTGTTATCAAAAAGTCAGAAGATAACAAGTGTTGACAAGGATGTGGAAGAAAGGGACCCTTCTACACTCTTGGTGGGAAGTCTGCCGTCCGTGGTCTGGACAGACAGTGCAAATTAGTACAACCATTATGAAAAACAGTATGGAGCTTCCTCAAAAAATTAAACATAGAACTACCATACAACCCAGCAACCCCTCTTCTGTTGGGAGCCAGCCTTGGAGGTCCACATGATTGACAGGGTCCCAGTGGGCCGAAGACCCCGGGCCGCAGGGCGAGCCCAGGAAGCTGAGGCCCTTCTGTCTTCCACCTTTGCTGTTTGATACGGCTGAAGAAATTCTGTGAAGTCGTGGAAGAAGAAAATGGCATGTTTATGCGAAGTACTCACACCTAACCTGAGAATGTCATGGTTCATTTTCCCATTTTCCCACTATGCCGCTTGGCCTTTTCTAATATATGCAAGAGTTAAACTCTGAAGCACATCAAGAATGCTTTCTTTCACTTGGTTATAAGTTACTAGATATTGCTTGAGTAAAAAATGATATAAGTATATTCACTCCTTATTTGATTTAGAATTATGCAGCTTAGTGTTTAAGACATACGGTTTTTTAGAAGTACAAGTTTATGGTAAGTTCATTATGAGCTCATTATAAGTTCTAACACTTATCTAGGAGTTATGTAGGTGATTTATAACACTGTCTTCACAGACTTAGGATAAAGATTAATCGTTAAGGTTTTTACTTAATTCTATAGTTAAATTTTAAGTAAACATTTATAGAGTGGGTTTTCACTGAATTCATAATATACTAATTAGATACTTTTATGATAATTAACTAAATACAGAAAGCAACCTTGGGGGCCTGGGAAATGTCATTAAAAGCTTCTTTTGAGTTTTCTTTAGAAATAAACACTGCAGGATAAGAGAAAAGTAATGAAGACACCTGGACAAGAAAGGCGATTACAAAAGCTTTGAAGGTCGTAAAAGCCCAAAAAGAGAAGAACTGCTACATGAAGAACCATGCACCTGGGAACTTTCTTGAAGCACTTCAAGGACTGTAATTTGGGACTCTTTTGAAGAAAGTTGCTGGCAGTGCTATTCTAGACATGATAATTGTTTTATCCATGTATTAATCATAATTGGTAAATGTAATATCATACAAGTTTATATAATCAATATACATATGTATGAGGGTTGACAAAAATTATTAGGCTCTGGTTATGTTTAACAAGGTTTTTACTTAGTGTCATTAATTAAGTCTTAGTGCTATAGTTTTTTATAGCTACTTTGAAGATTGTTTTAAGTTCATAAGTTTAAGTTCACACAATGATAAAGCTGGTGCCTCAAAGATAATAATAATTGCTCCACCGCCTATCTTAAGACAAAGATGTTTTCCAGGAGGTTGCCAAGCATAAGGGAAAACAGCCAAATCGCCATTATCCTAAACTTAAAAGCTCATTGGCAATTTGCAACCATAATAATGTTAGTTGTGTTAGTTTTATTTCATTATGTTTCATTCACTTTATATGTTTATCCAGAGTAAAGATTAGTGTATGTATTTTCACAGTAAGTGACTTTCATAGTTATTCTTTAAATGCTAGCCACTGTTGTTTGGTCAAGTTAATGGGTTTCATGTTCCTACTACCACTAGGTGCAATCTATAGTTTTGTACTAGTGATTTTAAGGCTTTTTAATTAGACTAGTGATGTGGAACCGAAATCAAAGTAAACCTTGTATGCATTATGTTTAGTTTAAGTGAAACTCCTTTTACACTTATCTCAAGACTCATTAACTGAAAGTAGATACTGTTTTTGGCTTATTCATTTCTTCTAAAGACCGCTAAATGGTGGTAACTTTTAAAACATATGTACGTGAAGGAATTTTCTTTGTGTTGCCCCTTTTGCAAGTGCTATAAAAGCTTTCTGTTAACTAATAAAGGATGTCATCTGTTCAGGAAGCAGGTGTCCGGGAATATTGTGTCCGTCTTTCGCCTATCCGTCTCTCCTTCAGGAGATCTCACGACCTGGCAAAAGGGGCTGGACCCCTAAACTCTTCTGGGAATATACCTAAAGGAAATGGAAATCCATATGTCAGACAAATGCCTACACTCTGATGTTTATTACAACCTTATCACAATAGCCAAGACATCAACTCAAAGATATCAATAGATGAATGAAGAAAGAAAATGTGGGATATATACACAATGGAATACTATTCAGCTTTAAAAAAGAAGGAAATCCTGCCATTTGCAGCAGCATAAATGAACCTGGAGGACGTTATGTTAAATGAAATAAACCAGGCACAGAAAAACAAATGTCACTTACATGTGGAAGCTAAAAACAGTCAGATTCGTAGAAACTAAGAGTAGAACTGTGGTTACCAGGGGCCAAAGGGTGGGAGAACAGGAGGATGTTGGTGAAAGTGTACAAACCTTTAGTTATGAGATGAATAAGTTCTGAAGGGCCTATTGTATACAGTGTAGTGACTACTGTTAATAACAATATATTGTATACTTGAAATGCACTAAAAGAGTAGACCTTAAGTGATCTTACCACACACACGCACACAAAGGTAACTATGTGACGTGATGAATTTGTTTATTAGCTTGACTGTAGTAATCATTTCACTACACACACACACACACTACACATTGTACACTTTTTTGTTTTGTTTTGTTTATTTGAGTTGGGGGCCTCTCTTTGTCACCCAGGCTGGAGTGCAGCGCCATGCTCACAGCTCACCACAGCCTTGACTTCCTTGGCTCAGGCGATCATCCATCCCATCTCAGCCTTCTGAGCAGCTGGGACTACAGGTGTGTACCACCAAACCCAATTATTTTTAATTTTTATTTTTTGAGACAAGTTTTCACTATGTTGCCCAGGCTGGTCTCGAACTCCTGGGCTCAAGCAATCCTCTCACCGTGGTCTCCCAATGTGCTGGATTACAGGTGTGAGCTACTGCAGCATCTGCCCCGCACATTTCAAATATATACAATTTTTGTGAAGCATGCCTCAACAAAGCTAAAAAACAAGAAAAAAGCATTTATAAAAATGATGGAAAAGGTCACTTGCAAATGAGAGTTGTTAAAATACTGGATGCTTATGCACTCCGGAAGCTTTACAGAAAAGCAGATCGTGGTATAATGTGCCTTTCTTTATGTTCTTCTTGGATTTAAGTCAAAGCATATGTATGTATTTTATATAACTGAGTCTGTTTTATTTCTGAAAGTACTCCACTTAGTACTTTGTGTGTGCGTAATGTCATCCTATTCTTAGTGACCTTTGGGTTATTCCCAGTTTTCCAGACTTTTCTGGGCTGTGAAAAGGCCTAGTTATAGCTATATTTAATTGTCTTATTATTCCTTTGAAGGTAGATACGGTCTAAATAAGATACTATATGCTGAAAGTCCGGGTAAACAAATTCTTTCTGATTACACTAGAAACTATTGGTTGGTTGCCTCCCAACGTTCATTCTACCCAGAAACAAAACCTTGGGCAATGCGCCCAGCTAAAACTGAGAAATGATATTCTCAGTTTTCTTTGCAGTTGGGTATTGCCAATTGACTAGACAATCTCTGTACTCTAACCTAATGGATTTCATTTCAGACAGAGACCTTAGTGGTACTTTTTTCTGGACTGTTCGACAACACTTATACAACAATCAGCCTCAGAAAATAGAAAGTGTGTCTCTCTCTAGGGCAGAGAGCAGTTTTGTTTCACAGCTTTGGAAGATATAGCATCTCTTTCAGGAATATAGGGCAGCCTTGTTTACTGCCCAATTTGAAAGATTTTGGGGTCCCTAAGCACAGGATTCCTCTCCTATAACACAATCCACTGTGTGTGCACATGTCAACTGGCCCTTTCTGCATTGCCCAGTGGGAATCTGGGGTCAATGAACCAGTACAAAATGTTGATAGTCTAGCTGCTGCTATTAAATGGCCGTCACCTCTGACCCAGAAGACCTGTGTCTTCTGCCAGTATCCATGAAACTGTATCAGGCTAACTGGTTAGCTTGACAGTAGGCTTCACTGCTCATCACAAGGGTGTGCTAGTTTCCTATGGCTGCTGTAACACATTTCCACAAATTTAGTGGCTTAAAACACAAAGTTAGTGTAGTTCTGGAGATCAGACATCCAAAATGGGTCTCACTAGACTGAAATCAAGATGCTAGCAGAGCTGCATCCCTTTCTAGAAACTCCAGGGATGAATCTGTTTCCTTGCTCTTACTACCTTCTAGAAGCTTCTTTGGCTTATGTGTCTCCTTCCCCAATCTTCAAAGCCTACATAATAACTTCAGATTTCTCTCTGACTTGACTCTGACTCGCTGGCCTTTCTCTTCTATTTATACTTTACACTTATCATCACACTGGTTCTACATGGATAATCCAGAATAATCTCTCCATCTCAAAATCAACTGGCTAGCATCTTTAACTGTATTTGCAACCTTAATTCCTCCTTGTCACATACTATGATGTTCATGTACCTCCCACAATTCATGTGCTGAAACTTAATCACCAATGTGATAGTATTCAGAGGTAGGCTCTTCACAAAGTGATTAATTCACGAGGGTGGAGTTCTCATGGATCAAAATCTTATTAAAAGGGTTTGAGACAGTGGGCTTGCTCTTTTCTGATTCTGTCTTGTGAAGACACAGCATTTGCTCCTTTTTTGCTCTTCTATCCTTTCTACCCTATAAGGACACCACATTTGTCCCCTCTGGAGGATGCAGCAACAAGGTGCCATCTTGAAAGCAGACAGCAGCTCTCACCAGACACCAAATTCACTGTCGGCACCTTAATCTTGGACTTCCTGGCCTCCAGAACCATGAGAAATAAAATTCTATTATATATAAATTATCCAGTTTGTGGTATTTTGTTACAGCAGTACAAATGGACGAAAGCACCCCATAACATACCATATTCACAAGTTTCAGAAATTAAGATGTACATCTTTGGGAGACCAAAATTCTGCCTACCACAAAATGGCATTAGAGAATTCCAGAAGTATGATTATGCTAGTTGATAGAGGAAACCCACTCTTCAATATAGCATTTGGCATAAAACTTGCACATATTTGAGTCTAGTTGTCGCTTAATCTCTTCTGTTGCCTAGGAGAATCCTAATCATCAGTATATAATAAATCTTTTTAGCATATTTCTAAAGTTGCCTATGTAAGAAATGGTTCTTCTACAAAACAAGGCCTTTTTTGGTGACTTTAATTTTGAGGTTCTTTGAAACTCCCAGTTTGCACTGACTTCGTGTACATTATGTAGCTTACATTTTAAGTCAGACTATTCCAAAACCTACTCTCCAAGTTGGTGAAAATACTAATAGCCAATTCCTCATGATACAGTAAGACCAAAGGAATTTTTGTTTCGTTTGTATGGGTGGGAAAGTATTCCTTTTATTTATATTATTATATTTATTACTTTAGCATAAATTTAGTTCTCTCATGGGTCAGTAATAACCTTTTGGCAGATTTTTAGTTGCTGTAGACTTTTCAATGCATGTTATATTAGCACACATAATATTTAATATATTTAATTTAATATATTTAATTTAATATATTAGTACACATAATATTTAATGTGCACACATTATATACTATAATTAACTCATGGGCAATTCTCTTCTTCTTAAGCAAAATGAAGTTCTTTCCAATTTATTCATCCAATAAATATTTATCAAGGACCTACTATGAACAACAATGGTCTAAATGCTAGGAATACAAAAGTGAACAAAACAAACTCTCTTCCCTCAGGGAGCTTAATTCTAGTTAGGGAAGTAGGGAGACAATATGGCAGCCATGGTTTAGCTGGGTTCTCTGCTCAGGGCCTCATCAGGCTACAGTCCTAGTATTGGCTGCAGGTGTGATCTATCTTATCAGAAGCTAGACTTGGAAAGATTCACTTCCATGCTCTCTCAGGTTGGCAGACTTTATATCCCAAAACTGTAGCAGAAGAATTTCCTTTCCTTCTTGAAGTTACTATACTGGAGACTATCTGACGTTTCTTAGCACTTAGCCTTCTCAAAAATGACCACTTACTTCATGACCACTTGCTTCTTCAAAGCCAGCAGCAAAATTCTCATATAAGATAATCTGATCTTGGGGGTGATGACTCATCACCTTTGCCACATGCTATTAGTTAGAAAGTCACAGATCCTTCCCACACTCAAGAGGAGAGGTTATATAAGGACAAAAACACCAGGATGCAGGGAAAAGGGAACACTCTAGGGTCTGTCTGTGACATTCAGGAACCCAGGATGATCCAGCTGTTTGTACAAAGGAGATGCTCAAACATGGCTTCACCTAACCACGATCCCACCACATGTCCAGAAGGCAGAGGGATGGAAATGTTTGGTCAGAAGCATGAATGACCTCCACAGACAAACAAATAAACATGCACTATGCTAAGTGGTAATAAATACTATGGAGTAAACAAAATAGTGTAAGAAGAAACTGGGTAGCAGGTGGGAACGTGTATTAGTCAGGATGGGGTTCAGTTATGCTGCTGTAACACACACAGAGTCCACTGCCATAGGTCTCAGGGGAAATTTTCCTTTACATAGTGACTGAGTAATTTAGGCTGATGTCAGCTGCACCATCCTGTGACCCAACCATCTGGGACATGTGTCCTGCTCTGTTGATGCAGTAAGGAGTCAAACATTAATATTATACACTGACTCTCAAGTGCTTCAACCCAGAAGTGACACCTGTGATTTTTGCTCAAACTCGTTGCTCAAAGCAATCATGGGCAAGGAAGTACAATCTGCTGTGGCTACATGCAGGGAAGTGCTTGCTGATAAGGTGATATTTGGATAGAAACCTGAAGGGAGTAAGTGTCATATGCGTACCTAGGGATGCATATTTTAGGCAGAAAGAACAGCAAGTGCAAAGTCTCTGAGGACAGAGCATTCTGGAACACCTCACAGATGACCAGGAAGTCACTGTGGCTGGGGTCAAGCAAGAGAGAAGGACATTGGCAGAAGGTAAGGAAGTGGGGAGTAAGGTCATGCTGCGGTACTCAGGTGTCATGGAACACCAAGGCTGTACCTTGAAGTGGAAGTGGACCATTCCAAACATATTGGAAATGACCATTCCTGGTTGCTCTGTTGAGAATCAGGTATATCAATTGTTTGTCTTTCAAACCAAAAGCTCCCCAATCCAACCTCAGTTGGGTGGGGCAGAAGAGCTCTCTTAGAACCCTGACTTTCTCGGGCAGGGATGCCTTTTCATGGATCTCTGGTTATGAGGTCTTTGAATTGTTTTACTTACTTTCAGAATGTATTCATTCTACATTGCATCTTGAATAGTTGTTGGGCAGAGACTGCATACCCAGATATACTAATTTTTGTTTTTTACTCAAAGTCTCATGGCCACCACAGGCTCGACCTGCTGGTCTCAGGTGATCCTTCCACCTCAGCCTTCCAACTAGCTGGGACTACAGGTGCGCACCACCATGCCTGGCTAATTGTTTGATTTATTGTAGAGGTATGGTTTCACCAAGTTGCCCAGGCTGGTCTTGAACCCCTGGGCTCAGGCAGTCTTCTCACCTCTGCCTCTCAAAGCACTGGGTTTACAGGTGTGAACCACTGTAAAATGTTGGCCCCACTTGGAAATGCCACCTTTCAGTCGTGGATTTCTTTTTATCATATAGGATAGCAGGGTATCGGCATTTGATTGTCTCATTCTGAATCACAGGCTGGAAGAGCAGTCTCCATTTGAACCTGCCACTCTGTGGCAGATGAGGAGAACAGGGACGAAGGGACTATATGGAGCTTGTTAAAGCTTCTCTTGGAAATTGGCACATTGTCACTTCTGTCCATACTCCATGGCCAAGCTAAGACATTGGACCAAGTCAGATAATGGGGCAAGGAGAATATCCCACCCACAGAGAGGTACTGCTTCTCCCAGGAGAGGAAGCATGAACACCATCTGTCATGGTCAGAGCGCTATGAGGAGATTATGGGCACAGAGGCGAGGATTAGAGCTGAGCGTGAAGGAGTGCGCTTATGAGAGAGCAGGAAGAAGACCCATAGCCTGGTCATGGCGTGACTTACCACAGGGGAGTGGGGAGACCAGGAGAGGAGTCAGAAGAGAAAGGGTGATGAGGAGCAAAAGCAGAGCCTCAGAGTCACAGAAAGTGTGACACAGGAAAGGATCCTAAAAGAGAGCTGGTCTTCAGGGTCAGCTCTGTGGAGAAGGGAAGGAAGAAGAGTTTCCACTTGCCTTGATGTGAGATGCCAGATCCCATGGAGGAATGTCTCAGAGTCACTGACTTCCTGTTTCAAGTGCCCAGGAAATGGTAACAGGAACAAGGCAAAGAAATACCCACAGCTCAGCTTCCATCTTTTGCTGATGTGGCCTTCTCAGCCACATCACACACTGATGTGCGTAGACCATTGTCCAGTTATTCATCCACTGGCCTTTCATGAAGTCCCTTCCATGGGCCAGGCACTGTGCTGGGCATTGCGGGGGGGAAGGTAAGTTTAACTCAGGAAGTGACTGACACGAGGTGCTTGAGTCAGTAACTATGCCAAAAGCAGAACGGTCAGTGATGACTGAGAGAGCAAGGGACCCTTCCCTGAGCCCCCAGGTCTTACTTCAGTGACTGAGGACTGACAGGGTCCAGCCTAGGTCTCTCTGCCCCCTGTCTACACCTGTATGTTAGGCCAGCTTGTCCAACAGAAAAACAGAGGGAAACAAAACAGAAGAATTCAAACATTGTGTTCTAACAATAATGTGGGGTTGTGCCACCGTTTGTTTTCTTGGTAACAAAAGACACAGCTGAGTCCTCAGCAAGCTGATTAATAGCCACTGGCTCAGTCTGGGTTTCATAACACATCAAAGAGCTCTGTGGTCATATTTTCTCTTGGGGGAGACCAGCTATCCTGGTTTCCTCAGAACTATCCTGGTTTTAGTCTTGAAATTCATTCACCTAAGTATCTGGGGCGATTGATCAGCACTCAGCATCATCCTCTTCCTGTAGATTCTGAGAGCATTAATGTGGCAAAAACATGCATTTCAGCATCAGACAAATTCAGGTTCAAATCCTTGTATGTGCCATGTCACTTACAAGTTGTGCCATAGGGAAATTACTCAATATTTCATAACATAGATAATATTCACCTCATGTGCTTGTTACAAGGTTCTACCTCACCAGACACCCACTTCCCGCTTGCTCATCAGTTCCATGTCGCTGGCCTCCATGCTCTTTCTCAGACATGCAAAACTCAGCTACGCCTGTAATCTCAGCACTTAGGAAGGCTGAGGCCCTTAGGATTGCTTGGTTCCAGGAGTTCGAGACCAGTCTGGGCAACATAGCAAGACCTTGTCTCTACAAAAAATAAAAAATTTAGCCATGTGTAGTGGTGTGCACCTATAGTCCCAGCTACTCAGGAGGCTAAGGCAAAGGATCACCTGAACCTGGAAGGTTGAGGCTGTGGTGAGCCGTGATTATGCCACTGCACTCCAGCCTGGGTGACAGAGTGAGATTCTGACTCAAAAAAAAAAATAATGCCAAGATCATTCTGCCACTTCACACTTTCTGTTCCTTCTGTCTGGAAGGCTTGGATCTTCCCAAGTGGGCTCTTCCTTGCCATTCAGGTCTCTGCTTAACTGCTACTTCCTCAGTGAGGTCCTCCCTGATCACTCACTCAGGATTACCTCTCCCAGCACTCCCAGGTGCTCCTTGTCTTATCTTCATTTTATTTTCTTCTTAGTGCTGAATATTCCTAGCCCGAGATAGACAGCCTTTTCAAATGCCTCCAGTGATCCCCACTTCCTGGGATTCAAGCCCTGTGTAGGCTCCTTCCCTTGAGTGGGCCACCTAGAGACTTGGTCCTAACAATAGAATCTGGCAGAGTGATGGGATGTCACTTTGAGATTTGACCATTAAAGACTGTGACATCCGTGTTGCAGGCTCGCTCTCTCTCTCTCTCCTCACTTGCTTGCTCTGATGAAGTTATCTTCCATGTTGCAAGCTGCCCTAACAGAGCTAATAGAGATGTACATGTAGCCAGGTGTTGGGGGTAGCCTGCAACCAAACCCATCAAGAAACTGAATCTTGCCAACAACCACATGAATGAGCTTAGAAGCCAATTCTTCCCCAGTTGGACCTTGAGATGACTGCAGACTTGTGAGAGAAAGAGGACCCAATGAGGCAGAGGACCCACTTAGACTGTACCGCAATTCCTGACCCACAAATATGATGAGATAATAAATGTTATGGTTTTAAGTCACTATGTTTTGGCATTGTTATGCAGTAATCGATAGCTAATACATTGATGTGCAATTTATTTCCTCTTGTAGAATACTAGCACCATGGGAGAAGGGGCTATCCCTGTTGGGTTCACTTTGGTATGCCTAGAGCAAAAAACAAAATCTAGCACATAATAGGTACTTACTTTTACTAAATGAGCAAACCATAAGGGCACAGGCTGCATACAGGACATGTAAGAACAAAGGAAGTAAGTCTTTGCTGAATGAATGAATAATTTAAGAGACCAATTAAATGTGAGGAAGATAAAGAAAAGAGAGAGTGTCTGAGCTTCCTAATCTTTCATCATTGCTAGGGTGAAGTGTTGAAAACTTAATCCCCATTGGAAGTATTGAGAAGTGGGATATTTAGGAGGCAATCAGACAGATTAATGAATTAATGCCATTATCATGAAAGTAGGTTAGTTGTCATAGGTGTGGGCTACTGATAAAAAGGATGAGTTTGACCCAGTTTTCTCTCTCTGCCTTGTGTGCTTGCTTCCACCATTCACCCTTCCACCATGGGATGACACTCTCAATATACCAGCACCAAGCTCTTGGACTTCCCAGTCTGCAGAATCATGAGTAAAATCAACTCATTTTCTTTATAAATTATCCATTCTGCAGTCTTCTGTTATCTCAGCAGAAAATGAAATAAGATGATTATCAAGCGGTTAGGTCTCGCTTGTGGGCTCCAAAATGATTGAATGAATAAGTTAGCACATGAACAAATCAGGCATAGATTTGGGTTGAGCATAGATTGGAAATGATAAGGCACAAGTTACCACTAAAATGTCTAATGGGCATTCAGAAGTAAGTCTAACTTTTCACAGAGAATCAAGTGAGAAAAGAAGGTTCCAGAATAGCAAGTATCCTTCATCCTTGTAAAAGTAAACACAAAAACCCAAGTCTGGAAGGAAAGACAGTCATGTGCTACATAGTGATGTTTTGATCAACAATGAACCACATAACAACAGAGGTCCCCTTAGGTTGTAACGGAACTGAAAAATTGCTGCCACTTAGTGATACCTTTGCCATCCTAACATCATAGAGTAACACGTTACTCACATGTTGGGGGTAATGCTGGTGTAAACAAACCTACTGCACTGCCAGTTGTTTAAAATATAGCTCATATATGCACAGTACATAATACTTGATAATGATAATAAATGACTATGTTATTGGTTTATGTATTTACTATACTACATTTTTTATCATTATTATTTTAGAGTGTACTCCTACTTATTTTTTTAAAAGTTAACTGTAAAACAATCTCATGCAGGTCCTTCAGGAGGTATTCCAGAAAAAAACATTGTTATCACAGGAGATGAAAGCTCCATGCATGTCATTGCCCCTGAAGACCTTCTAGGGGGACAAGATGTGAAGGTGGAAGATGGTGATACTGACGATCCTGACCCTGTGTAGGCTCACGTGTGTTTGTGTCTTAATTTTTAACAAAAAAAAAATTTAAGTTAAAAAAAAGTAATTAAAAAATAGAAAAAAGCATATAGAATAAGAATGCAAAGAAAGAAAATATATGTTTTATAGCTGTACAATGTGTTTGTGTTTTATGCTAAGTGTTATTACCAAAAGAGTCAAAAGTTTATGAAGTAAAAAAGTTATAGTAAGCTGAGGTTAATATATTATCAAAGAAAGAAAAATATTTTTATAAATTAAGTGTAGCCTTAATGTACAGTGTTTATAAAGTCTATAGTTGTGTACAGTAATGTCCTAGACCTTCTCATTCACTCATCACTCATTCACTGACTCGACAGAGAAACTTCCAGTCCTGCCAGCGCTATTCATGGGAAGTGCCCTATACAGGTATACTAGTTTTGATATCTTTTGTATCATCTTTTTACCTTACCTTTTCTATGTTTAGATATCCAAATACTCCCCATTGTGCTATAATTGCCTACAATATTCAGTAAATAAACATGCTGTACAGGTGTGTATCATGATAGCAATAGGCTATACCGTCTACCTCGGTGTATGGTAAGCAGCACCATCTAGGTTTGTGGAAGAGCACTCTGATGTTTGCACAGCGAGGAACTCATATAACAATGCATTTCTCAGGAAGCATCCCCATCACTAAGTGACACATGACTATGTACCAAAATAGGTGTATCTGGGTGACTGGTAGCATTGCGGTGATTTTAAATGTTTTCCTTTTGGTTATTTATATTTTCTACAACCGACAGAACAAGCAATAAGGGTATTTCCACCTAGTCTTAAAAAGCAGAGAAAGAGGGCCTGGCTCGATGGCTCAGCCTGTAATCCCAGCACTTTGGGAGCCTTAGGCAAGTGGATTGCCTGAGCCCATGGGTTCGAGACCAGCCCAGGCAACTTGGCGAGACCTTGTCAGTACAATAAATCAAAAATCAGTTGGGCGTGGTAGCACATGCCTGTAGTTCTGGTTACTTGGAAGACTGAGGCGAAAGGATTGCTGGAGCTCAGCAGGTCAATGCTGGGTGGCCATGAGCAAGCCACTACACTCCAGCCTGGGCAACAGAGTGAGACTCCAACACACACACACACACACACACACACACACACACACACACACACACACACACGCACACGCAGAGAAAGAGCTTACAATGGATTTAAGAGACAGTATCCTCAGAGAGGTCACTAACAAGATGGGGTGACGAGGTAACCCAGTGAGAGGAGCAGAGAGAGGACAGTGGCCATTGTGAGCAAGCCCCTGGGTCATTTCAAGCAGAATTTCTGGCTAAGAGAAAAAGCATGTGGTTTTGACTGTCAGTGGCATGCCACCTCCCAGGCTGCCATGCTCACTCTGCCTCATCCCAGTAGCTTGCTTCCTCTGTAATCTTCCTCAGACCTTCCTTCAGAGTCGATTTCCCACCAGCACACTGGCCCAGGCTTCATTTTTCACCCACCTGCGTGTCTACTGCCTCCTGCCAGCATCCAGCGTCCCCAGCCCCTTGAAGCAGCCTGGCGCTCAAAAGCTAGAATCATATCACACAATCGTTTTGAACACCCTTCTTGTCTTAGTACATGGAGTCATGAGCTTCAAGTTGCCTCTGTCTTCAACTCAACTCCCAGCAGAACTCTTTCACTTCCCCATCAGGAAGCCAATATTTTACCTCAAGATAACTATTATCCGTTCTTCACAGTTCTGCTTCAGAATTAATTCAATGGTGAGCCCATTCGTGGCAACACAGCTTTCAGGCTGTGGCAAATTATTTTTGAAGGACTGTTTAGTGGTTGACGTGTATTGTCCCTATTCACTTATAAAAAGCCACAGAGGGCATACACACCACATTTGTAGAGTCAGGTTAAGCTCCTAACTGGGTCATGAATTCAGCAGCTGTGTTGTGAGTCTAGTTCTTCCAGTGTATGAATATCTGGAAGGCAGGGTGTTGGGTACCACAGAGAAATGGAACTCAATTTTTTAGGAACTTCCAAGGCATAACTAAAGTGCCACCACTTCAAATCACAATAAGGGCCAGGTACTATTGGCTGCTCTGGGGTTTAGAGACCAAAATCTCTCCAACAAGGTTTTTAAAAATAATAAAACTTTCTCCAAAATTGTGTATATGTGGTTAAATATAAGTAGTGCTCAACAATATCCTGTTCTATTCTTTTAAGGATACATGGGAGCCTCTATTTTCCAGCTTCCTTCTCTCTTGAGTGCCATCACATGACCAGGTCTGACCAATGGGTTGTGAGCTGAAAAAATATACTATATATCATTGCTGAGCCAAGCATAAGGGAGTGGGTTGAGTATGCCATATGCTTTCTTCTGTAGTTGAAAACAGGGAGACCTATTGTGGGGATGCCACAGTCACAAGGGTCAAGTGACCTGGATTTCTGAGTCACACCAGGGACAGTTGTCCTGGAGCATTGTCTAAGCCTGTTTGGGGATTAATTTGTTACTGCAGTATAGGCTAGTGCTTTAGTTTGCATGTGTCTTTCAGAAATTCTGTGTAGGAAACTTAATTCCCAATGCGACAGTGCTTGGAAGTGGGGTCTAATGAAAGGTACCTAATAGATAATGAGGGCTCTGCTCTCAAAAATAGATTAATGCCATTATGAAAAGGGCTCTCAGGAATGGGGTTTCTTTCTTGTACTCTTGCCCTTCTGCCTTCTGCTATGTGATGACACAGCAAGAAGTCTCTCACCAGACACCAGCTCCTTGTTCTTGGACTTCCCAACCTCCAGAACTGTGAGAAAATAAACTTTTTGTTTATAAATTACTCAGTCTATGCTATTCTGTTATAGCAGCACAACATGGACTAAGATGCCTAGTCTATTCTAATTGATACAAAATCAATTCTGAATTTGTCAATCAACAATTTGACACAGTTTGACTTGGTGAATTTTTTAAAAATGAAATAAGGTAGACAAACAAGTAATTGGCTCTCATCAGTAGAACTATGAATCCAGAATACATGATGGACTTGGAAGCCTGACCTCACCAGTCACTGGTTCCTCTTGTTGCAAGGGTTTGTTTTGATATTGAATTATAGACTAAGTGATCATATTTCTCCCACTATTACAGACTACTCAATCCCAGGGTCGTAGCACTGAGTCTGTTATTTCAATCATTTTTAGGTTCTAAATAAGTTATACATCTGCAGTGAATAAGTAAATACCCAATTAGCCAGATTAAATGCCACTGGTTAAAGTTTTTCTTTGTTTTTGTTGTTTTGTTTTATTTCCTAAAGAAGTTTCCTTTTAAAATGATTGGTTGAAATCCAAATTTATTCTATCTTACTGACTTCCTCTCTGAACTGCAGCAGGAGCAATAAATTGTTCAAATGTCTGGGGCACACATAAATAATTATTTGAAATGTTAACTTGAGTTTACAAAAATATGGTATTTGTATTTTAACAAAACTATAATTTAACTGTGACTTTTATAATACCTGTCCACCATTTTGATTAATCAGACTGCCATGCATTGTGCCTATTGGCTATACTAGTATTTAAAGACATTCTTCTATGCCTTTAATCCTAGCCCAAGTAATTACTGCATACCTTGTTTTATAGGAATTTTATTAGAAAATGCTTACTGAAAGTTTCACATTGCTTTTGCCTTTAAACTATATTATATTCTTTTATAACATAAAGGACATTTTATTAGGGCTTTAGCATTTGTTTTTAAGATACTTTTTACCACTAATAAATAAAATACACTTTCCCTTAATATGCAATTAAAAATTTTAGGGGGAGGCGAGGTGATAGTTGTAACGCATGCCTAAAACAGATAATCCCCCTCCTCCAAAAAAAGGGAAAAGTGAGACTCACTCACCATTCTACCCACCTGATGGTGTACACCCACACCCCATGTGCAGTGTGGGGTCACACTGTCCGTAAACTTTGTATTCTGCTTCTTTCACTGCTTATGCCATTCTCTTACAATGATGTTGGGAGGCATCCTAGTTCTCCAGCATCTGTTTGTACCATGATTTAAACATTTTCCTCTTGGAAAACATTTACTTCCAGCTCATCACTGTTGTTTTTTTTTTTTTTTTTTTGAGTTGGAGTCTCACTCAGTCACCCAGACTGGAATGCAGTGGCCGCTTCCGGCCACCGCAGCCTCACCTGCTGGGCTCCAGTGATCCTTCCGCTTCAGCCTTCCGAGTAGCCAGAATTACAGGCATGCGCTACCACACCCGGCTGATTTTTTTATTTATTTATTGTAGAGATGAGGTCTCGCTGCCCAGGTGGGTCTCGAACCCGCGGGCTCAGGCAATCCACTCACCTCAGCCTCCCAAAGGCGCGGGATTACAGGCTGAGCCACCGAGCCCTGCTCATCACTGTTTTTAAACACTGTGATGACTATGTTCTCACATCATTTGTTAGGCAGAGTAATGGCCCCTGCACCAAAGAGGTCTACAACCTAATCAGTGAAACCTGCAACTATGGGACTTTGCATAACAAAAGATGTAAGTGAATTAAGGACCTTGAGTTGGGGCGATTAACCTGAGTGGACCCACTCTAGTCACTTGAGTCCTAAAAATAGGAGAACTGCCTGGGTGTGGTGGCTCACACTTGTAATCCCAACACATTGGGAGGCCAAGACGAGAGAATTGCCTGAGCCCAGGAGTTCAAGACTGGCCTGGGCAACATAGAGAGACCTTGTATCTACAATTAATCAATAAATAAATCAGGCACGGAGGCGCATGCCCGTAGTCCCTTCACTTGGGAGGCTGAGGCAGAAGGATCACCTATGCCCAACAGGTCAAGGCTGTGGGAGCCGCGACTGTGCCACTGCACTCCAGCCCAGGCAACAAAGTAAGACTCTGACTCAACAACAACAAACAACAATAACAAATAGGCAATCTTTCCCTCATTGTGTCAGAGAAAAACATGTGTGACATGGAGGCCGGGTCAGAGACAGGCTGCACTGCCGGCTCTGATGCTGGAGGAAGGAGCCACAGGCCAAGGAATATGGACAGCATCCAGGAGTCGGAAAAGGCCAAGAAGGAAACAAACGCCCATCAGAGCCTCCAGAAACACAGCCCTGCCAACACCTTGCTTTTAGATCAGTGAGACCTGTGTTGGATTTCTGGCCTACAAACTGTAGGAAAATAGGTTTGTGTTGCTTTAAGCCACTACATTTGTGGAGATTTGTTATGGCCGCAACAGAAAACCAATACCTTATGGTTGCTGTAGTTAAATAAGAGAAGTCTTTTTTTTTTTTTGAAAGCACAATTTAATGAGAGGAGAGAAAAGTTCCCACAGTGGGAGGGGACCTGAAGGGGTTGCCCGAGAATCCTTTATTTTCAACAAAACTGCCTGGAAGAGAGGATTCATGGATCTACTATGAACAAGTCTCTCACCACATACAACACCAAAATATAGATTTAAACAATTAAAAAACACTTATCCTGCGTGCGCGCACACGTCCCCAAAGGCCACGTGACCCAGACCAAGAGGAGAAAACAAACCAAACTCAATACCATCGCACAAAAGACACCTTTGAATCAAGATTTACAAATGTATATGTCCTTTCCTATGAATAAAACCAACAAAAAGCCCAGGGAGTAAGAAAAAGCTTATAAAGGCCTGACAAGACTTAGGAGAATTAAGAAAATCCTGCTGGAAGTAGGTGAGGCACCAGCAATACTCATTCTTCTAGATTCTTCTAGACCGTCTCATGAGGTATTCAAACTGCTTGTCGTGATCAACTTTTAATAGACCTTGCACTTAGGTTACTGACTTCTCTGGTTAAAAGCACACCACAAAAATATAGCTAGAAATAACTGAAAAAAAGACTAAGAGTTCCTTTCCTTGCCTGAGAATATTCTATTTATTATAATGTTTTGTTGGTTTGTTTTGCTTGATTTTTTACAAAAGAAAATTGGAGAACAGAGTTGAGCTTAGACTTGTATAATAATAAGATAAAATGTAAACACTGAAGCTAGTAAAGACTTAGACCATGAAATAGTGGAAAAGAATAGATGGATTCTACATGACTGCACGACAAGGGAAGAAGCCTATAAAATGACTTTTCCTATGTTCATATTACTCACTAGAGGGCAACATAGAATCACCTTTAACAATCCCATGGCCGCTTGCAGACACAGAGAAGTGAAAGCAGAGACAAAAGTGAAGTCAGAAAGACAAAAGTTGCAGCTGAAACCATCAGTTACTGTGGCTAACTGAATGAAGCCATCAGTGACCAGTTATTTTTACTAGGGAAACCTACTGAGTGAAGTCTTAAGATCTTTCTTGTTTTCAGAGACAGGGTCTCACTCTGTCACCCAGGCTGGAGTGCAGTGGCATGATCACAGATCACTGAAGCCTCCAACTCCTGGGCTTGAGAGATCCTCCCACCTCAGTCTCCTGAGTAACTGGGACTACAGGCACACACCATCATGCCAGGCTAATTTTAAAAAAATATTTTTTAGAGATGGGATCTTGCTATGTTGCCCAAGCTGGTCTCAAACTCCTAGAATCAAGCAATCCTCCTGTCTCAGCCTACTGAATAAGAGATTTTTCTCTTAATTTTTGAAAAAAAAGTCAAGCAGACGTGGTCATTGTGCTCTGAGAGTCACGCACACAATCATGACTTTTAAAACTTGAAAGTCATGATAAATGGAAACCTCGGAGCTTTTTGTCTCTCAAGCATATGCATCAATTACAGCGGGTCAGCACAATCACTGTTTTCTGCCCAGCGTGCCACACCCGTGT
Source organism: Cephalopachus bancanus (assembly GCA_027257055.1). Taxonomy (NCBI): domain Eukaryota; kingdom Metazoa; phylum Chordata; class Mammalia; order Primates; family Tarsiidae; genus Cephalopachus; species Cephalopachus bancanus. The sequence continues at coordinate 6,471,634 of JAPVLO010000201.1, forward strand.
GGTCTGCTTTTGTTCTGCATTGTGTTACGTGGATTGATGTGGTCCTCACTCAGGTTTAAAAAACACATAGGAAGGTTTCAAATGTGGAAAGGGCCAGTAATAGATTAATCTCTTCAACCAGAGTCAAGAAAATACAACCTCAGGAACTGCAGTTCCAGTTTTCATACTTACTAGTAAGCTTTTTTGAAGGGGAGGTCACGGTCTCACTCTGTCACTCAGGCTGGAGTGCAGAGGAATGATGATGGCTCACCGCAGCCTCCACCTCCTGGGTTCAGGCGATCCTTCCGCCTCAGCCTTCTGAATAGCTGGGACTGCAGGCATGCACCACCACACCCGGCTAATTTTTTTATTTTTTATTTGTAGAGACAAGGTCTTACTATGTTGCCTAAGCTGGTCTCAAACTCCTGAGCTCCAGTGATCCTCCTGCCTCAGCCTCCCAAAGTGCTGGGATTGTAGTTGTGAGCCACTGCACCCAGCCCATACTTACTAGTACATTTTTTTAAAATATTTTTAAGCCGGGCTCGGTAGCTCAGGCTGTAATTCCGTGCCTTTGGGAGACTGAGGTAAGTGGATTGCCTGAGCCCACGGGTTCGAGACCCGCCTGGGCAGGGAGACCTCATCTCTACAATAAATCAAAAAATCAGCCGGACGTGGTAGCGCGCGCCTGTAATTCTGGCTACTCGGAAGGCTGAGACGGAAGGATCGCCGGACCCCAGCAGGAGAGGCTGCGGTGGCCGGGAGCGGCCACTGCACTCCAGTCTGGGTGACAGAGTGAGACTCAAACTTTTTTTTTTTTTATCTAGACACTGTTTTGTTGTATCTATGTTTTAATTATGAAATACTACAAATCTCTTTGGGGGGAAGTTCGGTTACAATAATGAATGAATTTTTTAAAAAATAAAACTAATACCTAATTTCTGTCCACATTTTTTACTATTTTCCTTAGGAGCCAATTCCTAGAAAAGTTTTTGAGGTGTATAATATTTGTGGCCAACCAATTGTAGTCCCATAAGCAGCGTAAAAAAGTGCCTTCCTCACTCACCCCTCCCAATCCTGCAACGTATTTTCGTATTTATCCTGTCGCTTCACGTTCTTTCATTTAAACTGATGATAACGATTACATAAAACATTAAGAGGAGATAGTTAAGGGTGTATTACGTGCCAAGCGCTAGCTAAACACATTTAATCCACAACTCTATGATAAGTGGCCATGATCATCCCATTTTGCGGAAAAGGAAACTGAGGCATGGAGAGGTTAGGTATTTGGATGGACATCCCTCCAAACCTCAAGTTGAAATGCGATCTCCAGTGTTGGAGGTGGGGTCTCCTTGTAGGTGCTTGGATCATGGGGGCGGATCCCTCATGAATGGTTTGCTTTTCTCTTGGTAATGAGTGAGTTCTCACTCTATTAGTGCCCATGAGAGATTGTTGTTTAAAAGAGCCTGGCACCTCCTCCTCATTCTTGCTCCTTCTGCCACGACTGTTAAGCTTCTCGAGGCCTTACCAGAAGCCCAGCAGATGCTGGTGCCACACAGAACCATGAGCCAAATACACCTCTTTCCTTTATAGATTACCCAGCCTCAGGTATTTCTTTTTCATAATGCAAAATAGACAAATACGTGGTGGCAATGGAGTTAGATCCCAGGAAATCTAGTTGCAAAGGAGATGCTCTCTCATAGGTCCTCTACTAAAATGGAAAGTTCTGGAGGGCAGCATCTGTCTTTTCCTCTACCTCATTACTCAGGTGAGCCTCAAGTGTCCTACAGTATTTCGCATAAACCAGTGTAATCACAATTGTCATGTGGAGGACAACATGTGGAGACTGGTGTGTGAAAGTTCACACAGTATGAAGTCTGACAATCAAGTTTGCGAACTCATCCTAGAAAAAGTACGACATACCTCATTGCTGAATGTCACTATGGTCACCATCGAAGTACTCCCCTTGGAAAGCCACGCACTGATGCCAGCACCTAATTCTACCCATCAAAGCCATTTTGGAACTCTTTTTCTGGAATGGTCATCAGAACTGTCGTAGTATGCTTGATGTCCTGAGTGACATCAAAATGTCTTCCTTTCAATATTTCCTCTAACTTCAGGTATAGAAAAAAGTCACTGGGGTCCAGGTCTGGTGAGTAAGGAGTGTGTTTCTTTATTTGTTTACTGGCTAAAAACTCCCTCACAGACAGATGGTGCATTGTCGTGATGCAAGAGTTCCTTTGGGACCATTGTGGCACACACCTTTCCAATGACAAGATGTTCAGTTAAGATTATCCTAAGTGTCCCTCTACTGATGTTTATTTGGTCTGCTATGCTTCTCACAGTCAGCTATTTTGACACACAGTTCAACAATTTTTTGCCATGTTTTCATCAGCTCTGCTCCTTACGAGCTGTCCTGACCTTTCTTCATCAGTGACATTTTCTCTCCCCTTAGAAGAATGTTTAATCCATTTGTACGCTGCCATTTTCTTCATGGCATTATACCCATAAGCTTGGACTGACATCCCCGATTTCACTTCCACTGTTGCCAAGTTTAAACAAGAACTGTAATGTTTGTTCATTGCTCTAATTCAAGCTCCAACATTCTTGCAGCAGCACACAAAAATACACAACAATAACGAACGCCACTCAGAAAGACGCCCGCCACACAACACAACACAGCTGTGAGTCACTGATATACCAAGGTTGTGAAATCTTACTGAGTTGTTTGTACAGTGCTGCCAACATAAGCACATAGTGGCTAGGTAGCAAACTTACTTGTCAGACTTCAAATGTAAAGAACTATGGTAACTGTTTTTTCTGTTTTGTCTATGGGCTTTGCTTATCTCCCAACCATAGATTAATTGAAATAATAATTAAGACTCACTTCTTTAACTGCCAGTAACTGAATCCCACTGTTCTTATTCCTTCACGCACACACAACTATACGTCAGACGCCATCACAGGAACTAGAGACAACAAAGCAAGCAGGGAAGTCTGTATTCATTCTGGTTCTGTAACACAGCCCGTGTCCCCCAAACAGCACTAGCCCAACAAGACAGACTCTGTTTCTCTTTCATATCACAGTCCCCAGATAGGGAGTCCAGGGACCTCTAGGGCTTGGGAGGCCCAGGTTCCGGCTAACCTGTTGCTCTTCTGTTCCTCGGAGTTGGCATTTTCTGTATCGGGCCAGGGAGTCATTATCTTAGGCTGTGTCTGCCACAACTCTGTCCTTGAAGGTCAATGAATGAGCATGTGTTCTAATAAAACTTTACTCACAAAACAGGCCACAGACCATAGTCCCCTGACTCCTTCCCTACAGCACAGCTTCTGAAGCTTTGATGTGCACACCAATCCCCCGGGGACCTTGTGGAAGTGACAATCCGGGTGCAGTAAGCCTACATTTCTCACAAGCTCTGGGGTGACATCAAGGTGGTGGGGCTGACCCCCTGTGATAGCAAGACCCTCGGGTGCCATCCTCCTCAGTGCCTGGTCCCCTGAGTGTTCCTGCCAGGGAGGAGGGGCAAAGGGAAGGGTATGCCTTCCCTTAAAGTTAACCTGTCACTTGCGCTCACAGCAACACAGCCACAGCTGGACACAGGGGGACGTGGAAACAGGTAATCCATAGACTACGCAGCAGGGACCCAATGCAAATCAGGGAATCCGATCCCTTCTCTTCCCACCACGAGATGCACCTCCTTGCACCCCTGTTCCAATCTATGCCAACCCTATGGTTGGGAGCACTTCCACCCCAGTCCACATTCAGCCTTGGCCTCCACCTGAGCCTTGGCTCCTGCCCCACCCATGCCCTTTCTTCCATCAGGCACGGACAAGCGAAGCAGTACCCCACCCAGCTCCATGCCCCCTCCAGCCACTGCCCTGCTTTGCAGCTCCCTTCACAGTTGGTGTCCTCTGCTGCCACATCCTATCCCCCAATTCACCCAAACTGGACCAGCTACAAGGGCATTGGCCACCATCCCCGCCACACCTCGTGCACACCCTCTCCTCCTCCCGTGATGTGTAACTCGGTCCATGACTGACACACGTGACCACCCCTCTCCGTGGTTTCTGCTCCAACATCATTGGTGTTCCTCTGTCCACCCTGTGGCCTCCTCTTTCCTGTGCCACCTCCCAGCCCAGATCCCAGGCCTCCAGAGGCCCTCCCAGGAAGCTCTCACTCCCTGGTCTTAAACACCCTCCCAGGGTGAAGGCGTTCCATTTCATCATGGAACACAGATTTGTGGGTGTGATGCCAGCTGACTCTCCATGTGGGTTCGTGGACAGGCCTCTCACACTGAGTTGTCCAGCTAGAACTCTCCATCCTTCCCCCACCAGATCCTCCCCACACCTGTCCTGTCAACCCACCCATCACCTGGACCCACTTCCACTTCTCAGGGCCCAGCCAGGATATCTCACCATCCCACATGGCATGTGCACAACAATCCCAGCCCCCAGCACCTCCACTGCTACAAGGGCCTTCTCTTTGGTGTCCCTGTTACTCCTGAGCTCCCAGACCCCTTCTCCACTCAGCTGCCTGGAGACATTCTCACTTCAAACACTCTGATGGCCTTGCATTGTACAAGGGGGACCCAAAAACCCAGAATTTATTTATAAAAAACTGTGTATTGGCCGGGCGCAGTGGTTCAAGCCTGTAATCCCAGCACTTTGGGAGGCCGAGGCAAGACAATTGCCTGAGCCTGGGCATTCGAGGCCAGCCTGGGCAATTTGGCAAGACCTCGTCTGCACAACATTTAAAAAAAAAAAATAGCTAGTCACGGTAGCTCATGCCTGTAGTTCCGGCTACTTGGAAGGCTGAAGTGGAAAGATCGCCTGGGCCCAGCAGGTCAATGCTGGGGTGGCTGTGAGCGTGCCACTGCACTCCAGCCTGGGTGACAGAATGAGGCTCTGACTCAAAAAAAAAGTTGTATATTAATTCATACATGTTTAAACTTCAGTCACCTGCAAAGTTCTCTCTGTTGGATGCAGTACCCCTCTTGAAATGCTTTTTCCACTGCTCAAAACAGTTTCTAAACTCATCCACGTTGATGCCTTTTAGCGCTTTTGCCGTTTTTTGATTCACCTCTTCCACACTGGCAAAACATTTCCCTTTGAGGACTTTTTTCATCCATGGAAACAAGAGTCACTCAGGGTGAGAAAGGGTGAATGGGGGGGCACGGGCGTCATGCCTTTTATGGTCAAAAACCGAACACTCAACGCGGTGTGGCCAGGTGCATTGTCATGGTGGAAGAACCAGTGGCCTGTTGGCCACAACTCGAGACGTTTCTTCCACAAATCATGACGCAACCTTCTCAAAACTTCCAGATGAAAACCAATGGGCTCCTAGAACACTTACCTAGCAGGGGAAGCATGCCCTCCAAAAGATAATTCTAGTTTTTGAATCCCTCTTGTACCGAGTAAAACCTATCTTCTTTGCGGTAGCTGGAAGGCCTTATGCAGGTAGCCCCCACCTACCTCTTCGGCCTCACCCTCTTCCATTCAGCAGGTTCCAGCTGCCCCGGCCTCCAGCCTCCGGCCTCAGGGCCTGCACACTTACTGTCTCCTCTGCTGGAAAGCTTTGCCCACTGATCCTGGGACACTGCCTTTCCTGGCACTCAAGTTTTTACCTCAGATGTACCTTCTCAGAGAGACCTTCCCTGAGCACCTTGGAGGATCTGCTGCCACTCCCCCGCTGTTCACATCACCATTTCATTGCCCTCACAGCGCTCATCAGTATGGGAAGTATTTCTTGAATCTTTTATTTCTTCCCTACCTGTCCCCTTCTGGAATATAACACAGCAGCAAGTCCTTGTCTGTCTTGTTTATTTCTGCTGTATTCATAGCTGTAAAATGGCTCCTAGGTTTTAAGTGGAAAAAGTAACTAATTTTTCTATTATGTTTTAATCTTAGGACTATGATATTCCAGAACAAGTGAAGATTTTTACTTTCTCTTGTATATACAGTGGAGTAAAATCTTATTTTGGCTTCTCATATTTTCCTGATGTGGAATCGAGGGATCAAAGTAAAAAAATAAATTAGGGCTGGGTGCAGTGGCTCACATCTGTAATCCCAGCACTTTAGGAGGCAGAGGGGAGAGGATTGCCTGAGCCTGGGCATTCTTGACGAGACCAGCATGGGCAACTTGGTGAGACCTCTCTCTGCAATTAAAAAAAACTAGCTGGGCGTGGTGGCATGCGCCTGTAGTCCCAGCTACTTGAAAGCCTGAGGTGGAAGGATTGCTGACTCCAGCAGGTCAAGGCTGTGGTGGCCAAGAGCATGCCACTGCACTCCAACCTGGGTGACAAAGTGACCCCAACTAAAAAAAAAAATCAGAAAAATGACACGGAGGCAGAATTCATATCTATAGTCTCATATTCTCTCTAGCAGGAATGGGAGAGGCATCTCCATCAACCATCTCCAGAACCTTTTATTAACCTAAATCGAAATACTGTACTCATTCAACACTAAATTCCCATTCCCTCTTTCCCCAGCATCGCTCCCCCGCACTGGCAACCACCATTCTATTTGTTTCTGATTTTGACTATCCTAGATCGTTCACACATGTATTTCATAGAGTGTCTATTCTTTTGTGAGTGGCTTATTTCACTTCGTGTGCTAACAAGTTTCATTCATATTGCAGAACATTATGGGAATTTCGTTTCTAAGACCTAATGATACTCCATTGTATGGCATATCACATCCTGTTTATCCTTTATCTGGTGATAGACATTTGAGCCGTTTCCTTTTTTTTTTTTTTTTTTTTTTTTTGAGTTGGGCTCTCACTTCATCGCCCAGGCTGGAGTGCAGTGGCACACTCACGGTCACCCCAGCGTCAACCTACTGGACTCCAGTGATCCTTCCACCTCAGCCTTCCAAGCAGCAGGATCTACAGATGTGCACTACCACACCCAGCTAATTTTTTTTATTTATTTAGAGACAAGGTCTTGCCAAGTTGCCTGGACTGGTCTCAAATCCATGGGTTCAGGCAATCCACTAGCCTCAGCCACCCGAAGTGCTGGGATTGCAAGCTGAATCGTTTCCACCTTTTGGCGACCGTGGATAGTGCTAACATGAATGTGAAAATACCTGTTCAAGTCCCTGCTTTCAGTTCTCTTGAGTAAATAAATACTTACAGCCAAATTATTGCTATATTATTCACTACTGTGGGGGAAGGTATCTGCTTCACCCAAATCAGGAGTCTAACCTGGCAATCACAGGATTTTCTAGAGGCTGTGTGTGCTTGGAGGTTCTCTCTGCAGAAGGGTATCTCAAAGCCACAATGCGTGTGTCTTCCTTGTTCCACGTCCCCCACACAACCATCACAGAGAGGAAGTGAAAGAGAACCCAGCATTCCATTCAAAAAATTCCTCCTTGGCGAGACCTCATCTCTACAACAAATCAAAAATCAGCCCGGCATGGTAGCGCGCGCCTGTAGTTCCAGCTACTTGGAAGGCTGAGGCGGAAGGATCGCCGGAGCCCAGCAGGTCGAGGCTGCAGTGGCCGGGAGCGGCCACTGCACTCCAGTCTGGGCAACAGAGTGAGACTCCAACTCAAAAAAAAAAAAAAATCCCTCCTCATGAATTTCCAATAAATACAAAACAAAACATAAAAGTAAGAAATTTTTATTAAAATTAGCTTTCCAAGTTCGTAACATGCAAACAGACAATTCCACCCTAATATGGACTCTAAGATCCATGACAAACAGATACACATTGGTTTGGCAAAACATGCATCAGCCACCCAACACCCCCTAGCACCACCCTCAGGTAACCTGCTCACCAGAGGGAAGCCACACACTTACCAGGATGTCCCTGCTGCTGTCCATCCCCCCAAGGAGTGGCACTGACAGCGGGAACAGTCCTCACCATAACTGGGGCTGAGAGAGCAGCGCTGGAACCTTCTGCTTCACCCCAGCAGCTGTGATGCATCAGGACCAGAAAGAAACCCCTCCGCCCTCGAGCACAGGCAGTCCAGGAAGGTGACTTTCTGCTACACTGGGCTTTTCAGCAGTTCCCACCACTGGCTGCATACTCCAAGCAATGGAGAGCTTTTTAAAAATCCCACTGCTTGAGCCACAGATCAAGTAAACCAGAATCTCTGGGAATGGCACCCGGCCAACTTCATTTTGGGAAAGTCCCCAGGCGATTCTGACACTCGGGAAAAGGAAGACCACAGGGGCCACCCCCTCCTCATCCCTTTCCTTTAGAGGCTTCCCTCACTCTGATGAAAACACTTGGCATGTGCGACACACTTCCTGACTCAGGAACATTCTGACATGTGGATGCTTCGTTTCTACCACTCACTAATGAAGAGTTAAAAAAATAGAGCACCCAGATTTCATTAAAAAAATTTATTTTCATATAAAAGTGCCAAAATATCCTCCAATGTCGTAATCTATCTCAACAGCCAGTTTACACTAGTAACCAAAACACAAGCATCTTTATTCACATTGCGTAAGAATCCAACTCTTTCACACATTCCCACAGTAACTTGAGTCTCTGGACAGCTGGAAGTTCGCATTCCTGTTGGCCGTGGTAGTCCATATGTCCAGGTTCATGTAGGCACGAAACGGGTTGAACCCTGGGTAGTACTCCTTGCACATGACCGCCTGGTTTTCCATGTGAGTCGAATGTTCCGTGGTGGGACTGATGGGGCAGCAGTTTTCATATACGTCGTTTTGCGGGGCCCAGATGGAACCAAAAAGTCCAGACATTGGAGACAAGCTGCGTGTGCTTGTGAGGTAGGGCTGAAGTATAAAAGGGGAAAAAAAGGTTAAAGGAAAAAAAAAGGGCGAAGCCCTGGAAAGGCAAGGTCAAGACTGAATATACAGCAGTGGATACCACAGTGGTATCAAGTTACTCAGAAGTGATTAAACTGCTCTCAAATTAAATCTAGGCTGCTTCAACTCTGCTTTTCTCAAAGGGGGAATTGAGAAAGCCTCATCTCGCTGGATAAACTTATTTGCAAACCCAGGAAGAACCAACCCACAGGCCAAACGCCCTTTATCAGAAATTTTTTAAAAAGTGTCACATGGATGCGAGAGGGGAGGGTTGTGGGCTTTTTAGTGGGGGGTGGGGAGTATGTGTTCACAGACCGGAAGCTCCTGGGACCCCAACACTGACCACTCACTGAGCTTTCTGGGACTTTTTTTTTGAGTCAGAGTCTCACTCTGTCATCTAGGCAGGAGTGCAGTGGCACGCTCACGGCCCCCACAGCCTCCACCTGCTGGGCTCAAGCAATCCTTCTCTGCCTCAGCATTCCAAGTAGCTGGAACTACAGGAGTACGCCACCAAGCCCAGCTAATTTTTTTGATTTAGCGAAGAGACGAAGTCTCGCCATGTTGCTCAGGCTGGTCTCAAAGCCCTGAGCTCAGGCAATTCCCTTGCCACTACCTCCCAAAGTGCTGGGATTACAGGCGTGAGCCACTGTGCCTGGCATTCCTGGGACATTTATTTCATCTCTTATCACAAATGGAAAGGTCAGCGAGGCTACACAATGACACATAGGGGCTTCCTGGTCCATGTTCAATTTTATCTTCAATCACAGCTTGGAGTGTTTTGGGACATCTTTTTCGTTTGGGGTGGCTAGAATGTCAATGTCTGCAAGCCCCCACCCATCTGACTACATGTTTGGTTCCTTCTGAGGGTGGCCAGCGCCAGCTCCTGTGATCTAAAGGACACAAGCCAGGCTGTGGCTAACCCAAAACCAACATTAAAGCTAGTTGAGACCAGGATTAAGAAGCACCCGAAACAACTCAGAGCTGCCCCAGGGTTCACAGCACAGGACGGGCAGCACTGACCGGAGAGCTGATGAAACTGGCATGTCCCCAGGCAGCAGGCATGGCAGCAGGGCTGTTCCACGAAGACTGAGAGCTGTGATCAATGAAGTCTGTCTGAACTTCCGCGGGACAGGGAAAGCCATTTGTGTAATTCACGCTTTCTACAGAGTGGGAGACACCACCGCAGGTAAACATTTTATGAAGAGAACAGAGCTCTCATTTTCAGGCAAAAAGGGCCTTACTCTATTGACAAGTGACAGACATAAAACCCTTACTCTGCTTGGACCAGGAGAGTCATTTCACTGTCATTCTCAAGGTTAAAGCTGCTTATCAGACACATACCTGGGAAGCCCTCCATGTCCATGTGGAAGGTCTTCCTCTGGGCTCGTTTCTCTGTGTTTGATCATTTGATGGGAATCTTTCTATTACACAAAGTACACACACTCAAATACTACTGCAGGTGTGAGTCGTGTCAAGATTCTTACCAACCTTGAAACTTTTAAAAATTACTTGTCATGCCACCTGCACAAGCACCCTATGGGCTGATGAAGCAACCACAAACTACCACGCACTCCTGAGATGTCATTAAGAAAACTATCAACAAGCAGAGCCTCGTGGTCACAGGAAGGAGGTCACCGAGCACCCCCTTGTGGTCAGCATGAGCAATGCATGTGTCGACACCTAGGTCAGGACAATTCCTGATAGACAGCTTATCCCTTCCTGAAAAAACGTCCCCAGTGCAAGAGACCATGATCAGATAGTAAAGCACCGTTAGAGCATCTTCCGGTTGATCAGGGAACTCCCTTATCTCTTATGCATTTATTACTACAGGTGCTTGAGCCCCAGCAGCTGCAATTTTCCAGTTTTTCCCGGAAGCTCCTTTCCTTCCTTCTGTAGCGCCACCCAGGGGCAGAGGAGTCATGACACAACAAGGAAGCAGCCAGTGAATGTTTCTATGTCATGTGGGACTTGCCTGCCACCTAAAGCCTCAGTCTCCCATAGATAACCCACCCTGCGAGGTCCACATGGATCCAATGCCCAGCTCCACCTAACCTGAAGGACCAAGTAGATGAGGGTTGTGTGTGGAAGTCCCCAGACACCTGGACCCAGAGGGCTTTTGGAGGGCCATATAAAATGACCCATGGCAGGCAATGCCTAAACAGATCTGAGTGAAGCCACCTAGCTGCCCTCTGGGGGTCCACTCTCAAAGTCAGCTCCCTGATCAAAGGCAGCTTCTACAGCAGGTGAGTGCCTTTCCATCCACACACTTCCCTCTTGGCCTTCTGAGAAGAAAAGAACGGCCCTGGGATTGTTTCAACAGGTTGTACCTTCTGAAAAGGCATTGTAATCGTTCACTTCCAACGGACAGTACGCATGGGAAAACTGGCCTTCACACACTGAGCTCCAATCGACGAAACTGCTGCAAAAAAACAAGAGGTCCAGTTTCAGAAACAAGACATCAAGCAAAGAGAGAGGAAAATGATTTTACTGCCCAACAAATTCCCTGATTTTGGAAAACAGAAGATGGGCTTTCTCAAGCCACAGAATCGAAGAGGTCCCAAATGCTTATCAGTGATGTCCCACCTGTGGGCGGACGGCTGGACTAGGTGCACACTTCCCTTATAACCAATGTGTTAAGTCTAGCCAGGACAGACTCCAAAGCCGTGGCTCTATTAACATGGCAGAAGAACAGCTGGAGCATCTCTAAGTGTCTCAGCACACACAGGAAGGGCTTAAACAGATTCTGCAACTAAAATATCTACCTGTCTTTCAGAGCAAGACCAGCGTCTCTCTTGGGAAAGTCGCAACTAGAAAGACTATAATTCCTGATGTTCTGATCACTATTGCAAGCTGGATTCTCACTATAGAAGTGAGATGATCTCACACCTGTAATCCCAGCCCTTTAAGGAGGCAGAGGTGGGAGGATCACTTGAGCCCAAAAGTTCAAGACCAGCCTGGGCAACATAGCAAGGCATCATATCTACCAAAAAAAAAAAATTAGCTGGATGTGGTAGTGTGCACCTATAGTCCCAGCTACTTGGGAAGCTGAGGCAGAAGGATTACCTGAGCCAAGGGGGTCGAGGCATAGTGAGCCATGGTAGTGCCACTGTACTCTAGCTTGGTTGCAAACTCCTGGGCTCAAGCAATCTTCTCGCCTTGGCCTCCCAAAGTGCTGAGCCCCTGGCCCAGCCCATCTTTTCAATTTAACGAAAAAAAGAAGCAGCAATGACACAATTCCCTGTTTATTCATGTTACTTCCTCTCATGGGCCTCTCGGTGCCTGGCTTGTTATTACCCGAGACATCACAAAGCAACTCTAACAGGCAGAGGAAGCACACAGCTGAAGTACACCGAGGAAGAAGCCCAGCCCTCAGATCTGCAAGGGCTATCTAATAAATCGAGTTCCGATTCCAGCTGCAGCTTTAGGCTGAGCAAGGTCCCCATGCCAGGCAAGCCACGTACCTGCTGTGAATCGGGGCAGAATCCTGCAACACGCACGGCGTGCTGCTGTCCAGGGCGCAGTTTAAGCTGCTCGTCAGACACACGGGCTGCGTGGGCCACAGGTCTCCAGGGGAGTAAAGACCTGAGGAAGAGAATAAGGCCTGTCACCTTCCCTCCACCCGGCCCTCATCACACCTTTCCTGCATCAGCTCAACTGCTCTTCTCTTCAGAAAAACACTCCCTGGTGTCACCCACACACGCTGACTCTTTCTGTCATCCCTGACTCCTGACACAGAGCATACTGCTTTGACCATCACTTTCGACGGTGTCTGATTTTCTCTTGATTTGGATGACAAGGTGAGACTCACTTGAAAAGTATTTGAGGGTCCCCTCTCTGAAAAGTCCTGTAACAGATGCTATGGACACAGCAGCTGAGAGTCACATTCAAGTGAGCAGACACAACAAGCAAAAGAAGTTCAGCATGACTGAGGCCCTACATGCTATGACAGCAATTTTAAACAGGGTGGTTAAAGGCCTCACTGCGGGAACAGCTCACCACAGGCATGGCTGAGGCGAGAAAGTGATACATGGATACAGAAAAGCACATTCCAGGCAGTGGGAACAGTATGGCAGAGGCCCTGAAACAAGGTGTACCTGGTGAGTTCAAACAGCTGAGGACACACCAGTGTGACCAGGAGAGAGGGGAGGAGTGGGGGATGGGGCCAGACAGCGGACTGGGAGCAGAGGACTGACAGAGTCCGTGGCCCCTTTCAGGACCTGGGCATTTACTCTGGAGCCACTGGAAGTAGCTCAGAGCAACATAGCTGCTTAAGAGATAGGTCTCAGCCAGGCTTGGTGGCTCAGCCTGTAATCCCGCACCTTTGGAAGGCTGAGGTGAGTGGATTGCCTGAGCCCGCGGGTTCAAGACCTGCCTGGGCAACTTGGTGAGACCTCGTCTCTACAATAAATCAAAAATCAGCCGGGCGTGGTAGCGCATGCCTGTAGTTCCAGCTAATTGGAAGGCTGAGGCGAAAGGATCACCGGAGCCCAGCAGGTAGAGTCTGCGGTGGCCGGGAGCGGTCACTGCACTCCAGTCTGGGCGACAGAGTGAGACGCCAACTCAAAAAAAAAAGAGATGGGTCTCCACGATTTCTCCCATCTCTGCACACCTCACAAGCAGAGGCAGTAGCAGCCTTGGCTCTAGACTATCTTTTCATGGATTTTTGCTAAGCAAAACTCTTGGAACATACAGCATCTCCCAGTGGAGCAAAGGGCAGGTGTGCCTGTTGTCTATTATAAAAAGACTGGAGTCCCTAAGCCCAGGTTCCCCTCCTGTAATGCAACCCACTGTGTGTGCTGGCATCCATCTGGGGCTGTTTGGGTCTCTCTGTGACACCAGGGGTCAAAGGGAATGGACACAAACAGGCTGATGCTTGTGCCCTGGTTTGGCCCAGCTATATTTTGGCTTTATGTGAAATAATGGCAGCTATCCTTTTGGGGAAACTGCTGGCTCCGTGGGGCCCTCCCTGAGGCTCCCCTAAATGCCTGGGCCTGGTTCAGGTGGGGTGAAGCTAAAACTCGACAGTGTACACCAGGCTGCTACAGCTGTCCCACCTTGATGCCCATCATGCAGAACTGGAAAGGCACAGGGCAGCTCTGCTCAGTGGACAGAGCCCAAGGTGGTTCCCGTAGCTCTGGCCAGTTCTCCCCTGATGATGGGTCTTGCTGTGTTCACTGACTCCCAGGCTACTGCCAATGGCCTAGGTGTTTGCTCTGCCACTTGGAAAGATGCAGACGGGCAGATTAAAGACACTGCTCTCTGGGGCTGTGCAAAGTAGAAATGGATCTTGGCTTCTGATTAAATCTCAGAGCCACTCAGGTTGAAGTCCCTGGTGAGAGCTCGTCATCTGCTGAGACAGGCTGATGGGGTCCGCATGACCAAGATAGCCATCGCTGCTGCCTGGGTCCATCCTCACACCGGACATGGCAACATTTCCAGCATTACAGATCGGGTACACAGGAACTCCCTGGAGGGACAGCTTCTTCACACATATCCTAGGGACAGTCACCATGATGAGGGAGCCACCCCAATTAGGAAAGGCTGCTGTGACATTTGCTGATATTAGCTGAAGGGATCCAAGACACCACCTGGGCCCTGGAAGGCACACAGGTCAGCCACAACTCCCCGGTCAGAGTAGTCATGCATGACAGAACCGCCCTAGACACGGCGGCATCTGTGCCATCTTGAATACACCTGCTGTACCTGGACACACCTCTGGCCACGTGGAAAGATCAGTATAGAAACTTAAGAGAAAGTCATATGGCTTTCTACGATAGACCCTGGCGGTTCATGGGATTTGCTCAGCTGGTTGGGTCTAGGGCTCTGGGGCATGGCTGAGGTCAGCGCTGCCAGGTGGCCTCATCTTCCTGCTTGGGGTCCTGGTGATAGCAGTTGCTGCCAAATGTTATATGAGACAGATCAACACATTTGGTCCTACCTTCTGTCAGTCAGATTAATCAAGAATTGCTTACAGAATGGTGTTCTCATGAGAAGACCCACCAGATGCCCAAACTACCTAGAAATAAGAGGTGTGTGTATCGTGAGACAACCCTCCATGGGCCTCACGTTTCTGTCCTTCTTGCAAGCAGAAGCACTAGCTGCCTTTATTCTGACCTAACTTCCCAAGGACGTTTGTTAGGCAAAGCCTCAGAAGACGGGGGCAGGTGTCTCCTTTTTGGGCAGGGGGCAAGTCTGCTTAATGGCCAACATAATAAAGATAATGCCTCCTGCCCCTTATAAAAGACTTGGGTTCTCTAAGCTTAGGGTTCCCGCCCTTCTGTCAACCTGTGGGAGTGGGGCAAGGGTACTGAGGGTACGGACATAAATATGCTGGTACTCGTGCCTCTTGCTGTACTAAGAAGTCCTTTGTCTCTGCCCCAGGAGTCCCTAGTCCTCTGTCAACATTTACGGAATTGTGGCAGGCTGAGCTGTTAGCTTGAAAATAGTGTAAAAATCTCAGGTGTCTCCCAGTTCTCCACGGTAACGTGATCTAACTTAGGTTTAGCACGATCAATCTGGCCACTGTGTTAAAGACAGATGGCAAGGTTAGGGGCAGGCAGAAGCAGGGAGACCCATTAGGAAGTTACTGTGATAATCTGAGAGAGAAAGGATGGCCCAGGTCATGATGATTATGGTGGTGCTGTTGAGAAGTGATCTGATGCTGGATACATTTGGAAGGGAGGAGGCTAACAGAGTAAGACTGGATCAGATGTGAGGCACAAGAAAGAAAACATTAGGATGCAGGCCAGGCACAGTGTCAAGCCAGCACTTTGGGAGGCTGAGCTGGGAGGATCACTGGAGCCCAGGAGTTTGAGACCAGCCTGGGCAACAAAGTGAGACCTCATCCTACAAAAAAAAAAAAATCAAAAAAGTTAGCTGGGCATGGTAGTGCGCTCCTGTAGTCCCATCTACTTGAGAGGCTAAGTCGGAAGAATCACCTGAGCCCAGGAAGTTGAAGCTGCAGTGAGCAGTGATTACGCCACTGTGCTCCAGCCTGGGTGAGAGTGAGATAAAATTAGGGACTTCTTTCTCTCTCTCCCCACCCCTGCCCCCCACTCTGACCCATGACTCCTCCAAGTCTGGCCTGTGCAATCATAAAAGCTAAATGGGAAGACCGTAAGAGGAGCAGGTTTAAGAAAGGAGAGAGATTTGTAGGATACCTATGGGATCCCCAAGTACAGACATCAGAGTGGCAGCTGGCTAGAAGACCCCAGGGTTGAGGAGAGAGGCCAGGCTGAAGAGACAAATTTGGGAGTTGCCAGCGTGTAAGGGAGTCTCAAAGCTTTGCAAGTGGATGAGATCCACTTCTTTCTCACCCCATAGAAGTAAAGGGAGCACATCCACACCTCTTCCAGATCTCACCTCCACAAATCAGGGATTACTGAATTTAAGATTTTTTTTTTAACCTGAAGACACTTATTTTACTGGATGAGTCATTAGATACAACTTGAAAATAATTTATTTCCGTTGGTAATCTGACAAGTCTAAAATCTATCCAAGGAACAGCACCGAAGGTCTATGCTTTCAAAGTAAAAACTGGCCCCTGTGCAGAGCAGCCTTTAAATTCACATTCTTTTCTTTTTTTATGTTTTGAAAGCAGGATTTTGTGAGAGGACAGAAAAGCTCCCACAGTGGGAGGGAGCGCAAGGGGGTTGCCCTAAATTCACACTCATTTCTATGAGCAAAAGCAAGTAGTAAAGTAGTAAAGCCACGGAGAGGATGGGCGCAGTGGTTCAAGCCTGTAATCCCAGCACTTTGGGAGGCTGAGGTAAAAGGACTGCCTAAGCCCACGGGTTCAAGGCCAGTCTGGGCAACTTGGCAAGACCTCGTCTCTATAATAAATCAAAAAATTAGCCAGGAGTAGCAGTGCGTGCCACTTGGAAGGCTGAGGCAGAAGGATTGCCGGAGCCCAGCAGGTCAGTTCTGGGGTGACTATGAGCATACCACAGCATTACAGCCTGGATGACAGAGTGAGACTCCAACTCAAAAAAAAAAAAAAGTAACAGAGAACAAAACTCAGGCCTGTTCTGCTGCACTCCTGACTCCTGTTAGGCTGGAAAGAAGTCCTGGAACAAGAAGACAGAGACAGAGACAAAGAGAGGCAGAAAAAGTGGAGGAAAGGAGAGGAAAAGTGCAGCAGGACAGAGTGAATCTCTCATCAGAGGCCCCAGGCAGCAGTGGCGTTTCCTCCCGGCCACTGTCCTGCAGGCAGAATGGCAGAGGGGGCCCAGCTCTCCGTCTCGACCCTGGTGTGGGACTGAGGCCTGTTCCTGAGGTTGCTGAGGCCCA
The DNA here is from genome assembly GCA_027257055.1 of Cephalopachus bancanus. NCBI lineage: Eukaryota > Metazoa > Chordata > Mammalia > Primates > Tarsiidae > Cephalopachus > Cephalopachus bancanus. The sequence goes on from JAPVLO010000201.1 coordinate 6,488,675, forward strand.
ATCAATAGGCTTCTAAGACAAGGCAAGACAGGGAGGACGAGCAGGGGGCTGGAGAAAGTGCTGACCTTCACCCCGGGTATGCTCTAACACCAGCCTCACGGCCCATGGGCCACACATAACCCTTCCATCGTCTTCTTTTCATCTTTTTTTTTTTTTTTTGAGTTGGAGTCTCACTCTCTCGCCCAGACTGGAGTGTAGTGGCCGCTCCCGGCCACCTCAGCCTCGACCTGCTGGGCTCCGGCGATCCTTCCGCCTCAGCCTTCCCAGTAGCCGGAATTACAGGCATGCGCTACCACACCCGGCTGATTTTGTGATTTATTGTAGAGATGAGGTCTCGCTGCCCAGGTGGGTCTCGAACCCGCGGGCTCAGGCAATCCACTCACCTCAGCCTCCCAAAGGTGCGGGATTACAGGCTGAGCCACCAAGCCCGGTTCATCTTTTTTTTTCTGAGTCAGACTCTCTCACTCTGTTGCCCAGGCTGGATGGAGGCCAGTGGCACAATCATGGCTCACTGCAGCCTAGACCTCCTGGGCTCAGGCGATCCTTCCGTCTCACCCTCCCAAGTAGCTGGGACTACAAATGCACTAAGGCTGGCTAATTTTTTTTTTTTTTTTTAGTAGAGACGAGGTATCTTGCCCAGGCTGGTCTCAAACTTGGCCTCAAGTGATCCTCCCGCCTCGGCCTCCCAAAGTGCTGGCATGTGCCACTGCACCCAGCCCTTCTATTGTTTTCTGTCACCTCTGACTGGAGAGGATAAACTAGATGCAATGGCAGTTTCCTGTGAGGGGTCCTGGATTGTTCCAGGGTGCAGGGCACTTGTGCTTCAGTTGCAGGGCGAGTTCAGCATGGATACACAAGGGTCAGCAAGGGCCCCATGATGCCCGCTCACAGAGCAGGTGCCTTCCTATGCGGGCAGGTATGGCAGGGAGAGGGGGCTGTGGGGAGACAGACAGCCCTGCTGCACCTCATTGCTTTTTCTTCCCATGTTCCTCAGCTAGGACACAGACAGCCCAAGACCCCTGGCTGGTGTCTGCAGTGAGAGGAACGCGCCTCACCTCGGTCTTCTCCAACAACCGTGGGCCCGGCAGGAAGGCTGGGGCAGGAAGGCTCCTCATACTGCAGGAGACCATTCACATCCCTGTGGGGAGAGCAAGCAAGGAGAGCTGCTGATGGGTCCTACACGAGGCAATACTGACATTGCACAACCAAGTTTGATTGAGTTTTCACATGAATTCCTCCCCCCAACAAACACACAGACATTACAAGATAAAGGTACACAGCCGGTAAAGAGTCGAGGAATATTAACTTGCCAAGATCCAGGCAAGTCTTGTGTTTAACGAACAATAAGAAAAACTTAACTAAGGTAATGAAGGGGACCTGCAGTTTCAAGTCTGCTCACTGTCAGCTGGCGGCAGTTCCTTCTCCCTTGTTTACTTCCTGCCCCTAACAAAACCCGTTCTTAAGGAGTCCTCCTTGCCCATCTAGCTGCCTGCTTCACAAACTCTCCGACTTAACAGCAGCCTCCTGTCCTCTCACAATGAGGCTGGCCCCTAGGACCAAGCTACATTTCTCCTGAGACGCCTTCCTTCTTGCCTACCCTCCTCTTCTGTCAATAAGGGGCACAATGTTCATTCCGTCCCAAGCTGCAGAAGTCATCACACAGAGGAACTGTCAACATGTGTCAACTCAGCTCTTGCCAAACATTCTAAATCCCCCGTGCTCAGTTGACTCCTGTCTTCACAGTAACCACTGCTGCCTCCTCCTGCTTCCAGAAACGAGGACCCTTCTAACGTGGCCAATAACTGAAAAGACCAGCGATGCCACAGACATCCCCACATGAAGTGCATTTACTTGGAAGGTCAACTCCTTCTGATTTATTAATAAAATCAGATTTTACTTTCCTATACACCCTTAGTTTTCATAGTTTATCCCGAAGAACCAAATACAAAGAAAAACACACTGAGTGACAGGAAAGGTACATACAGCATATTGTAAAAGCTGAAAAACTCACGTGGGATTGCAGATGTTATGAGAAAGATTCAGGGAGATGGGAGTTTCAGAAGGAAAATCGTTTTGTAAAACACTGTCTCCTGCGTGAAGAAACAACACATTTATCACATGTTTTGAAAGTAGAATTTAGCGATGATGTGAAGCAGATCACCACCCAATCACCTTAATGGTATTCCCCCCATCAAGGGGAATGGTTAAAAGGACTTAACCACGAGCAGCCAGCGGTCATTGCCTTGCTAGACTCTGGTGTGGCCATTGCTCTTTGAGCTCCGGTTGTCACCATGCTTCCTGGCTTTGGCCCCATCCCCCACCTTGGGGAGGTGAATATTCCCTCTCTCTTCTCTTTCTATAATTTACTTTTAAATAAACTATATTTTTAATCTAAAAAAAAAGTAGAATTCATTGTATATATTCTGCACTAAAATATGTATTCTTACAGTCGTTTAACTTTCAAAGACCTTTTCTAATATATCTCGTCATTGAAAGGATAATAAAGCTCAACATTTAGATTGAAAAATTTGGGATTAATAATGCTACTTTATGAAGAAAAGTTGAAACCCCATATTATGCAACTTTTTACAATATTATGTAACTTTTTAATAAGGTTTTGCTGACAGAAAAATTTAGCTATACATTATAAGAATTTTAAATAAATGATTAAGTTTCTATAAACTATAATCTTTATGAATTATTTAGAGGAAAGTTGTTTCTATAAATTTATTCATGCAAACATTTATATTAATATATATTATTTATTTAGAAAAAATTATATAAATATGTGTATCAATAATAAAAATGATAGCGCCCCCTCCTCTGGTTTATAAAAGTAGTGTGGCCATTGTAGGAAATCTATTAAAAAAAATACTAGTTTAAAGATGAAAAATATAAATCACCTGCAATTACACTACCATTAGAAACATTTAGGTATATTTCCTGATGAATTTTTGTAGTGTATGTATATGTAAACAATTGACATTGTACTTCATATATACTTTGTCATTTGGGTCTTTGACACCATTTACTACACTGGGGACATTTTCCTGCTATTCCATAACCTTCAAATGTAACTTACAGACTATATGCTGTGTACAGATGATACATAACAATGTTTACTATCTAATGTTGGCCTTTCCCCCAAGCAAAAGTTGCGCTTCTAGTCTTTTCTTTATGTTAACTTTTGATTTTTAAAATCTCACATTAGCAACATCAGGCAAACCTTTAGTCTCTAGTAGTAAATGGACCTCTGCAGTCTATATCAGGGTATAAACATTTCATGGAGGGCCACTAGGAAAACAATGTCTATAAGGCTGGGGGGCAGGGGAGGGAAGACATGGCTGGGCAGCGTGGGCATTCCCTCTGGGCTTTCATGGCTACCACTGCTCTGGTCTCTCAGACAAGACCTTCTTTTCAGGTCTCACTGCTGGTAGGAGAGAGTGAAGGTACAGTGCAGCCCCCGAGGCTGCTGAAGCAGTGTCTTTGCAACTGGAGTCTACCACAAGGAGCAGCCCGTGAGAAGACCAAGAAATGAGGTGGGATGTGCACTGGGCTCTGGGGAAGAAGCACGGGTTTGAGGCTGAGCTACTGTGTGGTACTGAACAAGCCAGGCAACCTCTCTGAGCATGATTCTTCACATGAGGATGGGAACAGAACACCTGCCCTGCCTTTCTCATGGGGCATGCAGGCAGTGTGAAAACGCTTGACAAATGCAAGGCATCACACAACAGGAACTGTGCGATCTCACTGCCTTTTCCTTTCAACTAAGGTTAAAAAATTCCTATGTTGAAAACAGCACTTAAAATGAAAAAACTGCATCTCTCCACAGACACAAGCTATGAAAAATAACACTGAAGCCAGGCACAGTGGCTCATGCCTGTAATCCCAGCACTACGGAGGCCGAGGCGGGAGGATGACTTGAGCCTAGGAGTTCGAGACCAGTTCTGGGCAACATAGCTAGATCTCATCTCTACGAAAAATAAAACAATTAGCCAGGTGTGATGGTGTGTGCGTGTAGTCACAGCTACTCAGGAAGCTGAGACAGAAGGATCGCCTGAACCCAGCAGCTCAGCTGAGGCTGCAGTAAGCCGTGATCGTGCCACTGCACTTCAGCCTCGGTGACAGAATGAGACCCTGACTCAAAAAAGAAAAAAAAAGAAAAAAGCACTTGAGTGAAAACAACAAGAGGCAGAGTGCTATCATGAAGTATGATTGCATTTATGTCAGTTAAAAACTAACCATCTGCCTTTTGTTGATGGTTTTGTTAATGAATGTACAATTTTAAAATGGACAGGAAGAGTACACATCAAATTCAGGACAGCAGAAAGTGATTCTCTTGGGGAAGAGCACGTGGATTTTAACGTATTTTTTTCCTTAAGAAAAAGAATATCGAGCAAATGGGGCAAAAAGTAAGAGTTGCTAATTCTGGGTGACAGAAATACGGATGCTTCTTTGACCTCTCCCATATCATTAAATTTCTCTCAAAGAAGGAAGGGCCAATGTTCACAGCAGCATCCTTCACAACTGCCAAAAGGTAGAAGCAGTTCAAGGGTTCATGCCCGGAAGGATGGAGAGAAACAGTGGTATATACGTACAAGGAAGGTTACTCAGCCTTAGGAAGTTAATTCTGACACACGCTACAACATCGCTGAACCTTGAGGACGTTACACTAACTGAAATGATCGAGTCACAAAAAGATCATCAGAGCCGGGCTCAGTGGCTCAGCCTGTAATCCCGCGTCTTTGGGAGGCTGAGGTGAGTGGATTGCCTGAGCCCGCAGGTTCGTGACCCACCTGGGCAACTTGGCGAGACCTCATCTCTACAATAAATAAAAAATCAGCTGGGCGTGGTAGTGCGCGCCTGTAGTTCCAGTTACTTGGAAGGCTGAGGCGGAAGGATCGCTGGGCGGTGGCCGGGAGCGTCCACTGCACTCCAGTCTGGGTGACAGAGTGAGACTCCAACTCAAAAAAAAAAAAATCATCATACGGTATGATTCCACTTACTTGAAGCACTTAGAGTACCTAGTGTCAGCCAATTCATGGAGAAAAAGGAGAATAGTGATTACCAGGGCAACAAAGAGGGAGGAATGAGCAGTTACTTAATGGGTGCAGAGTTTGTTTTGCAAGATGAAAAGGGGTGATGGTTGAGCAACATTATGAATGAACTTAATGCCACTAAACTTTTTTTTTTTTTTTTTTTTTTTGAGTCAGAGTCACCCAGTATGGAGTGCAGCAGCACGCTCACAGCCACCACAGCCTGACCTGCTGGGCTCAGGCGATTCTTCCACGGAACTCAGCTTTCCAAGTAGCTGGAACTACAGGCATGCACCACCACACCTGGCTAACTTTTTGTATTTATTGTAGAGTCGAGAGCTCGACAAACTGCCCAGGTTGGTCTTGAACCCGTGGGCTCAGGTAATCCTCTCACCTCTGCTTCCCCAAGTGCTGGAACTACAGGCATACACTACCACAGTCACTAATTTTTTTTTTTTTTTTTTTTGAGTTGGAGTCTCACTCTGTCGCCCAGACCGAGTGCAGTGGCCACTCCTGGCCACTGCAGCCTCGACCTGCTGGGCTCCGGCGATCCTTCCGCCTCAGCCTTCCCAGTAGCCGGAATTACAGGCATGCGCTACCACGCCCAGCTGATTTTTTGATTTATTGTAGAGATGAGGTCTTGCTGCACAGGCGGGTCTCGAACCCATGGGCTCAGGCAATCCACTCACCTCAGCCTCCCAAAGGTGCGGGATTACAGGCTGAGCCACCGAGCCCGGCTCACAGTCACAAATTTTTTGATTTATTGTAGAGATGAGGTCTCGCCAAATTGCCCAGCCTGGTCTAGAACCCCTGGGCTCAGGTAATCCTCTCGCCTTGGCCTCCCAAAGTGCTGGGATTACAGGCATGAGTCACTGTGCCCCTGGCCATAGAATTTAAAAATGGTTAAAATGAGCCAGGCGTGGTAGCTCAAGCCTGTAATCCCAGCACTTTGGGAGGCCGAGGTGAGAGGACTGCCTGAGCCTATGGGCTCGAAAACAGCCTAAGCAACTTGGAAAGACCTCATCTCTACAATAAATCAAAAAATGAGTCGGACATGGTAGCGTGCGCCTACAGTTCTGGCTACTTGGAAGACTGAGGTGGAAGGATCACCAGAGCCCAGCAGGTCCATGGTGAGGTGGCCATGAGAGTGCCACTGCCCTCCAGCCTGGGCGATGGAGTGAGATGTCGACTCAAAAAGAAAAAAGGTTAAAATAACAAACATTGCGTTATGCATACCTTGCAATAAAAAAGTGTGTACAAATGAAAGATTAAATGTGGAAGCTCTTAACTGTTTCAAAGACAGACACTGAGAAGTAATAACAATAATGATAATGGTGGAGGGAAAGGAGGAGGGAGGAAAGGAAAAGAGAGAGAATGACATCCAGAGCAAAGACTCAAGTCCCTCTGTGCTCAGGGTACCAGCAGGTGGATCCAGACACGTCCTGGGTGTGCAGGAGGGAAGGGAAGGGGCCCCTCGGAGCACTCGGAGCTTCCCTCACGACTCACCTGCCGACAGGAAGTGCTGGACGTCCACCACGGGCTTCTTGTCCCCATCGGAGCTGCTGGTGCTGCTCCAGCTGCCCCAGCTGCCCCGGCTGGCTCGCACGCTGCCCGAGGAACTCCCGCAGTCGGAGCTGGAGTCGGAGCAGAACTTGTCCCCGTGCTTCTTCTCAGGCTTCTGGTAATAACCCTCTGGAGGAAGTGAAAGAGCAGTCACATTTCACTGAGACAACTGTCAACGTGACATGTCTCCAACAAAAGGAGCGAGGGAACCCCAGGAAGAAGGCCAGGACTGGCTTCAGGGTTGACTACATCTGCTTATCTAGCAGGAGGAAGGGAGGGCTGCATCGAATCAATGGTAGCACTTAAAGAAATAGTGGGGGATGGTCTATGTCTACCCCATCCTATGGCCGGAGCAATCAGGGGCCAAGATGGCCAGCACCAAAAATAATCATCATCTAAAAACACTTCTAAAAATATCAAACAACCTCTATCACAAAAGCCATGGCTGCTCCATTAGACTACAGAGTGGTAGGCCATTTTCTCCCTCTCTGTATGAAGAGGTCCACTAACAGTTTCAACACGTGGGCGTGGTGGCTCATGCCTGTAATCCCAGCACTTTGGGAGGCTGAGGCAAGAGGACTGCCTGAGCCCATGGGTTCGAGACCAGCCTGGGCAATTCGGCAAAATCTTGTCTCTACAATAAACCAAAATATCAGCCAGGTGTGGTGGCACGTGCCTGTGGTTCCAGCTATCTGGAAGGCTGAGGCAGAAGGATTGCCTGAGCCCAGCAGGTGGAGCCTGCAGAGGCTGAGAACGTGCCATTGCATCCCGCCTGGGTGCCAGAGTGAGACTCTGACTCAAAAAAAGAGTTTCAAAATAGTATTGATGTGTACACGGAAGCATCTCCAGTAAGACCAAAAGCGACACATACGGATCGGGGATGAAAGAGAAAGGGTGGAGACAGAAGACAGTTTACTCTGCCAGCCTGTGTGCACCAACCTGGGGCATGTGCTGGGGAAGTGGGTGTTGGCTGAGAGGACTGGAAATCCCCATTCCCATGTACCCCACATGTACTGCCAACTCAAGTAACCCCTAGACCCCCACCATCCTGAGTCTGATCCTGGACCCAGCATGGGATGTCCCTCTGTTTCCTACTCCCAGAGACACTGGCCAACAGTCCTCAGCTGGGACAGCAGCCAGGCCCTGTAGAAATGTCCTGACTCAGATGTGGGATTAACACTGTCTCGCCTGGTTACTTGGTGGGTCCCGTCTGGAGCAAGAAACCATTATTCCTTCAGTAATATGCAAGAGGATAGTTAAAATGACCAGATTAGAGCACGGGGTGCAGGCAACATTAGAGACCTACTCAGGCTCAAGAGAAGCTCAGCTTTCTGTCTCACTCTCACGGCTCTCCATATGGGCCTTGGTTAGCTGCACTGTCTATACAAAGATTGTATCATCGAGATGCCATTTCTCTCACTGGGTACATCCTTGGGGAAACAAAACTCCCCACAGAAGCAGCTCTTGTAGCTAAATGTCATCACATACCTGCCTCTCGCTGTGGGGCCGGGAAGCTGCCTGCAGCCTCAGTGTCTGCTTTGCAAACCTCCCTAGTGTCTTCCTGTAGACACCAGTTTCGTACATCAATGTCACTGCTCAGCTCAGGCCTCTTGAAGTCGCTGCACATAAGCTTTAGCTCACTCTGTTCGGAAGGCCTGGAAGAGCCACAGAAAGATTATGTCTGTGTTTTATCGCGTATACACGCGGACTTCCTCTCTAAGACATGTGAGAGGTGAAATGTGAATCTGGGACAACCTGAGTCCTGTTCTTTCTGGGTCTGATGGGGGAACATGAGGAAGAAGGGATAGCAGTGAGAAAAAGACTTTGCCATTTTTAGAATTAGAGTTAATTTGGAGCTCACTTAATCTATTTTCATAGTTTATAGTAGGAGGAATAAGATTCCACAAGGTCACTCAAGGTCACCTAGTAAGTAGCTGGTCCAGAACAAGAATCCAGAACTCTTGGCTTGTTTTCCTTGTTTTTAGTGTAAAATATGATTCTCAACAGATAAACCTGCTCCTTGGTGTCTGGCAGAAAGCTGTGAGTGTTCACCTAAACACATTCTCATTCATTCATTTAGCAAGTATTTATTGAGCGGCCGTGGACTATTAGTAAAGGTGCAGCAACTACAAAGAAGAATAAAGTTCTCCCCTCCGAGGATTTCGAAGTTGAACAATACCTTACAAGACCATAAATGTCTTGAGGGAAGAACTGTAAAACAATTTCATAAACAGTAATACAGAAATGTAGAGAATGCTACAGAGAAACAAATGGTTATTTCACACGGTCCAATTTCAGTACCTAATGTGAGGTTTGTGGGATGGCGGGTAAGAAGATCAAACATGTGAGATGTACCGGATATGTCACTGATTTCTGATCAAGGTATAAAAGAATACACAGAAACAAGGGCCAAAGACAGATAATCCAATAACAACTGCCACCTACTTCATAAGTATCATGACCCCAAAATACTATGATTAGCTATAGGCTACCTGAAAGTTATTTTTCTTTTAACAACATCATTTAATTATTTAATATTTCAGAAAGTTGCCTTTAAAAATGCACCCCAAGTCAGGTGCAGTGGCTCACGCCTGTAATCCCAGCACAGTGGGAGGCCAAGGAAGGAGGATTGCTTGAACCCAGGATTTCAAGACCAATCTGGGCAACATAGCGAGACCTCATCTCCACAAAAAAATTTTTAAATGAGCTGAGAGTGGTGGTGCACACCTGTAGTCCCAGCTACTTGGGAGGTTGATGCAGAAGGATCGCCCTAGCCCAAGAAGTCGAGGCTACAGTGAACTGTGATCATGCCATTGCACTCCAGGCCTGTGTAACAGAGTAAGGTCCCCACTTCAAAAAAAAAATACACTCCAACACTTAACTAGTGAAATTCCATTCTAATTTTATGTCTTTTTATATGCTCATATCAGGAAGACATAATACTTTAAAGTGACCTCATATCATGGTGAATCAAATGTTTATGAAAATGTATGTAGGACAACCCCCTCAGGTCCCCTCCCACTATGGGAGCTTTTCTGTCCTCTCAATAAATTCTGCTTTCAATTTAAAAAAAAGAAAGAAAAAATATATATATAAAGGAATGCAGTTAGATCTGACTTTTCCTTTCTACAGCATACTGCCTTGCAACTTTCAAATAATTTAGCCTTCATAATCCAGCCTCAATAGGGAAAAGTAGTCAATATTAGCACCTACTGTTAACAAGAAATTAATAAGAGGTATGCGCATTTCTTTCACAGTTACATTTTGCTGACTGTTCCAGGTGAGCTGGGGGCAGGAGCAGAGCCTGAAGATATCCAGAGCTGTTGCTTGGCCATGACCCAGCGAGGGCATCTGGGAGTCTCTGGGGAGCATGGTATGACTCTGAAACCTGGGCTCCGAGCAAAAGAGAGCAACTTCCTCCGGGCCCAAGGGCAGGGACAAAAACAGCACCACAGTGCTCCAGTGTCAGAGTCCCGCCACAGCACAGGTGGTTCTGCCAGAGGGTCCCTCCTAGTGACAGGCTGAACTGCGGCAAGGTGAACCCCTAGACCCATATAGATGCATCACTGCTAAAGAAATATGTAACAGAAACATACCTAGGAAGCTCAAAAGATAGGGCAAATCCCTAGATGCCAAAGTGGAAATGATGGGGGTGAGGGTGAGCAAATACCACGCAGGAAATAGGCCTTGCTACCCAGAGGGCGGGTCTGAATGCCCACTCCCGGATAGCCTCAAATAAGCATCAGGGAGCTGCAACTGGGTCTCCAGGGTGAGACTGGGGCCCTTGAAGGGGCAGCCCCAGTGCACAGGAGACCCAGAAAGCTCCGTCCCTGGACCCAAGGAGGAGAAAGGCAGGGAAGCATGTGCCTGCCGGAGGCTCCAGGCATGCGCATGTGCAGGGCATCGGAAGTCTAAGAACTCAAAACTCAGAAACTCTACCACTGGGGGTGATCTGGGGTCAGGATGCACACATTACTAACTGGTGAAAAAATTCTCAAGCTGAGAAATGTATGTAAAATAAGGTATAGGGGATATTTCTAGCAATATAGGGTTTCCACACAATCCCTGCCAGATTCTTCATTTACAGATAAAAAAATGAGAGCTCAGGGACATTGAGTATCTCAGAGCAAGGTTTCCAATGCAGGGTGCCCACTGCCTGGGCTTCAGTCCTCGCTCTGCCCCTTACCAACCAAACCAGTACCTTGGCGCAAACCATGTGAGGGCTGGGCGCCTCACTTCTTGCAACTGTGAGAGCCTACTGCCTACAGGACTAAGGCAAGGGCCCAAGTGGAGACAACTCCACGTCGTTACTGAGACCTCAGCTACCCCAGGTGGGTCAGGGGCTGGACTGGGAACAGAAAGGTTTTCTCCAGTTCCTGCACCTGCATCTCACAGGCAGAATGATGGTCTTCACATGAAGGGGGGCTTATGCTTTTTCCCTAAAACCTTCCATAGCATTTACCATTTTATAAAAGAAAGACACAAAAAAACTGTTGCCACTTTGTTTTATTCTTTCTAACAAAATAAAAACATAATGGGAAAATTTTAATTTTACAAGTAGAGTTTAATTTTTAAAAATAAACACCTACACTCTCACCTCAATCCAATATAACACAGGAGTAAAAGGTTATGGTCAAATGCAAAATAAGAAAGCAAAAAATAGATCAAAATGTTAAAATTTCCCTTTAAAGGGACTATAAAAATCACACACCTTGAGACCTGAGTAGTGCCTCTTTTCTTGTTTTTTCTACACGTTCGACTTTTATTTGAATTTAAATTTTGCACATTTCCTTCTTTTTTCTCCTGAAGCTTCTTCTTCCTATAAGGATCTTCTTGCTAAAAAGGAAAAAGAAAACATTTAGTGTTTTAAACTGACTAGACACAAATAAAAATGTACAACTTTTTTTTTAACTCTGAAGACCAATTCCATTTGAATTCAGAACATCCCAGTGCCAGTGAAAACTGAGACAAGTTTCTCAATCTCTAGTTTGTTTTCATTTCCTTTCTTGCTCTACTTCTCTCAAGCTCCACAGAAAAAGAAGAAAAAAAGAATTGTTGTCTCTAAAATTCCTAAGGGGCTAAAAAGGAAAAACATCTGCTAGCAATTTATGGTCAGCTTGCTGTTACCTTTAGCTATAATAAATCCTCCAACCTTCACCTGTTAATTTGGTATGTGCAACCCACATGAATTACTGCACTACTGGAGAAATCAAGCAAGAACTCAACCTAGGAGCAAGCTGTGTCGTTGTTTTCAATTGTTTATGGATGAACTTTAGGAGAACCACCAAGTCCCCACAGAATGCTCCAAACTAGCTTAAGCTTCTTAGGTAAATAAGGCAAGAAAACATTTGATGTTTTTAAAATGTGGTTCTGAAAAGCTCAATGCAGCACGAGATGCAAATATATATATATACATATATATGTGTATATATATATGTATATATATGTGTGTATATATATATATATATATATATAGTGTGCGTGTGTGTGTGTGTGTGTGTGTATTAAATATCTATAATCTTTTTAATTGGGGCTTTTTTCCTCTTTTAAATGTCAGGCACAGCCTGGCCCTTTCAAAGGTTGAAGTAGCTCAAGTTGTTAGCATCTCCCAATCCCTATTACTTCTATTACTTCTCTTCCTTCAATATGTTGTCCCATCAGAGCAGAGACACTGTCAGCAGGTAGGAGAGTAAGGAGATCACACATTGAGAAACCCAAGGGCTTAAAAACCACATCTCTTAAGTATGGCAGGCCTGTTCAGGGGGAAACTTCTCCAGGGGCCTCCCAGAGGCAAATCTCTTAGTTCAGAAGAGTCCTCTTCCTATTAATTGACCCCCAGGATTCACACTGCATGAAAAGCAAAGATTGGCTCATTTTACCTTCTTTTTCAGAAGGTTGGTCCAGAAATTACAGTAAGAATGCATGAAGTTCTTACACACTCTTGACTAATACATTCAACTTGCAAGGTCAAAAAGAAAAGGTTTTAGATGCCTGCATTCCCTACGTGTTCTATGTCTACAAACTGCAATCCCCATGCATCTATTAAAGCAACGTGCTCCCCACAATCAACAGATGCTAGATACAAAATGAGATTTTAACTGTAGAGGCAGTGGGAATACGACATTTTTTCTTTCTTCTTTATACTCCTGTAACGTCCTCCCCCCATAAGTATGTATTAGCTTTTTTCCTGATGTTGAAGGTATTTTTAAAATATTTAAAAACCTGACAAGTTAAACACAAAGCCCCATCCTACAGGGCCTAATGCTCATTGCCTGTTTGATGCTAAACAGACACATGAAAAATGTACAGACTCATGATCCAATGTCAAACATTAGTCATGCACCGTATTTATTCCTGTACTGTTCCTTTGTGTATTTCTAACTCAAGGGGGAGTCCCCCCTCATCTACTCAAAGGCCAACAAAGGCCTGTCAATTCAGCAAGCACTTAGTCCTTTTGTCCCTCCAGGGTCAGGTACAAATAAAGGATGGTCTCTAAGTGATGTCCAAGAAAGCGTGGGCTCTTGGCTGTCACTCTGTACTTGGCCACCTCTCTCAAACCTGTGTGGCTGGAACTAACATCAAGCGCTAGCAAGAGTTTAAGCATTCAGGACTCCTGAGAGGGAGGCTTCGGTGGGCGGAAGCATCACCGAGTTCTCTGTGAGGATGAGAAGGGAGAGAGAGTACTGGACAGGCTGGACTTGGGGTGAGCAGAATGACTGAGAAGTGGGGTCCATGAGCAATACCACAGGGGCAGGACAAAGCTATGAGCCAGGGCAGAGAAGTAGAAGGCGTAGCAAGGAATGAAAAGACTAATGGATGGTCTTTGTCTTTGGGGACTGGGGTGGGAGTACCACTGCAAATACTGGGCAGTGGAGAGGGAGGTGGTCCAGTCGGGCGAAGACAGAACAGGCCTGCAACAAAGGCAGTGGATGGAACAGAACAGGGAAGCGAACCAGAGAACCACGACAACAGACCTGTCAAGAAATCCGAGGAAGAGTGAAGGACCATCTGGTTCTCTGCTTTCTGGTATAGAGGGTCCTACAGAGGAGGAGGCAGGATTAACCAAGAAACTGAGTCACACAGAGCTGCAATTAAGAGCACAGTTGGTTGGGCTTGGTGACTCAGCCTGTAATCCCAGCACCCTGGCAGGCCGAGGCAAGTGGATAGCTTGAGCCCGCGGGTTAGAGACCAGCCTGGGCAACTTGGTGAGACCTCGTCTCTACAATAAATCAAAAACTAGCCAGGTGTGGTAGCATGCGCCTGCAGTTCTGACTACTTGGAAGGCTGAGGCGGAAGGATCACTGGAGCCCAGCAGTTCAATGCTGGGGTGGCCGTGAGTGTGCCACTGCACTCTCTTCATGGGCGACAAAGTGAGACTCCAACTCAAAAAAAAAAAGAGAGAGAGCACAGTCTCTGGATAAAGGATATGTGGTATGTATACAAGATGGAATATTACACAGCCATAAAGAAGAACAAAATTATGGCCTCTGCAGCAACGTGGATGCAGGTAGAGACCATGATACTAAGTGAACTATAACAGAAACAAAAAACTGAATATCACATGTTCTCACTTATAAGCAGGCCCAATCACTGGTCACACAAGCACAAGTGTGGGATCAGCAGATGCTGAGCATTGCTAGGGGAGGGAGAGGAATGGTGGTGACACACTGGGTCCCAGATCCACTATCGGGGAAGAGAGGGCCCGCTAGAAGCCCCAATTTCACTAGTATGCAACTTACTTATGTAGTAAATCCTAACTTGGACCCCACAACTATAACATAACGTAATGTAACATAACATAGAAAGAGAACCGTCTCTGAGGCTAAACTGCCTAGCTTGTAATCTTGGGCAAGTGACTTAGTCTTTCTGCCTCAGTTTCCTGAGACTTCCTTGAAAGGCTGTTGTGAGGATTAAATTACCTGGCACCTGGTAAGCAGTTTATATGAAACTTAGTTATCCTCGTCATTATCCTTGAATTATTTGAACTAGTTAAGTTCTCCGATCTCCCTGACAGAGGTGACAATTTAACCAATGGCAGAGTGAAGAAAGATTTCCTAAGCTTTAATAAAAGCAAAGGAAGAAATCAAAGAAGAGAAATCCCAGACTAACTGCTCAGAGGCATTCTTAAAGCCACTGCATGCAAGTCAAAGCAAACAAAAATAAGAAGCAAGGACAAACTGGGGAAAAACTCAGATACATAATATTCCTAACAATGAGTTAACAATATCCTTAACATATAAAGTTCTCTTACAGAAAACAAGAAAAAAAAACACTGACAGTGAAAAGAAAAGTGGGCAAAGGACATGAAATACAAGTTCAGAAATAACTATAAGAGGCAAAAAAAAACCCCAAAAACCTGAAAAACTCACCCAAAATATTTCATAATAAAATAATGTTTTTAAGACGGGCAAATTATAGACTAGCCTGTATCTCTCCGTTCCATTTTGGTTTTAGAAAACACAAATGTGTTTGCGATGCATGTTTATTCCTGCAAACCCCAGGAAACGGCGAGGGAATCAGGATCCTGGTAACAGTGTACCTCTAAACAGTAGAGATGGGACTACGTTAGACATTCACGTCTTAATTTATAGAATTTCTTTTCAATCGTAAAATTTTGGATGGACAATTTTACTTTACTATGTTTTTTGGATTTTTACCCAAAAAAAAGGAGAGAGAGAGAAAGGAGAATGCTCACCTTTCCCTGGTAAGATGCAAATGGAAAAGAAAATCCAAGTGGGATTTCTTCACCTATCACGTTGACCAAGATTCTGCAAACAACTGATTTTGCCAAGAAGGGAGTGAAACCAGCACTCCCAGATACCATGCACAGGAAATCAGTATCAGCTTTTAAGAAAGCAACGTGGCAGCAGCATGTACAAACACATCAGGCAGACAGGCAAGAGTTATAAAAAACGTTGTTCATCACAGTTATTTATGAAAGTAAAAAGCTAGAAACAATCTTACTGTCTAATTGCAGGAGAATGGCTTACATTATAGCACAAACGATGAAATACTTTGTAACCACTCAAAAAAAGCTCTCCACTTAATTTTTTAAGAGAATTGACTTATATATACACAATGCAGTGTCACGTTCACAGATAACACAGCCTCGACCTGCTGGGCTCAGGAGATCCTTCCCGCCTCAGCCTTCCAAGTGGCTGGAACTACAGGTGTGCGCCACCATGCCTGGTTAATTTTTTGATTTATTGTAGAGATAAGGTCTCAGCAAGTTGCTCAAACCCCTGGGTTCAGGCAATCCTCCCATCTCCGCCTCCCAAAGTGCTGGGATTATAGTTAAGCCACTGCACTCAGCCTGATTTTGGAACGATCTTTCTCCCACTTCATCTTTATACTTTTATAATAATCATGAGTTACTTTTCTAAGGGAAAAAAAGATATTTTTAAAGGAAAATAAGAATCCAGAGCTAGAGTTAAAACTTAGTTTGTGGATTCCAAACCTGGGCTTCAACTTTCCTTGCCAATAAATTTAGGGAAATGTTCCCCGTGTACTATATAGACAGATTTACACAATTTTCTAAGCTGCAAAATTAGGCCCTAAGAATGTGCAAGAAAAACAAACACTGAGCACTGCACTTGGAAATGTGTTTATTGAGAACAATTTTCTCCAAATGAACAATGAAATGGAAAGTATACTCATGGGATTTTAAAGAACAGTTCTACAAAACAGAGCATGAGTCACAGAGACAGCTAAGACATGGCAAACCACAGCCCCTCAATCTGTGCCAGAAAATCCACCTTGGTTGACTTGGCTAGAGGCAACCTTGGGCCACAGGGTTCGGCCTGAGTCCCCCAAATCCCTCAGACTGGCCTCCCTCCTGCTGCGCTGACAGCCACCATCAGGTACAGATGTCTGTCCTACACAGGCTCACTGACCAGATAAGGAGGGAGGACTTACACAACCGCTGGGATGGAGTGCAAGAACTGTCTGAGCTCCAGAGACAGAGTAAAGAGGTGAGGCTCATGCTCTCCAAGATGTAATGGCAAAGACACACAGAGAAGGAATTAAATAAATTAATAAATAGCCTTAACGAGGGATACAGTTAAGTCTCACATGAAGAGCCAGGGAAGCCTTCAAGGCAGAAGTCGTGTCTGAGATAGAGAGTGCCCATGCACATGGCCAGCGGCAGCACCACTGTCCCCAGGGCCACCGAGGGCTAATGAGACCTGGGGATGGTCCATTCCAGTTTCCCCTCCCTCCAAGCAAGACTGTGTGGTTGGGAGAGTCAGTCCATCTCCGTGTTGGGTTCTATTTCACTGCAGGCAACAGGTAAGTCTCCAAAGCCCATGCCTAAACCATGCTAGGTTCAATTCCTAACTTCACTCATCCATTCCCTCCTTCCCCAAATCCAATGACTTTATTTCTGTTCCCGAAAATATGCCCTATCCTCACCTTTGGGTGTAGCTTTTTGTACATCTGCTAAACCTGCCACTTCAATCCACCTTTAATTCATCACTGCCTCTCCACGGTTCAGACCCAGGTCCCTGGTCGTCTCTCTGGACACACCTCAGAGACTCCATGTCTAACCTCCACAGGCATAACTCCCAAGTCTCAAGCTCCAGGTCTGACCTGTCACAGAAGCTCTCATGCCCTGTCTCTTGCTGTTCACCACACGGTGCAAACGACTGTGAAGTCCAGCCACCCCTCTGTTGGTAACGATCATGGTCACACCTATCACTCTTTGGTACTTACTACTTGTCAGTACTTGTCAGTGCTGCCATTCTAAAGTCATTCTCATATTAACTCATTTAATTCTCACAACCCTATGAGGCAGGTATGCTAGTATCATTTGCATTTTGCAGAAGGAGGGAACTGTGATGTTAATTGGCCCAATATCGTGGAACGAATAAGTGATGAGTCCATGCTCTTAACTACGACACGACATTACTCTGACAGACACAAAAATGAGCTCGTTACACACATCAGCATTCCCCATGTTCTAGTCACTCAGGCTTTGGACCTTGGAGTCATCTTTTGTAAATGGCTGTGTGAAAAAAAAATGGTTCCTCTCCTTCATGCAATTTAGTGCTGGGAAGTCCTGATGGTTCTTAAATATGAACATAAAATTGAAAACGAGTGCAGTGGCTCACGCCCCTAATACCAACACTTAGCGAGGCTGAGGCAAGAGGCCTGCCTGAGCCCAAGAGTTTGAGACCAGCCTGGGCAACATGATAAGACATCGTCTCTACAAAAAATAAAAAAATTAGCCAGGTGTGGTGGTGCACACTTGTAGTACCACAGCCTCAAAATCTATGTTTGTTATAAGGTTTAAGCAAAACAAAGGAACATGAAAAAGGGGAAAAGAGCCAGGCGTCGGAAAACCCCTTGGGTCCCCTCCCACTGTGGGAGCTTTTCTGTCCTCTCAATAAATTCTGCTTTAAAAAAAAAAAAAAAAAAAAAAAGAGCCAGGCATAGTGGCCCATACCTGTAATACTTTAAGACCAGCCTGGGTAACGTAGTGAGACCTTGTCTCTACAAAAAACCAGGAAAATAGCCGGGCATGGTGGCACATGCCTGTAGTCCCAGCTACTCGGGAGGCTGAAGTGGAAGGATCATCTGAGCCCAGAAGGTCAAGGCTGTGGTGAGCTATGAGCATGCCACTGCACTCCAGCCTGGGTGATAGTGACAACCCACTGCTCCCCTCCAAAAAAAGAGAGAAGGAAACATCCCAAATCCTACCACTCAGAAATTACCAGAGTCTCCTGTTTATTATTTCACAAACCTCATTTTTAAATATTTTTCTATGAACCTAAACACATAAGAATAGCATACAGGTAGCTGAAATAATTTATAATCCTGGGACCATATGTAAGTTTTAAACAAAAATATAAGACTTGATATTATATGAGTTTAACGTAAGAAAAATAAAGTAGAACCAAGGGAACTGTCAACTTTCAAATAATTGTTTCTTCTATACATGATGTATTAATTCATTAAGGATCTCTCTAAGGTTAAAAAAAAAACCGTAAAAAAGATTATCTTAAGTTACCACTCTTTTAAACATGTCTCACTTTTACACAGTATTGGTTCTCTTCCAAGAAAGATTAAAATTAAAACTCATTTTCACCTTCCCTCAACCCCACCTCCTGGTTTTTGCAAACAGTATTACGATTTTTACTTTCAGTTTGAATATTTGCAATCTGTTCTGATTGCAATTGCCAATTGTTTCACTTAGTTCTGGATATAAAATGGATGGAAACCTCAACGTGACATGCCTTCTTCAATCCTGAGTTTTTACTTTTACTTCTGTCTGGGTTAACTAAACATCATTAACTTGATTTTTCAAGAAAGGCTCACAAAGTTCATTTGTGTTTAAGAATGTCTGCCTAAAGCCGGGCTCGGTGGCTCAGCCTGTAATCCCGCACCTTTGGGAGGCTGAGGTGAGTGGATTGCCTGAGCCCGCGGGTTCAAGACCCGGCTGGGCAGCGAGACCTCATCTCTACAATAAATTAAAAAAAAAAAAAAAATCAGCTGGGCGTGGTAGCGCATGCCTGTAATTCCGGCTACTTGGAAGGCTGAAGCGGAAGGATCGCTGGAGCCCAGCAGGTCGAGGCTGCGATGGGCGGGAGCGGCCACTGCACTCCAGTCTGGGCGACCGAGTGAGACTCCAACTCAAAAAAAATAAATAAATAAAGGAATGTCTGCCTGTTGCCTCTGTACTTGGATGTCAACCTGGTTGGACACAACATTCTTTGTTCATATTTCCATTCTCTCAATGATATAACTCCACTGTTTTCTGGCACGAAACATTCCTATGGAGAAGTCAGAGGCATGCTTATGTTTGTATTTCTTGATTTTCCTGCCTTTGTACAACTCTTTAAGTCTGAAGTTCCGTTAATTTAGCTAGGATGTGCCTATGCCCATTATTATGCATCAATTTTTCCTGCTGTACACAGTGTGCCCTTTTGATCGATGTTTAGTTATTTTCTCACCTCGAGAAAATTCTCTTCTATTATATCGTGAATACTTTTCTGTTTTTTTAGAGAGATGATGATCGATATGGGGACAAAGAAAGACCAAAAAGCAATCCAACTCAGCAAGAGTATGCCCTAAAATACAGACACTGGGTAATAACCAGGTAGAAGGAATACGTGGATCAAGTTCTACTCAGCCATCATTACCTAGGAGTTAATCCATTTGTTTAAAACTAGTTTCTCAGCTGGGCTCGGTGGCTCAGCCTGTAATCCCACACTTTGGGAGGCTGAGGTGAGTGGACCGCCCGAGCCCGCGGGTTCGTGACCTGCCTGGGCAATTTGGCAAGACCTCATCTCTACAATAAATCAAAAAATTAGCTGGGCGTGGTAGCGTGTGCCTGTAGTTCCAGTTACTTGGAAGGCTGAGGCGGAAGGATCGCTGGAGCCCAGCAGGTCGAGGCTGTGGTGGCCGGGAGCGTGCCTCTGCACTCCAGTCTGGGCGACGGAGTGAGACTCCAACTCAATAAATAAATAAATAAATAAATAAGTTTTTCTTGAGAATAAAAGCTATCTGGTTTCTCTAAAAATTGTCGTATCACCTAAATAATTAGAAGATAAATAAGACTTTCTGAACAAACACATCCAACTCACCAGTTATCAATAAGGATTGAAATGCAATGAAAAGTATGAGACACACATGTTCACTTATTGCACAGATATTTGCAAGCTGTAAGCCCTAAAAATGGGTTCGTTCTTTTTAATAAGCAAGAAAAAAGGAAATACAGACCTCCACTGAAGGTACGTCCTGTTTCTCAGAACATACATCTTTAGATGCTTTGTGACTCTTCTTTTCTGAAGAAGACTTTGTGTCAACCTTTTTCAAAGTTTCACAACTATTTACTTCATTCTTGACAGGCACTTGCTGGTTATTCCCTTGAATAAACAGAAAAAATTCAATTTCTAGCTAATAACTCCCATTCATATTCCCCATAGATAAACCTACACCAAACATCTTATTTGATTTCATGAGAATTAGGCTTCTTTTTAATATCCACGATGCTCCAGAAATTTGTTGATAGGTGGAAATGCATTTAAATAAAGAGTTCTACAAATAATCCTTAAAAGAAGTCAAGGAAAAAAGTCGGAGGATATCAATATTCACAACACCATTATTCATAATAACTAAAAGGTTAGTTATTATTAGATGTCCACTAATGGGTGAACAGATAAACAAAATGTGGTGCATACATGCAACAAAATACCATTCAGCCTGATTCAATTGTAAAAACAACTGGAATACTTACACCACTGAACTTGCAGTTAAAATGGTTCAGATTAAAAAAAAAAAAAAAAAAAGGAATGAAATTCTGCCACATGATGCAACATGGATAAACCTTGAAGATACCATGCTAAATGAAATAAGCCAGGCACAAGAGGACAGATGTTTCATGACTCCAGTTATCTGAGGGATCGAGAGTAGTCCAATTCATAAAGACAGAAAGCACGCTGGTTACCAAGGGCCAGGGAAAGGCATGATGGGCATTTACTATTTAATGGGGACAGTTACTGTTTGAGATGATAAAAAAGTTCTGGACATGGAAAGGGATAATGGTGATAGCTATGCAACAATGTGAATATATGTAATGCCACTAAACTTTATATTTAAAAACAGTTAAGATGGTAAATGTTATGTATATTCCATCACTTTTGTTTTTAAGGTGTGAAAGAGGAAGAGAAGGATGAGGACCTGGGTCATGACTCAGCCACGAATTAGTTTTATGATCAAAGTAAGTCTCTTAAGCTGTCTGTACCTTAGTTTATTTATAAAACAAGTATCACCCCACCTTCCTTGACTCCCATGCTTGACAGCTGAAAACAGAACAGATATGAATGTAAAGCATTCCCACCAAAGGACCCAAGGACCATTTCAAGGAAGGCCTGTCCCCTACAGCAAACACCTGCCCCAGTCTGTGCATAGGGCTGCACGAAGGAGAACGAAAAGTCGATGAATCTATGGCAAAGGTGGATGTGGCTAGGAACCTTTTCTGAAACTTGTTTTCTCCAATTTTTCTTTCAAGCAATTTCATAAGCAGACTTCTTCTATCCCTTACCTCACATCAGAGGCAAATCAACTTCAACCCACAATCACTGGCCTCAGGTTTGAAACAGAGAGTATTTTAATACTTTCTTTTTTTTATTTTTGAGTCGGGGTTTCACTCTGTCACCCAGGCTGGAGCGCAAAGACACGATCATGGCCTCGCCACAGCTTCGACCTCCTGGGCTTAGGAGATCCTTCGGCCTCAGTCTGCTGAGTAGCTGGGACTACAGGTACATGCCACCACACCCGCTATATTATTTTTTTTGGTAGAGACAAGCTCTTGCTATGCTGCCCAGGCTGGTCTTGAATTCCTAGGCTTAAGCAACTCTCTTGCCTCAGCCTCCCAACATGCTGGGACTGCAGGTGTGAGACACTGTGCCCAGGTTTCCCCCCTTTTTCTTTAACAGAATTCTTAATGATGCCTTCAAAATCTGAGAAAGTTTAGATGACCACAGTGCAAATATTCCCTAGCAGAGCAGGCTGCAGGCTCTGGAAGGGTGGATGCTGGACCACTGGTCAGCAGAAACTTCAACCCAATCCTGCTGTGGTACTTGGGGCGAGACAGGCCTCTTACCCACAAAACGAAAACAGCAGCCAAGTCTCCCCAATTCAGTAATTCTGAGGCTACAAATTAAACTCACTCAAAGGCAAGACGCACACATTTTTCAAATAACACAAGGTAAACGTACTATTATTCTGTTAACAGAAAACTATATCAATCTTATATAATTATAAAAAATGCTGACCAAGCAAGTGACACACAGCTTGGAAAGTCATACAATGCAAGTTTTTATGGTTTAAGTACAGCCACGGCATATTAGGTTTTGTACTTTCAGGAAAAGAGCTCACTTCAACATTAACTTAAGGTTATAATCTCCAAATGTCACAAGATGAATACAGAAAATTAATCTTTTGGCTAGACTCATTACATAAAATAAAACATCAGAGGATGTTTTAATACCTTTGGCTCTAATGGAACAAACTTAAAAATGCAATGGCACAGCCCAGGCAGCATAGTAAGATCTTGACTCTACAAAAAATTAAAAAAAAAAAAAAATCAGCCAAGCATGGTGGTGCATGGCTGTAGTTCCAGCTGCTTGGGAGGCTGAGGTGGGTGGATCACCTGAGCCTAGGAGGTTGCAGTTGTGCTGAGCCATGATTGTGCCAGTGCAGTGCACTCCGGCATGGGTGACAGAGTGAGATCTTGACTCAAAAAAGAAAAAAAAAAGGTCAAAGTCGTATCCAGAGCCAAATCTGATCAGTATCGGCTGCTTTCTTTGTTACCCAGGAGTAACTTTAACAGTAGGGTTAGTAAAGAAACTGAAGCAAAGACAATTAATTAAGACATCTTGCAGAAAGTTCTGTCCCTGTATGGGAGTCAACTACCTGCCTTGAAGGTTTAGATTTACCTTATTTATTTATCATTATTTTTGGTAGGGGGTCTCCCTCTGTCACCCAGGCTGGAGTGCAGTGGCACAATCACCACTCATTGCAGCCCTGAACTCCTAGGCTCAGGGAAACCTCCCTCCTCAGCCTACCAAGCAACTGATACTAAAGGTGGGCACCACCATGCCCAGCTAATTTTTTTTACAAGAGGGGCACACCACAAAAAAACACGGAATTATCTTTTGGAGGGTGGGTCCTTGTAGAACAGGCTTCCCCTGCTAGGTTAGTAGTCTAGGAACCCACAGGCATCAGTGCACCAGCTAGCATTTTTGTGAGTCTACGTTTGGCTTCAGTGAATTTTTGTGGCAAAACAGGTAACTGGTTCTTCCACCATGACAACCCACCTGCTCATACTGCATTGAGAGGTCAAAAGTTTTTGACCAAAAGCAGCAATGACCCTACCCTATTCACCCAATCTCGCCCTGAGGGACTTTTTTGTTTCCCTGGATGAAAAAATTCTCAAAGGGAAACATTTTGCCAATGTGGAAAATGTAAAACAGAAAAACAGCAGAATGGATGAGTTCAAAACTGTTCTGAGCAGTAGAAAAAGCATCTCGATAGGAGTACTGCATCAACTGGAGAGCACTTTGAAGGAGACTAAAGTTTAACCATGTAAGAATAAACAGTTTTTATAAACAAATTCCAAATTTTGGGGGGGTTCTCCCTCATATTTTTGCAGAGATGAGGGCTTGCTTTGTTGCTCAAACTGGTCTCGAACCCCTGGGCTCAAGCAATCCTCCCATCTCAGCCTCCCAAAGTGCTGGGATTATAGGCGTGAGCCACTGTTCCCAGATAGATTTGCCTTACTTAGAAGACTGTCAGGCCACAGCCTTCCGATCCCCTTCAAACCTGCACATTTCTGAACTAAGAGAAGCTGACAGCAGCCCTGCGAAATCATCACCACTCCTTATTTCATAAGTTGGCAACATTAAAGGTCATTCTTTAGCAGAGATTGCCTTGAAATATAATTCCTTCTACAACACAAACTGGCTGTTAAACATCCACAAAGAAAAACATCAAACACTGTGAATGAGAGCAGCCAGCAGTCAAAAGCAAGGCAGACAGGGTCTGTAATGGAACAAGAAATCATAATAAGAACATCGCTTTGGATTCTGGAAGCCATAAGTATGAAACAAAATACAGACATTCTCCTCAAAAAATGTGTGCTATTACTTTTCTAGCATCCTAATTCATGAGAAAATGGAGTTCCTTAAGTTTTCTTCAGGCCAAATATACAGCACTAAAAGTATTAGTCATCAAGATTTCTTAGGAAAGATTCAAATTTAATAACCAATACAAAACCGCCCAAAGCAATAATGAACCACAGACTTCTAGAAAATTAATAATACCCTCTGTGGGGCCAAGAATCAGGACAAACAACAGAATGAACGTTAATAACAGGGTTTTCATGACTCCCTGAGAAATTCTTACACGAAAATATTTTAAAATATGGAAACACTGAGTATATATTTCATTTAAAAATAGAGCCCATCCACATCATCCTATTAAGTATACTACTTTCCATAGCCTCACAGATGACGGTGTCTGTGCCACAGTTAAAACCAAAAACAAATGGAAGAAACAATAATAATAATACTAGAGGGACTCAAAAACACCCAGAATTTATTTATAAAAAATTGTGTACTTATTCTAACATGTCTAAACGTCAGTCACCATCAAAGTACTCTTCATTTGATGCAATACACCTATCAAGATGCTTTTTCCATTGCTCAAAACAGTTTTGGAACTTGTCAATTTTGATGCCTTTTAGTGCTTCTGTGGTTTTTTGTTTCACTTCTTCCACACTGGCAAAACACTTCCCTTGAGGACTTTTGTCATCCAGGGAAACAAAAACCAGTCGACTGGAGTGAAATCAGGTGAATAGGGAGGGTGGGGCAAAAGGATCATGCTGTTTTGGCAAAAACTGCTGAACACTCAGCAAGCTGTGGGCAGGTGTGTAGTCATGGTGGAAGAACCAGTCACCTGTTTGCCACAACTCAGAATGTTTGTTCCACAAATCAGGATGTCACCGCCTCAAAACTTCCAGATAAACTTGGTTAACTGTTTGATCCAGAGGAACAAATTCTGAATGTACTACAAGGGGCCTGCCTTCTAAAAGAATTTCAGGTTCTTTTGGGTCTCCCTTGTAGAGCAGGAGAAAACTGTGGGAAGTGATGAATGTTTATGGCCTTCATGCTGGTGATGGTTTTCTTGTGTATACTTATTCCCAAACTCATCAAGATGCATACCTCAAATATGTGCATCTTTTTATATACTAATAATTCTTCAAAAAAGTGGTTATAACAGAAAATAAAAACAAATGACAGACCAAGAACTCACCAGCATTCTGCTTTAAGAAGCAGTATGTCTTAAATCTAATCACATGTGATCTTTGGGTAAGTTAGGTTTTCATTTCAAGTTATTAGTATCTATAAGTACATAAAAACATTTTTTGAATTTCTGAAAATACTGGTAAATTCAGAAAGCTGAGGTATCAAATTCAGTGAAAACTTTCTGGTACTGCTAGGTACAAGGCTTAGGGTATTACTGGATGTAAAAGTCGACTATCCTTTACATTATTCTAGGAAGAAAGCAGTGAAACAATTTGCCATTTTTCTTTGGTAGTAAGGAGGTCAACCACATGCTGGCTTCAGCCATAATTCTAAGGCTATAGCATTTTTTATCAGACAACTAAAATAATTATACACATTTAAAAAGAGATATGTTTCAAAGATCATTTCTATTACACATAAAGTAAGTCCCATTCTTATCAGATGATCAAGAGACTAGAGACATGTAACAAATGTTTGAAAAGTTCAGTTGTTTGACAGGTTGATGCCAAAAAGCAAGTAGGAAAACAGAGCCTTGAAGAATCTGTCAAAAGATTTCATTTCTTTATTTTTTTTTTTTTGAGTTGGAGTCTCACTCTGTCGCCCAGACTAGAGTGCAGTGGCCGCTCCCGGCCACTGCAGCCTCGACCTGTTGGGCTCCGGCGATCCTTCCGACTCAAGCCTTCCAAGTAGCTGGAACTACAGGTGCGTGCTACCACACCCAGCTAATTTTTTTATTTACTGTAGAGATGAGGTCTCGCCAAGTTGCCCACGAGGGTCTCGAACCCACGGGCTCAGGCAATTCACTCACCTCGGCCTCCCAAAGCGTGGTATTACAGGCTGAGTCACCGAGTCTGGTCCAGACTTCATTTCTATAGGCAGTCTTTTTTTTTTTTTTTTTTTTTTGAGTCAGGGTCTCACTCTGTCATCCAAATTAGAAGGCAGTGGCATGATCACAACCCACTGCAGCCTCAAACTCCTGGGCTCAACCAATCCTTCCTCCTTGGCCTCCTGAGTAGCTGGGACTACAGGCATGTGCCACCTTACGTGGCTACTTCTTCATTTTTTTTTTTTTTTGAGGTGGAGTCTCACTCTGTCACCCAGACTGAAGTGCAGTGGCCACTCTCGGCCACCGCAGCCTCGACCTGCTGGGCTCCGGCGGATCCTTCTGCCTCAGCTTTCCAAGTAGCCGGAATTACAGGCATGCGCTACCACGCCCGGCTAATTTTTGATTTATTGTAGAGATGAGGTCTCGCCAAGTTGCCCAGGCGGGTCTCGAACCCGCGGGCTCAGGCAATTCACTCACCTCAGTCTCCCAAAGGTGCGGGATTACAGGCTGAGCCACCTAGCCCGGCTCTTCTTCTTCATTTTTTTGTAGAAATGATGTCTTGCCCAGGCTGGACTCATAGGTTCAAGGAGTCTTCCTGCCTTGGCCTCCCAAAGTACTGGGATTATAGGCATGAGCCACTACACCCAGTTTGGGAACTTTCATTTATGACTTAGGCATCTCGGAAGGAGGCGAGGAATAGGAGCAGGAAAGAAATAAGACACATTTTTTTGTTTCTCGATGACAATGGCAAGAAGTATGTAGTCAGAGCCACAATATATGCCCCAAAACATTTTCTTCTCACACAATAAGCTCTACCCCAAAAATTAAAAGCCTCAGAATAGGAGAAGGCACGATTTTTCAGGAGCTTCCAGGAGCTCTGATAGGTTAAGAAAATCACTTACGGTATTCTTATATGATAGGGTTGTCCCTCGCCTTTCCTTTAAAGGCAATCTTACTACCAGAACAGTTTCTATAGTTCATTTGAATACATTAGGGAAATGGCTAAAAGGTGGCCAATTTGTTACCTGGCTTCAACTGAAGGAGTGGAAGTTTCTGGTTCTACTGGGCCATACAAGAAACACCCTGAACACAACTGAGGGTCAATCATCAGGTGGGATAAGCTCAGTGCATGAGACTGACACACTTCTCACAAAATAAGGTACTTTCCAAAATTAAAAAAGAGCCGGGCTCAGTGGCTCAGCCTGTAACCCCGCGCCTTTAGGAGGCTGAAGTGAGTGGATTGCCTGAGCCCGCGGGTTCGAGACCCACCTGGGCAACTTGGCGAGACCTCATCTCTACAACAAATCAAAAATGAGCCGGGCGTGGTAGCGCACGCCTGTAGTTCCAGCCACCTGGAAGGCTGAGGCGGAAGGATCGCCGGAGCCCAGCAGGTAGAGGCTGCGGTGGCCGGGAGCAGCCAGTGCACTCCAGTCTGGGTGACAGAGTGAGACTCTAACTCAAAAAAAAAAAAAAATTAAAAAAGAAATAATGCTCAAAGTTAAAAGTGAAAACTCAGAAGGTTCTTTTTTTTTTTTTCCTGGTGGAGTCTTACCCTATTGTCCAGACTGGAGTACAGTGGCATGATCATGGCTCACCACAGCCTCAACCTTCTTGGTTCAGACAATCTTTCTGTCTCAGTTACCCAAGCAGCTGGGACTATGGGCGTGCTCTACCATGCCCAGCTTTTTTTTTTTTTTTTTTCCCCTCTGGCAGAGTCGAGGTTTCACTATGTTGCCCAGGTTGGTCTTGAAATCCTGGGCTCAAGTGATTCCCCTGCCTCAGTCTCCCAAAGTACTGAGATTACAGGCATGAACCACAATGCCTGGCCTAGAAGGGACTTGTATATTGTTTTCTCATTCTTGAGCCCTCTTTACACATTATGGTTTCCCTGTCACTTATATGTCCATTTACTTTCTGCCAAGTTACTGCAATGCCTTCCTTTGAAATTTGACAAATGACTCCCAAATCCTTAATATTACTAAGAAACTCTAAGTCCTACCTTTAAACTACAATTATCTTTCCCTAGATTTCTCAGTCCTCTCTTAATTTTAGTCTTTTCAATTCTTTCATATTTTAAATTGTAAATGGATGGCAGGCAATTTATTCACTTCTTAACATCTTTGATATTTTCCCACAATAGTGCTGTGAAAACAGAACAAAACACATGTCAATGAATGAACTTCCCTGGGAGGAATCTCCTGCTAACATATTAATTCTGTAGAAAAGTATATGATGGTGAATTGGCACCATTGAACTTGCTGTTCTAAACACGGTAGAAGCCAAATTTCTTTCCTTGACTCTTATTTAATCTGATCAACAATCACCCTGACACACATTAACATGCTAATCTAGCCAAAAAGCAGTTTTTAAACATTCTTGTAGTGAAAGATTTGCTTCCATTTACAAAATTATAAACACACTAGTCATCTATACAAGAAGGAAGGATTCTGGGCAGGTTTACCATCCACAATGATACAGGCAGACCCTATGTTTATGGACTCGGATATTAAATTGACCTATACTTACTAAAGTGTTATCACATGGAAATCTTGTCTCAACTACTGGCATTAAATACTAAGTGTTAAACAGAAGGATCTTGAAGTACAATTCAAATCATCTGACGCACTCTACATTTCCACCACCTCCAGGTACTATATCGCGGCAGAAGATCCCTCCCATTCATCGACCCACAAGCCACGGGCATTGCATTTTGCAGGCACATTTATCTGACGGACACAATGGGTCACAGATGTAGCACTTCTGGAGGGTGAGCCTCTCAAACAATTCTTATTTCAAGTGTGTTTCCAGTCAGCCTACATCAAAAATTGTGCTCAGACCTAAAGACTCACAAAATAAGGAAAAAGTCCAGCAGGATTCACTCCATAATTTACCCTTTCACAAGTGTGTCATGGTCTGGGCACCATAAAATATCTGGGACAGTAGAACAAAAGGCACCAAACTGCCCCACCAAAAAAATATCCAGACAAGATATACCATGGTTTGGTCTGAAGATCTGGTGAACTGCATTCCCCAGGTGGAAGAGACACAGGGTCAACCCTGCAGACACAAGTCCACCTGAAGCATGTGCTGCCAGGGGAAACAGCACCAACAGGTTAGGTCTAGGTGTACCAAGAATACATGAGCAACTGCCCAAACCACGTTGTATTTGGAGGACACCAGCTTCCTTTTACATTAGAAATGTCTTGTGGTCTGGGCTCGGTGGCTCAGCATATAATCCCAGCACTTTGGGAGGCTGAGGCAAGTGGATAGCCTGAACCTGCGGGTTTGAGACCAGCCCGGGCAACTTGGCGAGACCTCGTCTTCATAATAAATAAAAAATTAGCTGGGCATGGAGTGTGTGCCTATAGTTCCAGCTACTTGGAAGACCAAGGTGAAAGGATCTCCAAAGCCCAGAAGGTCGACGCTGGGGTGGCCGTGAGCGTGCCACTGCACTCCAGCCAAGGCGACAGAGTGAGACTCCAAAAAAAAAAAAAAAGAAAGAAAGAAAGAAATGTCCTTGTGTAGGACACTCAAAATTCAGTTTGGGTTTTTACCAAATCCATAGAGCTCAGTAGAATTAGTCAATCCATAACATTTCTGAACCTTCTTCAAAATACCAAGAAGTAAAAAACATGAGGTTGTTTATATTTAGATGCTGCAAATAAGATCAAAGGCAACTGAGTTTTTCCAGATTAAAAAGTGTCCAATATCTGGCTAACAGTTACAAAAATGTGCATACTTAAAATAGGAGTGACAAAAACATAAGTACGCATAGGCCTTGTTGCCAGTGGCCAAAGAGATCTGTGAAAGCATAATGACAATTTTATATGCAGGTAGTCTTCCTAGTCTACTTTTGCTTGCATTTCCCTTAGCTGTATTTGCTACAGGAGAACATCTGTCTTCTTCAAACCAAGGAACAGTTAGAGAAGAGCCAGGGCCGGGCAACCTGAGACTGTGGCAGCTGTGAAATTAAACACTGAAGTTCTGTTCAGTGAGACCCGTTTCACTGGCTGATTAGCTTCTGCAAACAGTCTGAAAACCGGAGATTAAAAAAATTAGAAAAAGGTGTCCATATCCTCCCCCCAACCCCCCAAATATAATACTCACATTCCTCTAAATGGATGCACTAAAAATTATACTTCTTTGTCACAACATTCTAAAATCTTGGTTCCTCATCCTAAACCTTTCACATTACAGGTCATATTTCAACACTTATACCTTTGCTAAAACTAAACAGCCCAGCATGCACAATTAAAACTAAAGGTTACAAGTGGGAACAAATTTCACTAAAAACAGGCAGGGGACAAG
Organism: Cephalopachus bancanus; assembly: GCA_027257055.1. Taxonomy (NCBI): domain Eukaryota; kingdom Metazoa; phylum Chordata; class Mammalia; order Primates; family Tarsiidae; genus Cephalopachus; species Cephalopachus bancanus. The sequence continues at coordinate 6,519,217 of JAPVLO010000201.1, forward strand.
CAGGAGAGAAGACTCATCGAGGAGGATGGAAAAATTACCATTGTTTTTCCTGGAAATTTCTGGCAAGTCTGAGTGGTGATACTGAGGTGAGCTTCTCAGCAAATGGTTTTCAGGTAGTTTCTTAGAGGTCTTCAGTGGACAGAGCTCCTGTTCCTTGAGCTCAGCTGTGTTCTCTGAAGTTTTAATTTCAGTTTCCTTAGGAAACATACATGTCTGTATTCCCTCCTTCAGATTACATTCTGAAGAAGGATTATTGACAACAACTGTGTTTTTCAGTGTGTTTTCTTCTTTATTCAGTAAGTTTTTGGGAAAGGTTAAATTCTTCTGCAAGTTGACATTCACGCCACTTGCGTATTTAAGGCTAATCCAGTTCTCACCCATGACGTCGGTGCAAACGTCTTCTTTAGCAGCAGATAGGGAGCTGCCCACGAGCGAGGTCTGTTTTTCCTCTGTACTCGTGTTGGCACTGCTGGCTGCAGACGTGCTGGGTTTGTGTTTACTATAATATACGGAGCACTTGTGCTTCTTCTGAGAATGGCCGTAGGTGCCTGGGCTCCGCTTGGCGGCATTCTGGATTCGGCTTTGCGGAGTGTTCACTGGAAGGCAGCCCTTCCCTCTGCCTTTATCAGAGGGGCCGTATGTAACAAGAAAGCTCTTGCAATTGCTTCTGAATTTAAGAAGAAAAACATTGAATGTAAAAGTAGACCAAACCAAAATATTGCCCTGTTTCTACATCCATGAGAGAATGGCAGCAATCGGTATTATGTGTATTTAAGAAATTCTACCTTCCCTCCTTCTAAAGCTCCAGGAGTTTTCTGCCAAAGAGCACTCACAGACCACTAAGTCCTCAGGTGGAGACTACCTCTAATAAAAGAAATGGGCAGCTGTTCACACAATGACTTAAATTTTGTGAAAACAAATTTGGAATCAAAATTTATATTACCTTAAAATAAAGTCAGGAATAAGGAGTACCAATGGTGAGGATCCTCAACCCCACCCACCCCCACACCCACACAGTACAAGGATCCTTACTTGTGAGGATGGGAGCTGATGACATCCATTGGACCATTGTTTTGCTGTGAAGAGGAGTTAGTGTTTTGCCTCTGTCTGGTTTTCATGAATTCCAAAAGAATGTACTGTGCTTGCTGGAAGGCTACTAAAATCACACCCAGCAGGGACAAACTGAGGAAGAAAGTCATGAAGATCATTACTGCATGATTCTGACCTGCATTCAAAAGCCTAGTTTTATTACAGAAGAGTGGTGAGTGATTGACAGGAAACATCTAAAGATACAGTATTAAAATTCAGTAAGATTTATGACCTTGTAATGTTTCTTAAAGATAAAAAAAAAACCCAGTTTCTAAAAATGTGCATATTTATAACTTTGATAGAAGTCAGTTTCATTAAATCATTCAAAAAGGGTCATTCTAGTCTTCTAATCTCAAATAGTCACTGCACTGAGTTAATACAAGCAATTAACATCACATCTTCCACCATGACTACCAAAGAACACTGTGGAACATAGCTGTCTATTATACTTCTAGGTCTTACGCTCTCTTACCATTAGTTCATGATAAATGTAAAGAGTACCAGTCACTACTCTGCTTCACATATTAGAGTTCTCAAAGTAAACTAAACTCCACTCAATTCACATGCTTGGACTAACCCGGGCAGTCTATGTTTCTGTGCAGCTTGCCAGGATGACTTCTCTATTCAGTGGAAGGACAGCTGTGGTGGCAGTTTACCTGACAAAAACGACCGTGAGCCTCCAAAATGACTCCTCCCAGCTGGGTCCTGGAACCACATCTGCACACAAGGGCAACAGGTGATGAGGGAGAGTCACATTGAGGGTGAAGTGAAACTCCAGGCCAGCTGCAGTGATGAGAGTCAGGTCACGAATGACCCAGGAAGAGGTGAAGTCTGGAGTGAACCTGGTAACAAAAGAATCATCTTCATGAACTTAATCGCTGTTTAAATTTTAGTCAAAAAGCAAAACATTCAGAAAAGCAACACATTTCTTACTTGTACAAATCACATACTTATATAAAAACAAGATGTCTTATAAATGGAAACAGCGTTTCCCTCCATATTGTTAAAAGGCTAATACAAAACTGAAATTCAAGCCCAATGCTTACATGATGCTGATGTCATGGGATGTGTTTGGGTCCAGAGAAAACTGATGACAATCCAGTACTTCGAATCCATAACCTTGGCAATTATACCCATTAATTTTCAGAGATGATACAGTTATGGGAAGAAGTCCAATATTCTCAACTTTAAAGCTCTTTGTAATAGATAAAATTTGCTTGCTGTCTTTCAATTCTAGTGGGCACAAAAATTATATTTAGTATATATGAACTTTTATAAAATATATTTAAAATAATTTATGAGATCAATATTTATTGAATATACCAAACCATGGTCTATATTACTAAAGTGTGGGGGGAAAAATTCAACATAAACCCAAAGTATGATTTCTATCTAATTGCTAGACCAACTACTAATTCTGTTTTACAACCAGGATTAACAGAGGTGCTTAAATAGTCAAGATTTTTCTTAAGTCAAATCCTCTGCCTAGGTACCAAAAGTAATCACAATCTCTCATTTGGTCCTTTACTTATTAAAGGGTAAGGTTAAAAGTTTCTTCTTCTCAGAAGCCAAAATAGTTTGGATTTACTGCTAGCGACCACATACCCTGTGACCCTGTGATTTTTCACTCCTATGGAATCAGGTACCAATTAACACATGTGTACCTGCTTCTGTGTAAATCATCGCAGCTACTAGAAACACAGCTCAAATACTCACTATATTAAAAAGAAGCAATTAAACCCTCACAAATGAGAGTACATTTTATATTGAGTGTTTGAAAAAGAGTTATGACAATTCTTAAATATCCCTAAACACTGGGAAACCCTATCAGGTCCCCTCCCGCTGTGGGAGTTTTTCTATCTTCTCAATAAATTCTGCTTTCTTTAAAAAAAAAATCCCTATGCATTTAAAACCCACAGGGTACTACATGTAAGAACTAGTATTTTATCTGGCTCTAAAGGTTTTATATTACTCCTTAATTCTATCATCAAGGTCAACTCTAAATTACTTGAATGAATAAATGAAAAAATTAATGCTTCCTGAAGAATTTTGAGTGCAAAATTGCTAACAAATTTTTTCAAATTCAGTGTTCATTTAGCATAGTTTTCTAACAACAACAACAACAAAAATTCCAATGAGACATTAAAATAGCACTACAAATTACCCAAGAGTTACACCAACCAGTTTTCCCTATAGAAAACATTGTTACACTAAAATGCTTTCAGTGTTTTCATAAAATTAAAAATAGGAAAACACGACAGAATTTACCAAAAACATTTCACACCTATCGTATGACTTCTGTTTTAGTTCCTAAGGAAGTTGCTAAAACTAATGTAAGTGGCTAAAGGTATTTAATTTAAATACATGCATAATTGAGACATTATCCAGTATAACATTTCAATGTATTTCTAAATCTGCATTGTCTAATACAGTAGCCATTAGACACATGCCGCTAGTTAAACTTCAATTAAGATTAAGCATATTTTAAAATTAACTTCTCAGGAACACTAGCTCTATTCTTTTTTTTTTGAGTTAGAGTCTCACTCTGTCACCCAGACTGGAGTGCACTGCAGCCTCGACCTGCTGGACTCCGGCGATACTTCCACCTCAGCCTTCCAAGTAGCCGGAACTACAGGCGCGCACTATCATGCCCAGCTAATTATTTATTTTTGTAGAAATGAGGTCTCACTAAGTTGCCCGGGCAGGTCTCAAACCCACGGGCTCAAGCAATCCACTCGCCTCTGCCTCCCAAAGAGCTGGGATTACAGGCTGAGCCACTGAGTCTGTCCCAGCTTTATTCTTTTAAAGACTCCTTAACCACATGTTATCACAAGCTCTTGTACTGGATGAGACAAATACAGACTATTTTCACCATCACAGAAAGTTCCAGTGGCCAGCACATACTTAGTCTTCTCTCCAGTCATCATTTTATTTTGATTTTCTGAGATTAGGTAACACAGTCGCATCAACTGTTTCATACATTTATGTTAAATATCTGACACTACTCTAGTAATTCAACAATTATACTTTCTTTTTTTCCTCTGTATTTATTATCCTTTTAGTTTGCTTGTTTGTTTGTCTTTAAGATATTCTTGCTATGTTGTCCAGGCTGGCTCAAACTCCTAGGCTCAAGCAATCCTCCCTCCTTGGCCTCCCAAGCAGCTGGGATTAGAGACATGAGCCACTGTGCCCAGTTTATGTCTATTACCTAAATTGAGGGAAAGAGCTAAATCTCTGTTCTAATCCAGGGGTACTTGCCTATATATGGTTAAAAGTTCGCCCGATTTAGTTATTGCATCAATACAATGAGACACTTTTTAGAAGAATATTCTTAAAGAAGACTTTTGCTCTTGGCTTCCCTGTCAGAGTGTGACATGTGTGAACTCACGTCGACGGCAGTCCATGAGCGTGGACTCGGGCACCTTAAATCGGAGTGAGCCTCCAGCACCAGGAAGTCTTCCGCCCACTCTCAGTAATTCTCTCGCTCCAAATCCTTCCACACCAACTATGTCGATAACAGTCAAGTTATTCCTATAGTGAAAGAAAATACAAACAGAAAGGCATTATCATAGAGTCACAAGGAACAGTGCACACAAACTTAAATATTCCAGTTGGCAAAACTATTTCTAAAGTTTTAAAGAAGAAAATCAATTTAAATAGTGTGGCACCTCCTGCCAGCTCACAAAATAAGGGTGAGTCCACAGGCTAGGCAAGCTGCCACGAGCAGAAGAGTCAAAGCAAGCTGACCACAGCAAGAACGTGTGAGCGGCCATGGTCACTTTCCAACCACAACCGCAAATGTAAACCCACATATTTTCCTAATAACCAAGCACCAGGGTAGTGACCAGACATACGAGAGAGAAAAAAAAAAACAAACAAAGAAATAAACTGGAGACACAGATAAACACTAAAAAATGTAGACAAAATGATAAAAGTTATTTACAGGGTGAATTAGGAAGTTTTCATAGTAATTCTAAGAAATTCTGCCTTACGATAATTCTAGAAATAAAATTCTACTGTTTCTTTTGAAATAAAGTTTTAAAACATCACCCCACAAGTAACATATATCTAGTCAGGTTCTTATCAAACAGTAATTCAGACTAGCATTAGCCTTTTCGTTAACTGAAATAATGATTTCTAGGACAAAAAAAAGAGGAAATTATTTTTAAGTGATGCACATTGAACTGAAAACCAGTCTTCATAATGTAAATACTAGAGAAGCAAGGAGAAAACCCATTTTACTATTAAAATTATGCACAATTAACTGAAATGCCTTTATATCTTTAATTAAAGGATTTAAAACATTTATTTAACCATTTGAAATCCTTTCAGTGATTAGTCATTAGATGATAGATATTACTGACAACAAAATATTGTGTCTATCAATACAGAAACTATCAAAAGTAAATTAACTTCTATAAAAAATGCAGATTTTCCAGCCGGGCGTGGTAGCACACGCCTGTCATTCCGGCTACTTGGAAGGCTGAGGCGAAGGATCGCAGGAGCCCAGCAGGTTGAGGCTGTGGTGGCCGGGAGCAGTCTGGGCGAAAAGAGTGAGACTCCAACTCAAAAAAAAAAAAAAAAAAAAAAATGTAGATTTTCTTTTTGAGTCTGGATATTTCAGCCTGGGATGAGGTCAAGCTTATCTCTACACTTCCTATGACCTTAGTTCTTCAAGGAAGAATAAGTTTAAAAAGGAAACACGTAAGTCAACGGTGCGCAAGGGATTCTTAGTAAAATCCTCAAACTTTTTTTTTTTTTTGAGTGGGAGTCTCACTCTTGTTACCCAGGCTGGAGTGCAGTGGCAGGCTCACAGCCAACACAGCCTCGACCTGCTGGGCTTAGGAGATCCTTCCACCTCAGTCTTCCAGGTAGCTGTAACTACAGACACCTGCCACCATGCCCGGCTAGTTTTTGTGATTTATTGTAGAAACAAGGTCTCACCAAGTTGCCCGGGATGGTCTCGAACCCCTGGGCTCAGGAAATCCTCTCCCCTCAGCCTCCCAAAGTGCTGGGATTACAGGCTGAGCCACTGCACCCAGCCACTCAAACTCTTTTAAGAACTTTAACACATTTTCTTCTTAGTGTTCATTTGCAGAAGAACACACTCAAAAGAAGTTCTCGAATAAGAAATGTTTTGCCAGGCAATCTGATAACTAGAAAAACGTTTTTAAAGTGTCATTTATTAAATATTAAATTTCTGGGCCAGGCACAGTGGCTCATGCCTGCAATCCCAGCACTTTGGAAGGCCAAGGTAGGTGGGCTGCCTGAGCCCAGGAGTTTGAGACCAACCTGGGCAACACACAGCAAAACTTTATCTCCACAAAAAAAATTTAAAAATTCACTGGGCATGGTGGCACATACCTATAGTCCCAGCCTACTAGGGAGACTGAGTTGGAAGGATCACCTAAGCCCAGGAGGCTGAGGCTGCTGTGAACTGTGATCGTGTCACTGCACTCCAGCCTGGGTGACAGAGTGTGACCCCAACTCCAAAAAAAGAAAAATAAAAAATTAAATTTCTGTCAGACTTCTCACCGATGCAGAAGTTTCAACAGAGACCTGAATTTACTGCTAATGTTTAAAAGACTCTCAGTAAAGACTACCTAAAGATGAAAAAAAATTAAAAATGAAACACATTTAGCTGCTTAAACCAGTTATCAATAACTGTCATTTAGGCTGGACTCGGTGGCTCAGCCTATAATCCCAGAGCTTTGGGAGGCGAGGTAAGTGGACTGCCTGAGCTCGTGGGTTCGAGATCTGCTTGGGCAACTTGGCAAGACCTCATCTCTACAATAAATCAAAAATTAGCTGGGCGTGGTAGCGTGCGCCTGTAGTTCCAGCTACTCAGAAGGCTGAGGTGGAAGGATCGCCGTAGCCCAGCAGGTCGAGGCTGCAGTGGCCAGAAGCGGCCACTGCACTCCAGTCTGGGTGACAGAGTGAGACTCCAACTCAAAAAATAAAATAAAATAAAAATAACTGTCATTTAAAAGGAAGAACAGGAATAAAAAGCACCAATGTCCTCAACGACACACTTTTCCTACTGTTCTTTAGGGTTACAGAGAATTCCAGGAGCAAAAGAGACATGAGAGTGATGTAAGTTCACTGAAATGCTAAAGACTGAAAACTGTCTACAGCAGTGTTTCAATTGCTTTTCTTTTTTTCCAAAGAGGTAGAATTTTTTATTTTTTTAAATTGTGGGGTGCAGCCGGGCTCGGTGGCTCAGCCTGTAATCCCACGCCTTTGGGAGGCTGAGGTGAGTGGATTGCCTGAGCCCGCGGGTTCGAGACCCGCCTGGGCAGCGAGACCTCATCTCTACAATAAATCAAAAAATCAGCCGGGCGTGGTAGCGCATGTCTGTAATTCCAGCTACTTGGAAGGCTGAGGCGGAAGGATCGCCGGAGCCCAGCAAGTCGAGGCTGCGGTGGCCGGGAGCGGCCACTGCACTCCAGTCTGGGCGACAGAGTGAGACTCCAACTCAAAAAAAAAAAAAAAAAAAAAAAAAAAAAATTGTGGGGTGCAATTCAGGGTTAGGTCTACAAATATTCATTGTGCAGGTACCCTTGTTGATGAGTTGTGCCTCCCCTTCCCCAGGCAGATTTCAACTACTGTAAATCCCACCCCCCCACCGCAGTTTCCCACTACCGTCAAACCATTTCTTATAGTATTACAGTTTCTATGCTAAGAACAGAGAAGTGGATATGTGGATTTGTGTGTGTGTGCACATATTCTGCCTTCTGTGACAGTACTGGATGAGATGCTGAGTGAAATGTCCTACCCCTCTTGGGGACATGGGCAAATGCTCTCTGTTAGAGAAGCGAGAAGACTGAGGTGGGTTGAGCCTCCAGCGGCCTCTCTTCTCAGCTACTATTTCTTCCTTCCCTGCAACACAGCTTTATCACCGAAGATCTGATTGGAAGTGAAGGTAAACGATTAGCTAGAGAGACTTAGATGAGTCCTTGAGAAACAGACTCTGTGACAGGGCCACACCTACCGGATTAGTATGAGTGAGGTAACTTTTCCATAGTCAGCAGGCGTGAAAACAACACCAACCCTTTTCGTTTCCAAAGGCTGCAAATGTAAATGCAGGATGCCAAACCTGGGTTCCTCAGAACGCACACCCTGAAAATTATTAACAAACTCAATTAAACAACTTCAGACTCCTGTAAAGTAAGCTTCCGTCATCAGCAAGGGCATCCTAGAGTATAAACATTCTTAAAGTCCAGAATGGCCAGGCAGGGTTTACTCCTACCTATAATCCCAACACTTTGGGAGGCTGAGGTGGAAGGACTGCTTGAGCCCAGGAGTTCGAGACCAGCTGGGCAACATAACAAGACTCCTTTTCTTAAAAAAAAAAAAAAAGTACAAATTTGAGCACCCTAATCAGCCTGTTTGAATTTATTTATCCTGAGAATTTACCAGTAAACAGTCCCTAAGCCACAGCTGAGGAATACAGAAAGAGGCAGCAGACCTGACACAGAGGCCACAAAGGGGACTGCTTCCTGGTTTGGATGGGAGTTGGGGCTGCAGTCATCAATGCAAAGATGCTTTGAAGGTAAAACACCAATCAGAAAATAGACCAGTCTCTGCCTGAATGCTACATCAATCTGACAGGACCACCCACCCACTGCTGGGTGTAAGATCTCTTTATACAGATTATTTATATTGAATTTAAGTTTACATAGAAACCATCTTTACTAGAGTTAATCTTTCCAGCCAGGAGAAATATCTTCATTTATTCACATCTTCCTTTATTCTCTCCAAGGTTTCTTTCTCTGAATAAAACTTGTGCTGTACATTTACTATCCAAGATTTATCTGTGTGGTAAATAAACTATCCCTGTTGCCACTGAAATTCCTAGCTCCTTTTCACTAGAAACAATGTATTAATGTATTAATTTCTTAGAGTTATAATCACATAATTTGAACAGTATTCTTTCTCTTTCCTATATTTTCAATTTGTTTTATATCTTTCAATTATTGCTAGTATTACCCATGCTATCTGAAAGAAAGAAATGTGATAGTTTTTTATTCATTTTCATTAGAATCATAAACTCTGTGATAGGAGAAACCCTTCTCTATACACATAATACAAATACTGAATTTAAAAACCTCTGACTTTTAATATTAAAGTTATAATAGAAACAATATCTTTATTAAAAGGTTCTTAAATGCCAGGCATTGACATTTTTAAGGTATATAAAAAATTCCATACACTCTTAACCAAAGGAACTATGTTTCAAAAAGCAAACCAACAAAATTAAAATGTAGGAAGCCTTTCTTTATATGACAAAAAGTTTTCATAAAAATTTTGAGTTAAATTTTGAGTGTCTTCAAGGCACTGATACTATTATTTTGCCAATGTAATAAACTAATAAAGGAAATAAGTTTGCATATCCCAAAAGGTATAATATTCTTGGGAGGAGTCTTAGACTTTTTCTAAATGAGTTATACCATGTGTTCAAAACTAAATATTATACCTAAACTATTTAGATTTAAAATAAATCGGCATTATTTTTGGAATTTCAAACTACATATGATTCAATACCAGTGGGGGTAAAACATCTTTTAGTACTTTGGTTAAATTATCTTGAACAGCACTGGAAACTGCCTGGTGGAGGGGAGAATGAGAGGGAGAGAGGGAACAGACTTGCTGACAAGGACAAGGTCACACCCAGGTGCAGACCCCTTCAGAAGAGACAGCCAAGTCTGCTGGTAATGGGTTGCCGTGGGTTCCCGCCATCTGTTATTCAAGCTAACCTAGAGCCAAAAGGCTGTTTTTGGAGGGATATGGGTAAAGAAAGAAGAGATGCTCAAGGCACTCAAATACGTGTGTGTGTGGTAGAAACAGTGTTACATGCACATGCATGTTTGTGTGTGTGTGTGTGTGTGTGTGTGTGTGTGTGTGTGTGTGTGTGTGTGTGTTTTAACAGATGCTCTACTTTTGAACTGATCTCAAACAGGCTACCTAGAAGGCCAACACTCAGCTATGCACTAACAGCCACAGAGCAACTGAGTGGAAACTGGAAAATAAGGCTACCAAGCGCCCACAAACAACATCCTCACCACATGACATATTTACACCCACTATGAAGTATTGAGGCAAGGTCTCAGAACTGTCCATAGGCTTAGGGATTTTTTAGAAGTCCTTTTATTACAGATGAGGTGAACATCCCAGAAACTGAGTGACTTGCTAAAAACACGAAGAGAGTTTAACAAGGGAAGATTTTTTAAAATGTATTTATTTTTACCTTATTTTTCCCTAAGAAAGAATTTGAGGGGGTCAAGGAATCTTAAGACCATTATAAATTCTGGAGTCTCAAGTTTTGTAGTTTTCTACATATCTCTGATTCAACTGTGATTTCTTCATGCACATGATTCTAAATCATCAAATTAAAATTATTTACAGACTAACGTGAACCCAACTCCTACTGCACTAGTTACATGGAAAAATCTGTTATGTATCATCCATGCCTAGAGAATTAAAACAAAAGAGTCATATACAGTACATTAAGATACTTTTAAACATAAATCAGTGAGAACCACACGCTTCGGTTTCTGTCTACAGATGACATCCTACCTGGTAGGGGCAAGCTTTGGTGAGCTGGAATTCACCAGTTGTGAAATTCATCATCTGGATATCAGTGCCAAACCTATAAAGAAAAAAAGCAAATGTTTAAAACAGCACTCAGATCTGTCATCTAAAAAAAAAAAAGATTTAATAATACAAGTGCATGCACATCTATACATTTGTACACAGGTAAGCATGTGTTTATGCATGTGTACACACACATATACAATTTACTCATACTGCCTGTCACCACTGTGTCCCAGTCCCATCCCTACCAAGCTGTCAGTGCTCATAAATCCTGCTGAATGAACAATGTTGGGAGCACAGAAACTAAAGCAGCAAGCATACAGTGACAAAAGGTCTAAATAAAAAGCAACTGTTTCCCCTAATGGTTCACAGTTGTGACTCAACCATGGGCAATTTCATTCCCCAGGAAATAGCAGGCAATGTCTAGAGACATTTTTGGTTGCCGCAGCTGGGAGGTCCAACACCTAGAAGGCAGATGCCAGACCAGGGATGCTGCTAAACATCCTTCAACCCACGGATAGCCCCACCCACTCCCACCAAACAGAATCATCTGGTCCACAATGTCAACAGTGCTGAAGTCGAGAAACCCTGGGATAAGGGAGACCTTAACGTTCTAAGTAACACTGTGACTGTGTGAAAATAAGACATAACAAACACAAACCAGTACTATTTTATCAGCTCATCTTGCTTAACGCCAGATTAGAACACACAGTCAGCCCTCCACATCTCCAAGTTCAACCAACTGCAGATGCGGAACCCTCAGATACAGAGGGCCAAATTTTCCACCCATGATTTCAAGGTACTTGACTGAGCAAACTCAGGGGTCCCAGAACCAATTCCCTCACACACGCAGAGGGCTCAATGTACTAAAACACTGAACTCATTTCTCATGTTGTCCCGATATCATCATGATTTAGATTCCAAAGTTTAGGAGGAAATGTGAAAAGCTGTGATGATAAAGGGTCCCTAAATAAAAAAAGAATGTTTTTTTTATTGGGAAGTGGACTTGACACTGTAACACTGAAGAAGCCGTGTAGCATACAAGATTAGGCATTTCCATCCCATTACATGCACTGAGGGGGACGGTACATGGGTTGATGGGCTAATATTGTGCACACGTTCGTTCACATACAGGTCTTGGCTGGAAAAACTGCAGGACTTGAAATAATTGTGAGTCTGAACAGCATTTCCCAAACTGCCCACCAGAAAATCTTCATACCATTTGTGCAGCAGGCGCACTATGGCTTCGGGTTTAGGGTACAAGGACAGAGGCAGGAGCTGCAGGGAGACTGGCCGAGAGGACGGGTTCTTCACTGCAAAGGACTTCAGCTAGGAGTAGGGAAAAGACAGTTAAAACCCTGAGGACGACAAAGCATCCTCCCAAGACGGTCCTGACAAAGAAGCATAACCTGAATCTATTCATGAGGAACCGTCACATAACTCCAGTTGAGAAACGTCTTAGGAAATAAACGGCCTGCACGCTTCAAAAACAACCATGTCTTCCCCAAAAAAAGGCTGAGGAAGAACACAGGAGACTAAGAAGGCCTGGCAAGGCAGTGGACAATACTGCACTGAATTCTGAACCAGAAAAAAAAAATGCTATGAAGTGTGATCCCTGGAAAAACTTGACTACAGACTGTAGATTAGATAACAGTGTCATGATTAATGTTACAGTTTCTGATTTTGATCATTATACTCCGGTTATCTAAGAAAATGTCCTTGTTCTTAGATAACTGAAAGAGTTACAGGTAAGAGGGCATCATATCTGATTCACTCAAATGACTCAGAGAAAAATACGTATCTGCAGAAAGAAAGAGAGAGCGAAAAGCCACACGTGGCCAACACTAAAAAAAATGGTTGAATCTGGGTCAAATGTGGTAGCTCACAGTTGTAATTCCAACACTTTGGGAGGTCATGGCAGGAGGATCACTTGAGGCTAGGAGTTTGAGAGCATCCTGGGCAACACAGTGAGGCCCTGTCTCTACAAAAGTATAAAAAGAGAATTGATGAATCTCTGTGAAAGGCAATTAGGGGTTCTTGGGACTATTCTTGAAACCTCTCTGAGTTGAAATTGTTTCAAAATTTAAAAATTAAACATCTGAGGATGTTATCCCTAGAAACTCCCAGGCACCTGCAAGGTGCACATTATAACTCAAGACATGCGTCATATTGTTCTTGGCAATGAGACTCAGGAGACACAAAGGAGTCTGTTGGTGGCACCTTTTTTCCTTTGCCTGTCTTCTGGCCACCACAGCTGGCCAAGAAAAGCACACAAGAGCAAGGACGCCAGCACACTAACGTTGGAAAGCAGAGGAGCTTCGGCCCCGATGGATTCCAGAGCAACCTGACTCATTCTGGACTTTCCTCCTTCAGCTTCTTGCTATGAAGCAAGCCAACTCCTGAGTAGGCCAGGCAAGACTGTCTCTTCTGTCTATGGCTGAGTACTTCCTTAACTGATATGTTTTATTTATGGAGTTTACATTAAACTCAGAATCTACTTGTTCATGCATCTGCAGTCTGTTTTGAGTTTCAACTCCTCATCTAATTCTTTTATTTATTTATTTATTTTTTTGAGTCAGGGTCTTACTCTGTCACCCAGACTAGAGTGCAGGGATATGATCACAGCTCACGACAGCCTAAACCTCCTGGGTCTTAGGCGATCCTTCCACCTCAGCATCCTGAGTAACTGGAACTACAGTACAAGTGCACGCCACCAAGCCCATATTTACTTTTTGTAGAGAGAAGGTTTCACTATGTTGCCTAGGCTAGTCTTGAACTCCCGGGCTCAAGAAACCCTCCCACGTTGGCCTCCCAAAGTGCTGGGACTACAGGCATGAGCCACCATGCCTGGCCTCATATAGTTCTTTTGACACCTCCCTACCAAAGGTTCTGAATGGTGTATATGTGTGACTTTAAATCAATTTGGATCTAAAACGATACATCAAGGTGGAAATACTCTGATACGGTGAACACTCAAGTTGGGGTATCACTGACAAAAAGATGAGAAGACACTGTCCTCACCACACTGTTCCTGAGGGCAGTTGCACTGAAGTTTAACACGAGGGCAGGCTCTGTGACCAAACGAGGGAGGAAGAAGACAAAGGACTCTGACTCCTTGGATTTCTTCAAGGGAGTAAACCGAGTCATTCCCAAAACATTCCTCCTGTTTAATTGATGAAGAGAGCAATTATTATGAGAAATAATTGTGACATTCAAAAAGAGGGAAATCACTAAATACCACTCCCACTAAAAGGATCAAGGTCTCCTGGGAAAAAGACTTATTCTATGCCTGCGGGAGAGAAAATACAAGATCAACCCTGGAACATCCTGTTTCACTAGAAAGCAAGAAAGTGCTCAGAGAACAATGGGAACATGGCAAAGGGACATACAAGTCAGCCTGATGGGTTCCTACCAGCCCTATTTGGAATAATTTGTCTTCAAGGATAACAGCGATTATAATTGAGGACAACACACTGACTAAGGTATCCACAGTGAAGCTCAAAAGGAAGAGAAGTGCTGTTTTTTAAAAATAGTATCTGCTAATAAATGTAGAATGAATGAAATAATCAGAAATGGCACCATTTTGCAGCCATCAGTCTAATGACTAAGTCAGGCAAGGATTATCAATGAACTTACTAAAACCACGGGATGTAGCATTCTTAGAGAACAGGACATTCATATGGTGCCAAATTATCACAACACAGATTATTTATTATTTACAAAATGAAAAACGGTATGGACAATGGAGAGTTCTGTCACATATCACATAACAAAACGTTCAACGTAGCAATGCCAAGAATGGAACAAATTGACATTTATGTATCTCCTGATGTGATGCAATGATACAAGTGCAAGATCAACCAGGTAATTCATATTCTTACCAAAAATCTTCAACCTGAAAGTGTACTTGAGGAAGCAATCAGAAAAATCTAAAGTGTGGGGTGTTCTGGAAAACTACTGGCCTTAACTCTTAAAACTGTCAAAATGGTGAAAAATGAAGGGAGATGGGAATACTGGTCTTGGCAGTAGCGGGATACTGCCAGGCACAGGGGGACACGACATCAATAAGGGTACCTGATCTCAAACCAGGTAAAGTAGGGACCAAAGGGAGGCCCAAACTTTACCTGTACGATGTCCACTTGTATACCTGAATTGTACCACATATCTTTAAAATATTTTTTTTAAATGAAATACTATGTTTTAAGAAAGCATGATAGCTAAAAACAATGCATGATCCTTAAATGGATAATGAAACTTTTTTAAAAGGAAAAAGAAAAAAAGCAGATATAACCAATACTGTTGGGTCAACTAGGGAAATTTTAATACAGACTGTATATTAGCTAATGTAATTGTACCAATGTTAAATCTGTTGGGTATGTAATGGTAGTAAATTTATAGATAAGAAACTCTTCCTCCTTAGGAGTAAAGAGTTTTCTAACAAAGTATTGAGAGTTGATGTCAATCTACAGCTTATTTTCAAAGACTTGGAGAAAAAAATCTGTGTTTGTGTGTGTGTGTATGCACGTGTATGTACACACACAGATATAGAGGGAAACAAAGCAAAAGTGACAGAAATGAACACAAAGAAAATAAAATCTAGATGAGGAGATAGTGCATTCAATGCACTATCTTTCAACTT
This sequence comes from Cephalopachus bancanus, assembly GCA_027257055.1. Taxonomy (NCBI): domain Eukaryota; kingdom Metazoa; phylum Chordata; class Mammalia; order Primates; family Tarsiidae; genus Cephalopachus; species Cephalopachus bancanus. The sequence goes on from JAPVLO010000201.1 coordinate 6,534,539, forward strand.
TTCTCAGGTTTGAAATATGTCAAAATAAAAAGCTGGAGAGAAATATCAAACACTTAAATTGAGGACTGCAATTTCTTTTTTTTTTCTTTTTTTTGAGTTGGAGTCTCACTCTTGTCACCCAAGCTGGAGTGCAGGCTCAACCTACTGGGCTTAGGCAATCCTTTTGCCTCAGCCTTCCAAGTAGCAGGAACTACAGGCGCATGCCACCATGCCTGGCTAGTTTTTTGTGATTTATTGTAGAGACGAGGCCTCACCAAGTTGTCCAGGCTGGTCTTGAACCTGGGCTCAGAAAATCCTCTTGCCTCGGCCTCCCAAAGTGCTGGGATTACAGGCAGAGCCACCGTACCTGGCCGAGGACTGCAATTTCAATGAAGTACTAGGTACAGCAGTCCTTCCTCATCCACAGTTTTGCTTTCGGCAGTTTCAGTTACCTCTGTTCAACCAAGGCCTAAAAATGTTAAATGAAAAATTCTACAAATAAACAACTCGTGAGTTTCAAAATGTGAACCATTCTGAGGGGCTTGATGAAATCTCAAGCCATTGTGCCCCATCCTGCCTGAGATATGTGAGTCACGTCTTCACCCAACATGTCCATGCTGTGTACTCTACCTGCCTGTTAGTCACACAGCAGCCATTTTCATCATCAGATCAACTGTCAGGGAATCACAGCACTTGTGTTCAAATTGCCTTTACCTGACTTAATACCGGCCCCAAAGTGCAAGAGTAGTGACGCTGGCAATTCAGATATGCCAAGGAGAAGCCATAAAGTGCTTCCTTTAAGTGAAAAAGTGAAAGTTGTCAGTTTAATAAGGAAAAAAAAAATTGTATGCTGAGACAGCTAAGATCTTCAGCAAGAATGAATCTGCTATTTGTGAAACTATGATGGGGGGGGAACGTGCACAGTATCTAAAGGGTTTCAGTTCCAGGTACACACTGGGAGTCTTGAAAAGTATCCCTGCAGATGTGGGGAACTACTGTAAAGGTACCCTCTGAACAAAAAGAAGAAAGGTAGAAACATACTTGCAGACATCGCCATTTTTATATTTCTTCCACCTTTCATACAATTTATTTGCAAGTTCGGAATCCACATCCCAGGTAGACCGATCCAGAGAAAGGCTCCTATTCCAATTAGGATTTCCTAAAAGTTAGATCAGATTCAATATTGAGACTCAGAAAAAATACAATTCAATTAGTAACGAACGCCAAGGGCTGGCTGTCAAACTTCTCCAACCGAGAGGATTACAGAAAGAAAAACGCCACCTCTGTCCTTGGTTCTGCTATTAAAAGTCCTTTCTAACTCAATGGCAAATGACATATCAAATGAAACAAACATGTATAAAACAAAATTGAATTGAATCATGTAAAGCTAACAACATAAAAGACACATGGCTCATGAATACAGCCAGAAACAAATTAAAATTATACTTGGAACATTTTTAACAGCTTTAAATAAAAAATGCTGAACTGTTTCTGTATATATGCTAATGAGCATCAGAGTCCTTCAGGTCACCTTGTAGCGACAGCAGCTTACAGGCAGCAGCAGTTCTAAAAAGGACACAGACTGAGGGCAGATCCTAGACGAGGTGCATGCTTATAAACCAGTCTATTGCTCACCTCATCCTATTACCTAACTGGTTTTGTCCTGTCTGTGCTAATGAGCGTGTCAGGAAGAAAAGGCAGAAATCTCCCCAGAGAAGTCTGCGTACCTTACAGTTCTCCCAAGATGAAATATCTTTAAAAAATCAAAAGACAAAAAAAAAAAAAAAAAATCCAGAAAGAAGAAACAGCTTCTACAGCAACACAGGGCCTTCAGTCTCACGCCACAACTAGCACCTCGTATGAGATGTTTATGCTTCCGTAAGTTAAGTCTTCCAATGCAATTCCATATTGTTTTTACTAATTTCTATTCAGCTCTTTTATAAAAGAATCAATCTTCTCATTTTTCCTATTCTATGGGTGTTATGATGAACAAATAATGTTATTTGAGGAAAAAATCCCTTGTAAAGGGATTAAATAACTAAATAACAAGGAGGCACTAATTACACAAGTACCCCAGATGTTTCTGGAGGATTCTTAACAATTACAAGTCATTCTGTTAAAAATCATGCTCTCCAAAAATAGAATATGATGCAATTACCTTTACAGAACTAAATGTTCCATCCACAAATGCTCATTAAGCTCATTTTCTTCTCTACTTCCCACTCCCCCAAACTAGATTTCTACAGAAAGCCTAAGGACAAAACACTTACCTGCTTTTGACTTTCCCATGAAATAATGCATGCCACAATGTGCTATCACTTCAAAACCCAGACTCCCTTCCTAGATTGAAAAGTAATATATGAATCACTTAAAACACAACACTAAACATCAAAATCCTCATGCACTAAAATACAAAGCAGACATTGACCTACGCCTCTAGGAACTTCCCTTTAACCACAAAACAAAAAACTAGAAAGTAATTTCTTTGTTTTCTTTATCCTTGAATCCATTCGGAGAAATATGAACTGTCTCTCCCAGAAAGGGTCAGTCACTGCCATGGATTCCATGCAGCAATCAATGCCAATAATGACCCTTGGGCTCACAAGACACCAAGCTGCCATCTGAGTCGAAGACTAAGTTAGTCTCAGGACATTCTTTGTGGTTTAGTTTGGTTTTAACTGTATTCTAATCCTCTGGGAAACAGTATGCTGATCCACAGCTACTCAGGACATTTAATTTCCCATTTTCTACAGATCTGGAGTGTACAAACGTGATACTTCCACACACACCTGACACCTGCCTGCCCCTCCCACAGTCACTCTTCTGATATGCGTCTCTTGAATGGAAAAAGGAAATTTCTAAGAAACCTCCCATGTTCAAAATATGGATGAAAAGAACTAGTCTTATATATGGTTTAATTTTCGTTCTATCTGCACACTTATAGCTAAACTATAAGGCATTTCTACCTATGAAAGATCAACACTGTGAGAAAAAAATCATAAAGATGGTTGCATGAATGTTTCATAGAAAAACTAGAACCCAGTGTTACACAAAATAGCTTGAATCAAAAGGAAGCAATAACAACTAAATGAAAAGAAATAAACATTAAGAAAAAAATGAGACATGTTTAAGATAATCTAAATCAAATATAATTTACTCCGATTTTAGAAAGCATTATCTTAATTGTGAACTTTTCTGGCTTTAGATTTGGCCCACTAAGGAAATTCAAGGATTACCAGCAATTCAGAATCACTTACAAGAGGTATAAAGAAAGCATTTAACAATCTAATTTACATGAAGTCATTACAAGTGTGTAGTAAAAGCTCAACTGTGAGCCGGGCTTGGTGGCTCAGCCTGTAATCCCGCGCCTTTGGGAGGCTGAGGTGAGTGGATTGCCTGAGCCCGCGGGTTCGAGACCCGCCTGGGCAGCGAGACCTCATCTCTACAATAAATCAAAAAATCAGCCGGGCGTGGTAGCGCATGCCTGTAATTCCGGCTACTTGGAAGGCTGAGGCGGAAGGATCGCCGGAGCCCAGCAGGCGAGGCTGCGGTGGCCGGGAGCGGCCACTGCGCTCCAGTCTGGGCAACAGAGTGAGACTCCAGCTCAAAAAAAAAAAAAAAAAAAGCTCAACTGTGTTTGTTTACAGCAAGCACATGTTCCGCACTCTACAAATTTTGGAAGTAAATAAAAACAAGATAGATTAATCTATCGGTAATGGGTTATTTCATTCAAGACCCTAAAATTACTTTATGAAAAATAGAAACTCTTTCCAAACAAGGATGTCCATGTCTAAACAATTTTATCTTCTAAGGTTGGCCTGGTAATAGCCTTCAATTTCTTAGACAGCCTTAAAGAATATGAGTTCAACTCAAGCACCATAAGTAATAATTAAGACAACTATAACAGTGTTGTAAACAATACCTTGGTCGGTGCTGAGTAAATCTGTAGCGGTATTGCAAAAATAGCACCTATGTTTGTGGTCAAAAAGACATTGGTGAACAAATTTATGGCCATGTCTTTAACAGCAAGTCTCAAAGAAAATACATTCCAACAGCCTGGAGGTAGAAATAAAGGGCCAGTGAAATTCAGAATCTAAAAAGAAAAGAAGCAAGAGAAATTACTTTTCCTCACAATAATTATGATTAAAATTATTATAAAGTATGATGCTAAAGTTCTCCTACTCTTAAGAAAATACAATTTTACTCAGTTATTTGCAGATCAAAGATTGAAACAGTTTTACAGAAATACTAGGTTACAAATAATGTTTAATTTGCCACCATTTTGAATTTCACAAAAGTAATCTTAAACTTTCCATAAGTGGTATTTTGCAAAAACCTACTATTTTATCACAAACCAGGCCTATTTTTACTAAATATAATCTTTTTAGTACAAATCATAATTATAATAGTTTTGAATAATAGTAAGAGCAAATATTCTTAAAGGTTATATCCTACTAACTTCGAGATCCTTAAAAAATAGTTTTAAAAAAATAGATCTTCTAAAATTCTGAAGATGTTCAAAGAAAACTCTTGCTTTTAAAATTGTAAGTCAAAATTAAATTGTATGAGCAATAATTTCATAGCATTTGACCTTATACAAAGCTTAAAATACACTAAAACTTGGGGGTGGGGAACACTATATGTACCTTTAAAATGTGCTTTGTCTCCTTGGAAACAAACACATCATTTAATACAACACTACGGTCGAAATGGTTGCGGTACCATATTGACCAAAGTCCTGAAGTGTTCTCATGAGTCTCTATGTGAAACTGGGTTGCAGAAGAGTCCACTCTAAAATACCTGTGAACAGAGGACATGCATGCTATGAGTCCTGAGTGGGACAGCCAGCAGCCTGCTACAGAGCCTCTAACTGCAAAAACAGGAGCAACATAAAGCATTACTGAACCAATGCCAGCATCAACGACGGCCTCCATGCTCATCGCCTTTAAACCTCCTGACCCCATATGGAGCAGCCAAAGGCCACACCAGAAACAGCTCACAGAGGCTGCCAGGGCAAAACCAGCACCAGAACCACCCTGTGAGTTCTCATTCAGGTTCACGCCTGGCTGCCTGACCCCAAACCTGTTTCACTAACAGAATGACTGTATTTCAAATTATCTTCCCCATTCTGCGAACAGCCCTTGTCCTGCCTTTAAGCAGTGCTAAGGCCAAGGAGGCAAGTTTGGAGGGAGAGAGAATCAGGTTATCTCACTTAAATGTAGAAAGCATTTCTGCGGACCAGGGGACACATGATGTCAGGGAAAACAGAATGAACCTACCCTTGAGCCACGGAAGAGGCGAGGCAGGCTTTTAGTGTTGGAGTATGTTTTGTTTTCTTCACATCTTCTATAATCCCACCATCACATGATGTAGCTGTGTAGTAAAAAGAAATAAATAGGAAACGTAAGTATCCTTTCCTTTATTCAGGCCGATCAAAAAAAGATACATGTCTCATTTATCTCATTTATAGCTTTTAAATCCACTTTTCTGTCTCCATCAAGAGTGAATCAGACACAAACGGTAACATACTTCCTCAAGTGCTCCCGTGGGTCTTCCTTACTGGCTTGTTGCCAATCCCCAGAAACCTGATGTCTATACCTCCTACTAACCAACCTATCATTTCTTTTTTAGGGGAAAAAAAGGCTAGAGTCAACACTTCGCAGCATTCCCTCTACACAGAGCTGTGTTCATCATTAGTAAGACAGTCCTGAGGTCTGCCAGAAGTGACCAAAGTAAAAAATGAAACTCAGCTGGGTGAGGAAAGAGGAGCGTGGAGACATGAGGAAGAAAGTAATAAAACCTGAAGAGCAAAAAGGAACTTCCCAGTAAACAGTGGGACTGCATTTCCACACCGCTCAGTTATCCAAATAAAAACTTTTAAGCTTTCCTAGATTTGGGTCATGATATTAAATCACTGGTGTTAATTCTTAACACTGATACTAATACCCAACTCTTCTTTTTAAAAGCTATACTAGGGTTCAAAAAAACATCTCCAACACTAACAAAAACCGTGAAAATACCTTTCGCCCCTGACTCACAATTATCTTAGAGCAGACAACTGTTGGCAGTTTCTTGAGCCTCCCTCCAGGTGTTCTGTGCATCCACAAGTACAAAGACACCCTTAAAAAAGACTAAACAACTTTTTTAGTTTAGTCTTTTAGTTTAACCAGCACTGCTTGTCTGTATGTGCTTTTGCATGGCTCCAGAGCATGCCCTCCTGTGGATGAACGACAAGTAACCAGGCCCCTATCAATGGGTACTTGGACTATTCTGTCACCACACACACATTTCTGTGGGTATAGTTTTTTGGTTTTTGGTTTTTTTTTTTTTTTTTTTTTGAGTTGGAGTCTCACTCTGTTGCCCAGACTGGAGTGCTGTGGCTGCTCCCGGCCACCGCAGCCTCGACCTGCTGGGCTTCGGTGATCCTTCCGCCTCAGCCTCCCAAGTAGCTGGAATTACAGGCATGCGCTACCAAGCCCGGCTGATTTTTTGATTTATTGTAGAGACGAGGTCTCGCTGCCCAGGCGGGTCTCGAACCCGCGAGCACAGGCAATCCACTCGCCTCAGCCTAGACAAGTTCTTGCTATGTTACCAAGGCTAGTCTCAAGCAACCCTCCCAGCTCAGCCTCCCAAAGTGCTGGGATTACAGGTGTGAGCCACTGCACCCAGTCTGGTAGGTGCAGTTCTGAATACATATGAGTATATCTGTAAGGTAAATTCCTAGAACTAGAATTAAGGATCAAAGAGAATACACCTGCATTTTATGTTTTCATAGAGACTGCCAATGTTCCCTCCAAAACAGCCTGCATCCATCGCAACTGTTTTCTTTCCTGTTACCAACACAGGATATTAACAACCATTTTGGATTTTATCGATCCAAGAAATACATGATGTCTCATGTGTAGCTTTAACTTACATTTCTTTAAATATGAGTGAGGTTGAGTATGTCTCCCTATCTTGAAAATCCATCTGAATTTCTTTATAGAACTCTTTTGAATTGTTAAGTACAAGCCTCAAGATAGGATTGGGTTTGCCAGTGGTCCCCAACCTTCTTTTGGGCGTCAGAGATCAGTTTTGTAGAAGATAATTTTTACACGGACGGGGTGGGGGAAGTGAGTGGGAGAACATCAGGCATTATATTCTCATAAGGAGCACCCAACCTAGATCCTTTGCATGTGCAGTTCACAATAGGGTTCATGCTCCTGTTAGAATCCAACACTGCCATGATCTGACAGGAGGCGGAGCTCTGCTTGCCCGCCACTCACCTCCTGCTGTGGCAGCCCAGTTCCTCATAGGCCACTGACCGGATTGGGGGTCTCTGGTTTCTGCATTCTGCATCACATTCCACACAAGGAGACAAAGCCAGAGCAGCACAATGATGACAACGCTGCTACTTGTGAAAGCAGCCCCTTCCTCACACACACTTACAGCCTGGCCCTACAAACCATCAAGTTAAGCTTTACACTCAAATTACTGCATGGGTGGCAGAATAAAAATGGCACCAAACAATAGTTTTTTATATCATACTATATCTTAGAACCAGTAAGCCTGCAGTTTATGGAAATCAAACCCAAGCACTTCTTAAAAATGATGTCTAATCTGCAGTTGTGAATGATTTCACAGAAAGAGATGTCAACCTGACAGCTAACAAAAGTAAAAAGATAATCTCTCATATTTCTAAAATCTGTACCTTTGCAAGTAAAAGAAGCAATTTTTGTAAAGTTTGTTGTAGAAGTAGGAAGCAGCACTGGTTCAAACTGCAGAGACAGAGCATCTCTCTTTGGGAAATGATGGACGTCCTGTAACCAAAAAAAAATCCCACATTACTACTCACAGCTTGAATCAACTCTGTTAGAATAAGCAGAAAGCACAGACCAGCATACGTGGCAACTGCTCAACATCTGTGCCCATAATGATGAGGGGAGAGAGCGCTGCCCAACTCCATACAGATAGGGCTTGTCAAGCAAGGGAAAGTGGATTTAAATTAAAGCAAAAGAGAACGGATACAGTGCCTCTGTATCTAATCCTGAAAAATCCCCACATTCCACAATTAAACTGATAAACACTGATACTACACTTGATCTTAGTCAAAAGGCTAAGAATCAATACATTCCACAATTAAATGCACACCTTTAATTTCAAATTGTACTTTACATTAAGTGCTGACAATTACCTGTATCCATATAAGACTGTTTCCTGAATGTAAGATATACATATTTACTGCTGAATCACCTGTCCAAAAGAATCAGAGCAATGAGATTAAAACAGAGACACCTTATTCCCACATCTTAATTTGTAATTAAAATATCACATTACACACGTCTATTTTTAAAAAATTAGCATGCTTCTCAACACTGAGATTGAAACTAGGTGTCTTCTGGGTATTCTTTTAAGTCACAAGAAAAAAGATCCTTACAGAAAGACTTAATTACCAACCTACCTAGGCTCTCTAAACAGCAAAGAACTATCAGGAGAGAAATTCTGAGTTTAGGGTTACACTCCGCTCTTCCTGATGAAACTACCCATCGAGACAGTTTCAAATAAAGCTATGTTCTCCTGTTGACTACACAGTCCCTTATTTCCTCATTTAAATAACCATGTTTGGAAAGAATAAGACGCTGAGATCTCAAAACACAGGCTTCCTTATGGCCCTCTCCAACAGAAATGTTACCCAAGGGTCAGGGTCTTTCCCCACACACTGATGTTCATGTGGCCATTATGAGAATCACCAAGAACTACAAACCCAAGGACAGCAGAGCTCTCCTGCTCATCTGTCACTACTACAGGCAATTCTGGAGACTGGCAGGTAAAGGATGTCTGACCAACAACTAAGACTGCCAATCAAAAACTATGCTTTTATATGTTATTTGAACCATTTCTTTCTTTGAATATGAACACACACACATACAGAAGAGTCTTGATAACCAAAGGATACTAGCAAATCCTACATCATATAATGGATCATATAATGTATGTCTTCCGAAAGTTCTCAGAAAGCTAAACTGATGAACTAGGTTCTAGTAAGTAGGACACACATTTCCAAAGATAAAATTCATAAAACTGAACACTAAAATTCTGTTCTCAGTTGTTAAGTAGTCTGCAACAACCAGCATCTTATCAACTATCAAAAATACAAAACAGCATAATTTGGTCAACTGAGCTTATACAAATCAGTACAACTGGAACAAGAAACTCAAAACCTCAAATACTTTGTACTTATATTACACTGCCATGCTCATTTAATTTGTTTTTTATCTCCAAAACACCAAGAAGTATTAATACCAAAGGAAACTCAGAATAGTCTGCAGTTGTCACTTAACTTTCTAAAATAATACAGCCTTACTAGCAGCTGCAGACTGAGAACCAGGTCTTAACACTTAAAGCAAAGGCTCATTGTCTTGGGACAATCTACAGGTAAATGCAATAGAATGAGGAGGTAGGTTGATAAAAATATATTACAATGAAAAATTAAAAGATGTCACCTTACCTGAGGTCTCAGATTTATCTGTAGCTACATAAACAATAGAGAGATGATCTAACAAATCTTGTGCATTGTCTTCAAATTCTTTTGAGGCGTTTTCCATTGTTACCATAATGCTCATTTGTATGCGCAAAACATCATCAGATTGCAGATAACAACTCTGAGATTGTAGAGATGGAGAAAATAGGAAAATCTCAAAAGCTAATTAGGGCTTTGTTATTTCAAAGAGGGAAAAAAGGCACTTAAGGTAATGGCACATGTAATTCTGAGAGCAAAATGTGCTCGTTTAAAAAAAAAATTTTTTTTTTTTTTTTTAGCAAAGCAGCAGGAAGGAAGACAGGGAGAAAACACTCAATCGTCTATTTCACCTTTAATTGCTGGCACACTTTATTATGTAAACTGCACTCCAGCTGCACCTGCAAGAGGCTAGTGTTCGTGGTTTCTGCCTAAAAGAAGAAAAAAGGGGGAAAATAATATTTCAAAGGAAGCAAAATGCTCAATCTAGCATTAATGGCAAACAATCTGTCATTTACTCAGAAACTATACTCATTCATTCATTCAACAAGTATTTGAATAGCTGCTCAATGGGGGGCATTATTCTATTGACTGGAAATAACAACTGTGAGCAACACAGAGAAATCGGCCATCCCTGGCTTACATTCTAATGGAAATCATCCTAGTACAGCACTAAGCAGGTGAGTGTGTTCTAAATACACATAAGAACACAGCAGTTTGGTGTTCCTCATGCTTGTTGAAAATTCTGTTGAAACACAGAAGTCTACTTTTATTTAAAAGTCTACCTGGTAATAGTCAAGCAGTTGTTTTGTTTTAGCAGTGTGCCGTCCACCAGTACAATGACCTTAGGAGCCATGGTCCTCAAGTCAGACAAAACCAATAAGAGATGACCAAAATTCATCATTTTTGAATTGGCTATCATTTTTAATATGTGGAAGAGTTATAGTGGCAGAGTCAACAGTATATGAAAAGAATGCAAGACTTTATTAAGTTCAAAGATCTTCAGAGCTACCTGGAATGATGCCAACGTATCTTCAAAAAAAGGAAATGAAAAATCCAATCAAGGCATGTGGGTAGGAGGGTGGGGGGCTACAAACATGCATCAAGACACAGAAAAGTCTGCTGGCATAGTCTGTGAATCTAAACGACCCGGACTGTGAGAGCTCCTCTTTCATTTAGTTTGATGTCCCTGGCACAGTGATCATAAAAAGGTCCTAGGAGTGAGAGCCACAGCCAGAGCATGAGGAAATTTCAAGAGATAGGAAGACGTTCCCCAAAGCCTAGTCTCACTCAGTTGTGGGTGAACATCTACTAAATCCGGGAAGATACATTATTAAGTAGACTCATCACAATTATGTTTAATTTGTTAGATTCAGAAGACCTATTCGGGTATATTATATAAAAATATGGTTGTGACTAGGCATGGCGGCTCACACCTGTAATCCCAGCACTTTGAGAGGCCAATGCAGAAGGTTTGCTTGAGCCCAGGAGATCAAGACCAGCCTAGGCAACATAGTGAGACATCTCTCAAAAAATTAGCCATGCATGGTGGTGCATGCCTGTAGTCCCGGTTACTCAGGAGGTTGAGGTGGGAGGGTACCCTGAACCCAGAAGGATGAGACTGTGGTGAGTTGTGATCATGACACCGCATTGCAGCCTGTATAACAGAGTGAGACACAGACTAAAAAAAAAATTTTTTTTAACTACTTCAATTGTCATTCGAACAATCAAAGTACAGGAAAAAAAAAATTTTTTAATTGCAGTAAAATATTCAAGGAGCCTAAGTTTGTAAATGGACATTAAGTTAGTTAAAGGCTCTTTTTAAAAAATCACGTTAATATTTGCTATTATTCTTAAATGGAATACAATTTGCAAACTGGACCTGAAATCTTAAGAACTAGATTTTTAAATTTGTCTTTCTGTGAACAAGAAAGACATAAACAGAAAAGGCCCAACACTTGCTGACATTGTTTCAACCAGTTCTAAGCGATCTCTCCACGTGGCCAAATCCAACAAAAACTCCTCATTTTGTCCACCCTTCTCCTCCTTCTAATACCACAAACAACTTGTCCTTCTCAATTTTTTTCCTTTCTCTCTGGCTCTTTTGCTGGTTCTTCCTTCTCTAACCATCAGACATTGGGGTTATCCTGGAAGCTGTCTGTGCCCTCTTCACTCTTTCCCTCTCTGAGCTCCTCCAGCTCAGACCTCCCTGCATACCCAGATATCCAACCAGTGACCAGTATCCCCCAACTCCTCACACACCCACGTAAGCCGCCGTCACCACGTGCACTCAGCACCACTATTCCTCACTGCACCATTATCCACATAGTTGTTGAAGTCAGAAACCAGAAAGCTGACTTTACTTCACCTACTTACCCTCCTCAAACACACCCATAACCAGGCGATACACCTCTTCAGTATCCCTTAGACACATTTACTTCTTAGTACCCAAGAGATCAGGAGTTGGCACACTATGCCCACAAGCCAAATTCAGTCTGCTGCTTGTTTCTCTAAACCACGTTTGATTGGAACACAGCCATGCCCATTCCTTTGTGTATCACCTATGGCTGCTTTTGCACTTCAACAACAGAGATGAGTACTTGCAACAGAGACTACATAGTCTGCAGAGTCAAAATGCGAAGTCCAGTGACACGAAGCTGAAGTTTATGGTGCAATTACTTCCTCCTGGTCTCCCCGCATCCACCTCTGCCCTTACTCCTCTCCATTCTCCACACAGCATCAAGAGGGCATTTACCAATATGCAAATCTGGTCAGGCTACTATTTGGCTCAAACTCTTCCCACTGGGCATTATTCCCAAACCCTTTATTTTAGCTATAGAACTTGGGCACCTGCCTCCTGGTCATGCTCCAGCTTCCCTGGTCTACCTTCTGCTCTGTTTCGCCCAACAACCTTTGAAGTGGCCATTCCTTTGCCTAGAAACCACTTTCCCAACCTACCTACCCTCCACCTAGCTACATCAGTTTATCCTGCATGTCCTAGTTTAAAATATCCCTCTCAGACACCACAGCAGGGATAACTGCCTGTTACTCACAGTCACAGCACTTCTCACTGCAATATAACAACCGAGCCAGGGTTCCCCGGTGGATTCAAAGCACCACATGCAGTGTTCTTATCACAATGCCTGCCAATTGCCTAGCACTCAATTGACAGCTGGTGAATGGATAGAGGCGGGCACACACACTGTAAGTAGGAAACAGTGCCTACAAAACAAAAATAACAAAACCTGATATTCAGTGTATTTCTGATCTGAAGCTCTTTCCAAAAAAAACCCACATCAACATACTTTCAAAGGACACATTTATGATTACATTATTTTTTTTAAATCTGCAATTTAATTATGTTAGTCTTAATCTGACAAGGCAATACTCTACCCTAAAATATTTCCACAAAAGAAGTGATACTGTTAAAAGTTCAAAATTATCATTCTGAACATGATCAGCAATCCTATTTGCAATAGCAAATTGATGTGACTTAAAGCCTAATGTTCTGACATTCTTGGTAAATCTCTGGATACATGGATTTATATTTTGCCATTTTAAATGAGATTCTTCTGTTAGCTGGAAGCATAACAAAGATAAACCACTACTTTACTTCACTGGCTGTAGAACATATTTCAGAATCCCACAAGAGGGAGTTCTAGCACCTCCAAACTGCCCTTGAAGAAGGCTAATTTTTCTAAAAGAAATTTTATTTTATTTTACTTTGAGTTGGAGTCTCATTCTGTCACCCAGGCTGAAGTGCAGTGGTATGCTCACAGCCACCACAGCCTCAACCTACTGGACTCAGATGATCCTTCCTTCTCAGTCTTCCAAGTAGCTGAAACTACAGGCACGTGCCACCACGCCCAGCTAATTTTTTGATTTATTGTAGAGATGAGGTCTCATCAAGTTGCCTGGGCTGGTCTCGAACCTGTGGGTTCAGGCAATCCTCTCACCTCAGCCTCACAAGGTGCTGCGATTATAGGCGTGAGCCACCAAAAGAAAATTTAAAACTCCTGTCTCTCAAAAAAGTAAAACAACTGGAATCTTAAAGAAGAAACTATAACCAAACGTGAACTCCTTGAGGCTATCACACACACATGAGTCACCTGGGGCAATCACACACCCTGGGCTGACAAATTCCCTGTGAAGTACCCACTGAGCACACTGTATAACAGCAAGATATCCCCTTATCCCAGAGTGTGCTGGGACAGATTCTACAAGAAAAACAAAAGCCCAACTGTCTATTGTTGAAACATTCCACATTATCTTAACAAGTTAGTTTATAAATTGTATAGCTCAAAGGAAAAGTAACTCCACAAACAGGTATTCCCTGAGTAGTCTTCACAATAAGTAGTATATGTCTTATAATACTTCATATTACTCTACAGCAAGTTTATTCCCTTTCAGAAGATGAGGGGAAAAGTGTGGCTTGGAGGGCTTATGTGACTTATGGAGGTCCTAGGGTCAGTTAGTAGAAAAACAGAAAGAAAAAAAAAATAGGACTGTTTTTTTTTTTAAAGATGTGGGGTACCACTCAGGGTTAGGTATGCAAATAGTCATTGTACAGGTAAAGTTTGGGCCTCACTTTGGTCCCCACTTCACCTGGTTTTGGGATCAGGTACCCATATTGATGAAGTGTGGGTACTCCATCCCCACCTGTGGTTTCCCACTACTGCCAATTCCTTTCTTAAAGTATTATAATTGTTCAGGGACTGCTTATGAGAAAGAACATATGGTACTCAGTTCTTGTTTCCATGATAGATCACTGAGTATTATAGACTCTAAGTCCTTCCAAGTAAATAGCAGCACTTTTAATACAGTCAATACTTTTTCCAAGTAAGCCAGAACAGAGCAGGTCTACTCCTCTTAGTACCTAAAGGCCTAAAATTCATCAACATGGAGACACGTATTTGAAAACCACGCCAAGACAGCATGCAACAGACAAGAAAATAGAAATGCTAAAACTCCTTTTGTATGACGTGTATTCCATGGTTTTGTGGTGAAGAAGTATGAGTTTAGGGAACTAGATACTAGAGAAAAAATAATCATCTCCCTTCACTTGCTGGGAACAGCCAGTGCACCAGGCCAAGAGGAGAGGATGATTTAGGGGCATGTGTACAATTAAACTGGAAAGTTAAAGTACTGAGTTGTTTCAGATGACTTTTATAAACAAGAGTAAACTGTACCCTAGCTAAAGTATACGAGAATCTGTAATACACTCATCCAGACAGGATGAACAAGACATTTAAAATGATGACATACTCAGTAATAACCACATATGAAAACCTTTCATTTAAGGAATAGAACTTATGAAATATAAAAGAATTACATAGATAAACCCAATCTTAGACTCTATTTTTTTCAGACACGTTTCTCCCCTTTCACAATTTTGAATGCCAAAAGAGATCCTTATAAAAGTATATCTCCTATGCCAACAACATTGTCAATGGAACACAGATTCTGTATACATCATATGACCAATTCAGCTGGTGGCCCGCATAGACAGTCTACACAGCTAATAATCGTGTATAAAATGACAGCTACCAGTCAGGCGCGGTGTTCAAGCCTGTAATCCCGGCAACTTTGGGAGACCGAGGCGAGAGGATTGTTTGAGCCCAGGGGATCAAGACCAGCCTGGGCAACTTGGTGAGACTTTGTCTCTACAATGTAACAAAAAATGAGCTGGGCATGGTAGCGTGCCTGTAGTTCTAGCTACTTGGAAGGCTGAGGCGAAAGGATCGTCTGAGCCCAGCAGGTCTACGCTGGGGTGGCCGTGAGTGTGCCACTGCACTCCAGCCTGGGTGACAGAGTGAGACTCTGACTCAAAAAAAAATAAAAATAAAAAAATGACAGCTACCTGGGGTCTCTTCACATCGCTCTATAATCAGATTCCTAATTTGGTGTTTCCTGCATAAGAGACAGGCTCAGCTTAGTTATCAGTAAGCACTGTATGATCGTTTTACCCTGATACTAAATAGCAATGTGCTTCAACCACTACCACTACCCTTCTACTACTCAGATGCTAACCACTGAAACAAAATTTATCTGTGTTGCCGAAAATTTACCTATGTCGCCGGACCCATTTGTTAAAAATATGAAACCTAGAAACTGGCTGAAATGAGGCTTTTTTAAAAGAAAAAAAATGGTTAAAATGGTAAATTTTGTATTGAGCATATTTTACCATAATAAGTTAAGCATTTTTCCTTATCCACATCATTTTAGAAAAGGCAGGGCTTTGAGATCAAACTCCAGCCATTAAACTCTGGGGACATTCCCCACCCACTCTAAGACTCAGCTTCCTCTTCTGTTAAATGGGGTCACTGAGTTCACAATAATATTAAAAGCCTGAGATACACACAGGCACAGAGCAGGACCTCCGAGGGAAGATTATTTTTATTTGTTCATTCACAGTTAATGTATTTACTCAGTAAAACTGCACCACACATAATTTAGATGCTTGTAGAAAGCATTTTTCCCACATTAAAGTTGTCAGAAGAAAACTCCTCTTCCCCATTCCTTTGGTTTCTAAGATTTTTTTTTTCCTGAAACCTTCAAATTCTTTTTGTCTTATTTCAGTTTGGTTCAGAACCCAAGAAAAAAAAAAGAAGTGTCATTTACTGCACACCAATTCCCACCCCCTGAAATGTGCCAGAAACTGAAAGGTAGACAAAAAGCAACTGGGAAAGTAATGCTGTTACCTTGTTAAACAAGGAGACTAGCCAGGCTCGGTGGCTCAGGCTGTAATCCCGTGCATCTCTACAATAAATAAAAAAATTAGCTGGGCGTGGTAGCATGCGCCTGTAATTCCGGCTATTCAGAAGGCTGAGGCGGAAGGATCGCCGGAGCCCAGCAGGTTGAGGTTGCAGTGGCCAAGAGCAGCCACTGCACTCCAGTCTGGGGGACAGAGTGAGACTCCAACTCAAAAAAATAAAAAATAAAATAAAATAAACAAGGAGAATTTTGGCCAGACCAATCAGAAGCCACCTCTAGTGCAACACTTTGGTTTGTGCCCTCAGGCAACCAGCTTCAAGCTCTGATCACCTGGGCTGGCAGTTCCAGCCTAGGTGAGATTTTCACCTTGGTAGGTCATGCAGCCTATGGTGGCTCTGTCCAAAGGCAAGCAACTAAGACAACCGATGATGCTCTCCCTGAGCAAATGGCCAGTGGGTTCTGCAGGTCTGATGCAGGCTCTGAGCCAGGGCCCAGGCTCCACACAAGCTCAAGCTTAATGATGCAGGCTGTTGTGGCTTGACCTTGAGCAGAAGGGCAGGAAAGGCCCTGGCTTGTAAGCAGATACCCACTTCAGCAGGCAAGGCTGTGACTATAAAAGAAAGGGTGTTGTGGTGGTTCCTCAGAAAAATTAAACTACCATTACCACACAATCCAGCAATTCCACTTCTAGACATATACCCAAAGTGACAGCAGAGACTTGAACAGATGTTTGCACACCCATGTTCATAGCCACATCATTCACAATAGCTAAAAGGTGGTGAGGGGACCCCAAAGATCCATTGAGGAATAGATATACAAACTGTTAATACGTGAAAAAGAATATTATTCGGCCTTAAAAAGGAATACAATTCTGATACATGCTATAACATGGATGAACCTTGAAGACACTACACTAAGTGAAATAAGCCAGATACAAAGGAACAAATATTGCATGATTCCATTTATATGCGGGACCTAGAATAGATAAACTCATAGTGACAGAAAGTAGAACAGTAGTTGCCAAGAGCCAAGGGGAGGAGATAAAGCAGAGTTGTTGTTTAATGAGCATGGAGCTTCAGTTGGGGGTGATGAGAAAGTTCTGGAGATGGATGGTTGTGGTGACCGCACAACTGTGAATGTACTCAATGCCACTGAACTATATGCGCAAAAATGGTTAAAATGCTAAATTTTGTGTAGTATATACTTTACCACAAGAGGAAAGGGGAAAGGGAATTAACTAGATGGAGCTGAAACAGAAAAGGAAAGCTTCTGGGCCAGCGGATACAAAAATTGCAGCCAGATTGGGGGTGGGGGGTGGGTTCTGATGTTCAGCACTGTAGGGTGACTGTGGTAAGCTATAATTCACAGTGTATTTCCAAAAAGCCAGAATAGGTAATTCTGAATGTTTACAACACAATGAAACAATACATGCTTGAGGTGATGGATAAGGCAATTACCCTGAGTTGATCATTACACACTTACACATGAATCAAGATATCACTGTGTATCGCTAACATATATACCATTTTACATGTCAACTAAAAAGAAAAGGAAAGAGAAAAGAAAAGGAAACTCTGGCCGGGCTTGGTGGCTCAGCCTGTAATCCTGGCCTTTGGGAGGCTGAGGTGAGTGGATTGCCTGAGCTCGCGGGTTCAAGACCCGCCTGGGCAGCAAGACCTCATCTCTACAATTAAAAAAAAAAAAAAAAAAAAAAAAAAAATCAACCGGGCATGGTAGCACATGCCTGTAATTCCGGCTGCTTGGAAGGCTGAGGCAGAAGGATCGCCGGAGCCCAGCAGGTCGAGGCTGCAGTGGCCGGGAGCAGCCACTGTACTCCAGTCTGGGCGACAGAGTGAGACTCCAACTCAAAAAAAAAAAAAAGAAAAGAAAAGGAAACTCTGAAGGCCAGGTTAAGCAGACATCAAAAGAGAAATGGAGACTGCCTGAGATCTAATTGAGAAGATATTCAAAATGGGGAAAGATTTAAAGCTTATTGGAGGTTACAAAAAAAAAAAAACTAATAAAATAAGACAGGCACGATCTCAGCAGACTAGAATTATCCCCCCCAAAAAACCAGGATTCAGTTTTAGGAACTACAAAGGAACACACGTTTAAACCCCTCATAGAAGGAACAATGAAGGAGTTACATATACCCTCAAAGAGCAGGGTTAAATAAACCTGGGCAGGCTTCCCGGTGGGGACTGTAGAATGCTCAGGACATTATGGGGTGGACATACAGTTACTGGGAAGATGTTTGAGAATTATTACAATTACTGGAAATACTTTTGAGAAATCTATGGCCTTAGGGCACAGTCAAGAGAAGGCCTACAGCAAAGAGGAAACCATTAAAGGGGAACCAGTCAGGACAGGAAAAGCTGAGCCCAGGCCTAACGCCGATGCTGGTCAGATAGGAGTATCTTTTAGGTAAGTTTATACAATGCAGCAAAGAGAAGTAAGATTTGTTTGAACAATAGGTGTTTTTAGTAGATCCAGAATTTGATTTTATCTCTCTGGCTTTGGGAGAACTCACCCCAAAAAATCTAGATTAATTATCTACAGGAAAAATAAATACCAAGACCAAAAAGTTAAGAAAAAGGGGAAGAAAGGAATGCCCTAAGGAGTTCAGAAAGAAAGAGACCAACACAAGAAGCTACTTAGATTGCTAGAAACTCAATTGAGCTTTCCTAAGAGGAAGAGGACAACAAGGGGGGCCAAGCAGACCCTGAGGGCACAGCCTACTACTGCAGAAAACAAAGGGACATGCCCAACCTGGGACAGGGTGACCCAAGCCCAGGGAGTACCACCCTCTGGGCCCTTAAGGTCATAAGCTTCTTTGGTGTCAGCAACAGTTCCCCCCCAGGATTCTGCTGAGAACAAGGCTCTGGTCAAAATAAGTGGGATAGAAAGGGGAAATCCTTCCCTGAGAAGTAGGTTCCAGAAGCCTCCATGAGTCCACAGTAAGAGGTAATGGAAATCACCCTGTGCAGAGATCTCGATGTCTCTGCCCACAGACTTTGCACATGCTACCCCTCAACAGAGCTTGACACCATTCAGCACAGGAAAGTCAGAAACAAGGGCACAAGAAGAAACAGAAACTGCACATGCAAGAAGGCTAGCAGACCTAGCGACGGAAATTTCTAACCTCTGAGGGAAGAACAGAATGTCTCGGGTGCCACTTCCTGAGAGGGGAGGCAGTAGGCACAGTAACCCCAGAGGATGGAAATTAGCCTCCTGACTAATGAACAGCAAGCTCTCTCGGCCAAGGGTAAGTGCAAAGGTCTCCGACTCTAAACAACCCGCGTGAATTGAAGCAGAAACCAAGGTGATGCTGTCTCTACACTCCATCCCTCAGCAAGTATGAAGTGCTAGGAACAATTCTGCCTTAGTGCCTGAAGGGACAGGCCTGAGGAGAAAGTTTTCCAAATTTTGCAGATGTGAGGTTGGTGATCTGATATTCTTGTGTGTCTTAACTACGACTGTAGGTTGGATGCTGTTGCTCAAGCCTATAATTCCCAGCACTTTGGGGGGCTGAGGCTGTAGGTTGGGTGCTGTTGCTCAAGCCTATAATTCCCAGCACTTTGGGGGGCTGAGGCGATAGGATTGCTGAGTCAGGAGTTCATGACCAGTTTCGGCAACAGAGCGAGACCTCATCTCTACAAAAAAAAAGTCAAAAAATTAGCCGGGCATGGTGGCAGATGCCAATAGTCCCAGCTACTCAGGAGGCTGAGAAAGAAGGATGGCTTGAGCCCAGGAGGTCGAGGCTGTCATGAGCCATGATTGTGCCATGTACTCCAGTCTAGGTGACAGAGTGAGATCCCAACTTGAAAAAAAAACAAAAAAGATTCTAGACTCAAGTTAGGCTCAAGAGAGACTTAGTATTGAACTACTATACATTGTGAAGCCCTGGGGAAACCACACACATTCTAGTAAGTGCACTGCTAAGAGTTCCCCAGCAGCACACAGGCATGGAGAACCTCTCTGGTTAAAACAAAGGAAACAAGAAACTGGGGAGGACTTCAAATTCTTTGAATGTTAACTCACAAGCCAGATAATTTGATATAGGAGCATTAATCTTTCATGTCTTGCCAGGGGCTTCAATCTCTGAATTGTATGTTTCTCCCTGAGAGTTTCATAATAGAAGAGGGTTAATATTCAAGAGCTTTTTTTTTTTTTTAAGTGATAAATGCATCTGAGCTAAGTGCCAGGTGCTGGTTCTAAGCTCTTTACATGAATTAATTAATCAGTAGCTATAGCAATCCTATCAGAAAGGGCTATTATTATATATTTTACACATAAACAAAGAGACAAGATTAGGTAGCTTGGCGGAGGTCACTCAGAACCAAGATTTTCAGCCAGGTGGTCTGGTATAGAATCCATCTTCCTAATCATGCCCACAATATGGCTCCATGACAGGCATCTTTCTACGGCTGGTGTTTTCTGCTGCTGTATCTTAATGCTGTTATTTTATCCCATCACAGATACCCTGATAAACTGTACTGGATTTTGTAGTTGAAAAGAATTGGGGATGGGGAAACAGATGAGGAAGTGAACTTTCAGTCTTGGGTAGAGTGTGGCCTTGAAGCAGACTTTAGTGAATTTATCTAATCCATCTTAGAGCATTCTAGGAGCAAACGTAATGGTGTGGGGGGTGGGAGGGTGGGAATAGGGGTTAGCTCCAAGGGCGGGGAGGGGGGGAATAGGCCCAGAAAGGTAGGAGGGGACAGGGCAGAAAATTGGCTAATCACCTCAGGCTTAATAATCAGTAATTCTAGCCGGGCTCGGTAGCTCAGCCTGTAATCCCGCGCCTCTGGGAGGCTGAGGTGAGTGGATTGCCTGAGCCCGCGGGTTCGAGACCCGCCTGGGCAGGTGAGACCTCATCTCTACAATAAATCAAAAAATCAGCCGGGCGTGGTAGCGCATGCCTGTAATTCCAGCTACTTGGAAGGCTGAGGCGGAAGGATCACCAGAGCTCAGCAGGTCAAGGCTGCGGTGGCTGGGAGTGGCCACTGCACTCCAGTCTGGGCGACAGAGTGAGACTCCAACTCAAAAAATAACAGTAATAATAATCAGTAATTCTGAAGGGTCAAGAGCACAAAAACCGAGAGTGTTGTAAGAAAAGGATGCTCTGTCCCTAGATACTCCTGCCCCTTTTCCCATGCCTTCATCTCTCCTCCAAGGTAGTGGGGTTGCCTCGTTATTGGCAATAGACAAGGGTCCTGTGCTGTAGGAAGTGAAGAAGGGGCCCTTGGAGAAGATGGTTTCTTTCCTTCCTTCTATGTCCTGGGAAGGGTGTCTGTCCTTCAGACTCAAACTTCTCTCCTAGTGAGCCACCCACAGTCTAACCTAAGGGACAAGCAGTTAGAAACTCCAGGCTCTCTGACCTCAGCTGACACAGGAGCATATGGTTTATCAGTAATATAAAGATGGTTTTAGTTCTCTAACTCCCGTTTCTCACACATTCACTGATTCACAACTTGGTCAGGAAGAAGGTATTATTTATTAGGCATCTTTAAGTATTTTAAAAATATCATAATATAGGACCAGACACAGTGGTTCATGCTTGTAATCTTAATACTTTTGGGAAGCCGAGGAGTCCTCCCTAGGACTGCTTGAGCCTAGGAGTTCAAAACCAGTCTAGGCAACAAAGCAAGACCTTATGTCTACAATAAGCTAACATAAATAAGCCAGCAGTGGTGGCACACACCTGTAGTCCCAACTACTCGGGAGGCTGAGACGGAAGGATCGCCTGAGCCCAGGAGGTCATGAGCAACAGAGTGAGATCTTAACTAAATAAAAAAAAAATACTCTAATATAATAAACATTTGAAGGAAGTCAAAAGAAGATCTGTGTCTCATAACTTCATAAACAGCAGCTTATAACTTTTTTCTTTTTAAGATTCATTTATTCAACTGGCAATGGTTTATTTACTACATGTCATATTGCCGGACTGTGCCTGGTGACAGGAAAACAAAGACTAGAGCGTAATTCCTGTTCTCAAGGAGTTTATAATCTAGTCAAGGGAAACACATACATAAAACAAGAGCTTCTGCGTGTTACACATGCTATAACAGGGATCTCTCAGGGTCAGTAGGGTGACACTCAAGTCTCCAGGGAGGCAAAAACAGAGGCAAAATAAACATCCAGTTACAAAAGGGACCAGGAAACTGTTCTCACAGTAGTCAAGAAAGCAGAGACTTCAAAGCAGTCAACAGGAGGGAGATGGAGAACGAAGAGACTGCGCTGAGTCTACAATAAAAACAAGGGAAGAAGAGTACCCACACCGCCCAGTGTTTTTCTCTTTCTAGAGCCTTCTTTGTGCTTCCTTCCTTTTTCCCACTCAGCAGCCCTTCTCTCTCCCCTTTCCAAGTTCCCATTCCATGGAAACATTCTCACTTGAGGCTCTAATGAAAAAAAAAAAATTCAAAAGTTTAAGCAGGTTCCCTTTTTTTAAAAAAAGCTATATTCAGAAGTAGGCAGACAGTATAAGCAATAGTATATATTTACTTAACATAGAGCAATAGTATATATTTACCTAACATAGAGTAATAACTTTCTAGAGCATGACAGCCTATTGTTTTAATATAAAAAGAAAGATCAAACAACTCTTTTTTTTTTTTTTTTGAGTTGGAGTCTCACTCTGTTGTCCACGCTGAAGTGCCATGGCACACTCACGGCCACCCCATCATCAACCTGCTGGGCTCCAGTTATCCTTCCACCTCAGCCTTCCAAGAAGCCGGAACTATAGGCGTGTGCTACTATGCCCAGCTAATTTTTTATTTATTGTAAAGACAAAGTCTCGCCAAGTTGCCCGGACTGATCATGAACCAGTGGTTCAGGCAATCCCCTCTCCTTGGTTACCCAATGTGCTGGGATTACAGGCTGAGCCACCGAGCCCAACCCAAACAACTCTTATCATGCAAAGAAATGTTCCTTCTCATCCACCATACTCAGAAAACGATGTATTTCATTTAACTCATTCGTGTAAGGCCATCAGGAAAACAGGACCACCCCAGAGGACCTCAATGATGACTTCCTCTGTTCTCTATTTCACATCTCCAAACCCTAGGTCAGACTTTTGCAAATTATTTGGTGATGAGCAATGTGACCATTTCCATTCCTCCTCTGTCAAACTGTGGTGGAAAAAGCTTTCCTTGCTCTCCTCACACTGATTTCACAGTCTCTCTTCCAGACTGCCATGTCTAATTGACAGGGATCAGCACCCAGGAAGGCAAGTAACAGACAGCAACTCGGGGAACCCTCCCCCCAAAGCTGGCAAGAAGCAGGCTGCAGGCAGCCTGAGACTTCAGTCCTTGCCCAGCACCTGTCCTGGCAGGCGGGCACAAGAGTTTGACATCCCATACCAAAAGCCATGCCCATTTTAAAAGGTTAGGAACTCCTGGTCTCAGATGTATTAGATATCATAGAGAATATCCCAAGATAATCCCTCCTGCACGAATCCAGCAACATGATGCTGCCATAAGGGAGAAGATCCCACATCCACATCCACACACACACCCAGGAAAAACACCAAAAGGAGACAACACCACATTAATTATGGGGACCTCAGCTGAACATAACTGTGGTCTTGGGGTTCATTTTCATTATTTCATTTCTCTGGTTTTCCCATGGTTTCTTATAATCACATGATAATGTCTTATGATCCCAGAATATCCTGAAGAGATCATCTCTCTTTTAGACAATTCAATAACACACACACACACACACACACACACACACACACACATCCTCCACCACCTTTACTTGGTAGAACTGTGTGTCATAAATTTTCCTCTAACTTTGAAACTTCTCTGAATTTCCCATATTGCCTTATAATTACATTTCTAACAATAACATTACTTACAATGACTCCAATAATAATAATTTAAGTTCTTTTAGATATCCCAAACAAGCTATGGCTAGTGACCTTATACGTCAGATTCTCAGACAATGCCCACTTTAAGTTTTGTTTTGCTCAAATAAATCACTAGAAATACTCCGCACATCTCAATGGTTTAGATCCAACACAGCACTAAAGAAAACATTAAAAGAGTAAAATGTCTTGCTTTCTCATGAGCCTAACGTAACTATATTTACATGCTACATCCTATCATATGTTTATAGCTAAAATCACAGAGCACATCTTGCTTATTTGCTATTCATTTGTCAGCCATTCCCACACAGGCATTATGATCACGATTCAGAAGCACTCCTTAACATTCTACTATGTTGATAGGCTTAAATGTTATCAAATCCTCTTTCCACTGTTGGGCCTTTAAGTTTTTGCCATAATAAAAATGTTGTAAAGAACATTTTATGTGCCCTTATCTCTCCCAGATCATGAATTACTAAGTCAATAAATATGAAAATCATTACGGTATTTACTATATTTGAGGAAAACTGAAAGCCTACTGAGCTGGTATTGTACCAAACGCACCCTTACTATCAAAAAAAAAAAAGAGCTATTCTTAATAGTTATTTGCTGACTCAGCTCTCGACCTCCACAGGCAACTTAAACTCCAAGTCCATTCTACAATTTCTAAAATAAGAATAATACCACCTGCCCTGGTAGTAAATCTGCTGAAGGTCAAACTGGTTGATGTGGCAAAAAGGTGAAGCGATACAAATCTGAGATGCTGTGACCAGTAGATAAGCTATTTGGGGATCTCAACTCAGTTCCCATTGACTCATTTATCTATTAAAAACTCTGGGAGCCCTCAGTGGACTCAACGATAAGTTGATACCGTAATCATAAAAATGAGAAAGAAGCAGGTCCGTCCTGTCCCAGAGAACATCATGGAGGAGCAAGGGAGAGACAACCTGAGACAGTAAGCATCAAGGTGAGGGGAGGACCAAGTGCCATGGGGACCCAGGACACAGCCTTCATGGGTGCCAGCAGGGGCAATATGGGAACTGAGTCTTGAAGGGTGGAATCAGAAGAATAATTAGAATGGGATAAAAGCTTATGAGAGTAAGACAGCTTGAAAAAAGGGATGGCATGTGCTGGGAATGAGTTGAGGCCACAGTTCAGAGGAGAGGGCAAGGAACTCTGAGCCTAGAGAGAGAAGCTGGACCCAGGTTAGGCAAGATCCTGGATGCCAACCTAAGGGGCTTGGACTTTATCCTGAAACAAGAGGAGACCCAGCTAATTCAGTAACTGGGGAAGACATCAGCAGCAGCAAGATGACATGGGAACGAGTATGAAGAAAGAACGACTGGGGCCAGGCGTGGTGGCTCAAGCCTATAATCCCAGCACTTTGGGAGGCCATCAGAAAAATTAGCCAGGCGTGGTGGCACATGCCCATAGTTCTAGCTACTTGGAAGGCTGAGGCAGAAGGATCACCTAAGCCCAGCAGGTCGAGGCTGTGGTGACTGTGAGCATGCCACTGTACTCAGCCTGGGCAACAGAGTGACACTCTGACTGAAAAAAAATGACTGGAAGAATAACTCAGTGGCAAATATGACAAGACTGCAACAAAAGCAAAGGGACCTCAAATTCTCACTCAGACCCACTGCAACAGTGACTTCTCATCAATAAAAAACAAGGTTCACATGAAAAAGGGTACAAGGTTCACCACAGCCTTGACCTGCTGGGCTTAAGTGATCCTTCTGCCTCAGCCTTCCAAGTAGCTAAAACTATGGGCATGCGCCACCACGCCTGGCTAATTTTTATGACAGCCTCCCAAAGTGCTGGGATTACAGGCTTGAGCCACCATGCGTGGCCCCAGTCGTTCTTTCTCCACACCAGTTCAGGCAATCTTAACTCGTTATGCTTCCCTACTGTCTTAGTCCATGTGGTGTACTATAACAAATGCCTTAGACTGAGTAATTTATAAACAACAGAAATTTATTCCTCACAGTTCTGGAGGTGGGAAATTCCAAGATCAGGCACCAAGAGATACAGTGTCTGGTGAGGTCAATTCCTCACAGAGGGCTCCTGCTATGTGTCCTCACATGGCAGAACAGACAATCTCCTTCAGGCCTCTTTTATGAGGACAGAAATCCCATCCATGAGGGCTGCGTCCTCATAACCTAGTCACCTCCCAAAGGCCTTACTGCTTAATACCATTGCATTGGGGATTTGATTTCTGCACATGAAATTGGAGGGAGGGGGTAGGCATAGGTATTCAGGCCACAGCACCTACTTTCTTTCCAACAGCAGATACATATGTACAACAAAGAGAAGGAAAATGTATGTCCTCCTCCCCAATAATTCAGCAATTCCTATTAAAAAATGGAGCCAGGGCTGGGTTCAGAAGCTCAGCCTGTAATCCCACGCTTTGGGAGGCCGAGGTGAGTTAATGGCCTGAGCCCATGGGTTCAAGACTCGCCTGGGCAACTTGGCGAGAGCTCACCTCTACAATAAATCAAAAAAAATTAGCTGGCGTGGTAGCTACTTGGAAAGCTGAGACGGAAGGATCGCTGGAGCCCAGCAGGTCGAGGCTGCGGTAGCTGGGAGCATGCCACCGCACTTCAGTCTGGGCAACAGAGTGAGACTCCAACTCAAAAAAAAAAAATGGAACCAGAAAGAATTTAGATAGACAATGAATCCCACAAACACTCGGTTTTCAGCAGAAGAGAATAAGCCATTTAATCCAATTGAACTAAGCAGGAAAAAAAGCAAAAATCAAATATGAATGGGTACTATACACAGTAGAAAAGGACAAAAATGAGCCTAAACCATAAAAACTGAGATACTCTTAGTAATTATTCACTGGCTCTCCAGTTTATTTTACAAGATGAACAAACGTCTTGTTATTCCAGAAAATAAATTGGATATTAAACTCAAGAATCATAATAAGAAGCCAAAATCAATTATAATCTATAGGACATCATAAATACAAACATTTTTCCCTATTAATAAAAATAAGATCAAATAAAATGGACTTTTTTTGTAACCATTTTTCCCAAATATATGCTCTTTTGGAAAAGGAAGACAAAATAGCAAATAATGTCCCTTTCAGAACACTTTGACAAAGTTACACCCTGTGATTTTGTGTCAAGCTTTGTACAGGGTGCATTACATGTGTTCACTTAATGCTTCCAGCAAGAGGCAGTGTGGTTCAGTGGAAAGCACACAGGTTAGGAATCAGATTGATTTAGGTATAAGATCGGCTTTTTTACTTCATGCAGGCAATTAATGGTTCCTCCAACTTGTATCCCTTGGAAAACACCTCTTTTTATTTTTTTAGCATTATTTAAACCTGATGTTTGTCACAGACGTCTACCTCTTGTAGTAGCCTACGAAGGAATAGAACCAACTGTCACCACAGAATGGCCGTACGAGGTAATTTGCAGCAAGTTGCAAGGACATACATGCAATCAGAACACCTCTGCTCACAATTTCTAGTTGCTACCTTAGAAAGCTACCTTCAGGAAGTGTGAGGTAAGGTCAGTGACAGTCCCCTACATCTGAAAAACCCAACCTGGCCAGCTAATCCCCTGGGACGAGAGTTCTTCTGTCCTCTGTCACACTTACTTCTCCATGTAGATATGAAGTTCACACTCATGTACCTGAACCTGAAGGCTGGAGAAGGTCCCCTGTATAGCCCCAGCTTTTCCTCAACGACCAATTTATATACCTTGTTCTGGCAATCTCTCTAAAGCCTCCTCGAAACTATGTATATTTTGTGCTTTAAAATGCTATTTGGTAAGAACTATCTGTTTATCCCTGGATGTGTAAGAAAAACAACTTTTGGCCAGGTGCAGTGGCTCACACCTGTAATTCCAGTACTCTGGAAGGCCAAGGGAGGATGATTACTTGAACCCAGGAGTTTTGAGACCAGCCTGGGCAGCACAGCAAGACACTCGTCTTTACAAAAAAAAAAAATGTTAACAGGCCATTGCCTTGCTAAATGATGGTCTGGCCATGTGTTCTTTCAGCTATGGCCACCGCCGTGTTTTCCTAAGCTTCGGACCCCTCCCCTACCTTGGGGAGGTGAATCCTTTCTCTCTAATTTAGTTTCTAAATAAACTATATTTTCTAACCTAAAAAAAAAAAAAAAAAAAGGTTAACAAATTTAGCCAGGTGTGGTGGTGCATGCCTGTAGTCCCAGATACTCTGGAGGCTAAAATCGGAGGATTGCTCAAGACTAGGATTTTGAGACCAGCCTGGGCCACATAGTGAGACCTCGTCTCTACAAAAAAAAAAAGAATAATTAATAAGATTTGCAAACTTACAAAGTAACAGTCAGAGAACAACGCCAAGACCCCTGAGCTGATAATCCAGGTGAAACAGCGTTAGTTTTGAGCACTCAAGTTCTAGGCGCTGTCCTGGAGCGTCAGCCCCTCCTCATCCTGATACCTAACTAGCTCAGCTTCTTGCTGTCTGAGCATCAGTGAAGGGAACGGTGTGAAGTAGTTCCCTCCACACATATCACAACATCACGTGCAAAACATGCATATGCTTTCTTCCTACTTCTAACTTCATTTCTCATGATGGAATATTGCTGGGTTTGCAGAAACATCTGTCATCTTCTATGATTACTTTGGGAACTCACTTTTTTTTCAAGTTGAGATAGCTCTGATAGTTCATAACCATCTTAAAAATGCCATTTGAATCCTGTGTCCTTAATTTACAGCATCAAGCACGTCGTCCAGGTTCTGATCCATACTCCCATACTCCATGGCTGGTGACATATTCCCACTGTTTTTCCTTTTCTGGTGAGCATTTCACAGATGGAAGAGTCAAGAAGCACCTGCCAATTCTGGAGCCTTCACCTCCCAGACTATTTATGTTCAGGGATCCTGGGGCACACATCCTTTTTATCTTCTGCTTGTGTTTAAGCCAGATAATGTTTTAAATATACATTGAATCATACTAAAATCTAATTCTATTTAGATTCATCTATAAGGCAAACATGAACACATCACCAGCCTGTACTGTTCACTCACTCACACACACAAAAAAAGTTTAAAAATTATACAGCCCTAGTGTTTCAGTGAAAATATTTTAAAACTATTATCATGTTAGTCTCATTTTCTTTTTCATGATGATTCAACTACCGCACTGAAAACAATTTTATTTCTTCTCAAAATCTCAAAGTGTACTCCTAAACAAAATGATTTCTCTTCATGGGGAACTAAGGGGACAAATTAAAGAAAAATTGATGACATATTTACTTCTGGCTAAACCTTCTCACTCAGGTATACTTTCAAGCTCTATATTGGAGAAGAGGCAATTTTGCTTTAAGCACCATCCACACTCTCTATCACCTTTGAAAGAGCCTGGTCTCCTGAACCTACTCACCTCCACAGCCCTGATTGGTGAGCTCCTGACCACAGACAGAGTAAAACGCGTGAAACAGACAAAATGTCAAAATAAAGACATTATCTTCTGGGAAAGGATAGCTGGCAAACCTTACAGCCACTTAAAACACAACAAAGAATGCTTATATATATGCAGTTTAAACGCTGAAATATTACAGTCAGAATTTTTTTCTTGAGGAATGTCAAAATTATTTCTTAGGCTTAAATTTTGTAAGTTTTTGCCTTAGGTATAATAAACCTTTAAAAACACTTTAAAATGTCTTTTTCTGAATCACAGTAAAATGAAAGAAATGGAAAAAATTGCCTTTAGATTTTTCTGATATTCAGATTTTAAAATCCTAGTTTCTAACAAAAGAGCAGCCAAAAAAAAATTTTTATCCACAAACTCTGAAATGTATTCCATACTGTAACATCACAAGAGTAGGGACAATGTGTTGTGTTCACAACACTATCATTTATTGAACACTCAAGAAATAATGTTCAATAACTATTTTTTTTTTTTTGAGTTGGATTCTCACTGTCGCCCAGACTGGAATGCAGTGGCCGGGCTCCGGCGATCCTTCGGCCTCAGCCTTCCAAGTAGCTGGAACTACAGACGTGTGCTACCACGCCTGGCTAATTTTTTTGATTTATTGTAGAGATGAGGTCTCGCCAAGTTGCCCAGGTCGGTCTCGAACCCGTGGGCTCAGGCAATCCACTCACCTCAGCCTCCCAAAGGCGCGGGATTACAGGATGAGCCACCGAGCCTGGCTTCAATAACTATTTTTGACTGACTTATGGGGAGAGCTATGGCCAAAAGAAGCCACCTTAGAAAGTAAGTTAACTGCCAGGCTTGGTGGCTCAGCCTGTAATCCCGCACCTTTGGGAGGCTGAGGTGAATGGGTTGCCTGAGCCCACGGGTTCGAGACCTGCCTGGACAGGCGAGACCTCATCTCTACAATAAATAAAAAAAATTAGCCAGGTGTGGTAGCGTGTGCCTGTAGTTCCAGCTACTTGGAAGGCTGAGGCAGAAGGGTCGCCAGAGCCCAGCGGGTAGAGGCTGCGGTGGCCGGGAGCGGCCACTGCACTCCAGTCTGGGCGACAGTGAGACTCCAACTCAAAAAAGAAAGTAAGGTAACTAAACCCCACAGGTCTTAGTATAAATGAAAAATGAAGGAAAATCCTGTAGCTGGCAATAGAGTCAAAGATTAGAGAATCAACAGGATACCAAGACAATTCAATGGGAAAATAACTATTTCAAAACAAATGATACCAGAACTACTAGATGCAAAAGCATAAATATGAACTCCTTCATACTATATACTAAAATGTAAAGTCATGATAGGTCACAAACCTAAATGTAAACTATAAAACCAAATAAACTATAAAACTCTTAAAAGAAAACATGAGTGAATCTTTATAACATTGGGTATTTTTAGGTAATACTAAAAACATAAGAGACAAAAGAAAAAGCAGAGAAACTAGATGACATCAAAATTTAAATATTTTGTACTTCAAAGAGTACCATCAAGAAAATGAAAAGACAACCTACAGAATGGGAGAAAATATTTGCAAACCATGTACCTGATAACGGTTCAATAACCAGAATTTAAAACTCTTACAAAAAAAGGTAACACAATTTAAAGATGGGCAAGAATATGAACAGACACATCCCCAAATGGTCAATGAGCATATGAAAGGATGCTCAATGTCACTAGTCATTATGGAAATGCAAATCAAAACCACATGAGATACCTCTTCATGCCTACTAGGATGGCTACCAGAAAAAAAAAGTAAGATAACAAGTGTTGACAAAGTTGTGTGGTAGGATTACAAGATGAAGCAACCACTTTAGAAAACAGTTTGATAGTTCCTCAAAACATTAAACACAGGATTACCAAATGACCCCGCAAAATTTCACTCTTAAGTATACACCCAAGAGACAAGAAAAGATGCATCCACACAAACTTATATATGAATTTCCATAACATTATTCATAATAGCCAACGTGGAAACAACCCAAATGTCTACCAACTGATAAATAGTCAAACAAAACGTGACATATCCATACAGTGGTATATTATTTGGCAATAAAAAGAAATGAAAGACATGGATGAAACTTGAAAACATGCTAAGACAAAGAAGCCAATCACAAGAGACCACACACTCCATTTGTATAAAATTACCAGAATAGGTAAATCTATAGAGACAGAAACGGGACTGAGGCAATGGAAATGTTCTAAAGTCAGACAGTGATGACTGCTCAATTCTGTGGATATACTAAAATTCACTGACTGCTATACTGCAAATGGGTAGATTTTATGGTTTGTGAATTATATCTCAATAAATATGTTTAAAAACGTAAATAGGCAGTTTCTCTCACCCATGCCACCAGCTCTGGCATGTCTTCATTTCTTCTCTCTTCTTTCTCTAATAAATTTTGAAAACTTAAAAAAAAAAAAAAAAAAGTAAATAAGCCCAGGCATAGTAGTCCACACCTGCAATCCCAGCACTTTGGGAGGCTGAGGCGGGAGGGATTGCTTGAGGTCAGCCTGGGCATCATAGTGAGAGCTTGTCTCTACAAAAAAATCAACAAATAAATTAGCCAGGCATGGTAGTGCGTGCCTGTAGTTCCAGTTACTCAGGAGGCTGAGGTGGGAGGATTGCTTCAGCCCAGGAGTTCAAGGTTACAGTGAGCCGTGATTATGCCCACTACACTCTAGCCTGCGTAACAGAGTAAGATCCTGTCTCTCAATAAATAAGTAAACAAACAAACAAAAAAGAGAAGAAACAGAGAATTTGGTATCTGCTGAAGCAGAAACAAACACCACAAAAAGCCAAGTCAACGGCATGGTAGGCCACAGGGCAGGCAGCAACAGAAACCTGTTCCCGTGAGGACAGCCAGAGTTACCTCAGGTAAAAATGTCACTCAACTGTCGCTTCCTGGGAGAGGTACAGGGAATACAGTGGAAAGCCTAGACTGTTCTGAGGGAAGCAGCATGGTTCCACCACAGTCTAACAGGTCCTGAACTAGAATAGGGAGGGGAATAAGACTCCCTGAAGAACTCAAGCTTGAGATGAAAAAGAAAGGATGAAATAGCGGCTCCTTTGGAGAAAAGCTGAGGTAGGGCAGTGTCTGAGGAAACTACAGACACAAGGGACCTGTGGGAGGAGGAAAAAGAACATGTGCGAGCAGAGAAGGCTCGTGTGGTCAAGCTAGTAGAGAGCAGGAGCGGGTGGTGTGTCCACACGGGCCTCAGAGCCACAATCAGAAATTGATTTAAATTTTAAGATCTACTAGAAGTTGTTGAAAGGTTTTAAGCAGGTGACTAATGTGGTCCAACTTACATTTTTGGGAGAGAGATGAAAGGGGGCCAAAGCAAATGCTGGCAGACCAGGGAATGGGCTGCTATGGTCAACCAGGAGAGAGACAAGGACGGCCTGGGTTCATGAAAGGGCAGTGGGTATCACAGGAAACAGACAGGACCTGCCACACCCAGTGGAGTGGACAATGCGTAAGCCACTCTCGCCCTCTCTGAGGGCTGCAGGGTTGGTTTCCTCTCGCCCTTATTCCACAAACCCTCCAGTTCGCCCCCAATAACTCGGGTAATCTGAATGCTCATCTCTGTTCCAATGCTTAGATCACCAGTGATATGGCATCTGGCCCTCTGAGCTGCAGTCCCAGTTGCCAGAGAAACCTGGCCATTCTCAGCTGCCCCTCCTCACTGAACTACTGTCCTGAGGTAAGGCTGAAAACACTCATGTGTGGAAACCCATGCTGCCAGTATGTGCAAATTAAACTTCCTCTAGCCCTTTCCAGTCCCACCTCCAAAAACGCAAGTCAGATCACCTCAGTCCTCTGCTTAGAGTCTTTCAATACATCCCTACTGGTTTTAGGATTTAAACCAAGTCCAAATATGCAAATTTAAAAAAATCTTCCTGAAATTCTGGAAAAGACTATTCAATTTTATAAAAATGAAAATATTTTAAATCCCTAAGAAACATTTATTTGGGACCAAGTATCTCAGGAAGCATCCAGATAAATTAATTCTGTCTCCCCCACAAGAATGTAAGCTCCGTGCAGACAGAAACTCTAGGCCAAGGTCTGGCACACAGGTGAGGCTCAATCAAACTGCTGAAGAAGTGAAAGCCCAGGTGCTAATTGTGCTGACTATGAATTCCTAAAAAATGTTCTTCATTTACCAATCAGAAAGAAAGGGTAAGTAAGGTTCACAATATACGGGTTCAAGAGCTTTTTTCAATGATAGAAGTTATCCAGAATTACAAAGAAATACGGATGATGAAAAGGAAAAAGTGGTCAACCTTATTAACTATTCACGAAATGTGTATTAAAAGAACTTAAACCTATCGCCGTGTGGTAGCTCACACTTATAATCCCAGCACTTTGGGAGGCAGAGGAAAGAGGACTGCCTGAGCTCAGGGACTCAAGACCAGCATGGGCAACATGGTGAGACCACGTCTCTATAATAAGTCAAAAAATTAGCCAGGTGTGGTACACATGCCTGTGGTTCCAGCTGCTTGGGAGGCTGAGGCAGAAGGATCGCCTGAGACCAGCAAGTTGAGGCTGCAGTGGCCAAGAGTGTGCCACTGCACTCCAGCCTGGGTGACAGAGAGAGATCACAACTAAAAACAAAAAACAAAACTTGAACTTATCATTATACATTTACTACAAGATAAAAATATTTCTTCCCACTAAACCATATCCAGGCAGGACTAGAAGCAGAGACAGAGAAGACAGCAAGACCCTTGCAGGCATGTCGTTACCGGGGATCATGGAGGCACTGTCATATTGAAAGGCAACCTGGCAAGATGTAACAAGCTCTATAAAATAGTTCACAGTCTTTAACTACAGAATCTTTCCTCTTTAAGAAATATACCTCAAGGAAACATGATTCAAAAAGGACATAAAGAAACTTATAAAATAAGTACAAGACCTAATGGTAATAAAAATAAAAAACCGGAAACATTTCAAGTGACCAATAATAGGATTAAGCAAACTATTGAATATCAACACTGTAGGCTACAGCCATTAAAAAGAACTTATGGGTTGGGCACAGTGGCTCACGCCTGTAATTCCAACTTCATGGAGGCTGAGGCAGGAGGATTACTTGAACCCAGGAGTTCAAGACCTGTCTGGCCAACATGCAAGACCCTGTCTCTACAAAAATTTAAAGAAAGAAAATAGTAGGGCATGGTGGCGTGTGCCTGTAGTCCCAGCTATACAAGCCTAGGCAACAGAGCAAGACCCCACCTCCATATTTTAAAAAAAAAAAAGTTATGTGTAATCCACTGACATTTTACATAGGTATATTATTTCTATACACATACTAATACTTTTCAAAAAGCAGAAAATAGTAAAATCTCAATTCTGACCACATCAAAAAGACTATATATATTCTGAAAAAGACACATAAATGTAAAGGGTTACAAAGTTTGGTGTCTACTAGCATTCAAAAAAACCCTATTTTTAAAAAAATCTATTAAAATGACCTGTGTTTGTGACAGCTGAATGCTCTGAACCTGTGGAAGCAGAAAATATGCATTTGGCAGCTGCTTTGCTGACCCTTCTCTAGAGATTCTGCGAGTCCCAATTCCAGATACCTGCAGAAAAATAGAGAGAGAATTATTCCTCTGTTAGAGTTTTAAACACATTTGCCATAATGCTGAAACACCTCTCCAAAGGATATCTGTATTCATCGCCATGGCCTTCAAGGCTCTACTAATCCAATTATTATATTTATCTTTGTCTACAAAAAACACAGTATTACCATATTTAAGCTGAATGTTCCTCATTGTAGCAAATCTTCTCATAAGTAGGCAACTCTTCTGATATGGGAACACATGTTTAAAGGAATCCAGTAAGAATTAACCACAAAAACAACTGATCTTGGCACTTAAGTTATTTGATGCCACAACCTGTTAAAGATGTCAGAGGTACCGGCCAGGTGCAGTGACTTATGTCTGTAATCCCAGCACATTGGGAAGCTGAGGCAGAAGAATCACTTGAACCCAGGAGTTTGAGACTGGACTAGGCAACATAGTGAGACCTTGTTTCTACAGAAAATCAAAAAATAAGCTGGGCATAATGGTACACACCTATAATCCCAGCTATGGAGGCTAAAAAGGATCACCTGAGCCTGAGAGAGCGAGGCTGCAGTGAGCCTTAATCTGTGCCACTGTACTTCAGCCTGGGCAATAGAGTGAGACCTTGACTTAAAAAAAAAAAAAAAGTCACAAGTACCACTTACAGTAAGGATTCCTAACTATTTTTGAGACACCAATAAGATTCTTCACACTCTCTTCCTAGTACCTTGATAAGAACAGTGAGCTCCCTGGGAACTGGTCCCCAAGCACACCACCAATGTCTCCCAGTCAGAAAGATTCCTGAGCCAAGCAGGCAAAACCAACAGAGAGTATCCTTAGAGTTCCTCCCTCTGAACTATTAAAAGTCTGCTGCGTTTTATAGCAGGAAACTGCCTATGACAGATTTTTTTCTGTTTTTTTCCAATACCCTTCAAAGATTGGTGGCAGGGTTATGGCTCTGTCATCTGTATGAGAGACAACCACCTGGGGCACATCAGGCAGAAAAGTGAAGGAGCCTTAATTCAACATCACAAAGGGTCTTATATTTTAATAACATAAACCAGGTGGCAACACTCCTGAAAGTATTTTTTTAAATATCCAAACCCCTACTGTTAAGCCAACAACCAAATCATGTGACAAAAGGAATAAGTTACTCACATGATAGGAAAGGACTCCATATGAAGAGGTATTAATAAATAAAGAACTTTCGATGCTTCCTTCCTCAGTAGGTAAGAAAATAATTCTGAAGGAAATTTTCCCCATTGCTGGAATTACCTGAAAGAAAGGTACCCCATTAGCCATTTGGAATGGCCAACTGGGATAAACTGTCTTCTACAGACTTTCTTGACAATTTCTGTTAACAGATATTTGCATATTCTGCATCCTTGATTTATCAGTATTATGAGTCCATGAGAATTCCCAAACTGATCAGCATCAACAATCTAAGAGGACAGCTCAAAGAACATAAAAAACCTACTCAGGGTGAGAGAGTTACTTTTCACTTCAGATTGGAGCAGTGAATCTCACCACTTTCCTTCCTCTTCGACACCCACACATCCAGCTATCTTTAGGTAACACAGTTCTACCTCTACTTAGGGAACAACAATGTGCAAACATTCTGATATGTAATAAAAATCAGAGACAATGTTTGTCCAGGCAGACCATATAAACCAAGTACTGGGCTCCTTTACAACACGCCCTCTGTCCTAGTATTTTTTTAAAATGCATGATATCAGGCAGACACAGCAAAATAAATAAAAGCCTACTAGCAATTAAGATCTTCATTTAAATACAAGACCACTGAAATTACAACTCTTAGGAGAGGAGGGTTTGGAGCTTTGTGTCATGGTACAGACTAGCTTTCTAAGGAGCCATTCACCACCTGGTTGCCCTACATTCAGAAAGGAGCCTTAACATCCCTGATAGGTTTGAAGGTAGAAGAGGTCAGAACATAAACTTGCATTAGTTATAATGCCTCAGCATTTATAATCACTTCAAGACTAACACTATAAACTTTCTTTAACCACGATACAGCCATGTTAAACATACACGCATTACTACCTAGTTTGGATACTTCAAACTTCCTCCCTCCCTCCCTCCCCAGCCAGGTAGCTATCAAGAACCACCAAAGAGATAAAAATGAACAACTGGAAAAGTAAATGTGAAAAAGTAAACACCCAGAAGGAGAAAGGTTGGGTAGCAGAAAAAGGGGAGACAGGGAATAGAAAGTAAAAGCTCCAGGCCAAAGAAAGCAAGAGAAGCTGGCCGCCTGCCACGGCATAGTTTCCAGGAGTCCATCAACACTCACCCTGCAGGGAACAGGAGGCACATGGAAGTGTCCAACAGCTGTAAACACTGAGTTCACCACAACCTCGCTGTCCCTGCTAGGGTTGTAAGCAAATAGAACCTTCGCGGCAGGATGTCCCAGGAACCTGAAGAGGAGAAAAGAGAAAAATCAACGTACTGTGTGGTTATAAATATTACTGTACATATATCTACACACACATACACACACACACACACACACACACACACACACACACACACACACGTTTAAACCCAGAAATCTGTTGGCACTCATTACAAAGTTAAAAATAATTATCAAACCCTGCTGGTAATACAAGAGTCAATCCACAGCAGTCAAAAATCATTATACAAAAAACAGCAAGACAAATTTTCTTTTATAAGACTTATGCCAACCCATAAGAGCACCCCGTAGGTTTCTGGGTTAAAAAAATTCAACCCATCTAGACCATTAAAGGCTCGCAAAGAGAAAAAAAACACACACACATATTGGCACTTACTGGTACTTCTCTGACCCAGATCTCAATGAAAATATGTTGAGATAGGAAACTCTACTCATAGAAAAACACAATTTTCTTACTGTTTGCTTTCTGAGTAATAAATCTAAGGAGGCTTTTTGAGGAGGCAATGTATTTTTAACTCCCAAAGAAACTTTATTGCATTAGGTCTTGTAAAAGAAAAACTTAATTGTTGCTAAAGGTTGTTCTCCTGAGAAAAATAAAACCCCGTAGCACTCAGTAGCAGTGATTCTCATCCATTTAAATTATGAGCCTTTCAGGAAACTGATGGAAGCTTTGGCTCCTCCTTCCACAAGCATGCACTTACAAAAAGTTCTGTACATGGTTTCAAAGCCTTGCACCAACCTTAGAGTAAGAATTCCTGTTCTACAGCGAACACACTAACTCATGAGGGGGCTTCGGGTGGGTTCCTTTCAGAGGCACTCTCCGGCTACAATCTCTCTGACAAAGGAAGTGCCAAAGCAAAGGAGCTGGTCTCTGTAACACCAACCTGGAGCCTCCTACAATGTTCCCTCGAATCACTTAATTCTGATTCCTACAGCCCAGTACCCGATTGAGTCTAGTTCAATTATGTTATAATGACCAGAGCTAAGGCAGCACACGTTTCACTGAAGTCACTTCTCCAGTTTTAAATACTCTCAGTGCCAGAGTCCCAAATATACAGTTCTCGTCAGATGGCTTCGAAATAAAACCATATTCTCATTTAAGCAAAAAACTCATATTCAATATGCTTACATTTCTCTAATTTTACTCGGAGTTCTCTGATATTGAAAATATGTGCTTTAGGAAAAATGAAATGCATGTTGTTCCTCTTACAGACAATATGAGGTTTCCATATTGTCGTACTAGCACTGTATTACTACCAGCAGATGCCTAGGCTTTTTCTTTTACCTTTCACCCCTACCTTTAATCACTAGTCTCAATGAAAGGTTTCATATATCCAATGTGCATTTCAAAGCATTCTTTACATCCAGTTACAAATAAAATATCCATCAATGTGTTTAAAACCTTGATTTTTTTAATGCTCTTAATATAATTTAAAAGAAAAGGTTTTTACACTGCCACACACATAAAGAATCCCTCAGAAAGCCCTATCTCAGAGTCCTGAGCTCCTGTTTGCCTTTCTTCTTGCAATTAAATTAAAATTAAATAAATAAGGAATTCTGTGGTTTTAGGTTTTTAAGTAAATAATATGAACTAACCAAAGTTATTAATACCTAGTATCAACACTTTATATCCCATTCATATGATTGAAATACAAGATTTCTCATTTCAAAGAATCCAAATATCTACTGGAGAAATACAATAAAAAGTTAAGATTGTGGGGGCTGGGTTCAGTGGCTCAGCCTGTAATCCCAGCACTTTGGGAAGCCAAGGTGAGTGGATTGCCTGAGTCTCTGGGTTCGAGACCAGCCTGGGCAACTTGGCGAGATCTTGTCTCTACAATATATCAAAAAATTAGCCGGGCGTGGTAGCGCATGCCTGTAGTTCCAGCTACTTGGAAGGCTGAGGTGGAAGGATTGCTGGAGCCCAGCAGGTCAACACTGGGGTGGCCGTGAGCCTGTCACTGTACTTTAGCCTGGGCGACAGAGTGAGACTCCAACTCAAAAAAAAAAAAAAAAAAAGGAAAGAAAGTTAAGACTGCAAACTGCAATGCCACAGAGCTGCACCTGTCACAAACCTCACCAGAACCAGCAGAGAATGCTGGCTGAAACCTAGTAACCATGGTGCTATTTTTATTCTATTTTTTTAATTCTATTTTTAAAAGTGTGCTGAGGATATGAGTTTCCTTCACTAGTGACAACTGGAAGATACCCTATTAATTTAATACTACAAAAGAATGATTAAAAGTTCTTGTGAATGATTAGCACTTTTAATCTCAGGACCAGCAGAATATTAAGGTTTAAAGTAAGCTCTAAGAAGCCGGAGAAGACAACTGAGTGACACAATCTTGATTTTTCATCTTCAGAGGGAAACCGAAGCCATGGAAAGGGATGGGACATGCCCAAGGTCAACATCAAAATAACCAATGGTACAAGCTGAACTAGGGCCGTGAAGACATCAGGAGAAGCCTGGCTAAAGTTTTGATCTACTATCTATAAATTATGCCATTTGTTAAACGTTAGGTAAAACCTAATTTTAAATGTGTTCTAATTTAGACTAGAGTTCGTGCTTATTTCGTTTTTTTTTTTTTTTTAGCAAAATAATTTATTCCTATAACATATATCCTAGAACTCATTTATTAAAAATAAAAAATAGCATTGTGAGTACTGGCTGAGAAATCAGAAGATTTGTTCTACCGCTCCTAGTGAAATGACCTTGGGGCAAACTGCATTACTTCTCAGCAAGAAATGTATAAACACATCTGTAGCACATGCATCAATTCAGAGATATCTGAAAATGATACACACACATTCTGATAATACCTGCCTTCACGAGCCTTACAGGACTGATACAAAACTCAGATGACAAGAGACATAACTGCACTTTGAGAACTAGAAAGTACTAGATAAATACAACCGACTCATACACAGTGATTCAAATACAAAACTCAGCAATTCTTTCCAAATTAAAAACTGCAGACATTCTTAACACATGCTTTAGCTGATATATAACACTCATTAACATATGTAGCTAGCATACAGCTGGCTCTCCATATCCTCAGATTCAAATAATCTCCATCAAAGATATTGAAAGAAAAAATACAGTAAGAACAACAATAAAAAATAAATAAGTAGGCAGGGTGCGGTGGCTCAAGCCTGAGCCCACATGTTCAAGAAGAGCC
Source organism: Cephalopachus bancanus (assembly GCA_027257055.1). Taxonomy (NCBI): domain Eukaryota; kingdom Metazoa; phylum Chordata; class Mammalia; order Primates; family Tarsiidae; genus Cephalopachus; species Cephalopachus bancanus. Next base: position 6,575,184 of record JAPVLO010000201.1, read on the forward strand.
CGGGCAACCTGGCAAGACCTCATCTCTACAATAAATCAAAAAAAATTAGCACGGCATGGTAGTGCACACCTGTAGTTCCAGCTACTTGGAAGGCTGAAGCAGAAGGATCGCCAGAGCCCAGCAGGTCAAGGCAGCCGTGGCCGTGAGCTTGCCACTGCACTCCAGCCTGGGTGATGGAGTGAGACTTCAACTCATAAATAAATAAATAATACAGTATGACTACTTACAGAGCATTTATATAACACTGGGTAAAGACTGCCTTAAGTATACAGGAGGATGTGTAAAGGTTAAATGCAAATACTATACCAAGGAAGCTGACCATCCTAAGGTTTTAGTATCCGCAGGGCCCTGAAACCAATCCCCTGTGGGGAAGGAAGGGCAACTGTATGCATATACTCTTGTGACCTAACTCAAGGACTTTTTGATGTTACTGAACAGGAAATATATCAAACAGTCAGGACCCTACACACTGGAATTATTACCCTACTAGCTATACTTATTACGATCCATCTTATTACATCTACCAATCTATAACATATACTCTTTAAAATGGGTCCTGCACTAAAATTTATTTTTACTATGAAGATTTTTCATACTAGTACTCTCTCAGAATTTAAAATCAGTGGAGCAATGACACATTCAGTTTATTTATATTTATCAACTGAATTATTATAAAGCCAGCTAATAAAGCTTCTTTACCTAAGAATAAAAATACTAAAAACCATTAAAAATGTTTACAAGCAGACACCTAGGATCTTGTGAAGTCACCAAACTCCTTTCACAGTTTTTGCTCTTCTTCCTTTTACAACCTCTCCTTTAAGGAGCTCACAAGGCACTTATTTTAAACTCCAGGTTCATTCTCCTCGACTGCAGCTCTAACCTTCTGATGACCAGAGGGAAAGGGGAGACAGTAATCCATACAAATAGGGGAGGGCAGACCTGGGGCCTGACACCATCCCCCCTGGATGTGACCCTCTATAACCAGTTACTTCTTTTTTTTTTTTGAGTTGGAGTCTCACTCAGTTGCCCAGACTGGAGTGCAGTGGCCGCTCCCAGTCACCGCAGGCTCGACCTGCTGGGCTCTGGCGATCCTTCCGCCTCAGCCTTCCAAGTAGCTGGAACTACAGGTGCGCACTACCACGCCCGGCTAATTTTTGATTTATTGAAGAGATGAGGTCTCGCCAAGTTGCCCAGGCGGGTCTCAAACCCGTGGGCTCAGGCAATCCACTCACCTCAGCCTCCCAAAGGCACGGGATTACAGGCTGAGCTACCCAGCCCGGCTCCAGCTACTTTTTTCACAAGACTGCTTGTAATTCAAGAGGCTCTTCATAAAACATACGTAGGCCCTGAAACCAGCAGAGCTTTTATCCTTCACTCTGTTGCACCCTCCCTTGATATAACTAATGTGAAGTTTTAGCTTTCCAATGCTGCTATACCTACATCCAGGGAGCTTAACACTTTAAGTTTCAAACTTTATCGAAGACAAGAGTCCTTGAGTTTCCAGTGCTCCACAGTTTCACCCCTGTCTTCCTTAATTTCTCCAGTCTCCAAATCAGGCCTTCAACTGACACTCAGATCACATTCCCTTCATTTCACGGTCCTTACTGTGACATACTGTAAGTCATTATACCTGTCTTCCTCACTTAACTTGAGTTTCCCAAGTCTTCATTATAATAACTATGGTGCAATTTTGAATCCAAAAGGCACAGTAAGAAGTAAAAACAAGTGAGTGAGTAAATGAATCCAGCTTTTAAAAACTCAGAAATCATCAGTATCTACAGCTTTTCATTATAAAATAACTTGATTTGTTTTGGAAAAACAAAAAGCTAACAATGACTTCTTATTAAATTCTAATCACCATGAAATATTACAGGTGTGTTTACTCAAGACAGGGCTAAAACAATTTTTATGCTCTCCTTTGCACAAAAATACTTCTTTTAACAAGTCCAAGGATCAATATCACTTTATATTATTAAACATACTTAAAATTTAACACTATACATATATATAAAAGATACCCTGAAAATAAACAATACAAAGTTGTTTTTAATTTCACAAAAATATACTTACTGTATTCCAAAATCTAGAACTGATGGCTGAAAATGTAAGCCTTTTCCACTAAATAGTTTGTCCGAGAAGCTAAAAATAAAAAAAGAAAAACAAAGATTAATCTCGTTGTAGTTTTAAAATTTGGATGGTGAGTTAGTTAAGATGAATACTTAGACCAATGACTCTCGATGCATGAGATATAATTCTACTTCCTTAGACATGAATCTGAACTAGATTTTAAGTAATAAAATTGAATTCTTAGAAGCCTAATATAACTCTAGAACTGCATAATTGAGATACTCTTAGATTATGTTTAGTATAATGTAATATCAAATGTACAGATCTTGTAAGCATTCAGACAGAAAGGGAGATGGACTTAATTTTTTTTTTTTTAGCTGAAGTTTTCCTCTTTTGCCTGGGCTGGAGTGCAGTGGCATGCTCACAGCTACCACAGCATTGACCTGCTGGACTCAGACAATCCTACCACCTCAGCCCTCCAAGTAGCTGGAACTACAGGCATGCGCCACCATGCCTGGCTAATTTTTTTAAAAATTTATTGTAGAGATGAGGTCTTGCCAAGTTGCTCAGGCTAGTCTTGAACCCTGGGCTCAGGCAATCCTCTCGCCTCTGCCCACCAAAGTGCTGAAATTACAGGCATGATTTCATTTTCCTTCATAATCAAAAGCCACAAAACAAGATAGCAGAAAAACATACCCCCAAAAATCAAGAAAACATGTAAAATAAAAACAGAATAAAGCTATAGCAAAATACATAAACATACTTAAAAGATATAAAATACAAAAAGTAAATACTCATGAGTACCAAAAAAACAATCAACTTCCATATGATATTTCAAAGCCACAGTAATCCAAAAATGTTTAACCAAAGAAGCCCCTAAAGGTACCACATGTAACTGTTTTCTAAGGCTAAAGCAAGTTTTCCAAAATAGTATCATTCCATTTTCTCCTGTCACCCAACAGCCCTCAACAAAGCTGGTCCAGAGTCTGGCCCTGGAGTGAACACTTGCTTTTCAAGCCTGTGGACAATAGGCAGATTTGTGACCTTCAGCAAGTACCTCTCCAAGATCCCATTTTTCTTGAAAGTACAAACAATGTAGGGACCAGAGAATCCCTTCCAAAGCCCTCATCTTACAGGAAGAATCCCAGCTGTCATCTTTTCTTCCTCTCTCCACTTTCTGCCTTTATTCAGGCTTCCCTTCTTCCATCCTCCCTCTGTAAAAGTCCTTTCTCCATTGTCATCTGTCTGGATTTCCTTTACCTCAAACATTAGCTGTATTGATAAGACCAGGTGCAGTGGCTCATGCGTGTAATCCCAACACTTTGGGAGGCTGAAGCAGAAGAACTGAGTGAGCCCAGGAAATAGAGACCAGTCTGGGCAACAGAGCAAGACTTCACCTCCATTAAAAAAAAAAATAGTAATAAAAAAGACACTTGGTCTCCATCTGCCTAACTTGTATCTCTACGCTTGTTTTGAATGTGGGCAAGACTATCCACACTGAACCCCCCAACAAGCCCCAAAAGGCCAGCACTAATTTCACAAACTGCTTGTAAAGAAGGCCGCTGGCACACAGTTGCCTCCAGAAATGATGTAAAGAGCCACAGTGGGCGATGAAGGAGAAGAGATACCTACAACAGGTATACTGGGCACCCCACTCCAGACCAAGCTGGCCAGGGTTCCGCATTCCAGAAGAAAAAGAAACAGGCAACTTCATGTACCCAAAAGTATCTTTAGAGAACCCAGGCCACTGTGTTAGTCATGAGAGAACTAATTCATGACAGCCTTCTTCCTATCTTGTGCACTGAAAAGTGAATTCGCAATCAGATTTTACACACAACTTCCAAATGAACAGATGAAGCTTGGAGGATTTAGGTAATTCACCCAAGGTCACGTAGCGACTAACAGGCAGAGACAATCCAGGTTTGCTGAGGTGGGAAATATGAGCCCTGTGTGGAGTTCGGGTATAGCATGACCTAGCTAAGGGACAGGCGCAGATTAGAGGCTGGTGAGGGTTCAGGCTGCAGAGGTCAGACAAACCTGGACCCCAGGCCCACGACCATCACTTGCTAGCCCGGAGTGGCCCAATCACTGAACTCCTCTCAAGTCCCAACCTTATTATCTATAAAATGAAGATGACCACAGTATCTACCCTGGAGTTATCGTGAGGACAGAATGAGATAATAAAGCCTTTGCTTCATGTCTGGTACTACGTGCAATAAATATTAGATCATATTACTAAGAGGATGACACACATTTGCAAGAAGAGCAATGAGAACATACAGAGAAGCCAACTGAGCTCAAAGCCAAAGCTGACCTCTGGAATTAAAAGTTCCCAATGGGATAGTCATTATTAGCTCTGAAGAGAACAAATGAAACATAAACCTGGACTGCCGCATATCCTGAAAGAGATTTTTAAATCCCACAATCAGGAAATTTTATATACCCGATAAAAATCAGATATTTGGGGTCCAACCCAAAGTAATATGCTATAAATAGCCAGAATTTCTCTAACTTCAAAGAAATCTCTATTTCAATCCCAAATGGAGAAATAAAATTGAGCCAATTTTTTTTCCCTACAAGTCATAAAATAGATTCTTTTCTCTCATTGGTTGATACTGGCTTACTTGACTGTGCAATTTGGAAAATACTGTATCAAGTTACAAGGAGGTTTAAGATCACTACATATATTAAAAAGTTAGTTCTTGAGCTGGGCTCGGTGGCTCAGCCTGTAATCCCGCGCCTTTGGGAGGCTGAGGTGAGTGGACTGCCTGAGCCTGAGGGTTCGAGACCCGCCTGGGCAGCGAGACCTCATCTCTACAATAAATCGAAAAATCAGCCAGGCATGGTAGCGCATGCCTGTAACTCTGGCTACTTGGAAGGCTGAGGCAGAAGGATCGCCGGAGCCCAGCAAGCAAGGCTGCAGTGGCCGGGAGTGGCCACTGCACTCCAGTCTGGGCGACCGAGTGAGACTCCAACTCAAAAAAAAAAAAAAAGTTAGTTCTCATAGGTAAAACCATTTCAGACCTAGGTACTGACCTGGAGAGTACTCACACTCATACATGTGTCCTAAAATATATATAAAACACTAGGTGAGGGGAACCAACTACCAAGACTTAGTCATCTATGGACATCAACAATTATCCTCAAATATCAGTGCTAGCTAAGAAATTCTATTTGGAATGCCAACGTTGCCAAGGGCAGTGGCTCACACCTGTAATCCCAGCACTTGTGGGAGGCCAAGGTGAGAGAACTGCCTGAGCCCAAGGGTTTGAGACCAGCCTGGGCAACTTGGCAAGACCTCATCTCTACAATAAATTTAAAAATTAGCCAGGTGTGGTGGTGCATATCTGTAGTTCCAGCTACTTGGAAGGCTGAGGCGGAAGGATCGCTGGAGCCCAGCAGGTATAGGCTGCGATGGCCATGAGCATGCCACTGCACTCCAGCCTGAGCAACAGAGTGGAGAGGGAGAGAGGAAGGAGCGAGCCAAAATTTTCATTCCTAAATCGATAGCTTCAAAGAAATAACTCATATCTCAAGAACTATAGCAGCAGAAGATAAAAACTTCCTCCTTTCTTCCCTTCTCTCAAAAGTCAGCATTTCACATTTCACCTTAATACAGATGATTCATATATGTCAAAGTCCACCTAGCCTCTTTCACTGCTAGAAGTTCCACATCTGACATCAAATAACCACCACGCATTTTGTAAAAATCAATTACAAATATATGCCACATATTTCTAATTCCCACCCTTTATCCATTGATAAGATAATTCTCAGGAATAGCTCTTAATTAAAAGAAAAAAATAAGCCCGGTGCAGTGGCTCACATTTGTAGTCCTAGCACTTTGGGAAGCTGAGGCAGGAGGAGCACTTGAGCCCAGGAGTTTGAGACCAGTCTGGTCTATATTTTGAAACCTCATCTCTACAAAAAAATTTAAAAATTAGCCAGGTGTGGTGGCTCATGCCTGCAGTCTCAACTATTCAGGAGACTGCAACAGGAAGATCACCTTGGCCCAGGAGGTTGAGACTGCAGTGAGCCATGATTGTACCACAGCACTCTAGCCTGGATGACAAAGTGAGACCCCCATCTCAAAACAAAAAAATAGTAGTAAACAAAAACAAAAGAGAAACCATTTTGCGTCCATTACAGGAGACAGGTGCAGGGTTAAGGAAAGTCAGAGTAAGGCCAGGCACAGTGGCTCAAACCCAGCACTTTGGGAGGCAGAGGCGAGAGGAATGCCCGAGCCCAGGGGTTTGAGACCAGTCTGAGCAACTTGGTAAGACCTTGTCTCTACAATAAATCAAAAGATTAGATGGGTGTAGTGGCACACACCTGTAGTTCCAACTACTTGGAAGGCTGAGGTGGAAAGATCACCTGAGCCCAGCAGGTGGAAGCGGTGGTGGCTGTGAGTGGACCACTACACTCCAGCCTGAGCAACACAGTGAAACTCCAACTCAAAAAAAAAAAAAAAAAGAAAGAAAAGAAAAGCCAGAGTAACTAGCAGTGTGTGGACTCCTGTCTATGGGGGATCCTGTTGGTCCCCAAAACAGAAGCTCAGTCCTGTCTTGGTCCTTAAAGACTCTTTTGGTCCTCAAAGACCTTCTGCAAAGAGTTGAGCTTTCTCAGCAGTATGACAAGGATTTTCATACGTGTTATTTTGAAAAAACATTTATCTCTGCCTAAGATTACCTGGTTTTTCCTCTTATTTTTTTCTTTTTAAAAATTTTTGGCCACATTTTTTCTATATGCATAAAGGAATCATCTGAGAAAGTAGCTAGCACAAGAGAAAAACAATATCAGTGGCAATGAAAAGACTCTGGGTCAGGTCCCAGCTGGGATACGAGAGCCCACGTGACACAGGGCTTCAGTTTTCTCTTCAGCAAAATTCAAGAGTGACTCCAAGATCCTTTGAAAGGTGGATGGATGCCCAGATTTCTTATTCCTAGGAAAATTATATCTTTCTGCTGATATCAGACACACCCTTTTAAAATCAGTCCAATAACTTAGATATGGAAATGAATTAACCATAACCAACTGTTCTGGCTGTACACAAACGTGATCCGACCAAAATATGTCATGTCAAAAGCAACACTCCCGTTCCCCAGAAGTGAGCAGCAGAGCCCAGGACTCCGGACTCATAGCTCTGGACAACTTTACGGGGCTCGGCTACACTGGGTCAGGTGCCTAGCTCAAGGAAGATGCCCACCTTGGGCTTATTATCCAGGAAGCCACATGCTCACAAGCAAAACTCAAACATCAGAGAGACACCTGGACAACCCTGCCAAGGCTTCGGAGGGCGGGGCCATCGAGTGGGCCTCCAAAACCAGCTACCACGGAAGGACACTGAACAGAGGCAGGCCTCTTGCAGCAAGACTTACGACAGGAGCAAAGATGCAAAGTGAGGAGAGCAAGGCCCCACCTGGAGAATACCACATGGGCAAGCAACAAGCACCAGCTGGCCTGCTGGTTGGGGGAGAGGGGGTGGGTGTGCAGAGCACAGAGGCTAAGCCTGGGAAGTCAGCGTAAGGAGGGAGGAGTGGGGGAGAAGCCTAGGCAAGGGCAGCCTGAGTCCCACTGTGGCTACCAGGGACGGCTGAGCTGGCCCACAAGAAGGGGAGCAAAGGAGAGAGGATACTTCACTGGGTGGCAGTTCATTATGCAACTGGATTTCAAGTCGATCCCTGCACAGATATAAAAAGCCCCAGCCCGAGGAAAGCCTACATGATGCTTACCAATGATCAAACTGGCCATACCACAGCAAGGTCTCCCTGCCTGGCTCTCAGCACAGCATGGCCTAGACACTCCTGGGATCTGGGGCAAGGCATTTTAGGGCCTTTGTCAAAAAAATCAATGACCCAAATTACGAAATGTATTAAATAAGTTATATAACTATATGAGTTATAAAATTCCATATCATGATCTCAGCACATGACTCTTCTTTCCTGTTATTTTTAATTTTTAAAAAATACTTCTCCGCAGAAGTTTATCAACAGGAAAAAATAGGAAACACATGGGTACTGCTACTTAAGCTAGAGCTGCCATGCTTCCTGGTCAATTAACTACTTGCAAAAAAACATTTAACAACATAGGCAGAAACTAGTATTTTTCCCCTTTAAAATCCCACAGGGGGGAGGTCACTTGGTAAGATATGATTTTCCTACAGTTTCTTCCACGGTAGAAAGTCTCAGGCTTCAAGGTCAAAGCACAAACTGAAAGGAAATCAGAGAAAGTCCTTGAAGCAATACCAACCACAGCCTGTTGGAGGTGCTCTCGCTGGTAAAGAGGTGCCTGGAGGTTTATGGCAAGCACAGGATGTTGACGGCCAGGCCATTATGCACACACTCTGTCCCTCAAGTTGCCCATGACTTTCTCTGCATCCATATGAGCATAGAAGCAACATTCCTTCTCTCAAAGACTAACCCACCCCCCTACTCTTCTCAGGTGATCTTGGGCTCACACCTCTATCCTGCCCTCTCCCGGACTTTCAGTGTTTCCCTCCCAGCTCTTTCTCTCCCACTTTTCCAGACGAAGAGACCCATGCCCTGCTCACTTGAGAAAAGATCCTCTTGACACTTCCTAGCTGCTTCAAGCCTCCTACTTCCCTTCATAGTCAAACTGCTGGTGACAATAACAATGACACCAAGTACATTTACTGAGCACCAGTAAATTGTGCCAGAAGTTGTGCCAAGCACTTTATTATCACATATAATCCCAAGAACCCCACATGGACACCATTATCATCCCATTTTTGCACCCAAGGAAAGAGATGCTCTGAGGGTTTTACCAACCTGCCAAAGTCCCCTTGGCTCTGGGTGGCGGCATAGGGTGTGAATGTTCCCTCAGAGCCTCTTGGCTGCACTGCCTCACCCACAGCACCCTGATGCCTGGCCCTCTCGCTGCTCCACACTGTGCTTGCTGAGGCCATCAGTGATCTCAAGCTGCGAAACCGAGTCCTGTGCTGACTGGCCTCTCTACTGATCCCTCTCTTGGACCGCCCTCCCCTGGCTTCTAGGACACCTCCCACTTGGCCTCCCTACCTCTGTGGCTGCTCCTTCTCAACTCCCTCTCAAGCTCCTCTCACTCTGCTCATCTCTCCTGTGCTACCGTTTCCCTTTTTTTTTTTTTTGGTGGGGGGGGAGGTGGGGTGTCAGGGTCTTACTCTGTTGCCCAGAATGGAGTGCAGTGGCACAATCACTGCTCACCACAACCCTGACCTCCTGGGCTCAGGTGATCCTTCCACCTCAGCTTCCGGAGTAACTGGAACTACAGGCATGCACCACCATGCCCAGCTATTTTTTTTTTTTTTTGGTAGAGATGGAGTCTCACTATGTAGCCCAGCCTGGTCTCAAATTCCTGGGTTCCAGAGATCCACTCACCTCGGTCTCCCTAAGTGCTGGAATTACAGCATGAGCCACCGTGCCCGGGCCCTGTGCCACCCTTTCCAAAGCTCTTTCCCCATTCTCTTCCCGCTCTGGCCAACTGCACCTACACACTGTGTTCACCCATCACCCATAGATTGTTGCTTCCTACAAAGATGCTTGTCACTTCTGTGGCTATGCAGTCATCTTCCTATGTTGGTAGAGTCCCCACTGTCACCCCTTCTGGCTTCCGAAAGGGTCACTTAATGTTTCACTAGCCCTGCTTGCAGCCAGGGTGCCGGTCCGGGACCTAGATTGCTCCAGATTCACCCACCAATGCCACAAGGAAGGAAGAATTCATCTTGGGGGCAACCACAGTAATGCCGCGGGGGGGGGTGGCAGAGGTTCTCAGCAGTCTGTTGCCACTGCATCATACCAGCTGTGAGTCTAGCTACTAAGTCTCCTGCTTGCCAGTTTGCTCCTGAGCCTGGCTTGTGTGTCTTCCTAGAGATTCTGTTGGCTGCCCAGCATCTTTTCAACAAATTCCTTTTCTGCTTAAATCAGCCTGTGTTTGGTTTCTGTGGTTTGAATGATTCATTTCCCAAGCCTGTGTATCTGCGGCCTGACTCTTCCACAGGGCTCCTGACTCGAGCATCCATCTGTACCGGACACCATACCAGGGACGGCCCGCAGACACCTCCAGATGGAGTCCAAAATGCAGCTCAACATTTTGCCAGCAACTCCCCATCAGTGTGCTGTACTGTAAGTCTCCTACATGCAAACCTTCAAGCTGTGAACTTTCAAATATGCAAATATGTCCACATGTCAAATCACATAAGTTAATTCACATGTCTGGCATCCATGGTCACGAGCATGCATCCTCTACAAGTGGCTGGGCTTTCATGTACTTTACTATACAGTACTACATCAAGTACAGTAAGTACAGTATCTTTACTTAGTTATTTGAGTTGTAATCTCACTCCGTCACCCAGGCTAGAGTGCAGTGGCATGCTCATGGCCACCCCAGCATCATCGACCTGCTGGGCTCCGGAAATCCTTCCTCCTCAGTTTCCAAGTAGCTGGAACTACAGGTGCATGCTACTTCACTCTGCTAATTTATTTATTTATTGTAGAGATGAGGGCTTGTCAAGTTGCCCTGGCTGGTTTCGAACCTACGGGCTCAGGCAATCCTCTTACCTCGGCCTCCCAAAGTGCTGGGATTACAGGCTTGAGCTACCACGACCAGCCAGTATCTTTATTTCAAACCCAGGGTGTAAAAGCAGCGGTGATGTAGCTGGTACTATATAGCCAACTGTGATAGTTGGGCACCTAGGCTGACTTGTTGGACTGACAGACAAACTGAACTTAGAAACGTGCTCTCAGGACAGAACTCATTCGTATGCAGGGGACCTACCGTACTGTGTTCCCATCTTGGTGAGTGACTCGACCTCCCTGCCCAGCTGAAAGTCTCACGGATAACCTGACTCCTGCATCTTCTTAACTGCATGTGTACCCAATGCTGAGAGCTCACCAAGGATCTTACAACCCCCACACCTGTGCCCTCCTCACTGCTCTCACTATATTCAAAAGGTGTTATATTTGCAATTCAAATTTAAAGTATATTATTACATTCACACACAGTGAATCATACCACATTCCGTATGCTACAAAGAACTCCTCTGGCCAAGTGGTTAAATGACTGGGCGAACCTATAAAAGAACAGGCCAGCAATTAAGCTCACACTTCCCTAATTCCCATTCCAACTTTCTGCATACTGCGACTCATGGCTTCTCCTCCATGGTTTAGAGATTTGACATCTTTCCCAGAGTCCAGGGTAGGTCACTCTACTAGATGTTAAAATAATTAACCATTCTAAGCCAAGCGCAGTGGCTCATGCCTGTAATCCCAGCACTTTGGGAGGTGGAGGCGAGAGGATTGCCTGAGCTGAGGGGTTCGAGACCAGATTGGGCAACTTGGCAACACTTTGTCTATACAATAAATCAAAAAATTAGTTGGGCATGGTGGCACATGCCTGTAGTTCCAGCTACTTGGAAGGCTGAAGTGGAAGGATTGCCTGAGCCCAGCAGGTTGAGGTTGCGGTGGCTGTGAGTGTGACACTGCATTCAAGCCTGGGCAACAGAGTGAGACTCTAACTCAAAAAATAAAATAAAATAGTCATTAACCATTCTGCATTACTTTTCAGCTGTAGGACAAGTTAGCATAAAAGATACTTCAGTATTACATGTCTCCAGCATGACTAGAGTTTGCCAAATGCTATACATAAAAAAGAGAAGGTCAAAGGAGAGATTCACATGGACCACAGGGAGACTAGGAATGAAGGATGTTTTCCTCTTTGATCACAGCAGATAAGACAAATTCATGCACTACTATAGATGTGGGCAATACAAGTACACGCAATACTACAGCTGTTTTTAGAAAACAACTTTTAGTTTTCAAGTGTCCATAGAAATTCAGAGATTAGTTCCTTGAAGGTGAGCTAGCCTTTTTTTTTTTTGTATCAGGGTCTCCTTCTGTTACCCATGCTGAAGTGCCGTGGCATGGTGACATACCTGTAATCCCAGCTACTCAGGAGGCTGAGGCGGGAAAATTACCTAAGCACAGGAGGTTGAGGCTGCAGTGAGCCATGATTGTGACACTGCACTCCAGCCTGGGCAACAGAGTGAGACTCCAACTCAAAAAAGAACAAAAACAAACAAAAAAAACATGTGCATCAGTGTTTTCACTCTGCCAGAGCCCAGTCTTGTTTCTCAGAATATCTAGACAATATGTTATTATTCAAAAAGTTCAAGTCCTCTCTCTTTAAAAGAAAAAAAGCCTCCAAACATAATGTTTCTAAAAATGATGTGGCAGAAGCCTTCTAAGTGGACTACCATGCTGTCCACTCAACACACGGGCATATACCACATGCTTACCCACAGAGCATAACTTACCATCACCAAGCTCACTTCTTACATAATCCTACTGTCAGAGAATGGCTTCAAAGCTGGTTTTTCTCTTGTGAAACCCAACAAACACTAACACTGGAGAAACCCACTCTAGTGTGTGCCCAGAAAAACAAGAACATCTTAACACAAGTCAGAGGGGCTGCTGGGGTTTTTTGTTTGTTTTTCCTTTTGGGTGAAAAGGGGTAAGGGGTGACATAACTTAAAAATATGCTTTGTTAAATGCTCAGCCCCACTAGTCATCAAAGAAAAGCAAATTAAAACTACACTGAGATATCACCCAACTCCAGTCAGGATGGCTATCATCAATAACTCAATAACTGCTGGAGAGGATGTGGTGAAAAGGGAACACTTCTACTCTGTTGGTAGGAGTGTAAACTAGTGCAGCCTCTGTGGAAAACAATGGGGCAATTCCTAAAAGATCTAAAAATCGACCTTTCATACGACCCTGCAATTCCTCTACTAGGAATATACCCGGAAGAACTCAAATCACTCCATAAAAGAGATACCTGCATATGTATGTTTATCGCAGCATTGTCTACAGTAGCAAGAAAATGGAACCAACCATGCTGCCCATCAAAAGAGAACTAGATTAAAAAAATGTAGTACATATACACAATGGAATATTACGCAGCCATAAAGAACAAAATCATAAACTTCATAGCAACCTGGATGAACTGAGTCTGTAATACTGAGTGATCTTTCACAGAAACAAAGAACTGAGTATCACATGTTCTCACTCATAAGTGGACCTTGAACAATTATTGTAATACTATAAGAAAAGGGTTGGCAGTAGCAGGAAACTGCCAGGAAGGGAGTGGGGAAGCAGGATTCACAGTAGTGGGAATCTGCCTGGGGTAGAGGAGGTACACCTCATCAACAAGGGTACCTGCATAATGAACATTCGTATACCTAACCCTGAATTGTACCCCACATCTTTAAAATAAAAAAATATTAAAAGGAAAAAGATTATACTATGATTTTTGAATCGGGGTCTCCTTCTGTCACCCAGGATCTCACTCTATTGCTCACGCTGGAGTGCAGAGGCAAATCAAAGGCTCACCACAGCCTCAACCTCCTGCGCTCAGGTGATCCTTCCACTTTAGCCTCCTGAGTAGCTAGGACTGCAGGTACTTGTCACCACACCTGGCTAATTTTTTATTTTTTGTAGAGACAAGGTTTTGCAATGTTGGCTAGGCAGGTCTCAAACCCCTGTGCTCAAGCAATCCTCCCACCTTGGCCTCCCAAAGTGCTGGGAAAAAATATGTTATTTCAAAAGCAGTTTTTCCTTGCAAAATAATGGTAATGGTCTCACTTTTTCTCTCCCAGAGTTTCACGACAGAGAATGAATGCTCTTTGGCCCCTAAAATCCCTGCTCTCCTTCTTCCATATAATGGAATTTCTGACCAGACATATTTCTGAGGCTGCCTCGAATCTACTGTAGGCCATGGGCCAAAGCTTGAGCAGACACGATGGAAATTGAAGAATGGCCAGCTTCCAAGCTGCTGCCATGGACATTAACATATCTACCTTGCACCATGAGGCGAGACCCCAGACCCCTAGGACAGTCATCTGAAAGGAGCAGGGTCCTTACACACGTACTGGAGCCAGTGGGCTACGTACGTGTAGATGCCCTCAAGAGAAAGAAAACCCTAACTTGTTTAAGACAGGAACTTTAATTTTAGGTGAAACAGCTTTCCACCATTTTCTAACACCAGAAGTTGCCAGAGGCCTCTGCTTAGTAGAACTTTTACTCCACTACAGTTCCATCAATCCAGCCTCTGCCTGTCCTGGGGAGGTGGGTCCCAGCAGTGCCAGCCTTCCACAACATCCAGAACCAGAGCTCCCCCACAAGCCAGAAGGTTAAATGGCTAAAGCAGTAAAAAATAACCCTAACCTGACAGCAAGACAAAGAAGACCCTAAGGATGGCAAGGGTGGTTCCTGCTGCCCTTCACTGGGAAAAGACATCGGTTGTGATGGGGGCCCGTGGTGGCTTTGCCCCACACTGACAAATTGAGAAATTAAATGCCTATAAAAGACTGATTCAGAGCCTCAAAACCAGATATGCAGGGGTGTATGAGGATCTCTGTGAGATGCTTCAGGGAACCAAAGGTGGGAAGGTATTCCAGCCAGAAGTGACCACACTAGAAATGAAAGAGATGCTGGAAGGAATACACAGGTGGCCGTCTAGGAGCAAAGTCCTGGAAAGGGCCTCGTCAGTGAGACCCCACCACCATTCACATTTCAGGGTTGACAAGCATTAAAAATTCTTCTCCTTCTTAAAGACTGTTTAAAACAGCCTCAGTTATTGATACACAAGACCTCCCTCTCCGGAGGTGGCAGGCAGGAACCTTCCAATGGAAAACAGTTGTGTTCCTGCTCTATTTAAAGTTGTTCAACACAGTTTCAAACCGCAGAACTCTTGAAAACCAGAAGAAATAAAACTGGGGAAAATCACATCTTGCTTCCTAGTCAGTCCTGGGAGAAAGGAGTCCATGGGATATGACACAGCAGTGGAAGGAAGAACCTGGCTGAGCTTCCAGGGCCTACGGGCTCACTGGGTCCCAGTCAGGGACCCATCCCCAAAGGAGTAAGAGCTAAACTAGAAAAATGAACACAAGAGATGATCCTGAGGCTCTTGTGATCAGAATTTCAGTTTCCACTGTTACAAAATTAAGGTAGGACAGACCTCTAAGTCCACGGTGAGGATCAAATAAGTTTGCAAAGAGCTTTGCCAAGCACTCAGCAGAGTGTCTGCCCTGACCAGGGAGGAAAGGGGGTGAGGTCAGCAGAAAAGCAAAGAGGAAAGATTCACATTCTGATGTCCAGGGACTCCACAGTAGCAAATAAGAGGGAGGCTAAATGTGTGTTTCTGAATTTCCTGCAGAGAAACTACGTGTGTGTGTGGTGGGGGGGATGCCTCTGGCTGAACCCAGTGAGGGTGCATGTGGGAACCAGGATGGCAGGAGCAGGGAGTCCCCCTTTTGGTTCAGCCCAGAGAACTGAATTGTTCTTAATTATACAGACGCCACTCATATGCAAATTGTGCACAAGGAGTTTTCCTTTTTTACTGCAATCTGTCTTTCAAACCCTTGAGGCACTCAAGTGTTATTGCTGAAGGTGTCACAAAAGAAAAATCAGTCCTGCAAGGTCCCTGAGCCCAGGAGCAGGCCTCACTCCCTGGTACCGCCCGGAAGCCTGGCACCCTCCCACGAGTCAGGTCTGGCCCCCCCTTGCTGCTGGGTCTGGTTCAGCCCAACTCCTCTCCAACAACTTCTCCTTCCTTCCAGCATTCTCCATCCCCAGACAACGCACAGTATGAATTCTGTGCAGACATGCTGAGCAGGCAGGGAAGGAAAGATCAGCTGGGAGCAATGTGGTTTCAGCCACTCAATCCTTATGTCAACAAACACCCACTCCAAAAGAAGCAGGGCTCTCCAATGAAAACTGTGTTTCAAAGATTACAACAGCATCGTGGAAAAAGGCTACAGTGACAAGGAAACAAATAGTTGTATGCACATGATTACAACTAAAAAACAAACAACAACAACACCAAAAAAAAAAAAAAAACCACACACACAGAGGAAAATGAGAAAGCAATTACCAAAATATTAACCGCACAGCTGGGGTTATGGGACCTCAGACAGGTTTCCCTTCCTCTCATTTTTCAAATCTGTGAAGTGGTCCAGCGTCTTTGAGAATATGAAAAGTGTTCAGAGGGAAGTGCTTTTAGAAAAGCAAGAGTAAAATCTTTCTAAATACAGCTTATAATCATTTCTTTCTATGGACTCAAAAAGCACATTTCCACATTTACAGATCTTTAAAAGCTAACAAAAGTTTCAATTCCACAGCCCGTGGTTCTGTGTTTTTGCTCTGCTTCTCAGTCTCCCCTGTTACCCACCGAACGCAGAGACATCCCAGGCTCCAGGCCCTGATCCTCTCCTCCAATCCATCTGCATTACTCTCCAACTGATCGGAGCCGGTGTTAAGGCTCTAAACATTGCCTCAAATGTACATCTCTGGCCCAGCCCTCTCTCCACCTCAGCTTCCCACTAAGCATCCTCAGGGATGTCAAAAAGGCATCTCAAACGCAACAGCTGTGAGGCTCAGCTCCTGATCTTACCCCCAAACCCAGCTGCCCCAGTCATCTCCACTCAGTTGTTCAAGTCAATGACCTTGGGGCCATCCTTAAACGTGCTGCCTCTCATACCCCGCATCCTGTCCATTGGAAATCCCACGAGTTCTGCTTTCAAAGCAGCCAGAAAGCAGCAGCCCATGGTCACACAGGTCCAAGTGCCTCTCTCACCTCCTGATGACTGGCTCTTTGAGCCTCAAGGGTCACCCCGGGCCCCAGGCCATGCCCTGCCCTATGACCTCTTTAAACCTAATTCAGATGGCATCACCACTCTGTTCAAAATCCCACAGGCGCCTCGACACCTCCAGCCCTGTCTCCTGGTTGGTCCACTGCCAGCTCTCCCCACAAGGAAAGCTGCCCTGAGAACACTCCATGGCTGTGGTCTCACTTTAAAGGACTTGGTGGGGCTGTTCTCTCTGTGGGGAACATTCTTCACCCAGAAAGCCTTGCGGTCGACTCCTCCCTTACCTCCTTCAAGTCCTTGTGAGATCTACCCCTCACTACAGCCCAGCTCCCATCCTCACCATCTTTCTCCTTGTCCTATGTTTCAACATTTCCCACGCTATCACATCCAGAATATTTAGTTACTATGTTCAGGTTTGTGGCCTGTCTCTTCCTCACACCCCATGAGACGGCAGGGTCCACTAGGACAGGGACTTTGATCGATTTTGTCTGCTAACGTGTCCCAAGCACTTCGAGAACAGTCACTCAGTGACATTTGTTGAGTGAAAAGAAAACCTTCCCACCTGGTGTCACGGATTTAGAAAATCACAATTCGGTCCTCAGAATGCTTCTTTTTAATGATCCAGTATGAAGCTAATATGTCAAAAACAACAGGATCATGAACAATGTTTCCCAAATTCCAACGTAAACCTTGACCAAATCTAATTTACAAAAACAATTAAAGCATGCATAGAATATTTTTTAAATTTTTGCCTGTTTTTTCTTCATTCATTTTTTCCCCCTTTCAAACCCTTGTGTCGAGGGCTGACTTTCAATAGGATTGCAATGGGGAACAGCTCTGCTACATGCAAAACCTGACCCAGGCAGGGCTCAGTGGGCTCAGCCTATAATCCCACACTTTGGGAGGCCAAGGTGAGTAGGCTGCCTGAGCCCATGGGCTCAAGACCAGCCCGGGCAACCTGCCAAGACCTCGTCTCTACAATAAATCAAAAATTAGTCAGGCTTGGTAGCATGCGCCTATAGTTCTGGCTACTAGGAAGGCTTGAGGCAGAAGGATCCATGGAGTCCAGCAGGTCGACACTGGGAAGGCCATGAGCATGTCACTGCACTTCAGCCTGGGCAATGGAGTGAGACTCCCACTCAAAAATAAGTAAATAAATAAATCTTCCTGAAGGTAGCACCCACAGCCTGGCCTAGTTCAAATCCCTTGTCTAACCAGCTGAATCAGCAACACTGATCACTGCAGTATGCCGAGATGGTTCTTCTGTCAGTCCCACTGCTTGAATAAACAGACTTGCGATCTCAGAATAAAAAAATGAATCAAAATCTCCAATACTTGCAAACTAGTTATACAAAACTACAGGCAAGACAAGGTGCCACCCAGCATATGACCCACAGCCTCACCCTGCTGATAGGCACTCATTGCCACATCTAGCCCTACCACCAGGATGAATCAGGGCAACGAAGAGATTCCAAAAGCTAAGAGACAGAATCCCAAGTCCACGCGCCCTGCAGCCAACACCCCTGCTTCCTCCAGCCTACCAGAGCTCATGCGTTCCTTTCACTGCTGAAACTGGGTGGGGAGAATCTGTCACTTGATGGTCCCAACTGGTAGGTAGGTGAACCCAGCACCTAAAACATAATTCATGAGGTTGGGTCCAAAAGCCAGGAAAGTGGGTAATCTTGGGAGCATTAAAATACATTTATGACTATTTATGAAAACAAATGCTTTCTAGGAAATAAAGAATTTGCAAAAGGCTGAAGATGATCTGCATTCTCACTAAAAAAAATAAAAAGAGTCCTGTACAAGTGACTACTAAACTTTCTTTTTTTTGAGTCAGGATCTCACTCTATCACCCAGCTAAAGTGCAGTGGCGCAATCACGGCTCACAGCAGCCTCAATCCCTGGGCTCAGGGGATCTTTCTGTCTCAGCCTTCTCAGTAGCTGGGAATACAGGCGTGCCCCACCACACCCAGCTAATGTTTTTATTTTTTTAGAGATGAAGTCTCATTATGTTGCCCAGGCTGGTTTCGAACCTTTGGCCTCAAGTAATCCTCCCACCTCAGTCTCCCAACATTTTCTCTATAAAAGAACCAACTGTTTCTTTTAGGAAGGTCAAAAACGTTCTAAAATTAGAATGTAGTGGTGGTTTGCACAGCCCCACTAAAATAGAATATACTAAAAAAACCCAAAAAAATACCGAATCAAACTCTTTAAATGGGTGAACTGTGTGATGTGAATTATGTCTCAACAAAGCTGTTTTAAAAAAAAAAAAAAAGGAACCAATAGCAAGAAAGTACACATGCCAGCCTCCTGATTCAATCATTCTGTCAGGATTCCATAGAGGAAAGGGAAGAGGCGGCCACTTCTACAGATGCCTCTTCTCAGGCAAGTGCCACACAAGCTCATTCCCTTTCTGTGCACACACACACCACTTGCACACAATGAAAATGCCATATGCAGATGCATCTGATTAGCACGTCCACGTTTCCCATCATTATGCAGCACTTGGTAAGCTGCAGTTAATGCCTGACTATTATCCAAGTGCGAAATCATTCTGCCTAATTGCAAGCAGCCTGGCAGCTGCAGAGGGAGGACAGCCTTACCCTTCGGAGAAGACCCACTTGACATATAACCCCTGCCGCTCAAGGATTCCGATCACCTGGAGCTAATCAATTTCAATCAAGCAGGCACTATCAGATTGCAGAACAACAGGACTTCCTTCTTCATCAGTTAGCAGGGACCTTAAAAAAGCCAGCATGAGAGGACAGAGGGAAGGGAAGGAAGGGCAGACATCAGGACCGGGGTGGGGAGGATCAAATAAGAGCAGAACAAGTGCTTACACTAGACATGCGATCCATAGACACCTGGCTTCTAGAGCTCAGTGAACTCCAATACTACTCAATTACCCTGAATTCGCCAGTTCTCCAAATAATCCCTTGACCCCTCTTCTTAGGAGGCATTTCCGTATTTTAAATAACCACCATTGTGTTTTTCTTTTAACTATAAACAGAGATAAGAAAATATACTAACAGCACTTTATACAACAAAGTAGTGTATTATCCTGTGAAATGCCATGTTTACATAACAAAATGCTGTAAAATAAAGTATAGCTCTCATTACAAATAACTCAGTTTTTACTCTGGATTCAGTAACGTTTTTGAAATATATCCCTTTCCTTTAGTAATAACAAAAGAAGGAAATCCTGTATAGTTCACACTGGAAATACCGCCATATTCTGGTGATAGTTACAGAATCCATCCCTTTAAATCAAGAAAAAGTAAATCCCCTGTCGTGGAATCTTTAAAAATGTGTAGCTCCAAACCATTCCCTCCCTTTTAAAAAGAAGCCTCATGAGCACTGGCTCACAGAGTCAAGAAACAATTTGGTACACTCACATCCAGTGTGGCCATCTTTCAGGGACAATTAGGCGAAGCTTTTTAAAAATATCAATTCCAGGGGTCCGGCAGCTCTTCCTGAATCAGAATCTCTGGAGATAGAGCCTGGTAATCTGTGTTTTCAGAACAGCTTCCCCAAGCAATCCCACTATCCACACACCCATTAGGAAGCAGGAGGAGATGGAGTTTGTGCATCTGGAAACCACTGACCCACTTGTCCATTCATCTGCTGTCACTCCAGGACACTGCCAGTGACACTAGTGTTTCCAATGCAGCTCATTCCCATTATAAAATTCTTCAGTCTCAGCACAAGTCAGGTTGCAGGAAACAAGCTAGCTATTTTAAGCAGAAAGGGATTTAATATAGAGAATTAGGTGCTTAAAAAAGCTGCTGAAAAGCTCGAGGGAGCAGGCTCTATGCTGAACCTCCAGAAAAGACTCCCAGACACAGGGAACTAGCCCACAAGGGGCGACATGCCTGTGTCACATCAGGAAGGTAGGGTGCCTCAGGAAGTCATTCTGGCGCTACTGAGTAAGTCACATCCCTGTCAGCTGTGATCCCAAGACCTAAGACCCAAGACCTAAGAGCTGCTTGGGCCACCTCGGTGGGTCCCACGTCAGATAGGGACTGACGTGAATCACTCATTTGTGCTACACTCCAGAGGTTGCATGAGTTAAGTGTGCTTCCGTGCTTTTCCACTGAATACCTTTTGAAGAAGGGGTATCCAACCTTTTGGCTTCCTTGGGCCACATGAAGTAACCTTTTGGCTTCCCTGGGCCATATTGAATAAAGAGGAAATTGTCTTAGCCTACACACAAACTACATAATATAGTTAGGATATATACATAATAAGACTTTTTTATTATTATAAGACGTCTAGAAAAATGAGAACAATATAAAACTAGTGGGAAATTTGACCTTGTTTTTGGAAAATGAATCTACAGAGGTCTGGTTTGATGAAAGTGGTTGCAATTCTTACTGAGTTCTCAAGGTGCTCATCAGAAATGTTAGTTCAAATTTTGCCCTTCATGTGTTTCATAATTGAAAACAGCTGCTCACAAATGTATGAGCTGCCAAAAAGCATGTCATGAATAAGGTGTGACTGTTAACTTCAATAACGGAATTATGCATGGGTCACGAAGAAAATAAATACTGGAAAACACATGATGTTAAAAGATTTTGTGGGGCCACATGACTAGTTGTCCTGGGCCCCGGGCTGGACAGGCCTGCTTTAAAGGTAGTTGCCAAGCAGAGCCCAGTGTGCTAGCCCACCCCAAATGCAGGACCCTTAACTTGAACCCATGCCCAGCAGCATTACTTTTGTAAGCAGTTTCTACCACATCTCTCTCACCTACAGTACTTCCTCAGGGCTTGCTTCCATTTCCTCTTCCTGTGGAGAAACTGCTCTTTCAGACCCCAGTACTGTACCTTGCCTAACAAGATTGCTGAGCTGTTTCTCCTTCGATTCAGCTCATAATGCAGCATGTTTAGGCTGGGCTAAACCTGAAATCCCAGCACTTCTGAAGGCAGAGGTGAGAGAATTGCCTGATCCCAGGAGTTTGAGACCAGCCTGGGCAACTTGGTGAGACCTTGTCTCTATAATAAGTCCAAAAATTAACCAGGAGTGGTGGTATGTGCCTGTGGTTCCAGCTACTTGGAAGGCTAAGGCGTAAGGATCACCTCAGTTCAGCAGATCAGGGCTGTGGTAGCCATGGTTATGTCCCTGCACTCCAGTCTGAACAACTGAGTGAGATTCTGACTCAAATAAATAAATAAACAAATCGCAGCCTGTCTAAATCTAATAGGGTTCTGATTTATCATTCAATAAACTGGCTCTTTCCCCCCAAATCCAAATTAATGACACTTAAAATGAACCAGTGGGGTTTATTTTCACACACACTAATACCACCTCCACTGAAAAATTCTAATCATCACATGATCAAGATCTGCCAAAATCCAACCAGCAGTTTTCGTACAGTATCTTCTGGACTCTATGTCCAACACAGCACTGAGTGTGGTGAATGGATAAAAGGATGCAACACAGCCCCTTAGCACAGGAGTCTGTACTCTCAGGGAACAGCAGAGACCCAAGAAAACGGAACAGTAGAGACAGCATGAATGTTGGATTGCTGCAAGTGGAGTATCTGACACCAACGTGAACTATAACTACTTAGATTTTAGGTAGTGACGGTTGGTCATTCTTTTCTGAAATCCTGTGTTGGAGCTCGGGAAATAAACATACGGTAACATCTTGTGTAACAGTCTGTTTTAAGAGTCCATTTTTGCAATCAGATCTTACTTAATACAATACACTGTGTGACTTGGAAACACGTGCATATATCAAATATGAAGAATTTCCTACAGGCTACCTGGAGGGGAGGGGGAGTAGACAGAGGTCTTTGAAGTCAAAGGAATCATTCTTAAAACAGGGACTCAGGCCAGAAAATACATCACAGTGGGTTGTAAAGTGTACACATACCCTTAATTTTTAAATTTATTCTTCTCTATGAGCAAACTGCTATCTGCCTAGATTTAATTTAGAATTGTATTTATGCTTGCATTAAGAGTCTCACCCGGAAAAAAAAGAAAAAAAAAAAAAGACTCCTACCTGGCTAGGCATGGTGGCTCATGCCTATAATCCCAGCACTTTGGGAGGCCAAGGTGGGAGAATTGCTTGAGCCCAGGAGTTTGACACCAGCCTGGGCAACATAGCAAGGCCTTGTCTCTACTACATAGAGTAAAAAGCAAAACTCAAAAGATTAGCTGGACATGGTGGCGTGCGCCTGTAGTCCCGATTACTCACGGTGCTGAGGCAGAAGGATCGCCTGAGCCCAGGAGGTCAAGGCTGCAGTGAGCTGTGATCGTCAAGACTATGCCATTGCACTTCAGTCTTGGTGACAGAGTGAGACCCCCAACTCAAAAACTAACAATATAAAATCAAAAGATTCCCACCCTCCCACACTCACCACCCAAGGATACCATTTTTGGTTTTTCACCTCTTTCAACCCACTCCCTTCCAAAGCAGCAGTATCTATTTCTAAATAAGGAATCCATGTAGGTTTTCTTATTTTACATATTCACTTTCAGTATGTGGAAACACACACATTGAGTAAGTTTATCTTTAAGTTATGCTAAAGGTGAAAGAGGTACTACCCACAAAAGCTTGCCAATTTAAGTGGAAATTTTACTTTCATTTCTTTTGTAAAAGGATTCCATCCCACCCAAGCTTTAGAAGCAGATTGTGCACAATGTCCTTAAATAGAACATTCAAAGTAATCAATCATTTCTTTTACTTCTGCAAGTACAGCTGACTCTATGTGGAACAGAACATTTCCATCTTCTACAGATAAAAGTTGAAAGATACTAGGGATGAGTGTCATTTCTCATAAGCACCAACACACAAGCACAAAACATCCCAGAAATCACCAGTGATCATGGAATGGGCAAATGGCGAGGGGGTCTCTGGAGTCCTCTGGACAGCAGGGATATAAAAGCAATGGAAGGTTCTGCCTCACTTCACTGGGTCCCACCTCCTTAGTCCACAGGCCACAACCCTTCTAGGCCAGACTCTAGGACAGGTACCCTACAGAACTGGTACCAAAATTTACAGCCTGCTGTGACTGCGATACACTGTCCAGGATCAGATAAGAAACCACTGTGGATGTCTCTGGAGTTTCCAAGTCTTCCCTATCTGTAGCCCACATTCTTCAAGGGAGGGGTGGCTTCCCCACTCCCCAACCAAATCCCTTTCTTCCCTGCGCTATTTATATTATTCTTGGAGGCCCTAAACAGAAGCGTACACTGTACCTGCTCTGCATGTTACAGTGACTCTGATACAACAAACACTTTATGAGACAGACTGGGGAGAGACCTGTAAGAGACAAGACTGTGGTTTTAAAGAGAGTAAAAGGAATATGCTGAGCGCAATGGCTCACGCCTATAATCCCAGCACTCTGGGAGGCAGAGGCAGGAAGACTGCCTGAGCCCACAGGTTTGAGACCAGCCTGGGCAACTTGGCGAGACCTCATCTCTATAATTAAAAAAAAAAAATTAGCCAGGCATGGTGGCGTATGCCTGTAGTTCCAGCTACTTGAGAGGGCTAAAGCGGAAGGATCGCCTGATCCCAGCCGGTCAAGGCTGCAATGGCTGTGAGCAGGCCACTACACTCAAGCCTGGGTGACAAAGTGAGACTCCAACTGGGAGGGAGAGAGGGGAATAATAAAAGAAAATGGGGGCAACCCCTTCGGGTCCCCTCCCACTATGGGAGCTCTTCTGTCCTCTCAATAAATCTTGCTTTCTAAAAAACAAAAAGAAAATGGAAATGAGAAGGCTATTTCCTCCTTAAATTCAAAAGTATACCTCCCGTACCTGCTTGTAGACTTACAAGCCTCTCATCTTACTGCTGTTTTTAAACCCCCTAAATTTCCACAGGGTAGTGGTTTATCTGCATTAATGCAAGCGTGCTGCACACTTGATTTTAGAACTAGTACTTTTTTGCAGTATTTGGAAACATGTCAGTTTTCTCCCATCACTGGGAAAGGATACATCAAACACAAAACATATGTTCTGCAACCCACACAACTCTGCCCCTGCCTGCACCAACTGCCAGGAGGGCAAACAGTCTTGCTCTCTGTTCTGCTCTCAAACTGGGTTTTCCCTCTATCAGGACGTTTCTATTTTTGCAACCAAATAACTCACCTGAAAAGGTAAGTGGTAACCTACTGTATATTACCTAAGGTCAAAATCTGGAAGTAAACTGAGGCTACGATATTCTACTCCTGATTTTATAGAGGCGGAGTCTCGCTATGTTGACCAGGCTGGTCCTGAATTCCTGGCTTCAATCCACCGGCCTCGGCCACCCAAAGTGCTGGGATTACAGGCATGAGCCACCGCACCTAGCCCACCACTCTTGGTGGCTCAGCCTGTAATCCCGTGCCTTTGGGAGGCTGAGGTGAGTGAATTGCCTGAGCCCGCGGGTTCAAGACCTGCCTGGGCAGTGAGACCTCATCTCTACAATAAATAAAAAAATCAGCTGGGTATGGTAGCGCATGCCTGTAATTCCGGCTACTCGGAAGGCTGAGGTAGAAGGATCACCAGAGCCCAGCAGGTGAGGCTGTGGTGGCCGGGAGCGGCCACTGCACTCCAGTCTGGGCGACAGAGTGAGACTCCAACTCAAACAAAACAAAACAAAACAAAACACACACACGTATCTATACTGCTCTCCATTTCACAGAGACGGAGGAACTCAACAAGGGAGTGCACGTCAGGCCATAGTTGGTAATGCCTTTCGGCACGACAAGGACATTCAGGCCAGACTAGGGGCAAAACGGCAGCTCCACGTAATGGCAGAGCAACAGTGTGCAAACAGGCAGGACCAAAAAGCTGAGAAACCTCTCAAAACTATATAAATATGGCACCCAAAAAGAGGAAAATCGAAGAGAAACAAACACAAGGTGGTCCCGGGAGCATGGGAAACGAACAAGTTAACAGTACAAGACCATGGCTGGACCTCGGAGTGGCATAAAGAGCCTTCCCCTCAGAGTCAGGAGCTCAAGACTGCTGTCCAGGCTCAGCCAGACACCAGGTAAATATGTCAAGTACCCTTTTTGGGGTTCAGTCTCCTCAAACACAAAACACCCCCAAACTCCAATTCTTTCATTGGCCACAAGTTATGAAATGATGGAGAAAAGTCACAATGAAGGAAGAAAACATTCAGTAAAGGCGGGGTAGGATCACATTGCCTGATACCTCCAGGCCCTGCCAGCAGTCGGCCCTGGTTGGACCAAAGCACTATAAAAAAGACAGACGAAACTGAGGATTTGGAAATCCCTTACCAGTCAAGGTAAAAATTACTGTCACTTCCCCGCTACCCCATGAGATTCCTTTACTACTGTCAGTCACAACTACCTACTAGAATAACCCAAACGCTACAACAGCAGAGGACAGCGCGCGACATGTGAACTTACGTCGGAGGGGCAACTGAAGGATACCCCGATACCTGCAAAAGGACCCTCCATCTCTCTGGGAGGGTTCGATAACCTCATCCACTTAACATTGATGAAGCACCGCCATATCTCAGTCTTTGTCCCAGACCAAAAAGACCCAAAGAGAGATATAAACAATAAGCTACACATAGGCCCTCTCTCGCAAGAACCCAGAACCCTACAAACACTCTCAACGGAATAGGCATGATGTGAACCCTCAATTGCCAGAATAAACTCCTCCTCCATTGTGTCCCCATGGCACTGTGCACCTGCCTCTGTGATGGTTCATCTCACAACATGACAGTAGCTATTTACAAGCCCCACTGGCTTCACCACCGGACAGACGAGATGGCAAACTTCTTGAGGGCAAGGAATGTGTCCCTCATCCCTGCATCTTCAGTTGAATACAGCACCTGCAGGAGATGCTCAAACACCATGTACTGGATGCCTGCAGTGAGGGCTGGAAAAATGGCCCTCTTATGAGTAACACAGGCAGGGGGCAGGAGAAGAGGGAGGTAGAACCGGCAGTACCAGGCTTGATCAACAAACTTCATGGCCCTGCTGCTCTAACAAGGGTCCACAGATCAGCAGCACTGCATCACCAGAACCTAGCTGAGAGCGTTGGCTCACACCTGGAATCCCAGCACTTTGGGTGGCCAAGACAGGAGGATTGCTTGAGGCCAGGAGCTCAAGACCAGCTGGGCAATACAGTGAGCCCTCGTCTCTACAAAACATCAAAAAGTCAGCCAGGTGTGGTGGCACACACCTATAGTCCCAGCTACTTCGGATACTGAGGCAGAAGGATTGTCTAACCCCAGAAGGCCAAGACTGTGGTGAGCCATGATCGTGCCACTGCACTCCAGCCTGGGCAACAGAGTGAGATCCTGACTGAAAAGAAAAAAGAAAAAAAGACAGAAATGCAGAACGTCAGGCCCCACCCCAGACCTAATGACTTGGAGTCTCCAAGCTAACAAGACACCTAGATGACTCGTGTGCACCTCCGTTTGGGAAAAGATTAGAGTGGGAAACCAACCAACAAACGAGGAGAACCAGCTAGCCTCAGGCATCAGGAGGAGTAAAAAGAAACATGAAAGACTGAGCGGAAAAGTATTTTTTTATGACGCTGTTAAAATCTGTGATAAAAGAACAGGCGCTGGCTCTTGAGTTGCTGTCGGAATCACTACTTCAAGTTTAGGGGAAATGGAGGGAAATCCTTTAAAAATGAAAGACAAGCTGTGAAGCACATGCCTGTGCTGTCTGTCTTGCACTATCTGTCTCCATCTCTCACACATACTGGAAAGAATAATTCCCGTGTATCAAGTCCCGTCAACTCATAAAGCAGAAAGGATCGCCAGCCCCACACCTGCACAGCGTGCCATTACCACACTCAGTTTGCTATACTGTCTGTTCTAAGCATATAACAGGGGTGTGGTCTTAAAAATGAGCCTTCCAGCAAATCGAGGCTGCAGTGCCCGCAAGTGTGCCACTGCACTCCAGCCTGAGTGACAGAGTGAGACTCCAACTCAAAAAATAAATTTTTTTTAAAAAAGAGCCTTCCAGGCCACGTGTGGGGGCTCACACCTATAATCCCAGCACTTTGGGAGGCCAGGACAGGAGGATTGCTTGAGGGTAAGAGTTCAAGACCAGCCTGAGCAACACAGTGAGACCCTGTCTTTACCAAAGAGAAAAAGACCAAAATTAAGCCAGGCGTGGTAGCTCTTACCTATAGTACCAGCTATCTGGGAGTTGAGGTGGAAGGACTGCTTCAACCCAGGAGTTGGAGGCTGCAGTGAGTTATGATCACACCACTGCACTCCAGCCTGGACGACAAGGTGAGACCCTGTCTCAAAAAAAAAAAAAAAAAAGCCACCCAATGAAGCTATTTACACAGAGATCACCCACCCCTGCTTCGCCTCCACAGCACATTCCTAGAACCCCTAATATCAAGCCAATCATATCTTCCCATGGGAACCACATAATTGAAGGGTTGCATCCTGGCCAAGAGCCCCAAATAAATCATAGCCACAACGACCATGCACAAAATCTGCGACTGAGCAACAATTCCTCCAAATGATATGAAGTGATAAAAATCAGGCTTCAACCCCTAACGCTGGAGTTTTATGTTAGAAGTGACCTCAGTAGACCACAAGGTCTGAGTCTCTCCTCCAGGCCAGGAAATGGAGACATGGAGGACTGCAGGCCCAAGGTCAGAAATCCCGCCAAACAGCTGAGCTAAGAAACAGACCCAGGCCTCCTGCTACCCAGCAATCCCATGTACTACCAGACAAGCTGATCTTCTTCACAAAGTCCCTTAAAGAGGCAAAAAGCAGAAATCATGTATTGTATAAACTGCCTCCAAAAAAAGACATGCAGTAGTAAGCTAGTAACTCTCCCATGCGACACACTTTACCTGCAAACATGTGTATGTCTGTGCTTGTTATCAGCTACCATTGCTCTTTTTTGACCTTATTAAGACTGATAAAGTGCTGTAGGAGAAGACCTGGATCACCAGTCATGAGTCACCCTGGTTTCTGGTCCCATGCCACAGACAGTGCCTAGCTACAGCCCCTCCTTCCGGTTAGAGACTAACAGTCGGCCACCCTGGGGAACAAGAACCAGCAGTGACTCAAGGCAAGCCCATTAGAGTCCTTCCTGGACCACAGGCCCTAGAAGGAAACTCCTGAGACCTGAAGCTCTGAACATGGCAAGCTAGAGCATCCAGGGGCCAAATTCCTCACCAGACTTTCTGCAGGGGAGATGGGAAAGTCAACCAGAAGTGAAACACAGGAAAGGCAGACAGCCCACCAGCAAGACCAAGGACTTGCTGGTAAATCAGTTCCCAGCGAGGGGGGAGTGGTGGTGACTTTTTTTCTCTTTGTTC
This sequence comes from Cephalopachus bancanus, assembly GCA_027257055.1. Classification (NCBI taxonomy): domain Eukaryota; kingdom Metazoa; phylum Chordata; class Mammalia; order Primates; family Tarsiidae; genus Cephalopachus; species Cephalopachus bancanus. Next base: position 6,604,155 of record JAPVLO010000201.1, read on the forward strand.
TTTTCTAAATTACTTAATCTTCCTACAATCAACATGAATTTTGTAATGAGGAAACTATGCCATGTGGTAAGGGCAGGGCTGATATTCAACCTGAACACATTCCCTTTATGGACTGTTTAAGTCTTCTGATTGGGTCAAACTCTGGGTATCATCTTGAGTATCGGGCAAAAAACAAAATACAACTTTCTATATAACCGTGGGGCTGTCTGCAGGGGTAAGGCTGAGATCTTCTCTTCTGGGTGTGGCCCTGATTAGGAGATTAACGTTAATCTTCTTTCAACATCCGCTAACTGCAGGCTTTTATCCACTATCCCATTGATAATAACATGATAATTAACGATCACGTGAAAACTCAACAAACAACAAAACTGGAGGCCAACCAGAGGCACAAAGCCTCCTTCCCGAAGGCCTCTCATGAACACACTTTAGAACAATGAGCCAACCCGCTCTGCAAATGTCAGCCTGGGCCTTTTCTGAAACCTCAACTCTTCTTCCTCAAAGACTTCCCCTTCTTTTTACCCCAAGTCTCACCTTCAGCCTTACGTCACAGACTGGGTTTCCTCCTACACAATGCATTGTTATTTTCCTTCAAGATTTTAATTTTTGTCTTATTATGCCTCTCTCCCACCTCCATTTCCCCCCTTTGCTAGCTTTTTAGGCAAACTGCCTAACCTCACGTCTAGTAGAAGGAATTCCATTCAACAGACAGCAATGGAGTCGAATACTAGGAAATTCCTAAGTTTCACAAATACTTCCAGTTAAAAAGCAACATAATTCTGGCAGCTTTAAATAACACGGCCAACACCTGGCATAACTTTTGGGAATTATATTCACAAGAAACTACATTTCAGGTTTTATCTTGGCATAAAATGCTAAGGACACAAAAGTTAAAAAAAAATACAGGTAATCCCATGGCCTTGAGCTATTTTTTTTTTTAAGAACTGAGACACACAGAACTACAGAAATAGCACATGATGGTTAAGTGAATAAACTAAGCCATAAAAACCTACTGAATCCTTCAATCCCAGGAAGCCTCATAGCAGTGTAAGAGTGAGTGCACTAAGGGAAAGCCCGAGCTCTGCAGCCTGGCAAAGGCCAGGGGGATTTCCTCCGCCTCGTCAAGATCAATCACTAAAGGCCTCTAAAGGCAGGACCTTGGGCAAGCCCAGGCCTGTGGGCGGTAGGGGTGGGAGGACAGGGTGGCCCGGGAAAGGGGGCAGACAGGGAATGGGGATGGGGAGAGGAGGTGAGAAACAGGATAAGAGTTGGAGTGACTGCCTTCTGGGCAGGCGCCTACTCATTCACTCCAAGAAAGATGTGTTAAAGACTGGCTAGGGCTGGGGCACCCAGCTAGGTGGTGGGGATACGGAATAAAAAATATCCGAAGGATCTTGCTTTTTTTTTTTTTTAATTGGAGTCTCAATCTGTTGCCCAGGCTGAAGTGCAGTGGCATGGCCACAGCTCACTGCAGCCTAAACCTCCTGAGGTCAGGCGATCCTTCCACCTCAGCCTCCCAAATAGCTGGGACTACAGGCACATACCATCATACCTGGCTAATTTTTTTTTTTTTTTTTTGTAGAGACAAGGTCTCGTCATGTTGCCCAGGCTGGTCTCAAACTCCTGGGCTCAAGCAATCCTCCTGCCTCAGCCTCCCAAAGTGAGGAGATTACAGGTGTGAGCCACTGCACCCCTGCTAGACCTTGCTCTCCAACTCAATGGGTGGAGACAAACTAGAAGAGAGAACCAGGCAGAGCACCCAGGGTTCTGGCAGAAGTAGCACAGGGGCTAGGGGAAGGTTCCGGCTTCCCGGAAGAGCCTTGCCCTAGAAGAGTCCCAGGCATAGAGGCTGGCCCTCTGCCTGGGCAGCCCTGCAACACTGCAGCTACCCTTACTTGCATCCTGGTGGCCTCCTGCCCCTAGCATTTAGCACACAGCTTCCCACCACCCCACCCTGGAAGGAAAGTGGTCTCCTTTTGAGGTCTCCTATCATTTATACATAATTAAAGTCAGGATACCTATTTACTACGAACTTAGAAAGCTGAGATTAAAAGGGCACAAAACAGGAACTCAAAACCCGTAAGCCCAAGCTTCAAAGGTGAGAACATCCCATTTCATAAGGGCGGTTGAGGGTTTCCACTACAGGGCTCAAGTCTCCCCCAGCTCCTTCACTATAGCCTCACACTTGATTTCCCCCCTCTTCAAACTTACATTCAACGGTGCCCCCATGCCCATGAAAACCAGGGGCCCTAAGACAGCAGGATCTCACTCTAAACCACTCTGCTCTTAAGGTGCCCTAAGATCACTCTGCTCAGTAGACGTACAAGCACCAAAATAACAAGACTTATGTTGGGCAGAGGAATTCTGGAGTCTTTTTATTCTTCCGTATATTGTTGAAAGACTATAAAACAAACATGTACTTCTTCTGTGACAAGAACATATAAAAAAACACAAACGCCACCACCAAAAGAGTACACACGTAAAACATGAGTAAACCTTAAGACATCATGCTAAGTGAAATAAGCCAGACCCCAAAAGATGAGTACTGTCTGACTCTACTCATATGAGGCACTCAGATAAGTCACATTCATAGACAGAAAGTAAATGGGTGAGTGCCAGGGGCTAGCGGGAGAGGGATCAGGGAGTTAGTACTCATTGGGCAGAGTTTCAGTTTTGCAAGATGAAAAGGTTTCTGGAGATGGATGGTGGTGATGGTTGCTCTGTAACATGAAGGTACTAAATGCCACTGAACTAACTGTACACTTAAAAATTATTTAAATGGCCAGGCACGGTGGTTCACACCTGTAACCTCAGCACTTTGGGAAGCCAGGGCGAAAGGAGCTCAGGAGCTCGAGAACAGCCTGGGCAGCATAGCAAGACCTCATTTCTACAAAAAAAAAAATTGTTTAAATTAGCCAGGCATGGTAGCGCACAGCTACTCAGGAGGTTGAGGTGGAAGGATCACCTGAGTCCAGGAGGTCAAAGTTGCAGTGAGCGGTGACTGTACCACTGCACTCAAAACTGGGCAACAGAGTGAGACTCCAACCCCCCCAAAAAAAAAGAACCCAAAAGAAAAAGATGATCACAGTGATGACTTTAATGTTATGTATATTTTACCACCGTTTTAAAAATAAATAAAAAGAACAATCTTTAGGAATGCATTTTATCAAAAAATAAGGCCCATCTGTATTTAACAGCACGTATACTTTTCTCCAGCAATGCACAACGGTTATAGTGATTATAATAGAGACAATTTCCTAACTAGAACATCAAGAGTAGACACACATGTGAGAGACGGTCTTACCCGAAAGACCAAGGCCAAGAACCAGAATTTTCCCTAGAGAAATATTCACCTTCCCTCCCTCCCAAAGATGTCAGTACTATTCTCCCCAACACAGCCACCACCATTCGCTGAACTCCTGACATGTATTCACATGTCTCAGTTCTCACAAGCCTGAAGAGAAGGTCTCATCCCCATCTTACACATGAGAAGCAAGGCCCAGATGACAGCTGGGAAGTGGCTAAAGTCTATGCACTGCCAAAAGGTGGGCAGTGCTGCTCGCCAGTGTGGACTCCCTACGACAGCCTCCCCTTCCCCAAAATCACACATACAAAGAACCAGCATCCCGGGGAGGCCTGCAAATCATGCCACCCCTTACACCTTCAATGGAGACATGCTGAACATATGCTCTATGAATTCCAGGCATATGTTAAGTGCTAGATCCAAGGACCTCGACTGAAAAAAGCAGAAGCTACAACTACCCCCATGAAAGGGTCCCCAGCCCTTTCCATTAAATAATTCTAAACAAACAAAAAAAATACTTTAAGTAGTGCCCCAGCTCTTTGTCTTTAATTATTAATCCATTCCAATCATGAATCCTAAACACCCATCTATAGCACCAAAATGAAATCATGACTCCTCACTGAGCTCACTCGGTTATTAGGGAAATTAGGTTATTAGAGCTGGCCTTTCCTAATCTCTCGTCAGTGTGTTTCAACCTTCGCCTCCTAAACTCACAGCAGTGCAGAATGAACTGCACAGGGACCTGAGGTCTTCCCAGTTTCCTACCTCAAGGGCGAAAAATACTTAGGACCACTCATCCACTTTTAGGATGCATGCAAATGGAGACTTTTAACTCTAGAGTTTATTTTATTTTAATATAAAAGTCTTCCTCCCAAATCTTAAGTTAAATTGACACCGAGAAAGATAGACGTCTGTGTCAAGTCGTCAGAGACCCCGATGCCCTAATTAGCCCAGATGGGGAAGCAAGTCCCTGAAGAGGATAACCCCAGGCAGATATCTGGTTCTTCCCCTGACCAGCTGTTGCACTATCAGTCGCTTGGCATTTACAATGCACTGGGCTTCACCAGGGTGGTTTTGTTTTCATATGTCTAAATGTGTGAACTCCCTATGGTCTAGGACTGGCAAACTTCCCCATTCGTCCGGAGCATTGAATCCTGTCTCTTGCATGTAACAGATACTTGATCTAGCAGGCACCTCAAGGAGCCACGGACATCTTTCCTAGAAACGCAAATGAATTTCTGTTTCAAGACCACCATGCCCCTCAATTCTAACTGGACAGCTACAGTTGATCCCACTGCCTGTGGGGCCTGTTTTCCCTTCATCCCTACCTCTGAAATGGGCCAAATGATCTATGTACTAAATGCGTGTATCTGTTAGATCATTATATCTGTCTGTTGTGTCCCTCCTATGTAAGTGCTAACGTGTAAGACTGCTCATCACCCTCCATCTTCTAAATGTGCCGGCTAGCAGAGTCAAGGATGTGCAAGAAAGGATGTGCAAGGGAAACTGCCAGGGAAGGGAAGGGCACACCTCATCAACAAGGGTACCTCCATAAGGAACGTTTATATACCAAACCCTGAATTGTACCCCACATCTTTGAAATAAAATTAAAAATTTAAAAAGATATGAATGAAAATTGACAGAATTGTAATGTTTTGGAAATTATATGCCATTAAAAATAAAAATGAGCTGGGCTCGGTGGCTCAGCTTGTAATCACGCGCCTTGGGAGGCTGAGGTGAGTGGATTGCCTGAGCCCGTGGGTTCGAGACCCGCCTGGGCAACTTGGCAAGACCTCATCTCTACAATAAATCAAAAAATCAGCTGGGCGTGGTAGCTCATGCCTGTAGTTCCAGCTCCTTGGAAGGCTGAGGCGGAAGGATCGCTGGAGCCCAGCAGGTCGAGGCTGCGGTGGCTGGGAGCGGCCACTGCACTCCAGTCTGGGTGACAGAGTGAGACTCCAACTCAAAAATAAATAAATAAATAAATAAATAAGAAAAAAAGAGAAAGGATGTGCAAACTCCTCCCAGGTCAGTGTAAAGCAGCTCTGTCCCTATATCCCAGCTGTCTCCTGGTACAGTGTTAATGTCACCCAAAGTTTGAGTAACACTTCACAGTATCTGTAGCAAGAAGAATAAGTATGAGAACCAGTCATCTGGATTTGGGTACAAAGTCTTCAACTTCAAAAATAAGTGCTCTATGCCACTAAATAATTTTCAGCAGTTTTCACTGAAGCCTGGCCCCAAGCAAGCAACTCAGATAATATTTACACATGACATCAGAACAACTGCTGTTGAAATCCCAGAGAACTTTCCCTACCAAATCTGGAGAACAAAAAGTTCCCCACACGGCCTGTATCTCCCTAGCTCACTCACATGGCCACAATGCTCAGTGGGCTTCTCATTTTCCCTAAGGCTGTTAAGTCATCTCACCAATTTGACAAGGCCTTTCCAAGTAGAATTTTCCCCCCCAGAATTTTCCCCCCCAGGAAGGTGGGGAGAAAAGTATTACACACATGAAGGGAACCCCCCAAAAAACAACCAGAATTTATTTATAAAAAATTGTGTATTTGTTTTTACATGTTTAAACTTCAGTCACATTCAAAGTACTCTCCATTTGCTGCAATACATCAATTGAGATGGTCTTTCCACTTCTCAAAACAGTTTCAGAACTCATCCATTTAGATGCCTTTTAGTGCTTCTGTCATTTTTGTTTCACCGCTTCCACTTCAGCAAAACGTTGCCATTTGAGTGCTTTTGTCATTCAGGAAAACAAAAAAAAAAGTCACTCAGGGTAAGGTTGGGTAAATAGGGAGGGTGGCACAGGGGTCATGCCAGGGTTTTTTTGGTCAAAAACTGCTGAACACTCAGCATGTGTGGGTAGGAGCACTCGTAAATCACCCACCATGACATGGGCAAACGCATTGAAAGAATCTCCAAAAAAAATTCACTGAAGCCGAATGCAGCCAAGGATTCCTAGAACACTTACCTAGTGAAGGAAGCCTATACCACAAGAGCCCCACCCTTGGAAAGATAATTCCAGGTTTTGCAGGGTGCCCCTCATAAGTATGACAAGCTGATCACAGGAAATGCACAAACGATGTTCTACAGTTTAAGATACAGCAAGAAAATCCTAGTTAAGGTCTCTTGGTGTCTTCACGGCCCCACCAGTGAGAATTCTTATCGCTATCTGCACGGACATAGGGCAAACAGGAAAGAACAGGCACCATTCGAATACCACTAAGAGATCAGCACATGCGTCCTTCAGAGTCACATGTTTAATGAAAAAAACCTGTAAGTCAGTTTTGATATACCTAGGGAGAAAACTGAGCCTGAGCACCAAGTCAGGCCACTGATTTTTAAAGTAAACATACCCCAACATATATAAGAGCCTGTCATTATGTTTTTGAAACTGTGGCACACGATTTCAATCAATAGGAAATGTCTCAACAACTTACCCAATGTTCCCATTCCACGTGTGGCTTACAGTCTCACTACTCCCCACCCCTCCCCTGCAACATCAAACACGTCACACAGTTATACACATTTTCTCTCCACGGCGATTTAGTGCTGAGGCCAAAATACTAATTCATCCACTATGTTTTCATCCTTTTCTATCCATTAGCAGTTTCTCAACAAATGATGTCTGCATCTTTCTCTCGTAGGTTTCAATATCAGGTTCAGGCTCTTCTGGTTCCATTTTCTCTCTGGGTCTGCTCTCCACGCCCCTCCTCACCCCCTGGCCAATGCAGTTTTCTGTAATATCAAAAACACAGTCATCTGAAATGCTCAGCAGCAGCAACCCATGGTGTTCCCCAAAGTGCTCAGGAAACAAGAAGAGTCTTTCACATTCAAGTGCTCCATACACCATGGCTCTGGGGTCTGCGTGAGAACATTTGCTCCTCAAACTGACCTCCACCTTGACCCTAACGAGAACCTACTGGAGTCAGATGGAAGCCCAGCATGTCCACTCCATTCTCCAGACCTTGGTTCACACAACAGGCAAGGTGGAAATGTTCTATTCAACCACAAAGTTTATTGAGCATTTTCACCCTATTATAAAATGCACACACATAGTAAGTTTAAGAAATAAAGGAAACTAGTAAACAAGCCACCCATCACTCAAGCTGAGCACATTTTCAAGTCTGAAAAACAGAGTCCAAAAGACTTTTTCTCACTCAGGCTTTAAAAAGTGTGAAGCACAGAGTTAAGAGCTACATGGGCACTGAGTAACTCCACTGGGCTATCAGAGAAAATCGGCAATGTACCAAAACAGGTATTTCACCTTGTGGTTAATAAGGTTTCCGAGCACATGACTGCATAATCATACACTGTACAGAAGATGAATTACAGCCATTAAAAAACTTCAGAGAGGACCAAGTGCAGTAGCTCATGCCTGTAATCCCAGCACTTTGGGAGGCAGAGGCAGGAGGACTGCCTGAGACAAGGAGTTTGAGACCAGTCTGGGCAACAAAGCGAGACACCATCTCTATATAAAATAGAAAAAGAACCAGCCTGGGCAACTTGGTGAGACCTCATCTCCACAATAAATCACAAAAACTAGCCAGGCATGGTGGTGTGCATCTGTAGTTCCAGCTACTTGGAAGGCTGAGGTGGGAGGATCACCTAAGTCCAGTAGACAGAGACTGCAGTGGCCATAAGTGTGCCATTGCACTACTGCCTGGGTGACACAAGTGAGACTCCAACACAACAAAAATAAAATAAAATAAAATAAAATATAAAAAGATTAGCTGGGCATGGTAGTATATGCCTATAGTACCAGCTACTAGGGAGGCTGAGGCAAGAGGATTGCTTGAGCCCAGAAGTCTGAGGTTGCAGTGAGCCGTGATCGTGCCACTGCACTCCAGCCTGGGTGACAGAGTGAAACCCTCCTCAAAAAATAAATATATTAATACCTTCAAAGAGTATTTCTTTCATTGTTACCACGTTTTTTATGGCCTACAAGTAACCAACCCCCAGATGAACAAAAGGCTCCTGACCTAAATGCTAAAAAAGCAAAGGTGTACTGAACTCAAGGGGTTCCATTTAATTCAACATTATCTTAAACACCTAGTATGTCCCAGGCAGGGGCAGATTCAGGTTTCCTGGAGTTTGAAACTGATGTCGGGGGGTCAAAGTGAAGTACTTTAAGGGGAAAAACAAAATGCACATTATATATTACTTTTGAAAATTTAATAAAAAACATAATCATGTGAAAACATTCCTAAGAACCCTCCCATCCTCCCAGGGTCTTGGAAAGGAACCATGCAAGTGAGGATAAGAGAATGTGTTTTTGTCTGTGCAACTGAAGAAAGGGGTAAAACATGCTTCCCAAATTAAAGGACGTCCCAGCAGAAATCCGGAGGAGGCACTGGAAGTAATCTCCAGGCTTGGGAAAAACAAGTTAAATGGTGGAAACATAGACAACTTCAACCAACTTCATTTTAATAAATAAAAGCAAATTAAAAGTATATAATAGCAATTTTGGGCCTCTTAGGCTAAGATAAAAGATGAACAAAAAGAACTGGTACCCAGTGCTGGGAAGTTTGTGAAGAAACTGACCATCTCAAGAGACTATTGTTAAGAGTACAACTGAAACTACTTGGATATGGAAAGATGGTCAAAATATATTAGGCTTAAAAAGCGTGTTACAAAATTATGTCATTCAATCCCACTTAAAATATGTTAAAAAAAATAATACACTAATACAAAAAAAAAATCTGTCAGGATACATTTAAAACCTTACAGGATACAACTCAACAATGAAAATACAATTAACCCAATTTAAAAATAGGCAAAGAATTGAACCAGGTATGGGAGGCCAAGAAGGGAGGATCATGTGAGGCCAGGAGTTCGAGACCAGCCTGAGTAAAACAGTAAGACCAAACACACACACACACACACACACACACACACACACAGGATTTGGACATTTCTCCAAAGAATATACACAAACGGCCAAACACACACACACACACACAGGATTTGGACATTTCTCCAAAGAATATACACAAACGGCCAAACACACACACACACACACACACACACACACACACAGGATTTGGACATTTCTCCAAAGAATATACACAAACGGCCAAACACAAACACACACACACACACACACACACACACACACACAGGATTTGGACATTTCTCCAAAGAATATACACAAACGGCCAAACACACACACACACACACACACACACAGGATTTGGACATTTCTCCAAAGAATATACACAAACGGCCAAACACACACACACACACACACACACACACGCACACACACACACGCACACACGATTTGGACATTTCTCCAAAGAATATACACAAACGGCCAAAAAGCAAATGAAAAGAGGCTCAACATGACTAGAGAAATGCAAATGAAAACTACAATAAGACAGTATTTCACACCCACCAGAATGCCCAGACTCAAAAATCAGCTAATAAATGTTGGTGAGGATATAGAGAAGACAGAACTCACACACAGCTTACAGGAAAGTAAAATGGCACCACCACCTTGGCAGTTCCTCAATTGTTATACACAAAGTTACCATATGAACCAGCAATACTAGGTACACAAAGAATAGAACTGAAAATACATGTCCTCACAAACACCAGCAGCCTTATCCATAACAGCCAAAACGTGGAAACAACTCTAGTGTACATCAACTGAGCAATCAATGAACAAAATGTGGTATATCCACATGGTGGAATATTATTTGGCAACAGAAAGGAATAAAGCATAGATATACACCACAGAAAACCTAAGCTAAATTAAGGAGCCAGTCATAAGAGGTTGCATGTAGTAAGATTCCATTTCTATGAAATATTCAGAGCAGGCAAACCTATAGAGATAGGAAGCAAATTCCTGGTTGCCAGGACCTAGAAGACAGGGATGGGAAGCGATCGCTAAAGGGTGTAGGGTTTTTTAATAAGTTGATGAAAATGTTCTGAAATCAGATAGTGGGAATGGCTGCAAAACAGTGATAAATTAAAAATCACAGTCAGGCACAGTGGCTCATGCCTGTAAAACCAGCACTTTGGGAGGCAGAGGTGAGAGGACTGCCTGAGCTCAAGAGTTCGAGACCAGCCTGGGCAACATGGCAAAACCTCATCTCTACAATAAATCAAAAAATTAGCCAGGCATGGTGATGCGCCTATAGTCCCAGCTCCTTGGAAGGATCGCCTGAGCCCACAGTAGGTCAAGACTGAGGTAGCCGTGAGCATTGCCACTGCACTCCAGCTTGGGATACAGAGGGAGACTCTGACTCAAAAGGACAAACAAAAAACTCCACTAAATGGTACACTTTTAAAAGGGTGAATTAATGTATCTATGGGATTGAGTGAGGTGTGAGTTATATCTCAGAAAAGCTGTTTTTTAAAAAACACAGTAACCTCTGTATTTTGTGGTGGTTTTAATTTTTCACATTTTATAGTGTTTAAAAAAAATTTTTTTTTAAGCAACAGGCTATTACACTTACCAGCTGGGCAAGCTTAAGTGAGCACTGACTTTGGTTTTCTATTACAAAATGGGGCTAGTAATGGTACCCATGTTAATAGTACCTTGCTCATAATTTTATTAGAATGATTAAATGAAAACCCATCCATAAAGGACTTTTAAAGAATACCTAGGATAAAGCAAGCACTTGATAATGAGCTATGATGACTGCAACCTCTGTAACAGAAAAGGCTATTTCCATTTTGAAAGCCAAAACATGCCCTCCTACTTAGATCACCACACATTCTTGACTCGTTCCTCATCATTTAAAAAGCAATTCTCCTCTCAGCTGAGACAAATGCCAAGTGAAAAGCAATCAGATCCAAGAGAAACAAGGCAAATAATTCACGATGGCCTCTAGTCCTGTTACAGAACATGTGCCCTTGTGCAGACCTCACAGAAGGGTCTTTATGTGCACTGTGCCATTAAAGCTTCTCCACAATCCTCTAGAAAAGGTACCATTAGTCTTGTTTTACAGAGGAGAGACTCAAAGCTTGCAGAGATTTATTTGGCTAAAGTCGCCCAGGGCAAGAGGCTGAGCCAGGATTCAAACCAGGTTTACGACTCTAAAGTCCGTGCTATGCAGTATCTGAGAGAAAATTGGTACCTCAAAAATTGGCTACTCTGAGGAAACCCTGAAAACCTGCAACCGTGAGAGGAAGGAAAACAATGAAACTTATCTTAGATTTTCCTAAAAAATAAAACTAAGCTAGGAAAATAAGCATTTCACATTTAATAAGTTTTGTTATAATCCCAACCATGCCCTAAGTCTCAGGACAAAGCATGAGTCAAGAGTCAAGAATTTTCAGTGTAATTCTTGACAAAAACCGTAGCATGATATGACATGGAGAGGGTCACAGAGAGGTGATTTTTGCTAAAATATTTCAGAAGCACATTCATTTTCTTAATGCTTTGACATTTAAACCATCTTCTTTCGAAGCACCAAACACATCATCCTTGTCCATTTTCTCCTCTTCCATTGCCAACACAAAGATACTTCCTGTAGACCAGATGGGAAACAGGATGAACAGAAGCTAATAATAAGCACAAAGACCTGTTCAAATGGAGACCAATTTTATTAAAGTTGTATTATTAAATATTTCATGCTACCTGCGTCTCTGTGCAATTTTGGAGCTAGAACTCAAAGAATAAGTAAGAAAACAAGAATACCTACGTTGTCTCCCCAGTACCTAACCTGTTCAAAAAGTTTACTCATTTGGTAAATATCTTTTCATTATAACTCTTCAAAACTGCCTCCAAAAACACAGTAGATCCTACCCTATTCCATAGAGTCCCTGAGTCAAAAGAAACACACTCATTACTGTCAAGTCTCACAGTTGTCTCTAATAAAAATCTAAATGTGCTCCGACAAAGGCAAGCACCAATTTTTTGCCCCTTAGGCTAATGACAGTCTGGAAAGCATCTGTAAGTTCAAACATCTTGCTAGCGACAGAGCCAGAATGGACCAAAGAATATCCTGACCCCTACACTCCAGAGATCCACTGACATTCTTATGCCTCCCCAATCTCCCCAGACTCCTTGACAAAACCAGCAGATTAAAAAAAAAAAAAAAATTAGCCAGCTCAGTGGCTCAGCCTGTAATCCTGTGCCTTTGGGAGGCTGAGGTGAGTGGACTGCCTGAGCCCACGGGTTCGAGACCCACCTGGGCAACTTGGCGAGACCGCATCTCTACAATAAATCAAAAATCAGCCAGGTGTGGTAGCACGTGCCCGTAGTTCCAGCTACTTGGAAGGCTGAGGCAGAAGGATCGCCGGAGCCCAGTGGGTCGAGGCTGCGGTGGCCAGGAGCGGCCACTGCACTCCAGTCTGGGCGACGGAATGAAACTCCAACTCAAAAAAAAAAAAAAAAAAAAAAATTAACAAAAGATAAAAGGCATCCTTGAGCACAACAGACTGGTGAGTCAAAACTTCATTAACAGCTACTGATCACATAGACAGTCAACATATGTAAAATACCACCTTAAAAAAAAGAAGACAGGCCGAGTTCGGTGGCTCAGCCTGTAATCCCAGCACTTTGGGAGGCCGAGGCAAGTGGACTGCCTGAGCCCACAGGTTCGAGACTAGCCCGGGTGATTTGGCGAGACCTCATCTCTACAATAAATTTTAAAAATTAGCCGGGCGTGATAGCACACACGCCTGTAGTTCCAGTTACCTGGAAGGCTGAGGCGGAAGGATTGCCGGAGCCCAGCAAGGGATGGGCGTGAGCATTTCACTGCACTCCAGCCTGGACGAGAGAGTGAGACTCCAACTCAAAAAACAAAAAGACGAAGGTTGAAGCAGAAGGCATCCAGACGTGAGGAATGTCATGGACAAAGGTCCAGGGAGGAAGAACGGGCCCATAAAAGTGATCTTAGAAAGAAAGAGTATGTGTTTAAAGTTTGGCAACTGTCTTTTTTTGTTAAAACACAGCTATGGCTTAAAAATATCCAATCAGTTCATCTTTCCAGATATTTTAACTAAGGAAGGCTATAAATAAGTACATACTGTCCTCCTCCTCACCCCTGTCCCCATGATAGTCTTTGCCCAAGGTTCTTCACATTTTTGTTTGCATAACCCCAAACAGGAATTAGAAAAACTATGGACTCTTTCACATATTTTTAAGGTAACATTCAAAATTTCACACTGTAATTTTAAATGGCTGCAAAGAGTATAATTTGAGTTTTTTAAAAATTACATCTCTTAAATGTATCCATTTTGGTCTAAATGCCACAACCATTTCTGACATCCAACATTCATTTTAAAAAATTAATGAACAAACTCTTTAAGAGCTGGAAATTGCACATCATTTCCCTTTCTCTTCCTTGATCTCAACTTTCCACCCCAGCTCCCCCACAGTATTTCATCCTGTTACTTTTATGCTTGAAAGCCTATCCCTACACTTCTCTGCAACAAAAATCTGTACCTCTGAAATGTGTGTATTATTTAACCATAAATATCAGTATTAAAAGTTTCTTCTAAGTTGAGTTAAACACAATTATTATTTTAAGGGCAAATTTGGCCAAAAGAAACTGTATATTATTCAATATAAGTGAAATGTTGGAAAACTGCATATCTTAGGTCACTCTTTGTAGATCATTAATGATTACTGGAATGAGACAAGATGCAGCATGATACAAATGCAGGCATTGTAAAAGGTGTTCACATAAACAAGTAGAAGGAAAAAAGGTTTTTCTAACAAAGAGTAATATGCATCTGTGGATTTAATATTTAACAATCTATCAGCTAGCCAATCAATTAAGTCACCTGTCAGTTTTATTGAAAGCAAAGAATGAGAAGCTTCTTTACAAAAGGTTCCTTTAACCGGTCATTACAGTCATTCACTTTCTCAGCAGTCACAGCAATATTTTAATTACCCCCTGCTAGGCACCCTGATGATTAGGGGTAGGTGAGAGGTGTGTCTTCCATTTGAAGAATGATAATTCTGAAAGAGGAGGTGTGAAAAGGGAGCCAGCAGACTGCCTGTGCCACTGGCATTTTCTCAGGAAGGTCAACATTAGGATTGGTCGCCATCAAGATCTAAGAATCAGCAGTGGATTCTCTTTAATGATCAGTGCCTGCGTGTCCCTTGGGTAGTCTTCCAGCACCTCCAGACATGCATCCTCTAGTTTGAATGCCACTGCACTGACATAACTTGAGTTCAAAGGCAGACGGGGATGTCACAGGGAGGCATAGAATAAATTTTATTTTTAATTATCCAAAGTCTGATACTAACCTAGGCTGTTTCATACATACATTTTTTTCAGAAGGTATCAAAAATTTAATATAAAGATGAGTGCTCGATACCCTTTCACTTCATCAGATTACTTTCAATTTCAAATGAAAATTTAGGCTTCTACAAAGTGAACACTGTAGTCCCTTTCCTGACAGATCATATTCCAGCAAGCAAGATCAAAACAAAGGCACTACAGAAGCAGCTGCCATCCTATTACAAAAGCAATCCCGACACAGCAGTTCTCAACTGTGACAGCCCATATTCCGATTCAATTACTTTAGGGTGGGGCCAGTAGAATCAGTAGATTTTTAAAACTCCCCAGGGATTCTGAAGTGTGGGCCAGGGTTGAGAATCATTGAACCAATTGATAAGAAAGCATTAGCACTGGCTTTTTACTGTGGAGTGGCAATGCATATTTCTAGTTTGCAGATTAATCCAAAGTTAATCTATTTTAATTTTTAAGATGTACTGTTAACAATTTTAAAGCATCACAGGTTGTAGAGTTCTACGCAAATAAAAATGCACCGTCTTTTAACTTATTTAACAGAGGTCATTTAGAGCAAACACTAAGTTGCATCCCTCAATTCAAGGAAACTGAAGAGCTACATTATTAGCCAATGTATACTGGGAATCTACTTAGTGGATAGCATCACTGACAACACAGATGTGAGAACAACAGATTAAATGAGAAAACACCTAAGAGACCCAGCACAATGCCTGGTACACACCAGGAACTCTGAAACTGTTTTAAACCCTTTGCACTAGAGACATCTCACATATCGCCTACTAGCAACTTGACCTCACATTTTTATGAAATACTGAAACGAATCACTTCATATTAAATAGTACCGCACTGGAACCAATTATTTTATTGTAATGATATTTGGCTTCTAATGGAATTTTGGACAATGAGGAACTTATTTATATCAAAAAAAATCAAAACTGCGTATCTTCTATTTTTCTAACATGTAATAATGTGTGAAACAGTCATCGACATCCATTGCAGGTTCATTGATAAATGTTGTGCAATAGTAATTTGTGTGATATCTTCCACCTGGTGTTTTTCTAGTCAAGCAGACAATGCAGTCTCATTTTCTTCCTCCCACATTAATAATATATAATTTGAGCCGGGCTCGGTGGCTCAGCCTGTAATCCCGCGCCTTTGGAAGGCTGAGGTGAGTGGATTGCCTGAGCCCGCGGGTTCGAGACCCGCCTGGGCAGCGAGACCTCATCTCTACAATAAATCAAAAAATCAGCCGGGCATGGTAGTGCATGCCTGTAATTCCGGCTACTTGGAAGGCTGAGGCGGAAGGATCACCGGAGCCCAGCAGGTCGAGGCTGTGGTGGCCGGAAGCGGCCACTGCACTCCAGTCTGGGCGACAGAGTGAGATTCCAACTCAAAAAAATAAATAAATAAATAAATAAAAAATATATATATATATATAATTTATTGTCCAATCTGTGCACCACTGTGAAAGCACTTTTTAACATATTTTAAAAATTTGTTTATGTATATCTCAGAATATATTCCATCGCTTTATTTGCTTGTTCATGCAATTTGAATGGAAAACTTCAAGGAAACATACATGCTTTAAAAATGTGTGCTCACATTTTAAGTTTGTCCTTTATAATCACCAGCAATCTCTTTATGTCCCCTGAGAGGGGATAGCCAAGTGGTTTGCTAGATTTACGATGTCCCCCCAGAGGCAACAACCAAATGCAAAGGGTTAAGGTTCTGAACCCAGGATTCAGATGAAACATCTACATAATTCTCTAATTCAACAATTCCAATCTTCATGGTCTTCATTCATTTTACTTACTGTGACTTCACAGATTAGAAAAAGCAGTACCTTCAAGTACATTACAAGTACCAAAATTTGGTAGGTGGACACTACAATTTTCCTGGTCATCCTGGGGCAAATCCTATAGCTACCTTTTTTAAAACCATAAAAATACTATAAGCATGTAACAAACACAACATATAGTAGGGTATAAACTGGAAAATGCATCTGCCTTCCTACTATACACATATACCCAAACATCCAACCCATTCCTCCTACATCGTACCCCAATCTATTCCCCAGAGGTAATGCAAAATGATCATTTTCCTTTATTTCCTTATTCTAGCTATCAGTAAATATGACTCATTCCTTCTTTTATATTTGCCTCAAACCCATTCTTAAGTTCTACTAAGTCCATCCTAGTTAAGGGTTTCGCTTTCTAATTCATTTCCTGGCCTCTCGGCTTCTTCCCCCACAGCCCATCCTATGAATGAGTCAGGGTTCTTAGCTGCCAACTACAGAATCCATTCTACATGTTTTGAAGTCATTCACTGCGGCCAAGCTCCAGGTTATACCCAGCCCTAGGATCTGAACTGAATCCCACTGGAGAACTGCTCTGGTAAGGGAGCAATTACTGCCATCTCCACTAGAACCACCCCAGTTCTATTCAGGAAGCTACCTCTGAAATCACCAACACCTTACAGGTCTTGCTTGTCTACTCACATTTCACTCCCACATCCAGGTCTTGCTAGAGAATCTCACTCAAATGAGCAGAACTCAAATCACATGTCTGCATCCCAGCAGCAAGGGAATCTGGGTGTTACCGTTTGATGGGTTCTCCTCTTTTGGGAAGCCAGGACTCACAATGTAGAGAACAATCCAAATGTGAAGAGGATGTGCAAAAGATTCTTAGAGGCCACAAAGTAACAGAAATCTACAGCAGTAAGAGAAGAAATTCACTTTTCCAAATTTTCACTGAAAACAGTTTTCTACTAAGAAAAAGAGCCGGGAGCAGTGGCTCACACCTGTAATTCCAGCACTTTGGGAGGGAGAGGTTAGAGGACTGCCTGAGGCCAGGGGTTCAAGACCAGCCTGCACAACCTGGCAAGCCCTCATCTTGACAATAAATTTTTTAAAATTAGCTGGGCATGGTGTAGTCCCAACTACTTGGAAGGCTGAAGCACAAGGATTGCCTGAGTCCTGCAGTTTGAGGCTGCAGTAGCTGTGATCATGCCACTGCACTCCAGCCTGGGCAACAGAGTGAGACTGACTAAAAGTAAATAAGAAAAAGAAGCCGGGCTTGGTGGCTCAGCCTGTAATCCCACGCCTTTGGGAGGCTGAGGTGAGTGGATTGCCTGAGCCCACGGGTTCGAGACCCGCCTGGGCAGCAAGACCTCATCTCTACAATAAATCAAAAAAAATCAGCCGGGCATGGTAGCACGTGCCTGTAATTCCGGCTACTCAGAAGGCTGAGGCGGAAGGATCGCTGGAGCCCAGCAGGTCGAGGCTGCGGTGGCCGGGAGCGGCCACTGCACTCCAGTCTGGGCGACCGAGTGAGACTCCAACTCAAAAAAAAGAAAAAGAAAAGGCAAAAACAGGGGACATGGAGATGTGCCACACAGATCCCACTTCAAAGACCCATTGTCTTGGCAGTTGGAGGCAGCCCACAGAAGTCAGTTCCTAGAGTTTGCCTCAGCTACTAACAACCACCTGCCCAAAACACACCTCTGAAGGGCAGTTCACATTCAGTGACTGATGAATACAGACTTATAAAAACAAGCCTGGCCATTTCAGCCCAACACTGGACAGCTACGATGGGCCATAAACACTCGAAAGCTCCCTGTGGTGTTATTCAAGGCTTTGCAGGTCTACACTGCAATTTGACGTCTCCCTTTGCCCAATCCTGCCTCTGCCCCTCCCTTCCATAAGTGTTAATCCTTGAAAATGCACATTCCTGTACACCAAACTCTGTCTCAGCATCCACTTCTAAGAACTCCAAACTGTGCCAGCAGAAAACCTCCAAGAGTTTCCAACAACAGTTACAGAGAAGGTTTTTACTCCCAACGCTGGTCTCTCCTCTGAGCTAATAGTCACAGATGTGTAAATGAAATAGTCAATGCTCACTCTGTCATTTAGCTGAAAGTTCACCCAGTACTTCTTGGTTGAATGACGCTAACCTTCTGACAGACTCCTCAACAAGGGTTCAAAGGTACACACTTCCCCAAGTTACTATGCAAACTGTGTTTCTTGTCTTAATACTTAAAGGACAGTTTGGCTGAATATAAAATCTTCGTCATTTTCTCTAAAATATTTTCAAAATGCTATTTTATTGTTGTCTTGCTACATCGCATACCAACTTGAGAAATTTAATGATGTTCAAATTATTTTGTTGCTGTAAAGTATTGAATAAGTTTGAGAATTCTTTTATCTTTGAAATCTGATAGTTTTATTAGAATATATCGCAGAGTTGGCCAGGCATGGTGGCTCATGCCTGTGATTCCAGCACTTTGGGAAGCAGAGGCAAGAGGGGATTACCTGATCCCAGGGGTTCGAGACCAGCCTGGCAACTTGGCGAGACCTCAACTCTACAATAAATCAAAAAATTAGCTGGGCATGGTGGTGCACACCTGTAGTTCCAGCTACTTGAAAGGCTGAGGCGGAAGGATCATCTGAGCCCAGCAGGTCAAGGCTGCCATAGCTGTGATTGTACCACTGCACTTCAACCAAAAAATAATAATAAAAAGAATATATCTCAGAGTTGATAATTTGGGGTTAATTTCCCCAGGTACCAAGTGAACCCTTCCAATACACAGATTCAGGGTGTGTTTTATTTTCAGAACATTTTCTTGGATTTTAAATATTAGTTCCACTCTACTATTGTTTTTCTTTTTCATGGTCCAATTATACCTAAGTTGTTTCTGCTTTGCTATTTTCTACTTCAAACACTTCTGATCTTTACTTCATGAAAACATTCTAATAGCACAAGCAAGTATTCAAGCCATCAAAATCTAGCATGACATATCTATGAGACACATGCTGGACATACCAGAACAAGTCTTTCATTCCAGCCCGCAGTCTCCTCAACCACAGCCTAGGCATGCTCTCCTCGCTTCCAACTCGATGTCTCTAGTTCCTCTCAAGTACTCTCCTGCTTACTTCACAAGTCCCGCTTTTACCATTCTGATCCCAAATTACCTACCTTTTTTCCTGAATTCTTATTTTACTGCTCAACTCATTTTAGTAGTATAAGACATTTTAGCTAGAAAACAAAATTATAGTACTGACACCATGAATGTGTCATGGGCTTGAAACTCTTTTTTTTTTTTTTTTAAGAGTTGGAGTCTCACTCTGTCTCCCAGACTGGAATGCAATGGCACACTCACAGCCACTGCAGCCTTGACCTGCTGGGCTCAGGCAATCCTTCCACCTCAGCCTTCCGAGTAGCTGGAACTACAGGCACAGACCACCATGCCTGGCTAATTTTTTGATTTTATTGTAGAGACGCGCGCTCGCCAAGTTGCCTAGGTTGGTCTCGAACCCCTGGACTCAGGCAATCCTCTCACCTCAGCCTCCCAGGGTGCTAGGATCACAGGCTTGAATGACTCATCTCTTAACAGAGGGAGAACCTGAATACTGGGAACCATGACTTACACATTTGTTTCTTTTCTCCGTCTGTTACACACTGAATTGTATTCCCCAAAAAATCAGATGTTGAAGTCCTAATCCTCAGTAACTTCAAATGTGACTACATTTGAAAACAGATTCTTTAAAGAGGTAATTAAGCTAAAATGAGGTCATTAGGGTAGGCCCTCCTCCAATACAACTAGTGTCTTTGTAAGAAAAGGAAATGTGGATACAGACAGGATGGTCATCTGAAGACACAGGGAGAAGATGGCCTTCTACAAGCCAGTGAGCTTGGTTCAGAAGAAACCCTGCTGGCAACTTGATCTTGGCCTTCTAGCCTCCAGAACTTGGAAGATAAATTTCTGTTGTTTAAGCCCCCTAGTCTGTGTTGTTACAGCAGCCCCAGCACACTAATACACAAAATAATATGCTTTCAAATTCTAATATGAATGGGAATTAAGAATGAACGTACAGTTCTGGAGTTCATTCCAGACTGGTATTACATTACAAATATTTATGGACACAAAACACACAAAGTTGTCTGTATCCTCACACCAAAGTCTCGACACCCTACTCCACACCCCAGTTTGTACCTGGCTAAGCCTATCCTCTCCTCCCCCATTCCCCGACACCGCTCAAACCTAACGTCTGTCAGCAAGGCTAGAAAAATAAGTTTAGAGTCAATTGGAGGCATTGTCCTTGACAATGGCATGCTCTGTGGCAAATGAGATTCTGTTTCTTTTTTTTTTTTTTTTTTTTTTTTTGAGTTGGAGTCTCACTCGGTCGCCCAGACTGGAGTGCAGTGGCTGCTCCCGGCCACCGCAGCCTCGACCTGCTGGGCTCCGGCGATCCTTCCACCTCAGCCTTCCAAGTAGCCAGAATTACAGACATACGCTACCATGCCCAGCTGATTTTTTGATTTATTGTAGAGATGAGGTCTCACTGCCCAGGCAGGTCTCGAACCCGCGGGCTCAGGCAATCCACTCACCTCAGCCTCCCAAAGGCGCAGGATTACAGGCTGAGCCACCGAGCCCGGCTGATTCTGTTTCTCATATATCCTAAGCTTCACTAGTTTGTGGAAAAAAATCTTTTTGCAAAAGAAGCCTCATAACCTAGTTAAGAGAATCATAATATTTTGCTAATTCTGAAGGATAAATGAAAAAAAATCATTTACATGAAAATTTATATTACAACTCAGACTAACCAATCAGCAAAATAATTATTCTAAATAAGCCCATTTTTCTCTTGCTTAATATAAAACACAAGGAACAAATATATTTAACATTCACTATATAGCCCACTTAGAAAGCAAAGACCTCAGCCGGACTCGGTGGCTCAGCCTGTAATCCCGTGCTTTGGGAGGCCGAGGTGAGTGGATTGCCTGAGCCCACGGGTTCGAGATCCACCTGGGCAACTTGGCGAGACCTCATCTCTACAATAAATCAAAAAATTAGCCAGGCGTGGTAGCACGTGCCTGTACTTCCAGCTACTTGGAAGGCTGAGGCGGAAGGATCGCCGGAGCCCAGCAGGTCGAGGTTGCAGTGGCCAGGAGCGGCCACTGCACTCCAATCTGGGCCACAGATTGAGACTCCAACTCAAAAAAAAAAAAAAAGCAAAGACTTCAATATATATTGAAAAATCAGAACATTAAGATTTTCTAATTACTCCATCTTTTCTTATTAAAGATTTGCTTCCAGTCTCAGCTGTGGCTTTTACATAACATAACCTTACATTTTCATGATCCTTCATCATTTTCAAAGGACGTTTATAGCCAGTATCTTATTACATGCTTGCATGAGACTTGCAAGACAGACATGAGCCTCATTTTGCTTGAAGTGAAACAAACTCAGAAGTTAAACAACTTGTCCCAAATCACCTCACTAATAAGCCGACTCCTTGTCCTGGCTTCAACCATGAAATGGAATTCAGGCAGTAATATATTACCAATGTTTTTATTCTTAACTACTAATATTGCCATTTTCCGAGTAGTATATCCTAACAAGCTTTTTCAAAACTATATCCCAGCTGCTCTAAACATAACTCAGTACAAATAATAACTAAATCTGAAAACAGCCAGGCATGATGGCTCATGCCTGTAATCTCAGCACTTTGGAGGCAGAGGCAAGAGGATTGCCTGAGCCTGGAGGTTCGAGACCAGCCTGGGCAACTTGGCGAGACCTCATCTCTCCAATAAATCAAAAAATTAGCCGGGAGTGGTGGCGCACACCTGTAGTTCCAACTACTTGGAAGGCTGAGGCAAAAGGATCATCTGAGCCCAAAGGATCACCTGAGTCCAGCAGGAGGAGGCTGCAGTAGCTGTGAACATGCCGTTGTACTCCAGCCTGGGCAACAGAGGGAGAGAGGAATAGAGGGAGGGAGGAAGGGAGAAGGGGGGAGGGAGGGAGAAGGTGGGAAGGAAGGAGGAAGGGGGGAGGAGGAAGGAAGGGGGGAGTTGGAAGGGAGGAAGGGAAAGAGGGACAGTAACTCACAGAATTTATTAATTTTGCTATATTTTAAAATAGCTGTCCATTTTATGCTAAGTCATTTAACCTGATCCTAGTCTACTCTATCTAATATGATTGATCCTGTCCTAGTTATGTACAATTTTAAAAGCTACAATATGCTCCCAGAGCAAGAAGGAGTAACCACATCCCTGAAACGCCCCCTGCATTCTAAAAGTGAATAAGGGAAAAAGTGAATTAAACAAGAAAGTTATAGCAATGGAAAACATCACATGTGCATTTGCTAAGTGTTAAGGTTCTTGAGAAATTTCCTAAGTGAAAAACCACTCTCCAAGCTAAGTGTGAGAAACTGAAATGAAGTCTTTGTTTATTTGTTTTAATGCACAGTTTATAGAGTTTAAGATTAGCCTTCAGGCATCTCTGAGTTTTTCTAACTAAAAATAAATCTCAAGTATTTGGGTCAACAGAAGTAAACATGGTTTAAAAAAAAAAAAAGAGTAGGAAAAAAATCATCCAGCAGAATGAAACTGCAGTAATTGGCTTTCTAGAAATTTACATCTAGGAATAGGGTCACGGACCCCGAATTATTCACTTAACAGAAGGGAATAATGCGAGAAAACTAGGCATAGATTTCCCAGAAATGACAATTAAGAGTTATAGCACTTCCAAGGCACAGAGATCAAATAACAAGAAGTTATGAACACCAAATGTAATAGTCACAGCAACCCACATGAGTTATCTCCATCCCCAAAGAATACTGTCTGGGTCGGGTACGGTGGCTCACGTCTGCAATCTCAGCACTTGGGGAGGTGGAGGCAGAGGATTATCTGAGTCCAGGGGTTTGAGACCAGCCCTAGGCAAGTTTGGGCAACTTGGTGAGACCTCGTCTCTACAATAAATAAAAAAATCAGCCGGGTGTGGTGGCACACATCTGTGGTTCCAGCTACTTGGAAGGCTGTGGCAGAAGGGTCACCTAAGCCCAGCAAGTTGAGGCTGCAGTGGCCATGAGTGTGCCACTGCACTCCAGCCTGGGTGACAGAATGAGACTCTGAATAATGTCTGACTAATACCAGCCTCACAAGATAGTTTGAATAATTTGCCATTTTCTTATCTGCAGATCTTCTTGAAAGTAATGTTAAGCTGAACTTTTCCACCAGAACTCACTGACATGCACATTCAGCCATATTAACAGAGTCTGTGGTTGAATGTCCAGCTTACACAAAATAATTCATTTTTCAACCAAAGTAGAAGTTAATCTGTCAACGGTCCTTTGTGTTAACTGAAAGAATTAGAACAAATCTTATGTTCCAGAAGATCAAGTGCACTGATACGAATCAATGTGACAAAGAAAACGCTAGCTAGCTGCTAAGCCCAAGAGCTGTTTTGACCTAAACTCCTTAGAAATAAATTCTTTTCATTATTATTATTTTTTAATTTATTGTAGAGATGAGGTCTCACCAAGTTGCCCAGGCTGGTCTTGCACCCATGAGCTCAGGCAATCCACTGGCCTCGGCTTCCCAAAGTGATGGGATTACAGGCTGAGCCACCAAGACCGGCCAGAAAGAAAATCTTAACTAGGCACATGACTACAGAATAGACTCCCTTTCCCAGCCTACCTTGCAGAAAAGATGCAACAATATGACTAAGTTCTGGAAAACAGACGTATATAGAGGTCTGGGGGCTACTTCCAAGAAGAGAACTGGAAAAGAATAGAGAGGACATCCTACCTCCATTCCCTCTTCCCACCTAGAGGGAAAATGAACAAGACCCTGCAGGTTGAGCCGCCATCTTAGAATGAACCACATCCCTGATGATTGCATCAGTCCTGGCTGCTCTCTCAGACACGAGGGGGAACCCTCAAAAAACAGAATTGATTGATTAAAGAATTGTGTGTTTATTCTTATATGCTTAAACTTCAGTCACCTTCAAAGGTAGGCAATACACCTATTGAGACTTTTTCCTACGGCTCCAAACAGTTTTTGACCTCTTCGATTATGATGCCTTTTAGTGTTTCTGCTGTTTTTTATTTCACCTCTTCTACATCAGCAAAACATACCCCTTGGAGGGCTTTTTTCATCCAGGGAAACAAACAAACAAAAAAGTTGCTCAGGGAAAGATCAGGGGAATAGGGCTGGTGGAGCATGGGAGTCATGCTGTTTGGGGTCAAAAACTGCTGAACACTCTACAAGACATGGGCAGGTGCACTCCTAAACCACCCATCATGAAGTGGGCAAACAAGTTGAAAGAATCTCCAAAAAAATGTTCACTAAAGCCAAACACAGCTCACAACAACGCTCACTGGTGCACTGATACAGGCGGGTTCCTAGAACACTTACCTAGCGGAGAATGCCTGTACTACAAGGGGCCTGCCCCGCAAAAGATAATTCTGGGTTTTTGAGGGGTCCTCACGTAAACAGTCTAGAGGTAAACTTCTATCTCGTTCATGCTGCTGGGTTTTCTATCTCATGAAGTTGATCCCAATCCTGACTGGTCCACCACTTCTTCACCACCATAGTAGTGGCAGTGATAGTAAGCAAAAGTTGTAACACAACATCGGCGCACATACACTCTAAGAGTCCTTACCATGTGCCAGAAAATACATCAGGGACTTTACACACATTATTTACCTTAACACTTCAAAAGCCCCGCGAGGTGGGCACTATAAGTCCCATTTCCTAGTCAGGCATCCAGTATGATCAATCAGAAGTTCACACCGTGGTGCCTTTACTAGTGGCCTATTTTTCCCAGTCAAACACAACTCCTACCCCCCAAAAAAAGAGAATCTTTATCCGTGTTCTGAAATTTCATAGTAGGGCTGAGCACGGTGGCTTACACCTATAATCCCAGCACTTTGGGTGGCCGAGGTGAGAGGATTGCCTGAGCACACAGTTCAAGACCAGCCTGGACAACTTGGCGAGACCTCATCTCTACAATAAATAAAAAAAAAAACTAGCCACGCATGGTGGCCCATGCCTATAGTTCCAGCTACTTGGAAGGCTGAGGTGGAAGGATCGCCTGAGCCCAGTAGGTCGAGGCTGCGGTGGCCAAGAGTGTACCACTGCCCTCCAGCCTGGGTGACAGAGTAAGACTATAAACTCAAAAAAGAAAAAAAAGAAATTGCACAGTATGCTTGGTGGGAGTCTTGAAATCCACTGAGCAGAGTCCTCGCTGCAACTCTTCATCTTCCACTTTCATTCTACAGGCTTTGTCCTGCCTCCTTCCACCAATTACCGTTCCCATCCATTTTCTCTCTTTCAGAATTGTTTTGAATCTCTCATTCACTGATAGCTCTTCTCCCAAACCGTTCTTGCCACTAGGTTTTTCCTACCTTCTACATTTCTTTCCTGTCATTAAATGGGGTCTTGGGAGAGTGCAGGAACTAAGGTGTATGGTCATTCAGATCTATTTTCACAACTATGGGGACAAATACACGTGTGTGTTCTGTGTTTTCCCTTGGTCTCAACAGGCTAAGGTAGTTCTAAACCAAGGTAAAACCACAAGGAGACCAAATGTAAATACTTAAGCTTATTTTTTTAAAAAAAGAAAGCAATTAACTACTTAAGTGTATATTGAGAAAGAGAACTTGCAAGTCCTGTTAAAAAGAAGAAAAAGAGCCGGGCTCCTTGGCTCAGCCTGTAATCCTGCACCTTGGGAGGCTGAGGTGAGTGGATTACCTGAGCCCGCGGGTTCAACACCCACTTGGGCAACTTGGTGAGACCTCATTTCTACAATAAATCAAAAAATGAGCCGGATGTGGTAGCGCGCGCCTGTAGTTCCAGCTACTTGGAAGGCTGAGGCAGAAGGATCACCGGAGCCCAGCAGGTCGAGGCTGTGGTGGCCGGGAGCGGCCACGGCACTCCAGGCTGGGCGACGGAGTGAGACTCCAACACACACACACACACACACACACACACACACACACACACACACACACGAAGAAAAAGAAAAGATAAAAAAGAAAGATCTAAGGTTTTTGTGTGTTTGTTCTTCTTTGGTCATGAAATCAACATTGTCCAAGTAAGGAGAGATGGTTGCTAAAAGTGCAGGCATTTCCTAAGCTGGTATTAGCCTAACAATGGGATCACCCTATTCACATAAACTATGAAACCATAAAATGTAAACCAAAAAGGTCTAACCAAGTTCACATTAGGACTCAAAAAAAGAGAAAAACAGTTTAGCCTGGAGAAATTTTTTTAAACAACTAGGTCAAACCAAAGCAACCCAGAAGAGCTTTAGTAAGTGTCTCTGCATTGGTGCAGAGCTATCTGTCCTAGAACAGAGAGAGTGAACTGATTCTGCTTCTGAAAGCAGTCTGGGATCCAATGGCGAAAGACTCTAGATGGCAAACATGAAGTCAACATCAGAGAACACCATCACAATGAGAGAGGCACCTAAATGGAAAGTCGGTCTCCAAGATCAACGTCCCAGCACATGAAGTGTCCCAGCTGGAAAGAAATAATCAAAATCAGCATCAAGGACATCAGAAAGGGATCTACTTCATCACTGGCAGAGAGTCGGAGAATCCTGCTAAGCCCGATGCTCCATGGAGGATGTGTGCAACCTTGCTGCAGCCATGCCACAAGATGCTGCAGGCCAGTAGACACGGGCAGACAAGTCCTGGGCCAAATCCAAGCCTCCTGAGGCTGCGGTTGCATCTGAGCTGATGCGACTGACAGTTGAGCATCACACTCACTGCAGGAAGGTTACTTCCCACGAGGTGCAGTCTTAGGGCCCTGGGGTGGTGCGTTCAGGCCTGGCCTGACCCTACACACTAACAGAAGAAAAGAGAAAAATGAGCTGTGCCTCAAAGAAGCCAGATTGAGGTTCTGGAAAATGAGAAGCCGTGCATCAAGTTCTCTACTTAAGACCACATTCAAAGGAAAGGACAATGAAAACAAACATGAATCCCAAAACTCTGCTCAGAGGCAACTTTCAGCTCTCCACAACTCCAGGCTGACAGACGACAAATGCAAAACTGGCAGCGCTGTGCAGAGTTGTGGGGTTTCTCTTAATTCCAGTGGATTTTTTTTTCCAAGAAAGGTTGGCAAAAACTCCAAGTTGATATAACTGCAAAGTCAGGAACAGATCTCTGCTGTATACGTTGCATAAACTCCTAAATTTCCAGCACCTAACTACTAGTTTCCAAAGTGCCTGAAGGAGAAAAAGATGAGAGCAAAGAGGCAGCCTGGCCATGCTCAGAAGGGCCAAGTGAGAAGATTCTAGGGGCCAGAGGGCCATAGGAGTCCGATCTCAACTGCTCACTAACCACAGTCTGCATAAACACTACGGGGGGAAAAAGACATTTTGCAGCTTGTAAAGAGAGAGCTCAGGAGAACAGAGCTCAGCCCCTGCTTCCCACCCCACCTCCAAAAATACACACACACACAACCACACACTCTCTCACATAGTGATGAGTCATGGGTCTAGAGAATGTGTGGCTTCTATTCCAGAATCCTGTAAAAAAACATTTTTATGAACCAGTTCACTCAAACACATGCTCCAGGATTTCCAACTACACAGTGAGCCAGGAATGAGTGGGAGAGCAAGCGAAGCTGGCGTCGGTCCCCTGGGTTCAGCTGCAGCAAGCCCAGCCTCTCCACCCAAAGTGGGCTTTGGGGAGCAGGCGAGGGCCCTTCCCGGGCTCTGGCCCTAGAACGCGCAGGAGTAGATCAAGGGCCCACGCACAGGACTCCTGCAAACCCCCGACTCTCTGTGTGAATAAAGAAGGCTGCTTGACCGGGCTCAGTGGCTCAGCCTGTAATCCCAGCACTTTGGGAGGCCGAGGTGAGTGGACTGCCTGAGCCTGTGGGTTCAAGACCAGCCCGGGCAACTCGGCAAGACCTCGTCTCTACAATAAATCAAAACTTAGCCGGATGTGGCAGTGTGTGCCTGTAGTTCCGGCTACTTGGAAGGCTGAGGCAGAAGGATAGCTGGAGCCCAGCAGGTCGAAGCTGGGGTGGTGGTAAGTGTGCTCCTGCACTCCAGCCTGGGCAACAGAGTGAGACACCAACTCAAAATATATACATATATACATACATGTAACTAACATAAAATGTAAGGCCTAATTTTAAATAATTATTTCAGTAGATGATGATTCTATAGAAAGCAGAAAGTTTCAAACTGGGTTACAAAGTCACCGGTTTCTGGGAAGCTAATCTCTGGGGCCAGAAGAGGGTGCCCACCACGAGATATAATAGGATGTTTTCAGCTTTAAGCAGCAGGAGGTCTCACTCAGAGCAGGTAAATAAGAGTACTTCCTTCACAGGATTCACCTGACCCGAAGCCCCTGAAGCCAGTTCCAGGGCAGGTTGATCCAGCAGCTGGATGACATCAGCATAGCTATGAAGGTCCCACCTTGCCTTACTGGCATCCCCTCAGCTGCACACCCTCACTGGTGTCCCTCAGAGGAAAGAAAAACTTTCCCCAAAGTCCTCAAAAAAACACCTTGGAGGCCAAGGTGGGTGGGCTGCCTGAGCCCGTGGGTTGGAGACCAGCCTGGGCAATGTAGTGAGGCCTTGTCTCTACAATAAATCAAAAAATTAGCCAGGCATGGGAGCACAAGGCCTGTAGTTCTGGCTATTTGGAACACTAAGGCGGAAGGATTGCTGAAGCCCAGCAGGTCAACACTGGGGTGGCTGTGAGTGTGCCACTGCACTCAGCCTGGGTAATGGAGTGAGACTCCAACTCTCTCTCTCTCTCTCTCTCTCTCTCTCTCTCTCTCTATATATACTATATATATATATATATATATATATAAAAACACACACCCACATACACACACATATATATAACATACATAAGTATAAAAATTAGCCCAGTTGGTGACACATGCCTGTAGTCCCAACTACTCAGGGGACTGAGGTGGGAGGATCATCTGAGCCCAGGAGGTCGAGGCTGTGGTGAGCCATGATTGTGCCACTGCACTCCAGCCTGGGAGACTGAGTGAGACAATGTCTCAAAAAATAAAAAAGTCTTCATAGACACCCAATCCTATATCATTCACTAACAAAACTGAAGGGAACAATCGTGACATTGTCATCAGTGACCTATGCAGAGGGGACAAATTCAGACTGAGATCCCTGTGGGGTGGCATGAGTCGTCCCTGCCAGGCATGACCATCCCAATGCATAACTGGAGATGAGAGTGGTTGTCTTAACAGGCAACTTTCCCTTAACCTCAGGGGACCTCCCCATTTCCAAAGCAGTGAAGCAGTCCTGTCTTCTGCTGAAAGCTCTGTTTAAATCAAGTGTTGAATGGATTTTAAATGTTTTGACTTGGGTGGCTCATGCCTGTAATTCCAGCACTATGGTAAGCAGAAGCGAGAGGAATGCCTGAGTTCAGGGGTTCGAGACCTGCCTAGGCAACTTGATGAGACCTCATCTCTACAGTAAATCAAAAATTTAGCCAGGAGTGGTGGCGTGCGCCTGTGGGTCCAGATACTTGGAAGGCTAAGGTGAAAGGATCGCCTGAACCCAGCAGGTCGAGGCTGCGGTGGCTGTGAACGCGCCACTGCTCTCCAGCCTGGGCAACAGAGTGAGACTCCTCCTCAGAAGAAAAAGTTTTGATTCATTCTTCAAAACTCGTTAAAAGCCAGCTTCTGAAGCAATGCTAAGGCAAGGACAACCTGACATCTTTCTGAAGAATGTCATTCCATCCGTGGCCTTATCTTTCTTGATGCCCTGGGTCCAAATGCGATGATCATAAGCAAACCACCTTTCTGATTCTGAGTTCATCGCCGTGGAGTGGGGCTGGCTTGGCATTCAGAAGTCTTGCTGGCACTCTAGGAGTTCAACTGCAAGGTCTTTCCTGGCCAGGGATGGCATCTACTCCCTAAGCACGGCACCGCCACATCCTTGCTATCCCGCTGAAAACGTGTCCACTCTTGCTTATTAAAAAGTTGCTGCCCCTCCTGCAGACCCCTCTAACGTCCCCAAGACTGAGCAGCTAAAGGAGAAACTCTTGGCAGAGCGGGTCCCCACCAGTCATCCGCTGCACCCCAACTCAGAGCCAACGTCTAGAACACTACCCTAAGCAAGCCCACTGGTATCAGCTCTCCTGGAGAGCCTCTGCCTGAGAGCTCCAAACTCCTGTTAGCCAAAGAACTTTTGGGCTTTGTCCTTTCCCATAGCCTCATAATCACTTTTCATTAGCAAGAAGATGACTTTCTGTTCTTCAGGCAAGACAGACTTAGGCAAGGTCTGCACCAGGACAAGCACAGTCTTCACAAAAGTTTCCTGGCACTCAGGATAGTGAGGCTGTTGGATCAGACACTAAAGGGAGTCATTTCTGTATGTCTGTTTCCCTTCTTTTGAGTTGAGGTCTTACTCTGTCACCCAAGCTAGAGTGCAGTGGCAAGATCATGGCTTACTGCAGCCTCAAACTCCCAGGCTCAAGCGATCCTCCCACCTCAGTCTCCGTAGCTGGAACTGCAGGCGCACACCACCACTCCCTGCTAATTTTTCTATTTTTTATAGAGACGAGGTCTTGCTATATTGCCCAGGCTGATCTTGAACTCCTGGGCTCAGACAATCCTCAGCCTCCCAAAATGCTGGGAATACAGGTATGAGCCATTGTGCCCAGTTCTGTTTCCCTTCTACTGTTGAGTTTTATCAAGATGTCTTATTATTAAATGTACCTTACAGCATAGTAAACAAAAATAAAAGAATAAAACAGAAATCTCATTACCAGATGAAAACCTTCAACATTTTGGAATGCATCCTTCCAGACAGCACAGTTAATTTTTTTTCCTGTAGAGAATTCAGTATCATAAATACCTTTCTCTGTCAAGTATTTTACTACAACATTATCAATATGGATATATTGTCGGACATTGGGTTGTTCTTAATTTCTTCCCAGTCTAAACAGATGGATATCATTGTAAGCACAGCTTGTGAATTTATTCTACCATTTCTTTAAGAAACTCTTAAGCATGGAATTTCGTTAAAGCATACATATTCTTTGATATGAACTGCCAACTGCAAATTCCACTACGAACAGTTTCTTTTTCAAGTACTAACACACAACAATCTTGTGAGGGAGGTACCACTGAATTCTCACACAAAATCTTGTGAGGTGGGTGCCACTGTACCAATTTCACAGATGAGAAAACTGAGTCTCAACATCACTCAGCTGGAAAGCCAGAGACCGGATTCACATCCAGAGACCAAGCCCTTACCCATACTAATGCTGACTTTTTAGATGCAACAATTCACTTAAAAAAGGATTTCCGCTGGGCATGGTGGCTCAAGCCTGTAATCTCAGCACTTTGAGAGGCCAAGGCAAGAGGACTGCTTGAGTCCAGGGGCTCGAGACCAAACTGGGCAACTTGGCGAGACCTTGTCTCTATAATTAATGAAAAAATTAGCCAGGCATGGTAGCGTGCTCCTGTAGTTCTGTCTACTTAGAAAGCTGCCAGAGCCCAGCAGGTCAACACTGGGGTGACTGTGAGCATGCCACTGCACTCCAGCCTGGGCGACAGAGTGGGACTCTAACTCAACAAAAACAACAAAAAAACTTCCCCCAGAAGCCAGAGAATGGCGTAGGCCAGTTCAAGGGAACCTCGCTGTCACCAAGTAGCACTACCAGGTAAAACTGGAGCATGTACACACTAGAGCACTGCTCTAAATGCCTTACGTGGATGTATTTAATCTTCAAAACAAACTCTGCAGTAGGTACTACTAGTAATATCCAAATGAGAGAGGGAAAAACCAGGCACAGAGAAATGTGGCAACTTGTTGGAAGTCACCAGCTAATACATTCAAACCCAGACAGTCTGGCTCTAAGCGTATCTTTTAGCCATTAAGCTCTTCCTTGAAGTTGGATGAAAATCTCCTGCCTCGGGTCATCATTACCATTCCCATGGTATCTTCCTATCTGATCTCACAGCCTTGGCTGGTTCTGACCTTCCTTTCCCCTGTTCCTCCTTATCCACTGTCTCCTCTTGAACTCTGCCTGCAGCTCTTGGTCCCCACTTTCCTTTCCTTTCCTTCTACTGTTTCCACCCTGGCCATGGCCCTGAGCCAAATTATACAAAGCCGGAAAAGATATACAAAAAAAACAACTAAATTGCCTGTAATTCCAGCACTTTGGGAGACTGTGGTGAGAGGATCACTTAAAGCCAGGAGTTTGAGACCACCCTGGGCAACACAGTGAGCTCCATCTCTACAAAAACATAAAAAAATTAGCCAGGCATTGTGGCGTGCACCTGCAGTCCCAGCTACTTGGGAGACTGAGGCTGAAGGACTGCCTGAGCCCAGAAGATCAAGGCTGTGGTGAGACGTGATCACACCACTTCACTCCAATCTGGTACACAGTGAGACCCTGACTAAAAAAAAAAAAAAAAAAAAAAAAAACGAAGTTAAAAATTTATCTCATAAACGTACCTTACTTTATGTGTGGCCAAAGTCACATGTTCCTTCTCTTTAAAAATATACATTACTTCAGAGCAGAGACTGTTAACAACCTTCTAGTTTAACCAATATGTTTCAGGAGCTTTCTAGTAACCATGCCATACCAGTTTTCTATTATTGCTATATTATATTGTCTTCCAAATATATGATTACATCAGAATACTCATTTTCCCCAAGTCCAATTTGGTAGATTTGAGATATTTTATGCACAACCTTGAGACTCAGACTACAATAAGGATTCAGAATACACCTTGAAAATCTAGTTGAAATCTCAGTAATTTGGAAAATGTAATGATTTGGATCAATGATTGGATAAGTTTTAATATTCACATTTCCAACAAACTGCCTCTATTTTTAACTGAAAGTGAACAAAAAGGAAAAAAAACGTAATACTAAACAATTATCATTAAGCATTATCTACAGTCAAAGTCACCATCATCAGCATGGACATTTTAATCATTCTCCTAGAGCTAAACTGCAAGATTTTTTTAACTGTTCTTTTAAATAACTTCTAGATCAAAGTGTCCATAATTCAATATTGCATTTTCCTAGTTTACATGAATTAGCATCATCCTGACATATATAAATTGTACCATCCCGTTGTGCTTTTCTTCCAATTGACATGACTACAGATATGAGAGGGTCAGAGTCTAGTGGCCCCTATCTGGGCTCAGTGTCAGCTCTAAGACTTCTCATCTGTGGCCAGAACCAAAACCGTAAAAGACAACGAGGAGAGACACAGAGCAATGCTTCCCATGTGAAGCCGACAGTCACCAGGAAATGGGCAAAGGTTATTTTCTCTTGGGAGGTCCTAGGAATTAAATCAGCAAATACTTATAAAAACAATCACAACAGTTGCATGTTTGAAAAATGTTAGTCCTCTGCACCCAGACCCCTGGTCTCATTACCCCTATTTTCCAGATGAGATCTGCTATCTAAGGTTATGCGAGTCAAATGGGAATATAAAGCAAAGTGCTTCCAACAAGAAAGTGCAGTCCGTTGGCAATTACATAGAAAACCAGTAGCTAAAAGCATACTTCACTTTGCATGTTTTAACGTCTTGGCTTAATTTTAAAATGAATGTTGGGGGATTACAAAAAGAATACATGCTCATTATAATAAAAAAATCAAACTATAGAAAGAAGGGGCAGATGTGGGACCTGCTCATGGGGTGTCCCCTCTGGGAGGACACAGCAGCCACCTGGCATCCTGTGGGCAGAGACAAGCAGCAGAAGGCTAAAGCCGGGGCCTCCAGCCCAAAGACAGAAACAGACTTAACTTGTCAGGGCTTCAACATCAGCGAATACCTTAAAAGCCAAACATTTATTTCCTACAGGAAGAAGTATGCCAAAGTCTCCTAATCAGATTTCAATTCTGTAAGCAGGAATAACAGGTGCTGAGTGCTGCCAAATATATCCCGGACTGACATTCCTCTCAAATCTAAGAAACACCCTCACCCTTGCATATGCAGCGGTTTGTGAACACAGGAATGGCTCAGTAAGTGTGAGTTATTGTATCAAAAAAGAAAGGGAAAAAAATACTCCAAAGGTCTTAAGGTTAGAAAACAAATACACTATAATAGCCTAAATCATCTTTGGGAAACCAAAAAAAGAAGTCTTTGGGAAACCAAAAAAAAGCTTTAATATCTCCCTCCTCCTTCCCCTCCCCCTCTCTCCCTCTTCCTCTCTCTCTCTCTCTCTCTCTCTCTATCTCAAAATACTCCTAAAAAGTAATCCAAAGATATTAAATGTGTATAGAAGGCTTTTACTGGACAATGTTAAAAAAATAAATAAATAGGGATACAAACTGTAAGAATTGGAATAAAATTATGCATGTGACAAAAATCTTTAAAGATGTCCCTAAACTGACTTACATGAATAAAAATTAGTTTCATTGATCACACAAATGTTTATAGAAAAACTGATAAGGATCACTGAGAAAATAATACAAAAGACAGTGATTGAGTTGCACGTGACTAACACCTATAATCACCATTCACCCCACCAAAATCCCCAAGGGGGCATGTGGACATAAAACCTGCCCTCGCCCCAGCTCTCCAGAGGGGCTTTTCTTGTCTCTTTACCAGCTTCCTGTGGCACTCGCTCCCTGGGCCCTCTCTTTGCTGCTTTAGTCAGTATCACAGGTGTTCGGGTCTCTTTGACCATTTCTTTCCTTCTCTAGTTTCCTCTTTTATCCCCAATTCAAAAGTGGAAATAGACGATGTAAATAGTGTGCATTTAAGTGACAGACAGGCCTGGAACTCAGCAAGAGGCAAGGTTACTTGATACCTGTGCGCCCACCAACTCTATTCCACACGCTGCGAATGTATTTCTGAACTCAGCAAGGACAATACCCATGACACAACTCGGGTTCTGTTTTCATGGTGCTTTTGTTTGGGTTTTAAGTTTGTTTTTTAATCTAGAATTTTGGTTCCCAACAAGGAGCAACATCATTTTAATGGACCTTTAGTGTACTCACGATAACTTCACATTCGCCCCAGCAGACAATTAGGGATAACCTTCCTCTCTTAACGATGACCTGAAAGTGGTGAATTAATGAAACCCCTTCCCAGCTACCTAAACATGCTTTCAAATTAAAATGAAGCCTGAATTTACAACCCAGGTTAAATGGATTAAAAGATTAAGGACTAGAGAGCAAGTGCTTTCTCCAGCTCACTCACATTTCAACCTCAAATTACCCCCGCCCTCTAATGACTAGAGGAGTCACTGGGAAGAAGCCTAATTACCCACGAATTACACCAACCGTAACCAATCTCGGGATCACAGATCAGATTTTCCCAAAACATGAATCTGCTAATTAAGTTACATGAAAGTCAAACTAACAGGCAATTTGGATGTGACATTTATCCACCTGAAAGTAGACTCAGGATAAGGATAAGTACTTCTACTCACAATAACAGCAGCTATTCCTCAGGGAGGGCACTATTAGACACTCAGATAATTGCAGCTAAAATACATGGAAGCAGAAAGAAGCTCATCATCTTGATTCAAGCATTTCCAGGAAATAACAAAAGGATTCTCCTGCCAAACCAACGAATGGCCCACAGAGATCTGTTTCAGCCTGTGAATCAGCCCACACATACTCATTTGCTAAGTTACACTGGTAATGAAACAGGTTTAGGAAACACACACAGACACACCACAGCACACACAGCCTGGCAGCAGTTTCAGCAGTCGTATTTTTCTGAATTCTAACCAAAGGAACATGGTTTGATTTCACAGCTATGCCTGTTTGCTCCTTAAGTTCCCTATTCTTAAATCTTCCCACTTATTTCCCACAAGGAAAAAAAAAATCACCAAAGAAAAAATACATGTCCCCAGTGCTCATAATTTTGTGTAAATAAAGAATTTCCCTTGCATATTCTCCTACAGATGCACAAAGAAATAATTCAGAAGTAAAATCTGAAATGATATCAGGTTCAAGTACAAGGTCATGTTCGAGAGGCTGGTGGGAAACCCCACGAGCCTTGCCGCCACCACTGCAACAAACTCATCTGCTCTCAAAAATCAAGCTTCAGGCTCAGTGCAATGGCTCAAGCCTATAATCCCAGCACTTTGGGACGCTGAAGCGAGGGGACAGCCTGAGCCCACGGATTCAAGAATAGCCTGGGCAACTTGGTGAGACCTCATCTCTACGATAATTCAAAAAATGAGCCGGCCAAGGTAGTGCACGCCTGTAGTTCTGGCTACTTGGAAGGCTGAGGTGGAAGGATCGCCTCAGCCCAGCAGGTTGATGCTGGGGTGGCCGTGAGTGTGCCACTGCCCTCCAGCCTGGGTGACAGAGTGAGATTCCAACTCAAAAAAAAAGAGGCTTCCCAGCCTACAGCTTAACAGAGGCATCAAAAGTGAATTTCTTAGGAGCCCCAGGATTGGGGGAGAACAGGGAAAGGAGGTGAGGGAAACCAACAGTGGCTCATGAATGAGTCTCACGGGTCACAGCAGATTATGTGTTCAACTGGGTTTCCCCAACCCCACAATGGTATGTTGAAGTCCTAACCCCCAGAACCTCAGAACGTGCCCTTATTTGGAAATGGGGTTGTCGCAGCTATAACTTGTTGAGATGAGGTCATATTGGAGCAGGGTGTGTGCCCCCACAAGGAAAGATACCCCTATCCGCTTCCAAAGCAGCACGGCCCTGCCAATACCTTGACTCAGGACTTCTGGCCTCCAGACAGGGAGAATAAATTCTATTGTTCTAAAGCCCCCCAGTTTGCAGTGCCTTGTTATGGCAGCCCTAGGAAATTAACACACCACACTTGAACTTGGGTTGCTTCCTCCTGCCCCACTCCATCCAGCCCCTCAGCTGCAAACACTCCTGCTCCACCACAACAAGCCACAGGGAACCCCCAGGCTGTGGTTTGGTTGGGGAGGCCCCTATTCCAGTGAGAGACAGACCTGTCCTGGGCCGCCATCCCAATGTCATTCCTTCTCTCCAGCTCCCAGCTGCCTCCTGGGCCCCACCCTGCCCCTGGGCACCATCCCTGCTCCACCCACACAACTCCCTAATCCACCGAGCTGAGGAGGGGCGTGGAAGTCCCCTTCTCTGTGGGCTGCGCTGTGCTGCTTCCACCCACTCCAGTTTCTCACAGAATTTTTAGAACGCTTTCAGTTTTTACTTAAGTAATATCCTTCCTTATGCCCCAATCCCCATCTCTCATTCTCACACTGTCTCTCTCACACACACAGCTCAGCCGTGACCGTATACACACACACACACACACACACACACACACACGGCTCCACAGGACAGGGGCTGCGCCAGACACACACACACACACACACACACACACACACGGCTCCACAGGACAGGGGCTGGGCCAGACACACACACACACACACACACACACACACACACACACAGCTCCACAGGATAGGGGCTGGGCCAGACACACACACACACACACACACACACACACACGGCTCCACAGGACAGGGGCTGGGCCAGACACACACACACACACACACACACACACACACAGCTCCACAGGACAGGGGCTGGGCCAGAGACAGATCTGAGTACACACCAGACACACACACACACACACACACACACACACACACACACACACACACACACACCTCAACAGGACAGGGGCTGGGCCAGAGACAGATCTGAGTACACACACCGCCCTGTACTGTGAAGTGGCCACTCCCCATCCAACAACTGAGACTTTTTGTTACTGGGCCAAGGTTTTCTGCCAAACTCACTTCCCTTATAATGAATGAATTCTCCCTGAGAAAGTTCCTCGGTTGGCCCCAGGAAGCTGACCTGTGATGGCTAAACCCACCTGTTTACCAGGCATGCAGGCGCGCTGGACCCTGAAAGTAGACACCAAAACTCAACCTGGAATCCCAGCCCCATCCGCAGGATGACAGAACTCCTTTCAACAAACTGGATCAGGCAGCTGAAACTTGATACACCATGAACAGAACATGTACAGCTTCTAAGTTTGCTAAAATCCTGGGTCACCGTTTGCTAAAAATTCCGGCCGGGTGGCGGGCAAGCCAGGCTGAAAAGCAACCTCCGTCTCACAATCTCCACCCACTGTTTTCCCTACAAGGCTATTTCTGCCTCTCACCATATGACCTTCAGCAAAAAGTATATTTTGAAATGTGGTTCCTTTGCTGCCCTGACCTGGACCAGTGATTCTCAAATGTCAGCAGGCATCAGAATCACCTGGAGGGCTTGTTAAAACAGATCTCTGGGCCCCTCCCCTAGAGCCTCTGATTCACAGCAGAACTGGGGTGGGGTCTGAGAACCTGCCTGCCTAACAGGTTCCCAAGCGATGCTGATTTTGCAGGTCCCGGGACCAAGCTTGGAGAAGCACTGCCCCAGACCGCTCATTCCTCCCTGGACTCAGGTGATTCACGTGGCATAGCACACTGCTGCCGGCCTTCCTACCGCCCATCCACCTCCCCCCATTAGACAAAGCCCTGGCTGTGGTCAGTGAGCACCACTCCCTGTGACTAAACCCTGCTAGGCAGAGTCAATCACGTGGTCCACCACTACTAGGCAAGAGAGGTTCAAGGTGAATACAGACCCATTTTTGACCTGTGAGCTGCAAGGGGAAGTTGCCTGAGGGTTGCTTCTGAGACAGCAGCCTCAAGGGTCTCTTAACCTGCCTGTGGGTGTTCAGATGGGAAGACACGAGGCTGTGCGGCCTCCAGCCCTGCAAATGTGAGGGGTTCTAAAAAGCCCACAGAGCCTAGCAGGACAGGCAGAAAGAACCAAGCTAGGTCAGGTGCAGTGGCTCATGCCTGTGATCCCAGCATTCTGGGAGGCTGAGGCAGGAGGACTGCTTTAGCCCAGGAATTCGAGACCAGCCTAGGCAACACTGTGAGACCTCACCTCTACAAAAAAAATTTAAATTTAGCCAGGCATAGTGATATGTGCCTGTTGTAGTCCCAACTACTCGGGAGGCTGAGGCAGAGGTATCACCTGAGCCCAGAAGGATAACACTGTGGCAACAAAGTGAGACCCCAATTTCAAAAAACAAAACAAAACAACAGGGCTCCCAGGTGCTGACACTAATCTGCTGAGTAAACCAACCCAGACCCACCCTGCCTCCCAGCTTCTTGTAGGTGACATAATGTGTTCTTTATTGCTTGAGCTGGTTGAGTCAGGGTTTTCTGTTACTTGCTGCTAAAAATAATCCCAAAGTAAAGCAAGTTGACAAGACAGTTCGTCTAAAGGCAAACTCTCAGCACAATCGCAACGGCATACGTTCCATAAAGTAACCCCCAATGCCCAGATTTAAAAGTTCCAGATTATTTCAAAAGTTATGGAGCTGAATGTCCGTGGATGATCAACACTTAGAAATAGCACAAAACTAAAGAAGTTATGTGGCACACAAGTAAAACGCTACTGAACATCCGCCTCTGGGCCTTTCTTACGGGAGTCACGCTAATCTTTTACAGAGATTTGCTAGAAATCATGTAATACTAGGACCTAATAAAGAATTTAAGTTTGTCTATCTACCTGGGAAAGAGGCTCTCCAGCCTGTTTGTAGCTATAACAGCAATTATAAGAGCAGGCAGATACAAAGAGGACACCTAGGAATATGTGCGTATTCTGTCACGGCATAGCTCTATCACCTTAAGCAAATCGTTTTACCCTGATGAACTTGTCTCATCATCTATAAAATGGGAATACTACCACATATCTACTCAGTTATTTAAGGGCTTTGTAAATCGTAAGTTGTAACACGAGAGCAATCACCTAAATCCAATAATTATGAACTGGATTAACACAGCATGATTTGGAGACAAGGATTAATCATGACCCCAGACGAATTACTTCACCAAAAATTCATGCGACACACACTAGCAACTGGACCACTGTTTGTTCGGACTGTAATTCGAGCTGAACTTCTGCTATCATAAATAATTCAGTAGCAGCTAAGAGAATCAACATCTACAAGGTAGTACAACCTGAAAAGTCAATGTCGTACAAGGTATGGTAGCAACATGAATTATTCACTGCAGACATTTTCTCAATGGTCCACTTGGCAGGCCACACACAGTGACTCTGCTTTACAGAAGCTATTCTCCACGATCACACACAGCAGTGGGTGTCTGGCCACGTCACGGGGCAAATCATCTTTCCTACCGAAGTTCCATAGTCCAACGGCCATGTGTCATTTGCCGCTATGTTTTCTGAATGAAATACTTGTACAAATTGGGTAAAAACAACAGAGACTGGAGAGAGGAGAAAACCAGCTATGACATGGGCCATGTTTCTAAGACTAAAATGTGTATGTGTGTGTTAGAGGCAACAACACCATGAATTAAATATGACCACGTTCCTGGGACGTAAGTTCTGCTGGAAGATTGTTGGAGACTAATACGAAGGAATAATCAGTGAGCAATTTTTTAGCGATTGAAAACTCTCAGTAAGTTTTGGGGTTTTTTTTTTCATTTCGAATTTTCATGCTTATATCAGACTTTACAAAAATATATCCCAACTCCTTTGGGGGATCACACTGATAAGGACTGCAATAAGCAAACAAGACTTTTTTTCTTGTATCATTTATAAATAGGTTGCAAAGGCAATCCTAAAACAATGGTTCACAAAACATATTAACTGAGTTCCACAACACTGTGAAATACTGTCTAGAGTATTATAGTAATTATTTGTAATGTGACAACATTCTTGTGTTGAATTGATTGGGGGGGATCACTATTACTCCAGAGTCGTATTTCATGTGTGGAAGACTCTAACAACAAACTAATAATATGATGCCAATTCATTTAAAAACAGTAACAAGCTCCCAGGAGACCCCATTATCTTAATATTACTGTTCCTAGACAGAGAAGATTGCCTTGAGAAATTATATTTCTTCTTTGGGCCTAGAAAGCCCAAGCCCTACTACCTTCTGAAGCAAGTAGCTTAGTGTCTGTCACACATATCCAGAACACCTTCAAAAGAACTCATCAAACCCACTGCCAATGTCGGGATGTTTCCCCAAAAGACCTTCATTCTCATTGACTCGCTGTGACAAGATGAGTCAAAAGTGCAATCCAACAATGCTCACTGCATAAAAACAGCCCCAAAGCCAGCCAGACGCTAGCTATGAGCTTTCCTGAAGAAGTATCAGTTGGGTTCCCAATGGCAAAGCACCCAAGTTTCTTCTCTTGCTTACACAGTGGTCCCTTCACGCTTGCCCGAAAACAAGCTTCTCACAAGTTGATTTGTTTGTTGTTTGAGTCATTTTGAGTCAGAGTCTCACACTGTCGCCCAGCCTGGCATGATCATGATGACCATGGCACATAGCAGCCTTGACCTCCTGGACTCAGGCGATCCTTCCACCTCAGCCCCCCAGTAGGTGGGACTACAGGCGTGTGCCACCATGCCTGGCTAATTTTTTTAATGTTTTGTGGAGACCAGGTTTTACTATGTTGCCCAGGCTGCTCTCGAACCCCTGGGCTCGAGCAATCCTCCAGCCTTGGCTTTCCAAAGTGCTCGGATTACAGGCGTGAGCCACTGTACCTGGCCTCTCACAAGTCTTTTAACATAAACAGTGTCATTGCCCACGGGTCCATCTTCCTGGGCTGTTGAATTTGTCTAGCTCTTTCTTCAGAATGCACATCTCGCTGAATAACTCCATGGTTATTTTACTGTTAAATATTGTGATGTGTAGCAGTAAATAGTCAAGCCACTGA
Organism: Cephalopachus bancanus; assembly: GCA_027257055.1. Taxonomy (NCBI): domain Eukaryota; kingdom Metazoa; phylum Chordata; class Mammalia; order Primates; family Tarsiidae; genus Cephalopachus; species Cephalopachus bancanus. The sequence continues at coordinate 6,646,141 of JAPVLO010000201.1, forward strand.
ATGGCATATGGAATAAAGCAAGCTGAGTAAGACCTTTCGTGCTAAGTTAAACCACTTCTCCTAAAGTTAATCGTCAGTTTAAAGAAAGGACACTGAGGTACTAGAAACTCAGTCACCACACTGACATAAGATACTCAATGTCCAGACTCCCATTCCACTCTTTTGTTTCAGGATTGTTGACATTAATAAAGTGTTTTGCCTTTGTATTCTAGACTAACCCTTCAAAATTCCTACAGAATTAAAAAAGTCTTTAGGCCGGGCTCGGTGGCTCAGCCTGTAATCCTGCATTTTGGGAGGCCAAGGTGAGTGAACTGCCTGAGTCCGCGGGTTCGAGACTCGCCTGGGCAACTTGGTGAGACCTCATCTCCCCAGTAAATCAAAAAATTAGCTGGGCATGGCGGTGCACGCCTGTAGTTCCAGCTACTTGGAAGGTTGAGGCAGAAGGATCACAGGAGCCCAGCAAGTTGAGGTTGCGGTGGCCAGGAGCGGCCACTGCACTCCAGTCTGGGCGACTGAGTGAGACTCCAACTCAAAAAAAAAAAAAAAAAAAAGTCTTTAATATGAAACTACCAAAGGTTCAAATATCCCTTTTAACATAAAAATACAAACACAAACCTAATCACTCCAGTGTCTATAAAAGAGATATCTAGGAGGAACTAAATGTGTTTTAGAAACTGAAATTTCCAAAATTAGGATTCTGATCCTATTGTACTATTTTTGATTTATTTAAATTGAAGTTTAGATACATGATTAAATACGTGTCAAAAGCTTTGCTAAAAATTTACAACCTTAAAAAAATGTTTTTGTGGCTTGAAGACAACATTAATATATACCAACAACGCAGTATTGTACGAAAGAGAACACCTAAATTATGAGCTCTAGTACAGTCAAAGAAAATGCTCTAAACACTGTTCTAGCCTCAAAGACCATATTGAATGCATTCACTCTGCAAACCTCTTAAGGCTCACACCACCCTGAGGAAGGCACAATGGGGCTACACATGGATAGAGCAAATAACCCCATCCTCTTTAAACACATACCACCTGACCTGGCTCAGTGGCTCATGCCTGTAAACCCAGTGCTTTGGAAGACCAAGGCTGAAGGATCACTTTAGGCTAGGAGTTCGAGACCGGCCTGGGCAACATAGCGAGACCCGTCTCTACAAAAAATTTAAAAATTAACCAGGCACAGAGGAGACCTGAGGGCAGCAGGGATGACCCATGTTTGGCAGGCTGAGGTGGGTGAACTGCTTGAGCCCAGAGTTTGAGACCAGGCTGGGCAACACAGCTAGACCTTGTCTCTACAAAAAAAAAAAAAAAAATCACAAAACAAGCTGGGTGTGGTGGTGCCCACCAGTAGTGCCAGCTACTTTGGAGCCCAAGGTAGGAAAATCGCTTGACCTTAGAAATTTGAGATTATATTAAGCTATAATTACACCACTGCACTCCAGCCTGGGCGACAGAGTGAGACCCTGTATCAGACACACACAAAACCACCAACTGTAATAAATCAACATTAAAACTACAGCCTCTAACACTAATACTAGTCCTGGGGGTTTCAATGGCGAATACAGCTTGTGGGCTTAGATACAGAGAACATGTGAGATATAAGTAGTAGCTTCAAAGGCTTAAATATAAAAGCATGAGCACACATTCCTTTACCCAGCAGTTTTTCACCCAGGTGTCAGGTATGAGGTCAAGTGCTGGGAAGCCAGGTGAGCCAGACTCAGGCAGGAACCTGGTCTCCTGGGAAAGGCCACTGCAAATAGAGAGTACATGCCCTGTCCCAAGGTAAGTGCCCGAGTGTTATGGGAAGCAGGATGGAAGGAGGCAGCCAGGAAGAGAAGAGAAGGGTGTTTCGGCAAAAAAAAAGCCAGAGACCTCATGAAGAGAATCCAGCCACAGCCACACCCCAAGGTGACAGACACGGGAGGGTAGAGAAGGAGTCAGGGGACTGCCATTTGCCAAGAGGGCGACACTGGATGAAGAGCAGCTCTGGGAAGGACAGAGGGGGCAGGGACAGGTACGGAGCTCAGTTCAGGACATGCTCATTTTGTGATACCTGAAGACTACGAAGGAGACCCCTGGGCAGAAAGAATGACCCATGTTCAATTTCCATACATATACAGAGTTTATAAAAAGTTGAAGAACAGGCACGGTCACCTAGGAAGATGGCAAGTGGGAAGAGAAGGGTCTGCCATGAAACCCTGGGGAGATGCTCTGCATTAAAAAGGGGGAGATTGGCCAGGCATGGTGGCTCAGACTGTGATCCCAGCACTTCGGGAGGCCGAGGCAAGAGAACTGCCTGAGCCTGGGGGTTCAAGACCAGTCAGGGCAACTTGGTGAAATTTCATCTCTACAATAAATCGCAAAAACTAGCCAGGCGTGGCAGCATGCATCTGCAGTTCCAGCTATTTGGAAGGCTGAGGCAGAAAGATCAACTAAGCCCAGCAGGTCGAGGCTGTGGTGGCCATGAGAGTGCCACTGCACTCCAGCCTGGATGACAAGAATGAGACTCCAACTCAAAAAAGGGGGGGGGAGATCCCATCAATGCAGAGAAACTTCCATTTCCAAAGGAGAACAAAGAAAAATAAAAAGTAGCTCCATCCCCTGTGGGGACTCCAAGATCTTTCACTGCCAAGAGGAAGTCTCCCCAAAGATGAAGTCGTTCTCGTCTAATTCCATATTTCAGCATGTTGATGAAAGGTCAGCGAGAGTCTCTTCATGTCCTGATTTCAGGATCCACCCTAAACTGGTGTTAAACTATTTCAGCACACATCTTGCTTCTGTGACTAATCAAAGTACATTTAGAAAACAAACAACCAAAAAAAAAAAAAAAAAAACCTTCCACAGACACTAACTAGCCAGTCAGTATTCATGACTTTTATAACCATTTTTAAAAGTCGAAATAATATCCTATTTGTACCTTACCAATGCTTAAACTTCTCACAGTCTAACAAATACAACTTTTTAAAAAGGCTTATCAGAGAGATGTCAGTGCACAGGGCCAGACAAGCTTCCCAGGGTGTGTTCAATTCTAGGAAGAACTGGAGTCAGCTCTCCTTAGCACTCACCACTGCATCCCAAAGCCATCTTTCCTTCTCAGCAAAGGAATGGATTACGGCTGATATTTGAGAACCCCCAGGAGAAAAATGGGGATGAGGAAGAAAGAAGAAAGAAAGGTTTTTTTGAAATAATATTGCTTTTCTGGCTTTCAACCAAACACAATTACACAGCATGCATAGAAGATGAAGGCCGGGTAACATAAACAAAATCCTCAATGAGGCCAATTACCCCCAAAGCTCTCCCAGACTGTGTCTGAGGCACCAGGCAAGCTGCTCTGGCAGCTTTCCCCGTGGAATTCACAGAAACCTGGTTCTAGCCCCACCTTGGCGGTCTGCGGGTAAGATACAGAGGCTTCTTCACTCCCTAGATTCTGTCCAGGGATAGATGTCAGTGCCACCCACACTTTGTTGGGGATATACTGAGTTTCTGTCTTATAGTCAGGTTTATTTCTCGAGCCCCAAGGAAGCAGTAACTCCTCAATATGGTTCTTGGAAGACAATGCATTAATTTTTGGAATTAACAAATGGCAGCTCTATTGACTTCAAGTTCACATGTCTATCATTAAGAGTTGGCATTGAAAGCCGGGCTCGGTGGCTCAGCCTGTAATCCCGTGCCTTTGAGAGGCTGAGGTGAGTGGACTGCCTGAGCCCACAGGTTCGAGACCCACCTGGGCAGCAAGACCTCATCTCTACAATAAATCAAAAAATCAGCCGGGCGTGGTAGCGCATGCCTGTAATTCCAGCTACTTGGAAGGCTGAGGCGGAAGGATCGCCGGAACCCAGCAGGTCGAGGCTGCGGTGGCCGGGAGCAGCCACTGCACTCCAGTCTGGGCGACAGAGTGAGACTCCAACTCAAAAAAAAAAAAAAAGAGTTGGCATTGTGGAGTACTCATTAAAATCACAAAGAAGTTTGAAAAATATGTAAGGAGATACTAATACTTCATAAATAAGATCAAGGATAAGCAACATTAGAATATCAGGCAAACCTAGTACTGGATTACAACCAAAAGTATACATATCCATGAGTCCAATACTAATATAAATAAATGACTGAATAAATAAGCACAAATAGACAAGTCTCCCATCCAGAAGAATTCCAAACCATCTATGTTAGTGGGACTTCACTCTTGCCTCCAAAGAGTGTAGTGTGGAAAAGACATGAAAATAAGAGTAACTTCACAGTAGAGAGAAAGTTGACAAACACTGTCTTAGCTAGGTGATCAGGGTCTCCATCAAAGTGCTAAGTCATGCTGATAGTACATACCCTTGATATGATGACAATGGCAATTTATCTAATGGCAATTTTTCCTCTCCAAAACCCACAGTCCTAATCTAACCAGAAGAAAATTATCAGATCAATCCAAATTGAGGGGCATTTTATAAAATCCCTGATCAGTACTCCCCAAAACAGCCAAGGGCATCAAGAACAAGGAAGGTCCAACAAACCATCACAACCAAGAGGCACCTACAAGAACACGATGACTAAAAAAATATGGCAGCATCCTGGGTGGACACCTAGGACAGACCCTAGGAAGCACACATTCAGGTTAAAAAGTGTAGGAGTCTCTCAACAGGTAAGGAATGCCAGGGTTTTGGTAAAAACACAGTTAGTATTGGATTAAAAACCAATGTCTAAATATCCACAAGTCCACACTGATATAAATGACTAAATACATGAGAAAATTGACAAATCTCCCACACAGAATTCCAAATAATCTGTGTAGGTGAAGCACAACTTCTCTTAATGACAAGCCTCCAAAAAGGACATTAGGGAAAAACTAGGGAAATCTGAACCAAATGTGGAGTTTAGCTCACAGTAATGCAGCCATGTTGGTTTCTCAGTGATGACAAACATACCATAGTAATGCATGACACGTCAACATTAGGATAACCTAGGTAAGGAGCATACAGGAACTCTGTGTACTATCTTTGGAGCATTTCTATAAATTTAAATCTAAACCAAAATGTTTATTTTTGTTTCATGTATTTTTTTTTCTCCTTCATGGTTCAACGCAGCCTCGACCTCCTGAGCTCAGACAATCCTTCTGCCTTAGCCTCCGGAGTTCCTGGGACTACAGGCGCATGCCTTACTTTTTTTTTTTTTTGCTATTTTGTTTTATTTTGTTTTGTTTTTGTACAGATAAGGTCTGGCTACGTTGCCTCCACTGGTCTCTTCCTGGGTTCAAGCAATTCTCCTGCCTCGGTCTCCCAAAGTGCTAGGATTATAAGTGTGAGCCACCATGCCTAGCCTAAAAGGTTTATTTTTGAAGTAGCAAGATATTAGATGGTTTTGGGGAGAAACTAAAAAATTAATTAAGAAAAAGTTCTCAGCCGGGCTCGGTGGCTCAGCCTGTAATCCCGCGCCTTTGGGAGGCTGAAGTGAGTAGACTGCCTAAGCCTGTGGGTTCGAGACCCACCCGGGCAATTTGGCGAGACCCCATCTCTACAATAAATCAAAAATCAAGCCGGGCGTGGTGGCGCTCGCCTGTAGTTCCAGCTGCTTGGAAGGCTGAGGCGGAAGGATTGCAAGAGCCCAGCGGGTCGAGGCTGCAGTGGCCGGCAGCGGCCACTGCACTCCAGTCTGGGCGACAGAGTGAGACTCCAACTCAAAAAAAAGAAAAGAAAAGAAAAAGTTCTCTATTGTGCAGTAGAAGGTAAATGAATGGTAAGTACTTACTAATTTTACAAGCACATAATATTACACTTACAGGGATAATTCTTGGCGAGAACTCCAGAATCAGAATTTTCAGAAAATGAACACAAAGGTTTTCTAGTGACGGCATCCCACCCACATCACAGTCACTGCTTTACACATATGGAACAGACCGCAACCAAAAAAAAAAAAAACAAGCAAAGAGGATTGGAAGTCAAGTTTTTAAAAAGTAACTAGGGTTAACATAACAGCAAAATACTATAATATTTAATATTGGGAAGAAAAAAGCAAAAAAAGGAGGGTTGATCAGACTGAACCATGAGCTCTTGAGAAGTTTTAAAATCAGAACAGGTAGGGATGGGGGACTGGAGACTGATGGCTAGACAATACTTTTTCAGGGGGACAAAATGCTCTAAGATTGACTGTGATAATGGTTGTACCACTCGGGAACACACTAAAAGCCACGGCACACTTTAAATGGGTGTACTAGGGCTGGGCATAGTGGCTCACGCCTGTAATCCCAGAACTCTGGGAGGCCAAGGTGAGAAGACTACCTGAATCCACAGGTTCCAGACCAGCCTGGTGAGAACCATTGGTGAAACCTCATCTCTACAATAAATAAATAAAAAGTAGCCGGGCATGGTGGCATGTGCCTGTAGTTCCAGCTACTTGAAAGGCTGAGGCAGAAGGATAGCCTGAGCCAGCCGGTCAAGGCTGCGGTGGCTGTGAGCATCTCACTGCACTCCAGCCTGGGCGACAGAGTGAGACTCCAACTCAAAAAAAAAATAAAAAATAATTTTTTTTTTTTTGAGTTGGAGTCTCACTCTGTCACCCAGACTGGAGTGCAGTGGCCGCTTCTGGCCACCGCAGCCTCGCCTGCTGGGCTCCGGCGATCCTTCCGCCTCCGCCTTCCGAGTAGCCGGAATTATAGGCATGCGCTACCACGCCTGGCTGATTTTTTGATTTATTGTAGAGATGAGGTCTCGCTGCCTAGGCGGGTCTCGAACCCGCGGGCTCAGGCAATCCACTCACCTCAGCCTCCCAAAGGCGCGGGATTACAGGCTGAGCCACCGAGCCCGGCTAAAAAATAATTTTTTAATGAGTGAACTGTAGGGCATATGCATTATTATATCTCAATAAAGCTATTACCAAAAACAAAGCAAGCTAATGAGCAGCACCCAGCATTTTTTAATGAAATAAAATGCAACAGGGTACTATTTTGTGAAGTTTTCATTCATTTTTATAAATATATAGTTATAGACATGTACATATGCATGTAGGTATACAGGCATGATGTCAAATGTATTTTTTACCTAAGTTATTGTCAAAAAGTTTGAAAGCCAAGCTGGGCTCAGTGGCTCACCCTGTAATCCCACACTTTGGGAGGCTGAGGTGAGTGGATTGCCTGAGCCTGTGGGTTCGAGACCCGCCTGGGCAACTTGGTGAGACCTCGTCTCTACAATAAATCAAAAAATCAGCTGGGCATGGTGGCGCGCGCCTGTAGTCCCAGCTACTTGGAAGGCTGAGGTGGAAGGATCGCCGGAGTCCAGCAGGTCGAGGCTGCGGTGGCCGGGAGCGGCCACTGCACTCCAGTCTGGTCGACAGAGTGAGACTCCAACTCAAAAAAAATAAAAATAAAAAGTTTGAAAGTCACTGTCCTAAGCCTTCATGACAATTCCTCTTCACCTGACACTGTCAAAAAAACAATAAAAGCTGGGTACAGTGGTTCATGCCTATAATCTCAGCACTCTGGGAGGCCAAAGCAAGAGGACTGCTTGAGCCCAGGAATTTGAGAACAGCCTAGGTAACATAGCAAGACCTCATCTCTCCAAAAAAAAAAAAAAATTTAAAAATTGGCCAGGCGAGGTGGTGGATGCCTGTTTTCCCAGCTACTCGGGAGGCTGAGGCGGAAAGATCACCTGAGCCCAGGAAGTAGAGGCTGCCATGAGCCATGATCATGCCACTGCACTACAGCCTGGGCAACAGAGTGGGACCCCAACTCAAAAAAAAAAAAATGACCAATGAGGATTAAAAACTACTAATACCTTTAAGTTTGAAAGAAAAGAAAGAAACTAGTCCTAATTAACAAGAACAGAGAGCCAGGTGCGGCCGCTCATGCCTGTAATCCCAGAACCTTGGAGGTGGCTAAAGTGAGAGAACTGCCTGAGTCCAGGAGTTCGAGACCAGCTTGGGCAAGACAGTGAGCCCTTATCTCTACAATAAATCAAAATAATTAACCAGGTGTAATGGCATGCACCTATAGTCCCAGCTACCTGGAAGGCTGAGACAGAATGATCGTCTGGGCCCAGCAGGTTGAGGCTGAGGTAGCTGTGATCATGCCACTGCAGCCTGGGAACAGAGCAGGACTCCCGACTCAAAAGAACGGAGAACCACATGTACAGAAACAAATACAACAGCACACACATCACCGCTCCCCTCTGCCCGCGCACACCCACCTGGATATGCAGCCCAGCCTCTGGGCTGCAGGCTCCTAGCCACTGCCTCCCTGCCCTCAGACTTGTCACAGCAAGTCTGGGATTCCTAGCAGACAACCAAACAGCTCCCGACCCCCTCGCACCAAACCCAAGCCTGACACAGTCACATCCTCTCCCCAGATGTTGGAGATGACTTCTGTAATCTTTCCTTCCCTCACACTGCTTCCACAAGCCATGGGTCCATCCCACCCCAAAGCACTGCTCAAACATTCCATCTCCCTCCATCCCAATGCCACTGCCCAAGCCTGAACTATGATCGGCTTTCCTCAGCTTTTTGACTCTTATACACCCCAAAAGAACATTTTCCATTGTCAAGCACTTAAAATTGCACGAGTTTAACTGCTGTAAAGATGTCATCTCTGCCACACTGTAAATAACAGTATTTTTAGTACAACTCTCACTCTCTTTTTAAGTATAGTCGATGGAATCTAAACACTACTGCAATGACACACACCGCTTTCCGTCTTTTTTTTTTTTTTTTTGAGTTGGAGTCTTACTCCATCACCCAGGCTGGAGTGCAGTAGCACGCTCACGGCCACCCCAGCTTCAACCCGCTGGGCTCAGGCGATCCTTCCACCTCAATCTTTTCTGTCTTTTTAAATACACAAATAGACTATTGCTGTATGTTTTACACTGCTCTTCTTCCTCCATAAGCTCTGATTTCTATTCCAAGTCCCACAAAGAATAGTAACTCAATATGTACTTAAAGTCTTTTGCAACAAAACGATGGATATAAACTGAAAGTTCAGGTTTAAAAAAAAAAGTCTTGTGGCCATAAGGTCTAAGAACTGAGTTGTCATTACGATTTCTATTAACAGTCATATCTTTGGTATCCCTGAAAGGACTGGCTCCAGCACCTCCCCAGGAGACCAAGAGATCTGAGGACCTTCCAGTCCCTGCGGTAAAATGGTACAGTATTTGCATATGACCTATACACATCCATATATATATATATTTTTTTTTTTTTTTTTTTTGAGTCAGGTCTTACTCTGTTGCCCAGGCTGGAGTGCGGTGGCATGACCACACCTCACCATAGCCTTAAACTCCTTGGATCAGGCAATCTTCCCGCCTCAGCCTCCCAAGTAAATGGAACTATAGACAGGTGCCATCACGCCCAGCTAATTTTTTAATTTTTCTGTAGAGACGAGGTCTCACTATGTTGCTCAGGTTAGTCCCGATCAAACACCTGGGCTCAAGCAACCCTCTTGCCTTGGCTTCCCAAAGTGCTGGGATTATAGGCCTGAGACACTTTGCCCGGTCTACTTTAAATCATCTCTAGATTACTTATAGTAACTAATACGATGTAAGTGTTATGTAAATAGTCATTACATTGTATTGTAAAAGAAGGAATGACAAGAATAAAGTCTGTACATGTTTAGTAAAATCAATTTTCTCCCCCAACTATTTCTAATCCACAGTTTGTTGAATCTATGTGTACGGAAGCCACACACATAGAGGGCTGACTGTACACAATTGATCAAACTGACACACTTCAATACTGTTGAAAGGTAACTAAGTTAAAAAATACAATCTTACTGCAAATGCATCCTTTCTCAAGTCTATAATCCCAGCTCTTTGGGAGGCCGAGGTGAGGGGATTGCCTGAGCCCACCAATTTGAGAACAGCCTGGGCAAATTGGCAAAACCTCCTCTCTACAATAAATAAAAAAAAATTAGCCAGGCATGGTGGCGCATGCCTGTAGTTCCCACTACTTGGAAGGCTGTGGCTGAAGGATCGCCTAAGCCCAGCAGCTCAAGGCTGCAGTGGCTGTGAGCATGCCACTGCACTCCAGCCTGGGCGACGGAGTGAGACTCTAACTCAAAAAAAAAAAAAAAAAAAAAGAAAGTGCGTCCTTTAATCCACGCTTATGGTTGAAATGTCATCTTCTAGAAGAAGCCTCCCCCAACCATCCCAGCTACCTAATTATTCTCCACCCCAGGAATCCAATCTTTGACAGCTCTTAGCATGAGCGTCATGATTTTGTTTACAGTCATGTCGGACTCGCCCACTACAGGCAACACAGGTCTTGCTCAGTGTTTTACATTCAGCACCCAACACAGGGCCTGCCACACAAGGGATGTCTGTGACCAAGAAGAAGGATGTATGTAGGCCACGGGAAAAATGAAATTGGCACATGGTGGGGAAGAAGGTATTTCTAACAACTTTCTGTACAATCTTATTTTAAAACAAAGTCACAAATGCCAAAGAGAAAGGTGTGTTACAGGTAATAGCAGTTACATACACAGACATACGCCAAGACTTCAGAGATGGAAAGAACATCCTTTCCTGCAATTGGTTCATGTGAACATTATTTACTGCTAGAATGAGACAGGTTTAGTTAGCAGCAATTTAATCCTATTTTTCTTACCTTTTTTTTAACGCACTGAAAAAGTTTGCCTCCATCAACAGATGTGAATAGGAGAGGCTTTGTTACAGTCTGCCCCTATATTCTCTAAACCTCCTCAGCATTTCATCCAAAAAGCATCTATACAGTGAGCTACCATTCGAATAACTTGTAATGGCTGACCAGCTGCCAATATGATGGGGTCCTCCTTCAATTTTACTGAAAGCAAAGATCTGAAAACCACCAAAGTTCCTAAAACATTTGTCATCTAATCATTAGAGTAAACCACTTTTTCCTAAATAGCAATATTTTAAATTGTCCCCTGGTTTGCCCAAGATGACGCAAACAGTAGGATTGGGTTGAATCAAAGACACAGCTTTCTTTTGTAAAGTGGAGAGGTGAGATTGTCAACCCGGAGGTGGAAAATGTAATTTACAACTCAGAAAGATCCATTTTAGGAGAACACAGGAACCCTGGAGGCCTGGAAGCTAACTCCATGAAAGTCATCCCCATGCCCAGATTCCACTGCGAGAGGCTGCAGATACCTCCCAGGGAACAGATATCCCAGTTTAACAACTGACCAAGACTGCCTCATGACCAAGGTGTTCTCCTCAAAATGTAATTTGCATGTTTTGATTCACCAGTCCCCTGCTTAAAATTCCTTAACTCACACCACAATGAAAAAAACAAACCCTGAGGTGAGTGGATTGCCTAAGCCTGTGGGTTCGAGACCCGCCTGGGCAACTTGGCAAGACCTCATCTCTACAATAAATAAAAAATTAGCCAGGCATGGTAGTGCGCGCCTGTAGTTCCAGCTACTTGGAAGGCTGACGCGGAAGGCTGAGGCGGAAGGATCGCCGGAGCCCAGCAGGTCGAGGCTGCGGTGGCCGGAAGCGGCCACTGCACTCCAAGTCTGGGTGACAGAGTAAGACTCCAACTCAAAAAACAAAAAGAAAAAAACAAACCAACAAACTCCTTACATGGCCCCAAAGTCCTAGCCACTTCATCCCACTATCCTACACACCAGGTTGACCTTCTCCAAGCTCCTGGGCTGCTGCCAAGTGCTTCCAGCCTCAGGGCCTTAGCACCTCCATACCCTCTACCCACAGCACTCTCCCTAGCCACCACGTGGCCGCTCCCACATCCTCCAGGCTTACGGTTAAAGTGTCATCTCCTAGAAGGAGCCTCCCCTGACCACCCCGACTACCTAATTATTCTCTACCCCAGGAATCCAATCTTTGACAGCTCTTGAGCATGAGCGTCATCATGATTTTGTTTATAGTCATGTCTGATTCACCCACTACAGGCAACACAGGTCTTGATCAGTGTTTTACATTCAGCACCCAGGGCGGGGCCTGCCACACAAGGGATGTCTGTGTAGGCCACAGGAAAAGTGAAGATGGCACATGGCGGGGTAGAAGGCATTTCTAACAGCTTTCTGTACAATCTTATTTCAAGTCATATTACTAATAGAGACCACAAATGCCAAAGAGAAAGGTGTGTTACAGGCAATAATAAATACACACACAGACATCCACCAAGACTTCAAAGCATCTCAAGTGGGCAAGGAAGCTGAGACTGCAGGCGGCCTCTCCTGTTGCTTTCCTTACCTCTGTTCTTGAGAAATCTCCTCCAGATCCTCTTCAGACTCACCCTGTTGAAAAAGAACATGCGTTAACAGCTGCTTCAGAGGCACGCAGAAGCACTCAAAGAAACAGCTCCTCCCATTCTTTGCTCCACACAAGAATGGTGAGCAAATACTGATAGGCATGAATATTCACAATTTATGGAAAGAAAGAATGACACCAGTAACGACATAAGTACAGAACCATCAGTTACCAATAGCTCCCTTGGTAACGTCCACAGAGCTGAGTAGTTAGTCCCTGTGAGTATTCTACCTGTTCAAAACCATGACCTGAACATGTCTCAAAATTCATTAGAGGTCACTTCTCTGCCAGAGTTCATTTTTAATGCTGAAGTTTAATCACATGAGATAAAGTTTATTGATAATTTTAAATCCCCAAATATAAAAAATATATTTGACTTAGCTCCAAATGCTCTTAATGAATACATTTCATTTTTGAGCTGGAGTCTCACTCTGTTGCCCAGGCTGGAGTGCAGTGGCATGCTCACAGTCACCGCAGCCTCAACCTGCTGTGTGCTCAGATCCTTCTACCTCAGTCTTCCAAGTAGCTGGAAACAGAGGCACGCACCACCATGCCTGGCTAATCTTTTTTTTTCTTTTTTTTTTTAGTTTGGAGTCTCACTCTATCACCCAGGCTGGAGTGCAGTGGCACACTCACAACCACTGCAGCCTCAACCTGCTAGGCTCAGGCGATCCTTCCATCTCGGCCTTCCAAGTAGCTGGAACTACAGGTGTGCGCTACCATGCCTGGGTATAATTTTTTTTATTTATTGTAAAGACGAGGTCTCACCAAGTTGCCCAGGCTGGTCTCAAACCCTGGACTCAGGCAATCCTCTCACCTCTGCCTCCCAAAGTGCTGGGATTACAGGCATGAGCCACCTGGCCTGGCTATAAATATATATTTTAAGACCAAGATTAAAAGGCCAATAATTTTTTTTTTTTTTTGAGTTGGAGTCTCACTCCTTCACCCAGGCTGGAGTGCAGTGGTATGCACACTCACGGCCACCCCAGCGTCAACCTCCTGGGCTCCAATGATCCTTCCGCCTCAGCCTTCCAAGTAGCAGGAATTACAGATGTGCGCTACCATGCCTGGCTATTTTTTATTTTATTGTAGAGACGAGGTCTCGCCAAGTTGCCCGGGCTGGTTGCGAACCCGCGGGCTCCAGCAATCCACTCGCCTCGGCCTCCCAAAGTGCTGGGATTATAGGCTGAGCCACCAAGCCTGGCCTGATAATTTTTTTAAATGGCATATCACCCTCAAAAGCTCTTCCCAAATTATCTACCAGATTTACCAGGCCGAAATCTGACCACACCTAAAAAGAAAAGGCACTTGAAACAGAAGCAGCAGGTGCTTGAAACAAAAGCAAAAGGCCAGGTCCAGTGAAACCCTACACTGTACTCTGCCAGACAGCTCTCGACATACTATTCTTCCTTGAGGCTCGCTTCAGGGGTCCTGATCCTTCTTGTTCCTCCAGTTTCTTCCTAACGCTTGGTCCTGCTGGGGGTCCTGCCTCAGTGCCCCTCTTCCTCCTCTCACAGCCGTCCTCCTGCCTGGGTTCCTCTGCAACAATCCCTCAGGATTCTGGGCCGTGGTCTAACCATGAGGCCCAAATCTCCATCTCCAGCCCCACTTGGACACACCCAGAGGTGCTCCAGCAAGGGCCATCCTTCCAGGAGAGCCAGGACGTATGCCGTTTTCTCGGCACAGCCCCAAGACCAGGGAGCAGCACTTGGCAGGCACTCCAGAACTCTTTTGGATGGATTCGTTGACAACCTACTCTTAAATGCCTCCAGGACACATGAACTTGGTCTCAAGCTTGACTTCACAGAAACAATGATGCCAGGGTCCCACCGAGCCGCTTGTTTTAACCAAAGCCTCCCCCTTCTGTCCAGGGCACCATCATACTCCTTGACCCCTGGGCAAATCTTACAGTTCTCTTGCACTCTCTCTTCCTGTCGCCTCTCACCAGAAAGACCCACCCACTCATGGGAAATGCAGTGCAGGCCTGTCCTTTCTTCCAGCAAATCAGCCTGCACCATGGGTACCCAGGCCTCAGTTACGGCTTTCCTTTCTGCCTGGAGCCTGCACCCTCAACCCATCCTGTGCATCATCACCCACTGTGTACCACAGGCCAAGCTTCCTCCACATCAGTCATTACTCGCCATCCACACAGAAGGGATCCAGAACGCCAGGTCATCATGCCAACTCCTGCTTGCGAGCCTACAATGACACCCTCCTGCTAGGCAGTTAGACTCCACGCTCTTTAACACAACACTCAGCACAGTCCAATGCAGGCCTTGACAGATCCACCCTAGTCTACAGCCACACTTCGGCAGGCGCCCGAGCTCCGACTAAAAATGTCCGTGTGAGAACACTCAGCAACACTGTCCACCACCACGCGAGGCTCAGTCCCACGTCTGCCAACACAGATCTCAAAGAACCCCTGCCACACCCACACAGCACCTCCCTCTCAATTCCTACATTTCGGCACTTGACTGTCATCTCAGGTTTTTACCAGCCTTATCTCGCCAACACCATCAAGTTCTCAAAGTGCAGGAACAAAATCCTGTCATTCCCTCACCCCTCCTGGCAGTGCCACAGGGCTCTTGCACTGACTCTTCTCTCTCACCACTCTCAAGGGTTGGCTCATATATCACCTTTCCAAAGTGGCCTGCTCTGATCTCTTAAATTAAAACTGCAACTCACATCAGCACCCTGCACAGCCACCACATGACATGCACGCCCTTCAAACAGACTAAATTACTTACAACTTATTCTGTGTCTTGTTCATTATCTTTATGCCTCCATTTAGACTGCAAATACCACAAGGGCATGTGTCTTTTACTTACCTTAACATCCCCCATACCCAAAACACTGTTTGACCTATAATATATGCTCAATAAATGTCTGCAGAGCTGAGTACAGTGCAGCCATTTCTTAAATACAAGCAGATATTATTATTGAAAACCTCACTAAGCAAATTTTCTAAATCAAAACAGACATGACATTATTCATTCTCAGACAAAGAAATGCTACCACCACAATACTACTCTACTGATCAAACTGTACCAAAACTCAAGCAATAATCTAGTGGCGAAAAACTCAGGCCGGGCTTGGAGGCTCAGCCTGTAATCCCAGCACTTTGGCAAATCAAGGCAAGTGAATTTCCTGAGCCCACAGGTTCGCAACCAGACCAAGCAACTTGGTGAGACTTTGTCTCTACAATAAATCAAAAATTAGCCGGACTTGGTAGTGCATGCCTGTAGTTCCGGCTACTTGGAAGGCTGAGGCAGAAGGATCACCGAAGGTAGCAGGTCATCGCTAGGGTGGCCGGGAGCGTGCCACTGCACTCCAGCCTGGACAATGGAGTGAGAGTCCAACTCAAAAAAAAAATTGTTTTTAAATAAGAAAAACTCAGGCCCTGGAGCTAAACACTTCCTCGGCTCATGTCCCACCACTGTCATTTTCTTATTCTGGTAGACAAGTAACTTAACAGCTCTGTGCCTCAATTTCCCCCATCTGTAAAGTCAGCTCATAATACTTCAAAGTTCTTAGTGTTTTAATCTTCATAAATGATGCCAGCAGTACTCAACACATGTTAGTTATTTTTTGATATTGATGGGAAAAACAGATTAAGTCAAGTAGAAAGCTCTATGATAAAAAGATTTCCAAATACTAGTCAATGATACACTGACTGGAGCAAGATGCAATTACATAACACAGTACCTGAGATAATAAAAAGAACTCAGATGCTCACTGTACCATTTCCTGTTTCACTTTCTACCCATTTTCATTATCTACACCCTCTGACTTGATGGGGGTTAAATAAACATGATATTTTTAAAGGCAGAGACTTTCTTATTCTTCAATATATTCTTGGGGTCGTAACTGAGCCGGGTCCATGGTCTGTGTTTGCTAAATGAGCAAACAAGGCCAGTGGGGCACTGAGCAGTGCAGCCCAGCCCAACGTGATTCTAGCTCAAGTAACTGCTGCTTCTACTCAGCCCATCTCTGGTTCCCAAAACTGCTCACCAAAGGCATCAGGAGTGAGCCTTCTCAGACAAGTCTAAATGGACTGCAAGAACAGATTCTAGACTGCCATTCTTGCTGCTAGAATTGATAAAAGTATGTGACTGTCAAACAATACCAGGAAATCAACACTTAAGGCGTTTCACCTGTCATCTGCAGAACCGGCTAGCCTCACAAAAAGATCAGGCAAGACACTAAGAAGACTGCCTTTCCTCCCCCAGGAAGACCTCATGGCCTAACTACTGAATGCCCACTGTATGCAAAACATTGTGGCCATGACAGGGCCACCAAGCCTTGGCAGTCTCAGCCCCTTTTAAGGGGAATCCAGTTAAGGCAACAAGGCACACACAATAAAAAAAAAAAAAATCCAGCTGGGCTCGGTGGCTCAGCCTGTAATCCCGCGCCTTTGGGAGGCTGAGGTGAGAGGATTGCCTGAGCCCGCGGGTTCGAGACCCACCTGGGCAGCGAGACCTCATCTCTACAATAAATCAAAAAATCAGCCGGGCGTGGTAGCGCGCGCCTGTAATTCTGGCTACTCGGAAGACTGAGGTGGAAGGATCGTCGGAGCCCAGCAGGTCGAGACTGCGGTGGCCAGGAGTGGCCACTGCACTCCAGTCTGGGCGACAGAGTGAGACTCCAACTCAAAAAATAAAATAAAATAAAAAATAAACTGGGCTCGGTGGCTCAGCCTGTAATCCCGCGCCTTTGGGAGGCTGAGGTGAGTGGATTGCCTGAGCCCGTGGGTTCAAGACCCGCCTGGGCAGCGAGACCTCATCTCTACAATAAATCAAAAAAATCAGCCGGGCGTGGTAGCGCATGCCTTTAATTCCGGCTACTCGGAAGGCTGAGGAGGAAGGATTGGCCGGAGCCCAGCAGGCAAGACTGCAGTGGCCGGGAGCGGCCACTGCACTCTAGTCTGGGCGACAGAGTGAGACTCCAACACACACACACACAAAAAAGCATACAACAAAAAGATATGAACAATATGATTTATCTATAAATCGTAGAAGTCATAATAGTACTGCATTATCTGCACTGGCTCTGCCCCTTATTCATGCTCTCCAACAACCAAGTCTATCCATCAGTTGTGAGACCGCTATTAAGTAACAGGTAACCTACATGAGGTACTCACTAAGTACCAGGCACTGAATCCTCAAAAAGCCTCTTCAATCAGCACCATCAGTCCTCCCACTTTGCAGGTGAGGACAAAAAAATGAATTTACACCTGCATAATGAACATTTGTATACCTAACCCTGAACTTTACCCTACATCTTCAAAATAAAAAAATTAAAAGTTAAAAAAAAAGAAGTGAATTTACAGAGCCACAAAGTGACAGAGCCAGGAGACCTGGCCAGAGGGTCTGGCAGTTTCTAACAATTCAATTTTTATATTTGGTTTTACTAATGATGCATTATTCAAGTTCTTGGTCACTGAGAGACCCATCAGAAAAAAAAAAAGACTCAGTAAACAGGAGACATTTTCAAAATAAATAACCGTACAGATAGTGTTAGCAAATATGTTAGTATTTTGTTTATTTAATGCCCCAGTTCCTATTTCACCTGTCGTTGACAAATCTTAGGTTTTAAAGTCATCTTTAAATCTTCCTGAATGAAACCAATGTACTAGTTAATTAAGCAGAAAACCCTCAAATTTAAATAGTACCTATAAATACTCTTTTTTTAACAGACTCCATATGACACACATGAGCGAACTTTTACTCAAACAATCAAAATACTGTAAAAAGAATTCCTTAAAAATAACTTTCTTCCGGACTCTCTGAAGTTTATAATATGGGTGTTTGCCTCTCCCTCACCTCTGCCCAGGTATATGCAGGGTAAGAAAATGTCTAAAAGGTACACATACAGAAAGAAATGAAGTATTTAGAAAATTATTTTGAATACCACTTTCACTTTCATTATAGCTTTGATTGAAATGCTTAGTGATCAATGCCTATATAGTGGAGTACCCAGAAAGGCAGTTTCTCAATTCTGACATTTTTCACCAAAACAAACCACATTATACACATACACAAAACAAAATCAGAAATTAAGAGTTTTAGAAAATAACTTCTGAGTCTATAAATTAATCCTTTCAGAGGTCTTGATATTTCCACCTCTGAGCACACCTGCTAATTCTTCAACGAATGCCTTAACAAATGTGTCTACAATCAACAGTCTATAATTTACTTCCCTTTTAGTCTGGGTTGGCTTCCAACACTAGCCAGTACCGAGGTGGAAGCTACAACTGAGTAAAAATGCAAATACACAGATACACACCAGTGCTTCTCACCCAGGGCAATCTGGCTCCCTGGGGACATCTGGCAATGTCCGGAGGGAAGAGGAAAGGGCTGGGGGGGGACGGGGAAGGGGGAGCAGTGAGTGCCACAGGTATCTAGTGGGTAGAGGCAGGGGACACTAACCGCTCCAATGCACAGGCCAGTCCCCCACAACAACGAATTCTCTGGCCCCAAATGTCACTAGCGCCACTGGTGAACAACTCTGACACACAAAAATAACAACCATTTTTCAAGTAAACACATCAAAAGTTAAGTGTGGTTCTCTCAGGAGGAATATGATGAATTTCTTTTTTGTTCTTTTTATCTTTCTGTATTGTCCAAACCTTCAACAACAAACACGTATTATTTATAACCAGGAAAAAAACCCACTTGGGAATAAACTTTTAGAACAAGAAAAAACTATCTGCTTCCCATCCTGATGGAGCCTTTGCTCAAAGGACTTCTCTCATTCAGCCTGCTGGCCTTCATGAAGGTCCAGGAAAATTCTCCTCTAAAATCACCTCTGTTATGCAGCAGCCCTGGTCAAAATGAATATTTCAAACATTTCAAAACCAGCATTCTCAGTGTTTCACACAGGAGGGAGAAAACTGGACCCTAGCACTGCACTACACGGCTTCTCCAGCAAAGCTACAGTGAGACATCCTGTTTTTCTAAACAGCCACGAGAGAAAACACAAAATTAAGTGCTGCCACCAATGTGCGAAGTAATGAACATCTTAAAATTTACTGCACACAAGCTGAATAGTCCCGTATCATTCATCCCTTCCCCCCAAAAAATGCATTTTGAGTCACTATTGTTGCTGGTGAAAAGCAATCAACGATATTATAGTTAAATGTGCACTTCGCAGTCAATGGGAATTTCTCATAAAAGTTAAAATAAACACAAAGACTTTGCAGTACTGAATCTGCTGCAGCAGTAAACCCTATAGGATGCTAGATTCCCAATAAAATGTTAATAATTATTTTTCCACATGCAATCATTATATAGGGCGAAAAAACCTGAAACTCAAGTCCTTAAGTGGGTGCATTTTAACTGGAATTAAAGGCACTTGGAGAAATTCCAAGATTACATTCCTTTAAAGTCACATCTTCATCCCAAAGTTGCTTAACGCTAATGGCAAATGCCACTCAATGACTCTGATGAAATCAATATTCCTGTTGTCCTCACCCCTCAGACACTGGCCATCCACAGGCACCAGCTCCCTGTGAGGGAGACCCGTGTGAGCCCAGGACTCCCGCCGGCCGACCTGCCCGCTGGCCGCGGCCCTGCTGAAGCGGCCCGGGCTCCCACCTTCTGAACTTGGGGCCGGCGTGACTCACGCCCCGTCACGTGGCGCGGGAGGAGTCCGGGAAGGCCACCGTCGCCAGGTGTTCAGGCTCGGCCCGACAGTGTGTTTGCCTTGCAAAGCGGCCCGGGCGCCGGGCCTGTCCTCCCTCGCACGCCCACGGCCGCCCTGTCACCTGGTCGTCCTCACCTGAGTGGGCAGCAGCAGTTCCCCTTCCTCGGCCTGCCACAGCTCCACCACGTTCGGCAAGGGCTCAATCGCTGCACGAACACCAAAAAACACAGCACGTTTTGAATGCAAGGAGAAGACAGCTTCCTGTCCCCCACACCGGCCCCCGAGCCACCCGCCCCACCGAAATGCGTCTCCCTTTCCTTCTAAGAAGCCACCTGAGGGGCCAGCCGCGGACACACACACACAATGGACGGGGCGCGCGCAGAGGCCCTTCCGACGGAAGGGCGACAGCGTGCAGGCTGGGGTGCTCGTGCCGGGTGGACGCGGCGGGGGGCGCAGCCACTCCGCGGGGCACCCCGAGCTCCGCCGCGCGAGCATCTGGGGCGCGGAGCCGGCGCGGCCGGGCTCGGGGAACAAAGCTGCAGGAGGCCCGGCCGCGGCGGGGCCCCCGCGCGCCACACAAAGCGGGGGCTGCGCCCGGGACACGGGGGCCGCGCACAAAGGCTCCGGGCGCGCGCGGCTAGCGGTCCCGGAGCCCCGCGACTCCCCAGCCCTCGGGCTGCACGGCGGAGGGGGCGCCGGGGGGGGACGCCGCGGTCAGAAACATGATCAGCCGAGGATTGTCACGGCTCCCCCTTCTCCTCCAGCCCCTTCCCCGTCCTCCCTCGCCCGCTTGTAGGTTTCAGCAGTTCCCTAAAAGAAAGGGGGGGCGGGGTGGAGAGGAGCGAGCCGAGCGGCGCGGGGCTGACCTTGTCCCTGAGCCCCTCCCGGGCGGCAGCAGGGCAGCAGGACCTGGAAGACGCCCAGCAGGAGGTTCACGGCCGCGGCGGTGCGGCGGTAGCAGCCGGGCAGCGGGCGTCGGGGCCCCGCCATGCTGCTGCTCGCGTCCTCGGTGCTCGCAGCGCTCGCCGCCCGCTCGCTGGCGCCCGGGCTGCCTCGCCCGGGCCCGCCCCCGCGCCGCCGCCCCGCCCCGCGCCGCACCGCCCCCGCCGCCGCCGCCGCCGCTGCCCGGGGCGCGCCGCTCGCCCCGAGCGCGTGTGCGCCGCAGATAGGGAGGGACGGAGCGCGGCGGGTGCGGGGACGTGGACAATGCGGACGCGCCGCCGCCCCGCCCCGCGCGGAGCACATGGCCGCGGCCGCCCGGCCCCACCACCTCCGCGGGCCCCGGCGCCTTCTGCGGCGGGGACGCGGTCGCCTGGAGCTGCCCGTGGGGCGACCGGGCGCCCACGGTGGCCAAGAGCGTTTTCGTGCACTTTCGGGGGGTTCCGCTTTGTTCGGGACGCGGGCCACGGGCGGAAGATCACCCACGAGGGAGGGGGCGGCCGTGGGGGTGGGAACCAGGGGCAGCAGCCAGGGGCCTTAGACACAGGATATTAGTGGAAATAATGCAGTGGTTGTCAGGAAACGCGAGTGCAGCCACATGGCTACTGCCAGTTATGCAGCGAGGATATCCGGTGGCTGCAAAAGTCTGTAATTTGGGATAAAAAGAGCCCTCCCAAGTCCCGAGAGGCTGACCTCAGCGCCGCGTGGCGGTGGTGCGCCCGGCACCCTCCGTGGACGCGGTCCAGATCGTGACAGGTGGGGAAGCCGCTTCGCGGGGGATTTATAGCTTCAAAGACCCTGAGGATAGGTACTCCCTTTAGGAATCACACTGCAGATTCAGCTACCCTCTGCTGAAACACAGTTAGGTCTAGAACGTGGTAAACTGCCTGTTTGCAACACCAGTAGGCTAGTAGGAGCAGTACTTGGAAATACATTTTCTAGCCCCATGTTTTGATGCCTATCACCAAAAAGTCTAAAATCTGAGATCTCTTTTAGGTTAATATCATTCCTTTGTCAACGATGTCACAAACAAGGATTTATTCGGGAATAAATTTGCATAACCTGGAAGAACTGGCAGTCTTAAATTTTGTTAATTTGCTGCTTCCGGGGTAGCTTGTATGAAATTCAAAGAATACGAGCAATATAGTATAAGGACGGGAAGTCATGGGGCACACCTGCCTGTTTACATCGATCCTCTGTTTAATTGCTCCTGGTGCCGCACAGTCTAGACTATGGAAAAGCGATGGTCGCATAGCAGGACAGATGCCTGAGAAGGACAAAATGAATTATGGGTCCTCTCGCCTGAAGACACAATACAGTACTGTGTACCTGGTCTCACATTGTGTCTGGAATATAACTCTAAACAAGGTTCTAATTGCTTGGCCAGACTTAACATTTAAGATTAGCATAAATATGTTATTGAAATGGAGAGAAAAAGAAAGGCACCGTGTTATCCAACCTGGACACCTCCAGTGTTCTCTGCTCCCTACCCTTTTTCTCTGTTCCCTGCCAACATTTCTTCAGTAATGATCTCCAGTCCCACCCAGTGCGCCCTTTTTTCTCTTTATTTCACTTCTCTGAGTTTGTATTTGCCCCATGGACTCTGAAGGTCCCCCACTGTGTTCAAGGGACTTCTAATGACAAGGATACTTGCACAGCCTGCTTAGGTAGTAACTGCACCTTCAAAGTTTGTTTCTAAGTGAAAGTTATCCCACGGAAGGGCCTGTTTGTTTTCCATATGAAATGTTAAATTCTCTTATGACTCTACTGCTTCTGAAGGAAAGCAAGCAAACATTGACAGCCTGACAGGTTTTATCAAGCAGGCTTAATAAACAGCCATGATGCAAAACTCTTCTTAATGTTTAAATCATTTTATCTTTCTTAACGAATGAAGTCCTTCCCACACTAACCGGTATCACAGTATTGACGGAAATAACATTAAAGAGTAGCATTGCTGTGGATCATGTATAAATACTGCTCTTATTTGTTCTTCTGCTGAAACTTTTCAAGGCCGGCTTGATTTTTCCAATCGTGATCTTGCGGACTTTACAGAGTGGGTAATGCCGTTTGATTGTTGTTCAGAAAGCCAGAAGCATGTATCTGCAGTGCCATGGGGCTGGAGAGGGATACAGAATTACACAGCTGTCTTCTTAGATAAATCTGACCTACTTAGCCTTCTCTGGAGGTATTTTTCATGCTGACTCATGAACAACAGGAAAGTTATGGCGCATTAAGCAGCATCCATGTTTTGCAGTAAACTTGTTCTTCAATGAAGACTCCTGTGTCATTTGTGCTATTCTTCCATTATTCCCCTTGTCACTGATAGAGATTGTCACAGGATATTAGTGCTGGAAAATTTTGGGAAAGCATTTAATAACTCAACTGCCTCATTTTACAGAAGAAACTTAAGCCCAGAGAGGATTTTTTAAAATTCAAGTTATAGAGCTCCTTTTAGTGGCACCGTGATGGAGAAGTACATGTGAAGTAATGTTGCCCAGAAAAAAGGTAAAGTAACATGAACTAGTATAAAAATTATATATGTAAGACTAAAGCATGGACGAGGCAGTTAGTAGAGGTAGTATCTTAGAACAGTAGTATCTTAGGAGAGGACATCGATATTAAGTTAGATTCATGTAACATACCTCAGTAGAGTAAATCAATATCAAGTTAGATTCAGATATTTTTTTTTTTGAGTTGGAGTCTTACTCTGTTGCCCAGACTGGAGTGCAGTGGCATGCTCAGGGCCACCCCAGCATCAACCTGCTGGGCTCCAGCGATCCTTCCACCTTGCCTTCCAAGTAGCCAGAACTACAGGCACGTGATACCACGACCGGCTTATTTATTTATTTATTTATTGTAGAAATGAGGTCTCACCAGGTTGCCCAGTTTGGTCTTGAACCCGTGGGTTCAGGCAATTCACTCGCTTCGGCCTCCCAAAGTGCTGGGATTACAGGCTAAGCCACCGAGCCCGGCTGTTTCATATAACAGTAAAAAAAATTTTTTAAATATATATGACTGGGCGTGGTAGCTCACACCTATAATCCCAGCACTTTGGTAGGCTGAGGCAGGAGGATAGCTTGAGCTCAGGAGTTCGAGACCAGCCTGGGCAACATAGAGAGACCTTGTCTCTACAAAAATAAAAATAAAAAAATTAACCAGGCATAGTGGTGCACACTTGTAGTTCCAGCTACTCAGGAAGCTGAGGCAGGAGAATAGGTTAAGCCCAGGAGGTCAAGGCTTAGGTGAGCCATGATCGTACTATTACACCCCAGCCTAGATGACAGAGTAAGACCTCAATTCAAAAAGGAAAAAATAATAAATAAATATAAATAAAAATGGCCAGAAACAGTGACTCACACCTGAAATCCCAACACTTTGGGAAGCGGAGGCGAGAGGATTGCCTGAGCCTGGTAGTTCAAGCCTGGGCAACTTGGCAAGACCTCGTCTCTACAATAAACCAAAGAATTAGCTGGGCATGGTGGTGCACATCTATACTTCCAGCTACTTGGAAGGCTGAGGCGGAAGGATTGCCTGAGCCTAGCAGGTTGAGTCTGCAGTAGCTGTGAGTGTGCCACTGCTTAACACTCAACTAATAATTAAAATTAAAATTAGGGCACCCTCCTGGGTCGGGTCCTCTCCTATTCTAGGAGCTTTTCTGTCCTCTCAATAAATCCTGCTTTCTCAACATAAATAAATAAATAAAATAAGAAAACTAAAATAAGGCCAGGCACAGTAGCTCAAGCCTGTAATCCCAGCACATTGGGAGACTGAGGTGAGGGGATTGCCTGAGCCCACGGGTTCAAGAACAGCCTGGGAAACTTGGCGAGATCCCATCTCTACAATAAATCAAAAAATGGGCCAGGTGTGGCAGCACATGCCTGTAGTTCCAGCTACTTGGAAGGCTGAGATGGAAGGATCTCCTGAGCCCAGCAGGTTGATGCTGGGGTGGCCATGAGTGTGCTACTGCACCCCAGCCTGGGTGATGGAGTGAGACTCCAACTCAAAAAAGAAAAAAAGACATAAATAGCTAAATTTTTACTTGTTTTTAAATATGCAAGATGTTGACCACGTTTTTTACTTGATTTACCCTTGTTCTTTTTTTCAAATGAGTACAGATGAAACCAAGCAAGTCTATAAACTTGAGTTACATCTCAGCACATCCTACATAAAATAGATTGTGAAGTGTCAAGCCCTAATCACATATCCCTGATCCAGAGAGAATTCAACCCAACAGATTGCAAGGTGGTTGTGAAGATTAAGTGAAATAATGTATGGTAAGCCTCTTGTAGTAGGTGCTCAATAAATGCTAGAAATGTTATTATTATTTACATCATGAGGGCGTGCCAAACCTTTCATTAATATGGTAAAGTTGATACAGATGTTCAATCACTTGAATTACCTTTCATTATCACATCACTTATCACTCAGACATATGGGAATTGGGAATGATTGATGAAAATGTGCACATGACAGATGGCCCATCTAGCCATCCATTTTGGGCGTCATCCCAAAGAAAACAACAAAAGCAAGCATTTCATTAACCACCACCACTATTGCTGGGATCCAAGCCTCATTATTGCTCAGAAGGAAATGACCAGAAGGAGTGGTTCTTTTTTCTTTTTCTTTTTTTTTTTTTTTTGAGTTGGAGTCCCACTCCGTCACCCAGACTGGAGGGCAGTGGCGTGATTCCGGCCACCGCAGCCTCGACCCACTGGGCTCTGGCAATCCTTCCACCTCAGCCTTCCGAGTAGCCAGAATTACAGACGCATGCTACCACGCCCGGCTAATTTTTGATTTGTTGTAGAGATGAGGTCTCGCCAAGTTGCACCGGGCGGGTCTCGAACCCGCGGGCTTAGACAATCCTCTCGCCTTGGCCTCCCAAAGTGCTGAGATTACAGGCTGAGCCACCGAGCCCGGCCAGGGATGGTTCTTGAGCAGAGTAAGAACCCAGTGATCGTGGTTATCTGTTTTTAAAATGGAGAGTGCGCCTTGGACTCAGAAGGACATTTTTTACTATAACTTTGTTCCATCACATCTTGTGAAGCTTCAATTAAGTGCACTGGGTAAAGATTCTCTCCTTTCTCAAAAGACTCTGTTGTGTTAAGCAGTTGGTCTTTTCCATTAGGATACCATGAAGCAGGTGAGAGAGTAGCAGTATTCCATTAAAAATAGTCACCTGGCCGGGCTCGGTGGCTCAACCTATAATCCCAGCACTTTGGGAGGCCAAAGCGAGGGGATTGCCTGAGTCCATGGGTTTCAGACCAGCTCAGGCAACTTGGCGAGACCTCATCTCTGCAATAAATCAAAAGTTAGTCGGGTGTGGTAGTGCGTGCCTGCAGTTCTGGCTACTTGGAAGCCTGAGGCAGAAGGATTGCTGGAGTCCAGCAGGTCGACACTGGGGTGATCGTGAGTGTGCCACTGTACTCTAACCTGGGTGACAGAGTGAGACTCCAACTCAAAAAAAGTCACCTTTTTTTAAATTCATAAAACTTTGAAATAAAAAATAAATTTTACTGTAAATTAAAATTAAATTCATTCCATTGAAATTTTTAAATGACAGATAACATTTCAAAAATTAAAGGCAAACATGTTTAAAGGGAGACTATAATGTGGCTTATATAGAATGCCTTAGGTGTGGTCTCACTAAATGTTTAAATGTGATTGACTGAATGATACATGAACCAAAAAAACAGTCACCTCCCCAGCCTTCTTTGCACCTTGGCATGGGTATTTGGCCCAGTTCTGGTCAATGAGATGTAAGTAGACTTCTACTGGACTGGCTTCAAGGACAGTTATTGTTTTCCTAATGAAAAGGGGTAGACTCACCTAGCGCAGGTATTTTGCTCTGTGTCCTTCTTCCTGTTGGGACACAGATCTGATGCCCAGAGGTCTGTCAGCCATCAGGTAAGCTTGATGAAGAAAGCTACATGCTGAGGATACTGAAGTGGAAAGGCAGAAAAACTCTGGATCCTTTGTTGAATTATGGAATTGTAGACCATCTACCTTTAGATATCTTGTTTTGAAGCAAAAGTAACCCTTTCTTACTATTGTCAAGTACTTGCAGCCAAACACATTCTCAAGTAAGAGGGAAAAATGCCAACCAAAACGTAAATGAAAGTAAACAATGATCATTAACAATAACCAGTCTCAAAGATAGCAATATGATGCTTATACAAGAGACAAAGAGCAAATTAGTACTTAGTTTATTTTACAAGTACTAAAAGCCCCAACTATCATGTATCATTTTCTGTCATCTAAATTAGCAAAATAAATCAAAGTAACAAAAATAAATACTGATTAGAGATCTGCAGAGAAACAGTGCTTATCACCTGGTAAGCCAGTTTATTTTCCAAAGGCCAATCTGCAAACACCATACCATGCCTGAAGTCTATGTGCATGTCACTCCTGGCAAGTGTCACATACAGCTCTGGGTACCATCTGTGATCATTTCCCTCTGCCTTCTCAATCTGCTTTGCAGTCTCTTCCTCCTATGCTCACTCTCAAAAAGGAAGAGTTCCTCAGGGCTTGGCCTTGGACACTCTTTAGACTTTTTCTAGATGAACTCATCTAACCCTGTGTCTTTAAGTACTGTCTATAAGCCGATGAATCCCAAATAATCATTTTAACACCACCCTGAAGTTCCACATTCATATATCCGACTGCCTACTTGCCATCTCCACTTGAATGTCTAGTTAGCATCTCAGGCCAGGCGCAGTGACCTGTAATCCTGCATTTTGGGAGGCCAAGGTGGGAGGATTACTTGAGAACAAGAGTTCAAGACCAACCTGGGAAACATGGCAAGCCCTTGTCGTTACATGCTAGAAGACAAAGAAGAAAAATAAAAAAGTTTGACTAGATTTTATTTTGCTTATTATTATATATATATATTTAAAAACATGAACCAAAGTTTTATTTTTTCATTTCTTGCATTTGAAGTACTCTTAGATGATATCCTTGGCCTAAGATTCTTTGCCATAGTCCTTAACTACTATACAACTGCAACCAACTACTTTACAGGGTTTTCCTTCTCTGTCAATTTTAGACAGGCCTACCCATTCCCCTAGTTTCTTGTTGTCATCAACCTTAATTAGGCTGATTTGGTGTTCAGCACACAGGGCCTCCACCAACTTGATGTACATAGGCTCATCACAGTTGGATGCAAGCACACATAGATGGGCCTGGCGCTTGTCTAAGGCTTTGGCAGCTTCGCAAATTCCACGTGCTAAGCCGTCGTGGATGAGGGCGGTCTTCAGCACCTATTGTATAGCAGTGTTCACGTCCATTACACCTCCAGCAGCGATGCCTTCCCCAGCCATGGTGGGGGATTATGGGAGATGCCAAATCTTGAATGTACCAGCACCTCCGCCTCTGCATGACTTGGTGGTGGCAGGGAAAGAACTACTGGATTTTTTTTTCTGAGTCGGAGTCTCACTCCGTCGCCCAGGCTGGAGTGCAGTGGCACACTCCACAGCCACCACTGCCTCAACCTGCTGGGATCTGGTGATCCTTCCACCTCAGCCTTCCAAGTAGTTGGAACTACAGGCGCGCTACCATGCCCAGCTTATTTTTTTTATTTATTGTAGAGACCGAGTTGCCCTGCCTGGTCTCGAACCCCCGGTCTCAGACAATCCTCTTGCCTCAGCCTCCCAAAGTGCTGGGATTACAGGCTTGAGTCACTGAGCCCAGCCAACTACTGGATTTTTTTTTTTTTTTTTTTTTTTTGAGTTGGAGTCTCACTCTGTCACCCAGACTGGAGTGCAGTGGCCGCTCCCCGCCACCGCAGCCTCAACCTGCTGGGCTCCGGCGATCCTTCTGCCTCAGCCTTCCAAGTAGCCAAAATTACAGGCATGCGCTACCATGCCCGGCTGATTTTTTTAATTTATTGTAGAGATGAGGTCTCGCTGCCCAGGCGGGTCTCGAACCCGCGGGCTCAGGCAATCCACTCACCTCAGCCTCCCAAAGGCGCGGGATTACAGGCTGAGCCACCGAGCTCGGCTAGTACTGGATTTTGTATTGCCCTTAATTTATCACCTACAGACTGTCTAAGTGGGGTATGGTTTGTAGCCATGTGTCACAATAGTAACTTACTCTTAATGACTATAGCTGGGCTTTCATCGATTTTTCTACCCTTTCTACAAGCATCCTAATATAAGTGGAATTGACCAGATGCAGTGGCCCACACCTGCAATTCCAACACTTTGGGAGATTGAGATGCGAGGATCGCTCAAGCCCAGGAGTTCAAGACCAGCCTACACAAGATAGCAAAACCTCATCTTTTTAAAAAAATCAAATATTTTTTTACCTCGTCTCTATAAAAATATCTCTGTGCTTTTGGACATAGAGATCATGTCCCTCTATGCACTTTTGTGCATACTCAATGCTAGTCTGTTCAGAACGTTGACCACGTAGGATAGTGGCTGCATGAACTTATTTAATGACTTGTACTTGTTATTGAAATCTTCCACTTGGAAAATCAAAATGCAGACCAAGAAGTTGAATTTATTTTTCTTTTGGTTTTTTCTTCCTTTTTTTTTTTTGAATTGGAGTTTTACTGTGTCTCCCAGGCTGGAGTGCAATGGCACACTCACGTCCACCCTAGCGTCGACCTGCTGGGCCCAGGCTATCCTTCCGCCTCAGCCTTCCAAGTAGCCAGAACTACAGGCGTGTGCTACCATGCTTGGCTAATTTTTTTGATTTACTGTAGAGATGGGGTCTCGCCAAATTGCCTGGGCTGGTCTCGAATCCGCAAGCTCAGGCAATCCATTTGCCTCGGCCTCCCAAAGTGCTGGGATTACAGGGTGAGCCACTGAGTCTGCCCCCGCCTCTTTTTTAAAATTGGAATCTCACTCTGTTGCCCAGGCTGGAGTGCAGTAGGCTCAGTAGATCCTTCTGCCTCAGCCTCCTGAGTAGCTGGGACTACAGGCACATACCACTACTCTGGCTAATCTTTTTTTTTTTTTGTAGAGACAATGTCTTGTTATGTTGCCCAGGCTGGTCTCGAACTCCTGGACTCAAGGGATCCTCCTGCCTCAGTCTCCTAAAGTGCTGAGATTACAGGCATGAGCCACCATGCCCCGTGAGAAATACATTTCTATTGTTTATCAGCCACTCAGTCTATAGGATTTTGTTATGGCAGCTTAAAAGGACTGAGACTGTATCTTCTTTACTCCATCTGTAAAGTAGGGTGATAGTTCCTACATCCCATGGGTTATGGGAAGAATTAAATCAGTTAATGTGTGCAGAGCACTGAAGAAATGGCTGGGCATGTTGTAGACACGACGTGTGGGTTTCCGTCATTACTGCCGGAAGCAGCAGCTGAGTGGCAACACATCACACTGTCCAAAAGTGGTGGAGCTGAAAAAGTACTTGTCACTTCTGTTTCCCAGACTAGAGCTAGCCCTTGTTTTATAGCTTCAATGGGACCTTACCAACCGTTTTTCTAAGATCATCTATCAAGAAATGCACTCAATTTACAGAATCGCAATTCTTGCCAATACTCTGAAGTTTACTTCGATATCTTTTCCAATAACAGGGAAGAGTCCGGATGTGGTGGCTCACATCTATAATCCTAGCACTTTGGGAGGCTGAGGTGAGAGGATTGCCTGAGCCTGCAGGTTTGGGACCAGCCTAGGCAACTTGGCGAGACCTCACCTCTACAGCACATCAAAAAGTTAGCCAAGTGTGTGGGCACTTGCCTATAGTTCCAGTTACTTAGGAGACAGGTAGAAGGATCTCCTGAGCCCAGCAGGTCAAGGCTGCGGTGAGCCACGATGGTGCCACTGCACTCCAGCCTGAGCGACAGAGTGAAACCCCGACTCAAAAAAAAAAGAAAGAAATTTCTCTCTCACAATTCTGGAGGATGGAAGATCCCAGATCAAGGCAGGTTAGGTGTCTGGCAGAGGCCCATTTCCTGTCCTTGATGTTGCCTACACTGTGTCCTCACACAGTACAAGAGGCAAGACAGCTCTCTGGGGACTGCTTTGTAAGGGCACTAACATCTACTTGAGGACCATCCCCCCATGGCTAATCACCTCCCAAAGGCCCCACCTCTTTGATCACCTTGGGGATTAAGTGTCAACATTTACATTTTGTAGGGACACAAACATTCAGGCAATAACACAGAGACGTGAGGCATAACTGCCCAAGATCAGAAGCTAGTGAGTGCAGTACTGGAATTCAAACCCTAAGCAGAGTAGCTTCTTGCTTTTGGCCACCACGACAATACTGCTTTATTCTGTTGAGTGAGTGGAAGGTCAGTGTTGACCACAGCTGTAATAGCGATCATTAGAAATGTATGCAGTTGAAGTCGGGCACGGTGGCTCATGTCTGTAATCTCAGCATTTTTGGAGGCTGAGGCTGGAGGATTGCTTGAGGCCAGGAGTTGGAGACCAGCTTGGACAATATAGTGAGACCTTATCTCTACAAAAAAGCAAAAAATCAACTAAGCGCAATGGTGCATACCTGTAGTCCAGCTACTCAAGAGGCTGAGGCTATGAGGAGCCTTGATCAAGCCATTGCACTCCAGGCTGGGCAACAGAGTAAGACCCTGGAAGAAAGGAAGGGAGGGAGGGAGGGAGCGAGGGAGGGAAAGAAAGAAATGTATGTAATCAAAAACACTAAATAAAGTCATCACAGCACCACAAAGACCAACAAATTGGCTTTATGAGGATGGCAATGTTGTTTAACCAACTTATGGCTATTGAATGTTTCATGGTTCCAGAAACAATTTCATACTCAGTAGCGGAAGTGGGACTTTTCCATCTGGATGAGGTAGCCTTGATATGTTTTATAAATTAAGTCCTATGAACCTGTGTTGTTACAGCAGTTACCCAAAGGAATACCACATATCAATCTCCACAGTCAGATGCGACCCTAACTGTATACTTGAACAACATGTATCTGACTTACCCTCTCAAAAATCTAACTGCAATTTTGGAAAATACACTTCACAACCTTGAAAAAGGCATGTCACTTCTATGGACTTTTTTTTTCTTTGCCTAATAAAGTCATAAACTGATATGACCTCTAAGGTACTTCCCATATCGAATGTTGACTGATTTTTTTGTCCTGGCCTATTAGCTTAAAAGAAGGAAGCCTGAACATTTTTTTGTCATCATTTTTTTACTGCTTTAGACTCCATTGAGTAAAGCAACTTCACAGCTTCCTGAACCTGCGTGCTTTCAAATTACACTCATGTTAAGTTTGGCACTAACAGCCCAAATAAAAAGCTGCCAGGTCAGCAGGAGGGAACCAGATATTTTGAAAAAGGAGAGGTGGGGCAGGGGGCAGTCTGTTCTTTCTCTTGGTGTACACCTGGACTGCCAGGCAGGGCCACTGGGTAGCGTTTACAGTTGGGAGACTCTAGTGTGTCATGGGGTCTCGGGCACCTTTCTTAACCTCTCTGTGCCTTGTGTTCTCAACTGTAATATGGAGATAAAAATATTCTTGTAAGTTGTAGCAGAAACATGAGTTAGTATATGTAAGCCTACATAGTAAGTGCCAAATCATTGAGGTTGAACGCAGCCTCTCACAACAATGCTAGCTGGGGCACTGATGCTGATGTTGTTATTTAATTTCTGTAGATATGAGGTCTTGCTATGTTGCCTAGGCTGGTCTTGAACCTCGGTTCAAGTGATCCTCTTGCCTCAGCCTCCCAAAGGGTTGAGATTACAGGGGTGAAACACCGTGCCTGGCTAAAAAAAAGTTTTTTGTTTGTTTGTTTGTTTGAGTTGAAGTCTCATTCTGTCGCCCAGGCTGGAGCACAGTGGCACACTCACGGCCACTGCAAACTTGACCTGCTGGACTCAGGCGATCCTTCCGCCTCAGCCTTCCAAGTAGCTGGAACTACAGGCATGTGCCACTAGGCCTGGCTAATTTTTGATTTATTGTAGAGATGAGGTCTTGCAAAGTTGCCCAGGCTGGTCTCAAACCTTCAGGCTCAGGCAATCCTCTCACCTCAGCCTCCTAAAGTGCTGGGATTATAGGCATGAGCCACCGCACCAGACCTAAAAAAGTTTTGTTTGTTTTTTTTGAGGTGAGGTCTCACTCTGTTAGTTTATGCATTGTTCTATCAGATGATGTTTTTGTTTATTGGGTTTTCTTTGAGTCTCACTCTGTCACCCAGGCTGGAGTGCCGTGGTACGCTCACAGCCACCACAGCCTCAACCTCCTGGAATTAGGTGGTCCTTCCGTCTCAGCCTTCCAAGTAGCTGGTACTACAGGCGCATGCCACCATGCCCAGCTAACCTTTTGAATTATTGTAGAGACGATGTATTGCCAAGTTGCCCATGCTGGTCTCGAACCCTTGGACTCAAGCAATCCTCTGCCTTGGCCTCCTAAAGTGCTGGGATTACAGGCGTAAACCACCACACCCAGCCTATGAAATGATGTTCAATTATCAACTGGAAGGGTTGGAAACTTGTGCATAGCTTACTAGGATACGAACTGGGTCATCAAAGAGAAGCAGGCAAAGGGTTAGGGCTGTGACCGCCACGGGAAAGGGAGTCGGTGACTGGCCCCCTCCCTAGAGGCATCTCTGGAGCAGGAAACTGGTGCAAGGCAGTGGCTCAGGAGGAGCAGGCGCTGAACAGGAAGTGGCTGTGACAGTACTTCCAGCTGTCACAGGAAGTTGACGTAATGAAGGTGAAACTCTGGGAAAATGTGGCTCACATAGGAAGAACCAGTGCTTCTGACTACTTCTGAAGGAGAAGCCAAGATTGCATCTTTTTTTTTTTTTTTGAGTTGGAGTCTCGCTCTGTCGCCCGGACTGGAGTGCAGTGGCTGCTGCCGGCCACCGCAGCCTCCACCTGCCAGGCTCCGGCGATCCTTCCACCTCAGCCTTCCGAGTAGCCGGAATTACAGGCATGCGCTACCACGCCCCGCTAATTTTTTGATTTATTGTAGAGGTGAGGTCTCGCTGCCCAGGCGGGTCTCGAACCCTCGGGCTCAGGCAATCCACTCACCTCAGCCTCCCAAAGGCGTGGGATTACAGGCTGAGCTACCGAGCCCGGCTTTATTTTTATTTTTATTTTTTGAGTTGGAGTCTCACTCTGTCACCCAGACTGGAGTGCAGTGGCCGCTCCCAGCCACCACAGCCTCAACTGGAGTGCAGTGGCCGCTCCCGGCCACCACAGCCTCAACCTGCTGGGCTCCAGTGATCCTTCCACCTCAGCCTTCAGGTAGCTGGAACTACAGGCGCGCGCTACCACGCCCAGCTAATTTTTTGACTTATTGTAGAGATGAGGTCTCACCAAGTTGCCCAGGTGGGTCTTGAACCCGTGGGCTCAGGCAATCCACTCACCTCAGCCTCCCTAAGGCGCAGGATTACAGGCTGAGCCACCGAGCCCGGCTGATGGCATCTTAGAACAAAAAGTAAGAGGTTGAGAGGATTTGATGATATGAGGGGGGACCCCAAAAAACCCAGAGTTAGCTTTTGGAAGGGGGGCCCCTTGGAGTACAGGATTCTCCTGCTAGATGAGTGTTCTAAAAACCCATCAGCATCAATGCCTCAGCTAGCATTGTTGTGAGAGGCAGTGTTCAGCATCAATGATTTTGTTGTTGTTGTTGTTGAGGTTCTTTCACCACGTTTGGCCATTTCATGATGGGTGATTTCCAAGTACACCTGCCCACACTGCGCTAAGTGTGCTGCAGTTTTTGACCAACAATGGCATGACCTCCGTGCCCCACCCTCCCTGTTCACCCAATCTTACCCCGAGTGTGACTTTTTTTTTGTTTCCCATATGAAAAAACTCCTCAAGGGGAAACCTTTTACTGATATGGAAGAGGTGAAACAAAAAATGGCAGAAACACTAAAAAGCATCCAAATGGATGAGTCCAGAAACTGTTTTGAGAAGTGGAAAAAGCATCTTGATAGGTGTAAAAAAGTGCATCAAATGGAGAGTGCTTGGAAGGTGACTGAAGTTTAAACATGTAAGAATAAATACACATTTTTAAAAATTAAATTCTGGGATTTTGGGGGGTTTACCTTGTGGGTAGAAGCCCTTTGTCAACTGAGACATGCTCTATAAATAAATGCTTGTCCTGAGAACCAGGACTTCACTACTCAAAAAGATGCAAAGTTAGCCAGAGAATTCTTTAAGTGCTATCCTAAATCAATCAATGATTTTACAGATTCTTATAGTTATCATTTTAAATAAGTGATGATAAAATCATAATCTTTTTCTCTGTAGCTATGCTTTTATCTTGACCATTGAACCAGACTGACTCTTTTAAATAGATATTTGGTGATTTATAAGCCAGCCATAATTAAATTGAGCGTGTTGTGAATTAGTGAAATAGTCTAAAAACATCAAATCAACCATGATTGGCTTAGAGACTTTTATAGTCTGAATATTTCAAATCCCATGAAACTCATCCATTCAAATGAGCCTGGTTCATTTTAGGCACTTCTTCATCTGTGTGTTTAGCAAGGCTTCCTGCTAACAGAGAAACATAATGACAAGAGAAGTGCTGTGTCCATGCAAGTAAGGTAAAAGTTGTAAGCCATTAGAAAGTTACAGAACACTATAGACTTTAAGAGAAATATAAGGCCACACGTGGTGGCTCATGACTGAAATCCCAGCACTTTGGGAGGCCAAGGCAAGAGGATTCCTTGACCCCAGGAGTTTGAGAGCAGCCTGAGCCACACAGCAAGGCCTTGTCCCTACAAAAAACAAAAAAGTTAGCCAGGCATTGTGGTGTGCACCGCTACTCTGGAGGCTGAGATGGAAGGACGGCCTGAACCTCAGAAGTGTTTGGCATGTGGAGGCTGCGGTGAGCCGTGATCATGCCACTGCACTCCAGCCTGGGCAACAGAGTGAGATCCTGACTCAAAAAAAAAAAGTTTTTCTCTGGGCAGAGACAGATGTATTTAAAAAAAGAAAGAAAAGGAAAGAGAAATTTAAAGGCAAGACTACATTCTAGAAATCTTTCTGCTGACCTCAACATGCAAGTAACTTACATCTTTTCAAAGAACAGCATTCGATCTTTCCAGCCTAAGCTTGACACTAGGCCTCACAAAGCCTGCTGAACAAAGCTAGCTTCATGCCTGCGCTCACATGCACTTACATGTTTCCTGAATGTTTGGCTCACTAGAGCTGAGTCCACTTTCACCCCAAGCCTCGGGGCTATCAGGTTTCACCTCCCCTTGTTTGAATCTTGTACTCTTCCCTTAGTGCCTTGTTAAAGTGAACCCCTTCCATTGGATTTTCTTCTTGCCACCACTGAGTCTGGGGCTGTTTTCTTCCTCTAATACTGTTAAACATCACCTGTAACATGAAGCCCAGAGGGACGAGGGTATCTGGCAACACTTCCAGCCGAGAAAAGTAGTGATCTTGACTAGACACCAGCTTACTCGTGTGATGAATGTACTGCTTCATGTTTGATAGCCTTAATTTAGCAGTTATCCCCGGGGCTGAGTTTCATGTTGCCTTTATAAATACACCCACCGCCCCCCCAATCTCCCCCCACACAAAAAGCCTGGTTCGTTTTAGGCACTTTTCCAGCTGTGAGTTTAGCAAGGCTTCCTGCTAATGGGAGTCAGACAGAATTACAGCTCCCAGCATTCCCCTGCCGCTGATCCAGAGTGTGTGTTATGATACCATGCTCTGTAAATTGATTCCAAACTCCTGCCAGCAGGGCACAGTCTGCATTCCAAATATCCAGGGCTCTGAGACAATGCATCGGAAAATAGAAATAGGCCATGCTTGCCCATTTAATTTGGTCTGAGCATGAATACGTTTGCCAAACATGCTTGATTCTTTAGATTTTCTTTTCTGCAAACACAGAATAGCCTTAGTGACAACTGACTACCTTGAGGTTCCCCCGTCCTCTCAATTGTTAATGTCGTTTCCAGTCTCTTGGTGGGGGAAGGTTGGTCACCAGGAAATAGGGCGCGACAGAGAGGAGCTCACATTTAAGATAATATAGTGACTCTCATTCCATCGAGAGAGACGTCAACAGTCTGACTATGATGGTCTCATGGGAGGGCATGTCTAGGATTTCAAATGCTGTAGAAACACTTGCAAAATCTCTGCAGTTACTTTAAAAATGAACTCCCACCACAGATGACAGATAAGGAATAATGTATTTTCAGTTCTTCCTTAGCCCATGTTGGCGACCTGAACTTTTCAAATTATTCTTTACCTGAAGTACATATGGAGATGAAAACACAAATATGGACAAAACTTGTCTTCATGTTTGCAACTTTGGAGAACTGGAAGTGGAAAAAGTCGAAGTGTCACCAGCCACCTGGCATTGAGAACATTTTGGGGATAAGCGGGAGGGTGGGGACATCTCCACGGAAATGTCTGAGGGGCTCCAACTTGGTGACCATGATCCTCCTACTCTATCCCAATTCTCTCCCTAACAGGTTCTCCACTGTTTCTTTATGTATGAACATTTATTTAGCTCACTCCTTAAAAAAAATTATTTTAAATTGACATAAGAACTGTATATACAAAAGGTGTCAGAAAATGTATACACATTTTGAGAAAGAAAAAAACTGGCCGGGTACAGTGACTCAGCCTGTAATCTCAGCTCTTGGGGAGGCCGAGGCGAATGGATTGCCTGAGGCTGCAGGTTCGAGAACAACCCAGGCAACTTGGTGAGACCTCGTCTCTACAATAAATCACAAAAACTAGCTGGGCATGGTGGTATGCATCTGTAGTTCCAGCTATTCGGAAGGCTGAGGCAGAATGATCACCTGAGTCTAGTAGGTCGAGGCTGCGACAAGAGTGAAACTCTAACTCAAAAAAAAGAAAAAGAAAAAAACTGTATCAAAATGGCAATACTCAAAAAGATGAATACAAGTCACTTTTGACTTCTGCAATTCCAAGAGGTGCTCAGAGTGGTTACCATCAGCGTCCAGACACTTCCAACGATGGCAGATAGCTCTTAAAATGTGTATACATTTTTTTGGCACCCGGTATTTATTGTCTCCAATATGTTTTGAAGTGTGTATACATGGTGAAATGGCTACCCGGAGAAGATGAGTACGCATATCACCACACACACTGATTTTTTTATGGTGAAAACATATACACACTTCTTGGCCATTTTCAATAATACAAAGCCATTTCCTTGTGATCCAACACGTCCAATGCATCCTCCTATTTCCTAAGAAACAGCCACATGTGCACACACAGAACCACAGAGTTACCTAATACCTGATGAATTGGCTAAAGCTAGAGGGTGAATTGCCAGAGCAAGTACTCAAGCTTTAGAGAAAAGAAGTCTGCATTTTTTTTTTTGCTTCTCATCAATACATCATTAATAATATCCTATTCTAGATGCATATAGCTTTATTTATTCATTTATTTATTTATTTGAGTAGGAGTCTCACTCTCTCACCCAGGCTAGAGTGCAGTGGCATGCTCACCGCCACCACAGCCTCGACCTGTTGGGCTTGGGAGATCCTTCTATCTCAGCATTCCAAGTAGCTGGAACCACAGGTGCGTGCCACCATGCCTGGCTAATTTTTTGATTGGTTGTAGAGACGAGATCTTAGCAAGTTTCCCAGGCTGGTCTCTTGCCTCACCTCGCAATGCTTCCCAAAGTGCTGGGACTACAGGCATGAGCCACCATGACCAGCTTATTTACTTTTTTAATTTTTAATTTATATTTTAGAGTTGTGGGTACGTGTGAGGATTTACTACGTAAGTCAATTGCATGCAGGTGGGCTTCCAGCAGGCTGCTATCCCCCTGGTAGTGGACCTGGTACCCGGTGTATGGCTGTATGCCCCTCTTCCCTCCTCCCTGCCACCCTTGCATATTTTCTTCTCTTTTTTTTTTTTTTTTTTTTTTTGAGTTGGAGTCTCACTCTGTCGCCCAGACTGGAGTGCAGTGGCCGCTCCCGGCCACCACAGCCTCGACCTGCTGGGCTCCGGCGATCCTTCCGCCTCAGCCTTCCGAGTAGCCAGAATTACAGGTGCGCGCTACCACGCCCGTCTAATTTTTTTTTTTTATTGTAGAGATGAGGTCTCGCCTGCCCAGGCAGGTCTCGAACCCAAGGGCTCAGGCAATCCAGTCACCTCAGCCTCCCAAAGGCGCGGGATTACAGGCTGAGCCACCGAGCCCGGCTCCTTGCATATTTTCAAATGAAAGCTCATTATTGGCCTGGCTTGGTGGCTCAGCCTGTAATCCCAGCACTTTGGGAGGCTGAGGCGAGTGGATTGTCTGAGACCACGGGTTCGAGACCCACTCGGGCAACTTGGCGAGACCTTGTCTCTACAGTAAATCAAAAAAATTAGCCAGACGTGGTAGCGCACACCTGTAGTTCTGGCTACTTGGAAGGCTGAGGCGGAAGGATCGCCGGAGCCCAGCAGGTTGAGGCTGCGGTGGCCAGGAGCGTGCCACTGCACTCCAGGCTGGGCAACAGAGTGAGACTCCAACTCAAAAAAAAAAAAAAAAAAGCTCATTATTACATATGTAAGAGGACCAGTGTCATGGTGACTTGGCCTGCCTTTCCCCAAATTTATTAGCTAGGTTAGCTGATAAAGAAATCCAACCTGGCTAACCGGATAATCCCCCAAGCTATTGTGAAGGTGGTCTGGGAGAATAGATACGACACAACCTCACTAGCCTTCATGAGGCCTGGCTCCCAGGACCAGCTCAGGGGGCCAAGCACTGAGGGATGTCAGACAAGCAAAAAGCCACAAAAGCTCTCCAAGCCTCTAGCTCTTCGACAGCGAATTGAAGACATTCACAGATTTCCATGGACTTTTCTGGGATGATTTCTTTGATCTTGTTCATTTAAAACCTTTAGGGAATGAAAATAATAATCTTTGAAGAAGGAGAATATATTATCAAAATAAAGGAACTCTAACCTTATATAATTTTTAAAGGTGTAATGATGTCTATTTGGGAGAGGCAAGACTTAAGGTTTAATAGGAAGGAGCAATTCAAGTCTATTGAGGTATAAGAGGTGTTTTAATTTCCCGAGAAGTCAAGTAATGAACAATGGTTATAAAACCAGGTTTAGGCTGGGCTCGGTGGCTCAGCCTGTAATCCCAGCACTCTGGGAGGCCGAGGCGAGTGGATTGTCTGAGCCTGCGGATTTGAGACCAACCTGGGCAACTTGGTGAGACCTCGTCTCTACAATAAATCAAAAATTAACCGGGCGTGGTAGCGCATGCCTGTATTCCTGGCTCCTTGGAAGGCTGAGGCGGAAGTATCGCCTGAACCCAGCAGCTCAACACTAGGGTGGCCATGAGTGTGCCACTGCACTCCAGCCTGGGTGATGGAGTGAGACTTCAACTAAAAAAAATACCCCCAAAAACAAACAAAAAAAAAACTAGATTTAAATCGTATAGCAATAAAAGTGGATTCTGGCTGGGCGCGGTGCTTCATGCTTGTAATCCCAGCACACTGGAAGGCCAAGGTGGGAGGATTGCTTAAACCCAGGAGTTCAAGACCAGCCTGGGCAACATAGGAAGACCCTGTCTCTACAAAAGTCAAGAAAATTAGCTAGGTTTGGTGGTGCATGCTTGTAGTACCAGCTACTCGGGAGGTTGAAGTGGAAGGATTGCCTGAACCCAGGAGGTCAAGGCTGTGGTGAGCCATGATATTGCCACTGTACTCCAGCCTGGGAGACAGTGAGATCCCAACTCAAAAAAATGGGGGGATTCTTAAATATTAAGAAGTGAGACTATATGTTAAAAGTCCCTCTTGAGAAATGTTCTATGTTAATTTCTTTTCTTTTTCTTTTGAGTTGGAGTCTCACTCTGCCGCCAAGGCTGGAGTGCAGTGGTACACTCATTGCCCCTGCAGCCTCAAGCTGCTGGGCTCAGGTGATCCTTCCACCCCAGCCTTTCAAGTAGCTGAAACTACAGGCATATGCCACCATGCCTAGCTAATTTTTGGATTCATTGTAGAGATGAGGTCTCACCAATTTGCCCAGGCTGGTCTCAAACCCCTGGACTCAGGCAATCCTTTCACTTTGGCCTCCCAAAGTGCTGGGATTACAGGCACAAGCCACCGTGCCTGACCCAGACACCATTTTTAATAGGAAGGCCAAGGTAGACCTCAATAAGATGACGATGTGTGAGCGGGAATTAACCTGGCAGGTGTCTGGGGAAGAGCACAGTCAAGGCCTGGGGCAGGAGAGAGCCTGTAGGAGGCCAGCATGGCTGGGGAAGTGAGGGGAGTCCATAGAAGATGAGGTCAGAGAGGAATAGGCAGAGTGTGTGTCAGGACCTCAGAGGCTATGCGGACACTTTGATTTTGACTCTGTAATAAGATGAGGAGTGCTGGGCATAGTGTCTCAAGCCTGTAATCCCAACACTTTGGGAGGCCGAGGCAAGAGGAATGACTGAGCCCAGGAGTTCACTGCCAGCCTGGGCAACATCGCAAGACCTTGGCTGTAGAATAAATAAGAAAAATTAGGCAAGCGTGGAAAAATTAACCTGAGCCCCAGCTACTTGGGACTACCCAGACAAAAGGACTGCCTGAGTCCAGAAGGTCAAAGCTGTGGTTAGCTGTGATTGTGTCACTGCACTCCAGCCTGGGCAACAGAGTGAGACCCCCAACTCAAAAAAAAAAAGATGGGGAGTCGTGAAAGGGTTTTCAGCAGAGTGACTCAGTTCAGTGTATACTTCATTGGAATCCCTCTGGCTGTAGTAGATGTATGAGGGCCAGGATGAAACAGGGAGATGGCATGGCGGAGATAGATTGTCCAGCCTGGGAATCAGAGCAGCTGGGACCAGGCGTTGGCAGTGGAGGAGCTGTGAGGTCATCAGGTTCCAGGTACATTTTAAAAGTGGTGTCAAAGAGATCTCCTGACACAGATTGGGCATGGGATGTGAAGGAACAAAAACAGGAGTCAAAAGGGACCCCAAGGTTTGGGCCTGAGCAACCCTGAGAGTGGAGTGGCTATCTGCTGAGATGGTTATCAAATGAAATCTCTAGGTTATCCACAAATCTGTATCTTTCCTTGTTTTGAAAAATGAGGCTGGCCACAGTGGCTTACACCTGTAATCTCAGCAGTTTGGGAGACTGAGGCAGGAGGATCGCTTGAGCCTAGGAGCTCAACATAGACATAACTTCTCACATTCTTCAACTTCTAGTTCTTTTCATCATCTTCTTCACCATCAATTCACTTCAGAATGGTCGCCTTGCCCTGAGTGACCACAGACTCCGTCCTGTGTTGTTCTAGGCTTGCCTGTGCCCTCAAGACCTGCCTCACTCACCCCACCCGTGGCTGTCCTCCTTGGTCACCCCAGAAGCTGCTCAGACAGCTCGCCATACAGTCTTCAGACAGTTGGAGGCAGCAGCAATACGAGGGGTTTGGGGAGCTCTGTTCTGTAACGTCTGACTCAAGCTTGTCCCTTGTGCTGGGCTGGCTCCTACCCCTGCGGATTCATGTGCAGACATTCCAAGGACTGCTGATAAACTGGATGAGCTGACTCCACAAAAGTGCTTGTAGTCCCGAGGCAACACAGCCCAGCTCACCTCTCCCAGCGCCTGAAGTTAAAGAACTTCTGGGAAAAATACAAAAGGTCATTTCCATTAACTAGGGCTCGGTCACACAGGATGGAATGCAGTGGCACAATGCTGGCTTACTGCAACCTCAACCTCCTCAAATGATCCTTCCGCCTTAGCCTCCCGAGTGGCTGGGACTACACATGCACGCCACCATGCCTGGCTAATTT
Organism: Cephalopachus bancanus; assembly: GCA_027257055.1. NCBI lineage: Eukaryota > Metazoa > Chordata > Mammalia > Primates > Tarsiidae > Cephalopachus > Cephalopachus bancanus. Next base: position 6,688,594 of record JAPVLO010000201.1, read on the forward strand.
ATTATTATTATTTTGTTTGCATTTTTTTGTAGAGAGGAGGTCTTGCTATGTTGTCCAGGCTGGGTTCAAATGATTCTCTTGCCTCCGCCTCCAAAATGCTGAGATTATAGGTGTGAGCCACTGTGCCTAGATCTCCTTTTCTCCCTCCTCCTCCTTTTTAAGATTCTGGTGATATAAGCTTTTCTACAAACCACTTGTGAATCATTTGGGGTCATCACAGCCTGAATGATACAGCCAGGTTCAAACCCATTCAGGTTTTCAGGTCTTCCCCAGCTAGCCACATCCTTGTGTTAAGTCAAAGGTTACATTCACTCAAATTTGCCATACTTGTCCCTTGCCTCCACTTGTGGGTGACTCTGCTCACCAGGGGCTGGAACGTGACCTCTCTAAACTATCCACCCTATTCATTTATTCAGTCAACAAATATTCATCGAGGACCCACATTTAAGGAACTATGTCGGAAGGGGGCACAGGAACCAGTAAGCTCCAAGATGATCTCAACACAACCCTTATTCCTTGGGTGCCTGGGGCCTTTTCTTCTGTTTAGCTTCCATTCATAGTTTGGACAACATTTTCTGAGCAAATAAGCAAATCAACTGCCTGATGTGAAGTGTGACGATGGCTCAGGACATCTGAAATCAAGTCTGCTCCAGAAAGTATGTTTTTTTGTTTTGTTTTGAGTCAGAGTCTCACTCTGTCACCCAGGCTGGAGTGCAGTGGCACACTCACAGCCACCGCAGCCTCGACCTGCTAAGCTCAGGTGATCCTTCCACCTCAGCCTTCCAAACAGCTGGAAACACAGGAGTGCACCGCCATGCCCAGCTAATTTTTTTTTTAATTATCATAGAGACAAGATCTTGCTAAGCTGTCCAGGCAGGTCTTGAACCCTTGCCTCTGCCTCCCGACGTGCTGGGATCACAGATATGAGCCACCATGCCCGACCCAGAAAATGTGGTTTAAATCCCCATTTTTGTATCACATTGTGGTCCTATTTCAACTAGAGAGAACTAAGGGACAACATGCTTTTCTTCATCTGGGCTGTTGTTTTAAGATGAGACCAGCCAGACCTGAGGTGGCCCAGGGACAGTGGGACTGAGTGACAAAGTCATGGTAGGGAGGGATAGGGGATGGGGAGAGAGGAGGGAGAAGCTCAGCACCCCCACCCAGACAGGACTCCTCTCACACTAGTGATTCTTATCTAGAAGTCTGTTCTGAGCCCAGCGTGGTGGCTCATGCCTGTAGTCCTAACACTTTAGAAAGCTGAGGCAAGAGGATTGCTTGAAGCCAGGAGTTCAAGACCAGCCTAGGCAATATAGCGAGACCATGTCTCTACAACAAATCCAAAAAAATTAAGGGGGGTTGTGGCACGTGCCTGTAGTCCCAGCTACTTGGGAGGCTAAGGTGGGAGGACAGCCTGAGCCCAGGAGGTCAAGGCTGTGGTGAGCCATGAACCCACCACCGCACTCTAGTCTGGGCAACAGAGTGAGCGACTCTGACTCAAAAAAAAAAAAAAGAAAGAAAAGAAAGAAACCTATTCTGGTAAACCCTTGGTGAGTTTTGTTTTATTTTAAGCAGAGTTTGCAGACACTACTCTCAGATTTCAAAACTACCGTGATATAAATAACATTGGTCAGGGTTCAGGGAGGAACCACTGTGAGAACCACCAGGATGAAGTGGGCAAAGTCACCTATTAGTAGACAACGAAGCAGACAGCACGTAGCCCGAGGTGGAGAGAGCTCAGAATACCTGACAGGACTTTAGTGGATAAAAGGTCAAGAGGAGCAATCAGCACTAAGAGGAGGATACAGTCCCCGAACCACCCCATTTCTGAGTCTCTGTTTTTAAAAAGGGGTGAAGAATTATTCATAATTTTGTCAAAGCAAAGTTGGGAAATGAAGGACTCCTAATATTCTCTGTTAGGTGTGGACATGGACAAAAAGGAGAGAGAAGCTTCTGGAGAGGGGGAAGAGAGACAGAGGGAAAGAGAGACAAAGAGAAAGACAGAGAGAGAGAGACAGAGAGAAAGGAGGTTGAGAGCGAGTGAGTAAGTGTGTGAGTGTGTTGGAGTCTCACTCTGTTAGCCGGGTTGGAGCATGATCACAGCTCGCCACAGCCTCAACGTCTCGGACCCAGGTTATCCTCCTGTTTCAGCCTGCTGAGTAGCTGGGACTACAGGCATGCACCACCACACCTGGCTAGTTTTTTAAATTTTTTGTAGAGATGAGGTCTTGCTATATTCACTAGTCTGGTCTCAAATTCCTGCCTTCAAGCAATCCTCCCATCTCAGCCTCCCAAAGTCCTGGGATTACAGGCATGAGCCACCGCAGTCGGCCTTAATATTATATTATAACTGCAAAAAAAGTTACTCATAAAAGAAAGCTAGAGTAAACACATTTCCCATTGCTGAATAATGTTACATTTAGAAAAATTTATATTTCAGAGTACCCAAAATATACTAATGCCACTGTTTTTCTAAGACTCTGGTAATATCCTTGGTTTTCCTGCAAAAGGAGAAATGGAAAATGTCAGAAGACAGACTTCTGACTCGAAGTCATTGACCAGGCAATAGCAGATGGTCAATACCCCACTTCTTGACCGCCAGTCTACAGAATTGTACTCAAGGTTGTGGGCACATGGCAGGGAGGTTGATTGAGTAGGACAATGTGTCTTTAACATCAGGCAAAAATATCCATGAGAACTGAGTCTAGAAATAGGAATCCCTGGAATCTCTTCCTTCTGCAATATTCTGCTTCCAGATCTTGTTTCCTTCACTCCCAAAATGAGATCTTCCAGCTTTATTCCTAGAGCAATCAGTGGGCAACTCATTTGTAAACCGCAGGGAGCTGGACAGTTTCCTTTCCTTCAGTCGTCTTGAAGAGGTAGAAGAAATACTGGTTTTCTTGCCAGTTTCAATCTTCTGGAATATAGTTTTAGATTAAAACACCTCAAGATGATTGGTGAGAAATGTGAAATGGTTCCCTCAAAACAAAATCATTTCAAACCTTCTAAAAATTAAAAAGACCTGGCTGGGTGTGGTGGTTCATGCCTGTAACCCCAGCACTTTGGGAGGCTGAGGCAAGAGAATTGCCTGAGCCCAGGGGTTCAGAACTAGCCTGGACAACATGGCGAGACCTTGTCTCAACAATAAATCAAAAAATTAGCTGGGCATGGTGGCCCAGCTACTTGGGAGGCTGAGGCGCGGGGATCACCTGAACTTAGGAGGTCAAGACTGCTGTGAGCCATGATCATGCCACTGCCCTCTAGCTTGGGTGACAAAGTGAGATTCCTACTCAAAATAAAATAAAATAAAACAAAACAAAACAAAACAAAATAACCTAAAAACTATAGCACTTGCTACTTCCCTTCTGTAATTCCTTTGAGTTATTTCCATGGGAATCATGTCTGTGCACTGGCTGTAAGTCAATGCTCCTATTTTCCTAGGCTCCTGCTCTAGTCATTCCTAGATGGGCCAATGGGTTATTATTAAATCCTGGTTCTACCTGAGTGCCGTGTTTATGACAGAAATTTCAGAGCTCAAGGAATTTGGGAGACTACTTTCAGGGCCAGCTGGTCATTTCACAATGAAGGTGAGGCCAACCACGCCTTCTCTGCTGCCACTTTCTGCTTTTTGGAGAGTCAGCTCAAAAAGACACCATTATGACAATTTTAGAACTGATAAGGAAAACCTTATTTTAGTAAAAGGTGCAGACTTTGAGATTAAGGTTAAAGCTGAGAGGCAAAAGTTATTGTTTCTCTTCATCTAAAGACCAGAACGCAGATCAACAATCAGAATAAAAGGGCTCAAAATTGGGGTCCAGGAGAGAAATTCCTGTGTCAAAAATCCTACTTGAGCTGGGCTCGGTGGTTCAGCCTGTAATCCCAGGACTTTGGGAGGCCGAGGCGAGTGGATTGCCTAAACCAGCGTGTTCAAGACCCACCAGGGCAACTTGGCGAGACCTTGTCTCTACAATAAATCAAAAATTAGCCGGGCATAGTAGCGCACACCTGTAGTTCCGGCTACTTGGAAGGCTGAGGCGGAAGGATCGCCGGAGCCCAGCAGGTGGAGGCTGTGGTGGCCGGGAGCGTGCCACTGCACTCCAGTCTTGGTGACAGAGACTCCAACTCAAAAAAAAAAAAAAAAAAAATTCACATGCCCCCTCCTAGTTCTGTTGCCATATATTCCACCAGGAAAACCACGGGTGCAGGGTCAGCGAGGAGGGAAACAGATTAGCTGAGTGCTCAGTCTCGCTCACTAACAGAGAAAAATGTCTGAATCTGGTCTCTCATCTGCAAGATTAGGACTAACCACCTATAGCCATGAGTGGGGGCCCAGCTACTCGGGAGACTGAGGTGGGAGGATCACTTGAGCTCAGGAGTTTGAGGCTGCAGTGAGCCATGATCATGCCACTACACTTCAGCCTAAGTGACAGAGACAGTGAGACCCTGTCTCTAAAAACAACAGCAAAAAATACCATCCTAGAAAGTAAGAGAACTTTGGACAATGTGCCTTGAAGTCCAGCCCCAGCTTCTTTTGCGACCCAATGAATGCTAAACAAACAAACCCATTCACTGCTGTGGGAGTTTTTAAAAAGTGATGTGGATATACAAATATTTTTAAAGAAAAAGATTTCATACCATGCCTCCCCCTTAAAAAGTATAGACTCGCCGGGCTCGGTGGCTCAGCCTGTAATCCCGTGCCTTTGGGAGGCTGAGGTGAGTGGATTGCCTGAGCCTGCAGGTTCGAGACCAGCCTGGGCAGCGAGACCTCATCTCTACAAGAAATCAAAAAATCAGCCGGGCGTGGTAGTGCATGCCTGTAATTCCGGCTACTTGGAAGGCTGAGATGGAATGTGTCTATACTTTTTTTTTTTTTTTTTTTGAGTCTCACTCTGTCGCCCAGACTGGAGTGCAGTGGCCGCTCCCGGCCACCGCAGCCTCGATCTGCTGGGCTCCGGCGATCCTTCTGCCTCAGCCTTCCAAGTAGCCGGAATTACAGGCACGCGCTACCACGCCAGGCTGATTTTTTGATTTATTGTAGAGGTGAGGTCTCGCTGCCCAGGCGGGTTTCGAACCCGCGGGCTCAGGCAATCCACTCACCTCAGCCTCCCAAAGGCGCGGGATTACAGGCTGAGCCACCGAGCCCGGCTTTTTTTTTTTTTTTTTTGAGTTGGAGTCTCACTCTGCCACCCAGACTGGAGTGCAGTGGCCACTCCCGGCCACTGCAGCCTCAACCTGCTGTGCTCCGACGATCCTTCTGCCTCAGCCTTCCAAGTAGCCGAAATTACAGGCGTGCGCTACCACGCCCAGCTAATTTTTGATTTATTGTAGAGATGAGGTCTCGCCAAGTTGCCCAGGCAGGTCTCAAACCCACGGGCTCAGGCAATACACTCACCTTGGCTTCCCAAAGCGCGGGATTACAGGTTGAGCCACTGAGCCCGGCCCTCATTCAGTCTTATAAAAAGAAATTCTGACACATGCTACCACATGGGTGAACACTGTGCTAAGTCAAATAAGGCAGTCGTGAAAAGACAAATACTGTAAGATCCACTTATAGGAGGGCCCTCGAGTCACCAATTCATAGAGCCAGAAAGTCCAAGGGTGACTGCCACGGCTGGGAGAAGGGGTAGGGAGTCACTGCTCATGGACAGAGTTTTTTTTTTGGAATGATGAAAATGTCCTGGAGATGGATAGATGGTGGTGATGGTTCACAGTAATGTGAATATACTTGATGCCACTGAACTGTACACTTAAACGTAGTTAAAAAGGGCTGGGCAAGCCGAGTGCTGTGGTTTATGCTTGTAATCCCAGCACTTTGAAAGGCAGAGGAGAGAGGATTGTCTGAGCTCAGGGATTCGAGACCAGCCTGGGCAACATGGTAACACCTCATCTCTACTACAAATTAAGAAAAATTCAGGTGGGTGTGATGGCGGCATGCCTGTGGTTCCAGCTACTTGGAAGGTTGAGGTGGGAGGGTCACCTGAGCCCAGCAGGTCAAGGCTGTGGTGGCCCTGAGTGTGCCACTGCACTCCAACCTGGTTGCCAGAGTTAGACTCTGACTCAAAAAAACCCCAAAAAACCCCCCAAAAAACCCAGATGGGCTAGGCACTTTGGGAGGCTGAGGCAAGAGGATCGATTGAGGCCAGGAGTTCCAGACCAGCCTAGACAATATAGCAAGATCTTGTCTCTACAAAAAATTTTTTAAAAATTAAAATAAGCTGGGCATGGTGGCATGCCTGTAGTCCCAGCTACTCAAGGGGCTAAGGCAGAAGGATCGTGTGAGCCTGGGAAGTTAAGGCTTTGGTGAGCCATGATCGTGCCACTGTACTCCAGCCTGGGTGACAGAGTGAGACCTTGACTCAAAAAAAAAAAAAAAAAAAAAAGTGGTAAGTGTTATATTGAGTACAAGAGGGGACCCAAAAACCCAGAATTCTCTTTTTGGAGGGCAGACCCCTTGTAGTACACTCAGAATTTGTTTCTCCAGATCACACAGTAAACCAAAGTTTTTATCTGGAAGTTTTAAGAAGGTTTAGTCATGATTTGTGAAAGAAACATCCTGAGTTGTGGCAAACAGGTGACTGGTTCTTCCACCATGACAACACACCGCCCTGAGCATTCAGCAGTTTTTGACCAAAAAAAGCATGAGCCCCATGCCCGACCCCCGCTATTCACCTAATCTCCTCCAAAGTGACTTTTGCTTCCCTGGATGAAAAAAGTCTTCAAAGGGAAACGTTTTGCTGATGTGGAAGAGGTGAAACAAAAAACAGCAGAAGCACTAAAAGGCACCATCAACATTGGAGTTCCAAAACTGTTCTGAGCAGTGGAAAAAGCATCCGATAGGTGTATGGCCTCCAACGGAGAGGATTTTGCAGGACTGAAGTTTAAACCTGTAAGAATAAATACACAATTTTCTATAAATAAATTCCGATTTTGGGGGAGCCCCCTTGTATATTTTACCATGATTTAAAACATTTTTTATAAAGTGTAGGCCCTCAGCTGGTGACAGTTCCCATGCAGCCTCATTTCTAAATACTTCAGCCTCGTGGTAATCCAGGTCTGATTCTCAAAACTTAGCACAATCCTCCTCCCTTTGGTCGGGCTCTTAGCAAGTATCTTCTCAATCGCTGGGGAACTTGACGGTGGCTTTCTGGAGTCGCACCTGCCTTTGCAGGCTGCCTGCAGCAGCTAGGGGGCACAGTTTATTTTTGTGATTAGCCTTGAGCAGGAGCTGATGAAACGCTTGATAAACTAACTTCTTGGAAGACTTGACATAGATGCTGCCTTCCTCCCCTGTTCCCTCCGAGCGCCACACAAAAAGCAACAGTCTGTCATTTTTCTCTCTGCTTCAAGTATCCGCATCAAAGTGGGACGGGAGCCTCCTGCCACTTCCTGATGCAGACAGCTGCGTTCCACTTGGAAGTCTGTCGCCTCAAGTCCAGGCGGGTCCCTATCAGGAGAGGCAGAGTATGCTGTCGCAAAGTCAGGGTCCAAGGGGGCAAACAGGACATGGCCTTTGCGTCCGTTCCCTCATACAGTTGCTTCCCTTGGGGGAGAAGAGTTCAGGGCACACTGGGAAATAAAGCCTCTGGCCCCCACGTTCCTCTTTCTGTTTCTGTGGTTTTCACTTCCCCCCATCAGAAATCCCCCGTGTGGTGGCAACGCTTTCTCTTCTTCCTTCCCTGTCGGTTCCCTTTTGTTGCTCCCCGACACCTCACCTCGTCTGGGCTTATCTCCCTCTCCCTGCTAGGACTGCTTTCTCTGTCTTAACATCTTTTTTTTTTTTTGAGTTGGAGTCTCACTCTGTCGCCCAGACTGGAGTGCAGTGGCCACTCCCGGCCACCGCAGCCTCGACCTGCTGGGCTCCGGCGATCCTTCCGCCTCAGCCTTCCAAGTAGCCGGAATTACAGACACGCACTACCACGCCCGGCTGATTTTTTGCTTTATTGTAGAGATGAGGTCTCGCTGCCCAGGCGGGTCTCGAACCCACGGGCTCAGGCAATCCACTCACCTCAGCCTCCCAAAGGCGCGGGATTACAGGCTGAGCCACCGAGCCCGGCTTCTTAACATCTTTTACAAAAATTGATTTTCTTCTTTTAGAGACAGGTGACTCGCTATACTTCCCAGACCCAACACAAACTCCTGAACTCAGGCGATCCTCCAGTGCCTCCTGGTAGCTGGGACTACACGGGCCTGGCTGTATTCACATTTGAGCTCCTCTTCAGGAAGGTGTGGGCAGGCTATTCCTATGCCAAACGCAGCACTCTACCTTCATGATCACTCTTCATGTTTGCAGTTCTGCCTGGCTGCTCCTGGCACTTTTCTGCACAACAGACCTTGGGCGGGGGCATTGGGTCTGCCCACTGACTGCTTTCATTCGCTCTCTGCCACCAGAACTCTCGCTAGTCAAGTGGGGATTTTCCGGGGAAGGCTTTCCCTCTTGCTCTTTCTCAGAAGCCACAGGCCTCCATTTCACCTCAGGGATGTCTTCTGAAAAAGCGAAAATGATATAGAGCCTTACTGGGTAAATTGCCTCTGAAGCCAAAAATCTCAGCAAGGCCTGAAATTCCAATCCTGTGCAAGCTTCTAAATCCCATCTCAGGCTGGGTGCGATGGCTCACGCCTGTAATCCCAGCACTTTGGGAGGTCAAGGTAGACAGGAGGATTGCTTGAGCCCAAGAGGTTGAGAACAGCCTGGGCAATATAGCCAGACTTCATCTCTACAAAAAATGTTTTAAAAATTTAGCCAGGCGTAGTGGTGCATGCCCTGTAGTCCCAGCTACTTGGGAAACTGAGGCAGAAAGGCAGCCTAAACCCAGAAGGTTGATGCTGTGATGAGCCCTGAACATGCTACTGCACTCCAGCCTCGGTGACAGAGTGAAACCTTGACTCAAAAAAATAAAAATAAAAAATGAATAAATCCCACCCCGGAGGACCGTTTAAATGGCCAACATGCCTTGGGAGCCCTCTGCATCTTTCCCTCATAGGATGCTGGCACTGGCAGCCTTCAGTGACACAGGGCCCGCTATTCCGAGATGTGTCGAATAACTAGAAATGCTAAGCTCAAGTTTATTACTGCACTTTCTGTTAAGGAGTTGACACCAGGCAGCAGTTATCAATCTCAGGTCACACACTCATGCTTGCAAGAGGCAGAACTTTACTTTCTACATCATCAACTTATTTTCCATAGCCAACCCCATTCTCCAGGGTGGGAGACTTCACCTCAGCCCTTTGGAGGGTCTCCCATCCCCATTTCCCATCCGGTCCTCTGTTCATGGATGTGACTTGATGCAAAGATGGCCACTCCGGCCCAGCAGTCCTTGGCAGCCTAGGTGTCGCATTTGGGACATGGGACCCTTGCCCATGTCCACGACTCACAGTTCTGTCTGCCCAGGGACACCTCAGGGGCACTTCTCTCTGGGGTCTTGCCTTCTCCTTAGCGGTGTGCACAGGTACCCCAACTCTTAGGATCCCCCCAAATTCTCTTTCCTCTTTCTCTCAGCCCAGAGGTATTTCTTTCCTTCCTTTCTTTCTTTTTTTGTCTTTTTGAGTCAGGATCTTACTCTGTTGCCCAGGTTGGAGTGCAGTGGCATGATCACAGATTACTGCAGCCTCTAGCCTTCCATCTCAGCCTCCCAGGTAGCTGAGACTACAGGTGCATACCACCACTCTCGGCTTATTTTTTAATTTATTGTAGAGATGAGGTCTTGCTGTGTTGCCCAGGCTGATCTCGAACTTCTGGTTTCAAGTGATCCTTCTGCCTCGGTCTCCCAAAGTGCTGAGATTACAGGCATGAGCCACTGTGCCCAGCAGGGAATTTCTTCCTAATGACTGGGAAATCATCTCTTCACATTTCTGGCTGAGATACTTTTGACTCTGCCCATTCATTCTCTGCTCCTTGCATTGAAGACAATTGTTTCCAATAACTAGGAATCCACTTCCCTCTCTAGACCTCAGGCCTTTGAAAACAAATGCCAGGATTTCTGCTTTCCAGGGCTGCCACTAAAACAACAAGCACAAGGCCACATCTGAAAAGTAGGATAAAGAGAACCCCAACTAGCTGGGCATGGTGGCTCATGCCTGTAATCCCAGCACTTTGGGAGGCGGAGGTGAAAGGATTCCTGAGACCAGCCTGGGCATCTTGGTAAGACCTCATCTTTACAATAAATCAATAAATTAGCTGGGCATGGTGGCATGTGCCTGTAGTTCCAGCTACTTGGAAGGCTGAGGCGGAAGGATCACCTGAGCCCAGCAGGTCGAGGCTGTGGTGGTCATGAGTGAGCCATTGCACTCCAGCCTGGGTGTCAGAGAGAGACTCCAACTCAAACAAACAAACAAACAAACAAACAAACAAACAAACAAACAAACCTGTATGTGTAAATGAGTTGCATTTCTCTAAAATTAGTTCAAGAGTTATTCAAAGTCTCTTTTCTAGAGAAATTTAGTAAGGCATTTCCAAGTGTCTAGATAATAGTACTCCCATGTGCTGGGATTACTGAATGGGCCCAGATCCGGGGCTTTCTTACTCATTTCTGCAACCAAGAAAGTGGTACAAGTGTAATTGTGAACATGTAACCGGGTGTGGAAACCCACTTTTACCCCATACATGCCCAGGAGAACCGTCCTGCTTCTATCCTGATACCATTCCACACTTAAGAGCACTCTAGCAGGCTGCATCACGGCTCAGGACTGCCAGGAAGATTCATGTACATTCCTGTGTGAACTTTCACAGAATGCTTTATGTCTACTACCTTTGTGAATCCTCATAATCACCGTCAGTGGTAGCAATTTTAAAAGGATTTTTAAACTAGTAGCTGCAGCTGGCATTTGCCTAGAGATGAGGACACTACCAAGGGCTTGCTTGATGAGGGGGCACCCAGGTAGTTCTCTGAAAATGTGAACAGATGTCCACCATCCACATGTTGGAATAGTCATAACTCCTCCAGGTTTTTCTTTAATTTTTGTAGAAATCTGTGAATAACATAACTTCCAGTGTACTATAGACTGAGAAACAGACTCAGGTAATTCTGAAAAACCTGAGAAAAGGGTCATAAAATGGATCAGTGGGAAAAAAGAAGATTCATGAGGTACATACATATCATAATCAAATTGCAAGTAGTAAGAGTATTCCTGTAATGTTTACAAGGTGCTCAGTAGCAGAGAGCGTGAGTGAGCGAAAGAGAGATAGAGAAGTGGGGACTTAGGAGATCCTGGTTTCCTTTTATTAAAAGAAAAAAATTTATTTTGTCCATTAAAAAATTTTTTTTATTTTAAAGATGTGGGGTATAATTCAGAGTTAGGAATACAAATATTCATTATCCAGGTATCCTTGTTGATGAGGTGTGTCCTCCACTCTCCCCTGGCAGTTTCCCACTACTGCCAATCCTTTTTTTTTTTTGAGTTGGAGTCTCACTCTGTCACCCAGACTGGAGTGCAGTGGCCGCTCCCAGTCACCGCAGCCTCGACCTTCTGGGTTCCGGCGATCCTTCCGCCTCAGCCTTCCAAGTAGCCAGAATTACAGGCATGCGCTACCACGCCCGGTTGATTTTTTTGATTTATTGTAGAGATGAGGTCTCGCTGCCCAGGCGGATCTCGAACCCGCAGGCTCAGGCAATCCACTCACCTCAGCTTCCCAAAGGCGCGGGATTACAGGCTGAGCCACCGAGCCCGACTGCCAATTCCTTTCAAAGTCTGCTTATGAGTGAGTACATATGGTACTCTGTTCTTTGTTTCTGTGATAGATCACTGAGTATGATAGACTCTAGAGAGGCAGAGAGGTGGGAACTTAGGAGATCCAGGCCTTCTTTTATCAAAAGAAAAAAATTTTTTTTTTAAATGTAAATAGAGACAGGGTCATGCTATGTTGCCCAAGCTGGTCTCAAACTTCTAGGCTGATGATCTCTTGGCTTTCTATGGGAATTTCTTACCCTTAGAATCCTCAGGGGAGAGATTAAAAAATAAAAACAGAAAACTTGAAGGCTAGAGGTAATCTCTTACAAAAATAATTTTTAAAAACCCCTAAACACTGCTAAAATGACTGTAAGATTTCTTCCTTTCTTATATTCTCCCAAAATTTAAATGGCAGATTTTCATTAGCTGCATTAAAAGAGTAAGTTGATAATTAGCTGGGCATGGTGGCATGCACCTGTAGTCCCAGCTTCTGGAGAGGCTGAGGCAGAAGAATTGCTTAAGCCTAGGAGTTGAGGCTGCAGTGAGCTCTGACTGCATCATTGCACTTCAAACTGGGTGAAACAGTGAGACCTTGTCTCAAAAAAAAGAAAAAAAAAAGTCATTCAAACGAGAAACGGAGTCACATATGACACTCAAAGTCATCTTCCTCCCCCCGCCCGCCCCCACCTCCTCCATCCCATCAGCAAGTCTTTGCCTTGAGTCCATCTTCCTGATACCTGCCTCCTCCTCTCCCTTCTTGCCCGACTTGGCACTCCCCACCCCTGCTTACCTTGGTGATGCCCATCACTGTGGCCAGTCTCCCCACCAGGCTTGCTCTCCCTCCACATTCCACGGCCTAGGCCTCCAGGGGGTGCCTGCATCCGAGGAGGCCACAGGCGTGCCGGCGGGTGGAACTCCAGGACTCCGACTATCCCATCCTTTCAAGTGTCTCCCTTTCTGTATTTTATAATGCACATAGTATGTAATAATAAATAAGCATACCCACATTGGCTTGCAAGTTGAAGACGTTTAATTGCTAAAGGTACACAGTTTTAAAGTTTGACGGCCACTACTCAATATGGCAGTCAGAGTGAGTTTTTTGTTGTTGGTTTTTTTTTTTTTTTTTTTGAGTTGGAGTCTCACTCTGTTACCCAGGCTGGAGTGCAATGGCACAATCACGGCTCATCAGCCTCAACTTCCTGGGTTCAGGCAATCCTTCCAGCTCAGCTTCCCGAGTAACTGGGACTACAGGCATACACCACCACATCTAGCTAATTTTTTGATTTTTGTAGAGCCTAGGTCTCACAATGTTGCCCAGGCTGGTCTCAAACTCCTGGGCTCTCTGGCCATGGCCTACCAAGTGTTGGGATTACAGGTGTGAGCCACTGCATCTAGCCAGGGTGATTTTTAAAAACAGTGATCGTCACAGAAACAAACAACAGAGTACCATATGTTCTCACTCCTAAGTGGACCTAGAACAACTATCATAATACTATAAGAAAGGGATTGGCAGTAGTGGGAAACTGTCAGGGGAGGGGAGGTGGGATTTGCAGTTGAGGGAAACTGCCAGGGAAAGGGGGACATACCTCATCAACAAGGGTACCTGCATAATGAACATTTGTCTACTTAACCTTGAATTGTACCCCACATCTTTAAAATAAAGGAAAAAATAAAAATAAAAAATAGTGATCTGATCGTGTTAATTCTTTTGCTAAAATCATTCCATGGTGTCCCATTATCCACAAGTCCATGGCTATTGACAGTTCCCACAGGCCCTGAAGTCTCTGTCTGCTTCCCTACAACCGACTCTCTTTCCTGGGCATGGGCCTCTGTCTGCCTTCGTGTTCTTTCGAAGTCAGGTTTCTCCCATGAAGAATCACAGATGCTGTTCCCTCTGCCTCCACAAAGCTTTAGGTCTCTGTTTAAATGCCATTTTCTCCCGTGCCCCATTCCAGCCCATTCCAGTCCAAGGATCCTTAGACCCTTTCCTTATTACAAGTGCTACCTAGAATTTGTTGTTCAAAATCTTCCAAATTTGGTCACAATCTTCATGAGAACTTGGTCACCACTGTAACCTCCAGCACCTCACACGTGTCCAATAAATATTCACTGAGTACAAGAATGAATTAAAGTACCAACACTCACCCCACGCTTACTTCCAACGAAGGATCCTGAGATACTGAGGATCCTCAGATCGGCATCTCATAGAATCTCTGGCCTTTCTTGTTTTCATCTACTTTGCTCTAAAAGAACACCTTATCTTAAAAAAAATTATTTTTAGCTGACAAATAATAATTGTACAATTTATAGAATACAATGTGATGTTTTGTGATCACCTTACCTTTAAGACTCAGGTGTGGTGGCTCACGTCTGTAATCCCAGCACTTTGGGAGGCAGAGGAAAGAGGATTGCCTGAGCCCAGGGGTTCAAGACCAGCCTGGGCAACTTGGCGAGACCTCGTCTCTACAATAAATCAAAAAATTAGCCACGCATGGTGATGTGTGCCTGTAGTTCCAGCTACTTGGAAGGCTGAGCTGGAAGGGCAACCTGAGCCCAGCAGGTCGACGCTGTGGTGGTCGTGAGTGTGACACTATACTCCAGCCTGGGCAACAGCGAGACTCCGACTCAAAAACAACAAAAAAGACGCAGCCCTTATTGACCTGTTCCTCTATAAGGCTGATTAAAATGCCCCTGGACAGTTCTTGTCTTTCTCCTGACCTACCATCATTCACTCAAAATCTTTTTTGGGAGGGTTGGGGTGGGGGTCTTACTCTGTTCCCAGGCTGTAGTGTGCGTAGAAAGATCTCAGCTCACTGTAGCCTCAACCTCCTGGGCTCAATCGATCCTCCTGCTCAGTCTCCCAAGTAGCTGAGAATTCAGGTGTGCACCACCATATCTAGCTAATTTTTTGTAGGGTCTTGGCAAGTTGCCGAGGCTGGTTTTGAACTCCTGGGCTCAAGTGAACCTCTTACCTTGGCCTCCCAAAGTGCTAGGATAGGCGTGAGCCACTGCTCCAGTCTGAAAATCTTTTTTTATTTTGAGTCAAGGTCTCACTCTGTCACCCAGGCTGTAGTGCAGTGGCATGATCACGACAATGACCACCCTGAACATCTTCATTCCAGCACCTATTGATAATATGTAACTACTGCTTCCATTTTGTTTCTGCACTGAGACTGATTATCTTTAGGACTCCGACCTCATCATTCATCTTTGTAAATGGTGTAAAGGCATTTCCCAAGTGACTGGAGACCTCTGGTGTACCAAGAACTTTTGCAGAAAAAAAGTTTCAGCGTGCTTAATTTCCACAGTTCTCAAAAAGCTAAACTATCCTTTACAACAAAGTGGACACTCTGGGTGTTTCTTCCTAAACATCACAAATAGAGTTTTTATCCAACCCTTCTGAAGAGCTGGCTTTGACCAGGGTGAAAAAACACGAGTGCTCTTCCCACTTCTGCTTTTTCTCTTCTTCCTCATAGAGAAACGCATTTAGACAGGGTGGGTACCTCGGGGACTGACTGTCCACCTGGAATAGACTGCTATGAGTCCATGACAGTGGCTTTTGTCCTTGTACACAAAGACATAAGAGAGGAAGGAAGGGAAGCCATGCCTGATTCTCTTCATGGGAATCAGAGTAGCAACAAGAGAGTTGTAAAAATGCTTTTTCGGGACCTAGGACAGTAGGAATTCCAAGCAGGGCAACTGACTGGCTTTGTGTTGGGATGCTGACCTCGTACAGATTTATGTGTGTTCATATAGTCACCTTTGAGCAAGTCTGTCCTAAATCCAATGTTGTTGATCCATATAGTATCTCCAAGATTCTACACATGAAGGAGTCTTGATCCCAGCCGCTGGGCTGTGCAACTTTAGAGCTTGGATCCTCATGAGGGGTCTACGTGCTCACTTCCGTACCAAGCTGCTGTGGAACAGTTACCATACATGGGCAGAGAAGCTTCTAGCAGAAGGGGGAAGGAGGACACCCGGCGCACAACGGTTATGTAACCACATGGGGGGGACGCTGCCTTCCTTCAAAATATTACATTCTAGAAATGTCTGAAAGACACCTGTAAGCACCTCTTTGCTGGAGGTAGCAGCTGAAATAAAATTAGATCTAGAATATCAGTTCAATCTGGTGGGGTTATGTGGCTGCTATTTTAAATATATTTAGATGCTTGGTGTTCTTCAGAATCAGTTTCAGAAATATACAGGGGGGAGCCAAAAACAACCCCACCCCCCCAAAACAAACATGGAATTATCTTTTGGAGGGAGGACCCGTTGTAGTACAGGCTTCCCCTGCTAGGTAAGTGTTCTAGAAAGCCCTCAGCATCAGTGTACCAGCTAGCGTTATTGTGAGAGGCTGTGCTTGGCTTCAGTGAATTTGTTATTGGAGATTCTTTCAACGTGTTTGCCCATTTCATGATGGGTGATTGACGAGCACACCTGCCCACACCACGCTGAGTGTTCAGCAGTTTTTGACCAAAAATGGCATGACCCCCGTGCTCCACCCTCCTTATTCACCTGATCTCACCCCGAGCACATTTTTTCGTTCCCCAGATGAAAAAAAGTCCTCAAAGGGAAACATTTTGCTGATGTGGAAGAGGTAAAACAAAAAACCACAGAAGCACTAAAAGGCATCAGAATGGATGAGTTCCAAAACTGTGCAGAGCAGTGGGAAAAGCGTCTTGGTGGGCGAATGCATCAATGGAGAGTACTTTGAAGTTTAAACATGTAAGAATAAATACACAATTTTTTATAATTAAATTCTGGGGTTTATTGGGTCCCCCTCGTATGCGCAGTATATTTCAGTCATGGCAGAGTAAATGCCATTTCCTTTTTCACTGACACTGAGTTATGAATGTTGACCTACAGACTGTCCCCAAACAAGATGCATTCCAACAGTTCATTTCTAAGTCAGTTGATAGGAACTTGGAACATAGTTTCCCATAGAAACAATTTTAGCCATGGTGGGTTAGATTTCCAGATATGGCCAGAGAAGCCCATTTACTCATAAGCATGACAATGCTTTTCTATAAGAAAATGCTGCCCAACTTCTAAGCTGGGATTTCTGCAACTCCTCTTCCCTCACCCCGGAAGGCCTGAAGAATGCCCTGAATACTCCAGTGCAGAAGCGTTGGGGCAGCTGGGAGGCGGTGGTGGGGTGTTCAAGGAAGTCTGGGTTTCCCAGCAGGAGCAGTACAGACCCCCAGGCAGGAATGAGCTCTGGCAGAGCCCGGCCTCTGGTTGCAGTCTCACTCTGTTGTCCAGGCTGGAGTGCAGTGTCAAGATCCTGGCTCACTGCAGCCTTGACTCCTGGATTCAGGAGATCCTCCTGCCTCAGCTTCACCAGTAGCTGGGACTACAGGCAAGTGCCACTACACCTGGCTAATTTTTTGCAGAGGTCTTGCTATGTTGCCCAAGTGAGTCTTGAACTCCTCGGCTCAAGCAATCCTCCCGCCTCAGTCTCCCAAAGTGTTGAGATTACAGGCATGTGCCTTTGCACCTGGCCTTGTCACTTCATTTAATTCTCCATTCTCACATCTGCGAGGCCGATTGTTTTACCTGCATTGAAGTAAGAAGGCGTGAAGGCTTGAGATTGCTAGGTCACTTGCCTAACTTCATGGATTTAGAGGCAGAATTGGAACTCAAGCCTGCTCTCCTCCAAATCCACCATCTTCCTAGGACACGGGACACATGGCCAACAGCTTATTGTTTCATTTCCATTTAACAATTTTTTTTTTTTTTTTTTGAGCCAGAATCTGTCACCCAGGCTGGAGTGCAGTAGCATGCTCACAGCCACCACAGCCTTGGCCTGCTGGGCTCAGGCAATCCCTCTGCCTCAGCCTTCCGAGTAGCTGGAACCACAGGTGTGTGCCTCCATGCCTGGCTAATTTTTTGATTTATTGTAGAGACGAGGTTTTGCCGAGTTGTCCAGGCTGGTCTTGAAACCCTAGACTCCGGCAATTCTCTTACCTCCACCTCCCAAAGTGCTAAGAATACAGGCTTGAGCCACTGTGCCCGCCTAAGATGACATTTTCTTTCTTTCTTTTGTGACTGGGATTGTGCTTTTTATCTGGGTTTCTGTTTGTTTATCAGGCTGGTCTCGATGCTGATTCTTTAAGAGACAAGACTGGCTTGATTTGCGTGATGTTAGAGAAGAAGTTGAAAATGTGGGGGACAGACGTCTGAAACCTCTACGATTTTTGTTATAATTTTGTTTTTTGAACAGTCATGTAGTTTAAAAAAAAAAAGGCAAAAAATTCCTTCGCCTCATATATATATCCAGTGTTGGTAATTTTTCTGTGCATCCTTTGCTTATTCTTGTAAATAGACAAGTAATTATAAATATATGTATGTGTGTGTGTGTGTGTGTGTGTGTGTGTGTGTGTGTGTGTGTGTGTATATATATAAAATTTTCACTTTATTCATTAAAAGGTAGCATATGGCCAGGCGCTGTAGCTCATGTCTGTAATCCCAGCACTTTGGGAGGCAGAGGCAAGAGGAAGGTCCGATCCCACAGGCTCGAGACCAGCCTGGGCAACATGGCGAGATCTCATTTCTACAAATCAAAAAATTAGCTGGGCGTGGTGGCTCACGCCTGCAGTTCCAGCTACTTGGGAGGCTGAGGCAGAAGGATTGCCTGAGCCGCAAGTTGAGGCTGCAGAGGATGTGAGTGTGCCACTGCACTCCAGCCTGGGCGGCAGAGTGAGACTCTGACTCAAAAAAAAAAAGGTAGCATATGGCCTATAAAAATCTCAAACAGTAATAATTTATATATATTTACTGATTGATTTAAAATTATTACATTTATTTATTTAAATATAACGGTGTTTCCCAGTGTGGTTTTACTAAACAAATACCATGCATTGGGGTTTGGAATAGGGACAGTTACCTCCAGCGTTAACTCACCCAGATCCACTTATATCCAGGGATCTAGAAACATCAGTTTTGGCTGGCAAATATTCCCTTCAGCCCTGCCACACACCCTATGTGCCCTGTTTCCCGGCCTTCATAGTTTTGTAATCACTGGCTTATATGTCTGCCTCATCCACTCGGTTGGGAGTTCTTTGAGGCATGGAGTTCATTTATCTTTATATCATCAACATCTAATACAATATCAGGTAAGGATGAAATATTAAATGAAAGTTCAAGTAATTCAATGGAGAACAAGTTTGGTTGAATGAATATGAATAACACGTACAAGGAATGACTTGGACATAGCTGGTCTCTAGGGTATCAGAACATAGGGGCAGTAATGGTATTTATTCTCTTTGGTATTATAGTCTGATGAAACACTGGAGATATGTTAAGAAAGGTCAGGCAGGCTGGGCACGGTGTCTCATGTCTGTAATCCCAGAACTTTGGGAGGCTGAGGTGAGAAGATTGCTTGAGACCAAGAATTCAAGAGCAGCCTGGACAACATGGTGAGATCCCCTCTCTACAAAAAAAAAAAAATCACAAAAATTAGCCAGGCATGGTGGTGCATGCTTGTTGGCTCAGCTACTTGGGGAGGCTGAGGCAGGATTGCCTGAGCCCAGGAGGCTGAGGCTATGGTGAACTGTGATTGTGCCACTGCACTCCAGCCTGGGTGACAGAGTAAGATCCTTAAAACAACAACAAAAAAAGAAATTACTCAGGAGATGAAGCAGAGGCCTGGGTCCACTGGGCATCCACAGCTTAAAAATATCTTCAGGTGTATGGCAGTTCCTCAAAAAATAAAAACAAATAAAAAGAAAGGAAGGGCTGGGCTCAGTGGCTCAGCATATAATCCTAGCACTTTGGGATGCCAAGGTGAGTGGATTGCCTGAGCCCGCGGATTCAAGACCCGCCTGGGCAACTTGGGGAGACCTCATCTCTACAATTAATTAAAAATTAGCCGGGCATGGTAGCGCGTGCCTGTAGTTCTGGCTACTTGGAATGCTGAGGCGGAAGGATTGCCGGAGCCCAGCAGGTCGAGGCTGCGGTGGCTGGGAGCGGCCACTGCACTCCAGTCTAGGTGACAGAGTGAGACACCAACTCAAAAAAAAAGAAAGAAAGGCAGCAGAGAATGAAGATATTGGGGTGAGGGGTTGAGGCAGAAAAACAAAGTAAGGTCCTGAGCACCAGGGAGGAAGTTAAGTCATGGTAACAGTAGAAAGGGTGATCTGACAGGAAGTATGGAGGTGAAAATAATTGTAGGTAGGGAGATTAGTAAACTGAGACAATGCCCAAAAGGCTCAAAATTAAAAAACAAAACAAAACATTTTTTTTAAATAGAGAAAACTGAGGAAAGTGTGGTTGGGTCAAGAGGCCTAAGTGGCAAATGAATGAAATATTAATAGCTGTAGGGATGGAGAGAAACGTTGACTGAAAAGTAATGGCTAGAAAAAACAAAAACAAACAAAAAAGAAAGTAACAGCTGCCTTAGAACCTTCTGGAATAAGGCCTATTGTTACTTAAAAGTGTTGTTAGGCAATGCTGAGAGTCCATTTGAGGCTGGAGCCTATGAGGCTGTAATTTTTTTTTTTTTTTTGAGTGAGAGTCTTACTCTGTCGTTCAGGCTGGAGTGCAGTGTCATGCTCATGGCCACCCCAGTGCCAACCTTCTGGGCTCAGGTGATCCTTCAGCCTCAGCTTCCCAAGTAGCTGGAACTATAGACGCGTGCTACCACTCCCAGCTAGAGGCTGTAATTCTTCATGTCAAATACCAAGTAAGGAGCTCTGGGGCTAGAGAGAAAAGAAATCAAGTCCTCCAGGAGCTGCTGTGGAAAAGGGAGAAGGCCATCAGACCCTTCAACAAGACCATCTCAACCCCCAAATGATCTTACTCTGACATTGTTAATCTTGCAATATGGCAGCTACTGCTTCTAAATATTCTGTGGAAATATGAGAATAGAATCTCTTAGATACTTTTTGTTGTTTTAAATAAAAATTTATTTCTCTTATTTTTAGTTGAAGAGATAACACTTTCTTTCCTTTTCTTTCCTTCCTTTCTTTTGAGTAGGAGTCTCACTCCGTTGTCCAGGCTGGAGTGCAGTGGCACGCTTACAGCCACCACAGCCTTGGCCTGCTGGGCTCAGGCGATCCTTCTGCCTCAGCCCTCCAAGTAGCTGAAACTACAGGTGTGTGCCACCATGCCTGGCTAATTTTTTGATTTATTGTAGAGACGAGGTTTTGCCAAGTTGTTCAGGCTGGTCTTGAACCCCTAGACTCAGGCAATTCTCTCATCTCCACTTCCCAAAGTGCTAGGAATACAGGCTTGAGCCACTGCGTTCGCCTGAGATGACATTTTCTTTCTTTCTTTTGTGAATGGGATTATGCTTTTTATCTGGGTTTCTGTTTGTTTATCGTTGGTGTATAGGAATGCAACTGACTTTTGCACATTTATTTTGTACCCTGAGACTTTGAGGTGACACTTTCAATTGTGATTATACAAAATAACTTTGATATCCAGGCACTTTCTTCCCTAAAGCTGTGCTACAGCAAATGTTGACACTGTTCCAAAAAATTTCTTTTTCTGTATCCATTAAGAGAAGCATTGTTATAAAAAGTATAAAGTTTATCTGTTAAAAACAAACACATAGACCTCTTCAATCCCTGTAGATAGACTAGTTTTATTAGGGTACTTAAAGGCAAAACATTTGTTCCAGCTGACCTAAGAATCAAACCAAACCTAAGCAGGTTAAATTCAGTCAGGTGTGGGTTTCCAGAGATCACAGGAAACACCCATAAGCGAGAAGTACATTTACTTAAACATGGTAACAACCACGACTGGACAGAAAAAAATGACACATCTGTTCAATTTAAATGAGTTAAAAGTTCCCATAGTTACTTTTCAAAATGTTATGAGAAACATGATGCCTTCCAAGTTCAGGCTTGCAAAATAACTCACTCTTTCTGCATCAAACCAGTCTCCGAATTGGTGAGGTTTATTTAGAGAGGTTTTCTGGAAAGCGTTTGAGATTTATTTTTAAAAAGCCAATCTTTAACCTAAAGACACATGAATATTAATTACACATTTTCTTTTCCATTAATAAATTCTAGCTAAAAGAAAGCAATAAATCTGTTTTTAAGAATAGATTCCCAGCTCAAAAAAAAAAAAGATTTTACACAAATCTTTTAAATAAAAATTTACTTAGAGTTTATTTTTGAAAACCCATGGAAAAAGCAATTTATAAAGTCCTCAAAGCCATTACCCTTTCTCTGTTTTTCTACAAAATTCAGCTAATATTCTCACATTCCTTTTAGATCAATTCTTCATAAATGGAGACTTATGTCAAGGAATTTATCCTCAGAACTCTCACAAATGTGCAAATATGTTTAGAAATGATCTTTAAAAATATTGTCTGAAATAACATGAACCTGAAAGCAAACCAAATGTCCATCAATCTTAGTTAAATAAACTATAGTATATCTTTTTGGAGAAATACTATATAGCAAGTAAACAAATGAGGTAAATCCATGGCTAATATGTAAACATGTCCAATAATCATTTTATTCATTTACTTATTGAAAGGACACAGTCCAAAATGGAATTTCTCTGGGCTCCTTAAGCCAGACAATAATCCTTTCTGGAACCCTGGGCAAGTCACAAGACATTAAGATTAACATCTTAGCCAGGTATGGTGGCTCAGACTGTAATCCCAGCACTTTGGGAGGCCAAGGTGAGAGGATTGTCTGAGATTGGGGGTTTGACACCAGCCTGGGCAACTTGGTGAGACCTTGTCTCTACAATAAATCACACACACACACACACACACACACACCACACACACACACACACACAAAACCTAGCCGGGCATGGTGATGTGTGTCTGTAGTTCCAGCTACTTGGAAGGCTGACGTGGAAAATTGCCTGAGCCCAGCAGGTTGAGGCTACAGTGGCCATGAGTGTGCCACTGCACTTCAGCCTGGGAGACAAAGAATGAGATGCCAACTCAAAAAAGATTAATATCTTTGTCCTAAGAATAAATCTTTCAGCTACCCATCCCGCCCTTCTCTATGTTCTGTCATCAGGGAAGTGAGAAAAAAGACCCATCATCTTGGCAACATTCCAGTGCTTACCTACCCCTTACATGATAATGTAAAACAGACCACCACCCAATCACTTTGATGACCTGCCCACCAAATGGAAAGATTAAAAAGCATTCAACCTCAAGCAAATGCCGCCATGCTTTTGTTAAGCTCTGGTTCCCTCCCTAATCTTGGGGAGGTGAATCTTCTCTATTTCTCTCTCTAATTGGCTTTCTAAATAAACTATCTTTTCTTTTCTTTTCTTTTTTTCTGAGTTGGAGTCTCACTCTGTCACCCAGGCTGGAGAGCAGTGGTACACTCATGGCCACTGCAGCCTCGACCTGCTGGGCTCAGACAATCCTTCCACCTTAGCCTTCCAAGTAGCTGGAACTACAGACGCATGCCATCAAGCCTGGATAGTTTGTGTGTGTGTGTGTGTGTGATTCACTGTAGAACTGAGGCAACTGCCTGGGCTCAGGCAATATAAACTATATTTTCCAATTTAATTTCTGTGCAATTCCTTGCATCTCACCTGCAACACTGGACTATCCCCAGACCTAACATTTCTTACAGACAAAACATTTATTATTATTTTTTTGAGTTGGGAGTCTCACTCTGTTGCCCAAGCTGAGGTACAGTGCTGTGACTCACTACAACCTCAAACTCCTGGGATCAAGTGATCCTACCGCCTTGGCTTCCAAAGTGCAGGGATCACAGGTGTAAAATACCTTACCTGGCTCAATACAAGTTTTAAGTGAAGGGCAAAACAGCACTGACCAATAAGTACAGAATGATCTAATTTTTGTTTCTGTTCTTACTTAAAAATTATAGTTGAGGCTGGGTGCAGTGGCTCACACCTATAATCCCAGCACTTTGAGAGGCCGTGATGAGAGGATTGCCTGAGCCCAAGGGTTCGAGACCAGCCTGGGTAACTTGGCAAGACCTCATCTCTACAATAAATCAAAAAAATTAGTTGGGCGTGGTAGCACACGCTTGTGGTTCCAGCTACTTGGAAGGCTGAGGTGGAAGGATCACCTGAACCCAGCAGGTGGAGGCTGTGGTGGCTGTGAGTGTGCCACTGCACTCCAGCCTGGGTGACAGAGTGAGACTCCAACTCAAAATAAATAAATAAACAAAGCAATTAGCCAAATCTCAGCTACTTGGGAGGCTGAGGTGGAAGGATTGCTTGTGCCCAGGAGGTTGAGACTGTGGTGAGCAGGAATTGTACCACTGCACTCCAGCCTGGGTGACAGAGTGAGATCCTGTTTCCCAAAAAATAAATAAATACACTTGAGAAAATAGGACTAGATGATTTTTTTAACATTATAAATGATAAATGCCAGCAGTTCACTTACTGCAGAAATACTAAAGGCATTCCTATTAAGCCAGAAATAAGGCAAGGATGTCCCTTCTCTCCACTACAGTTATATGACTGATACTAGCCAATGCAATTGGATAAGAGAAAACAATTAGAAGGATAAGCTTGGAAAAGACTAATAAAAACTATGTCCATTTGAAGATGATATAATAGTGTGTCTGGAAATCTTCAGAGAATTAATTATAAAACAAATTGAAACAAAAAGAATTTAGCAACTAGCAGAATATAAAAATATGCAAAATCAATAGGCTTCAAATACATAACTAAGCCTAGCTGGAAAATAAAATGAAAGAGAAAAACTCTATTTAGAATAGCAACAAAAAAGAAAATACTTAGGAATACACTTAAGAAATGTGAAAAATCTATGTGAAGAAAATGACAAAACTGAAAAAACACAAAAGTATGTTTGAGCAAGTGGAAAGGCATCCTTTGATCTTGGATGGGATGTTTCATCATCAAGAGATCAGTTCCCCCCAAGATAATTTATAAATTTAATTCAATCTCAATTTAAAAATTAGCACAAGATTTTTTTTTCTGGAATTAGGAAAGTTGAAACTAAATTTAGAGGTCAAGTCGATTTGTCATCTTGGTACAAAACTATGGCTTGAAGAAGAAAGCTGTACACGGGCGTTTCTCTAACAGATGAACTCAGGGCCTTATCATCCCATTGAGTCAGTCCTGCTCACCTCTAGCTGCCTGGCTGCCATTTGGAATGAGGATTCAGGGTTGCTAAATCATCTGGTTTCCAAATGAAGCTGAAAGTCTCAATTTGCATGTGACATTTTATAGTCTATGTTGGTAACTAAGTTAAATTAAAAATAAAATGCAGTTTGGGCAAAATCAAATATATCTTGCAAGTCTTATCTAGCCCAAAGGTCTTTGACCTTTCTGGGTTGGCATACTTTCCCGACAAGGGTCAGATAGTAAATATGTTAGGCTTTATAGGCCACATACAGTCTCTGTCTTATATTTCTGTATATTTTTTACATCATTGAAAAATGTAAAAAGACAGTAAAAAATAGGCCTTGGATTTGGCACTCAGGGAGGTTGTATGCTAATCTTTGTTAATAGAGATAATTAACTTTGAGATTCAACAATGAGTACTTTGGAAACAACAGCCACATTGCCTGATCTCTCTCTCTCTCACAAAAAAATCAAGCTAGGGGCCCGGGCGCAGTGGCTCAAGCCTGTAATCCTAGCATTTTGGGAGGTACAAGTGAGAGGATTGCTTGAGCCTAGCAGGTCAGGCAAGGGTTTGAGAACAGTCTGGGCAACTTGGCCAGACCTTATCTCTACAATAAATCAAAAAATTAGCTGGGTGTGGTAGTGTGTGCCTGTAGTTCCAGCTACTTGGAAGGCTAAGGTGGAAAGATTGCCTGAGCCTAGCAGGTCAACGCTCGGGTGGCCATGAGCATGCCACTGTATTCTAGCCTGGGCAACAGAATGAGACTCCAAGTCAAAAAAAAAAAAAAAAAAAAAAAACAAGCTAGGATAAGTATAATATATTCTCTCACAGCAATGGGTCATTCAATTGTGCAGTGTATTTTCTCCCTGGCAATGTGAACAATGTTAGGAAGTATCCTGAAGATAGTTTATGTATCATTTTGAAACATTCCACTGTCTGTCACATTTTAACCGTGCTTGTAAATGATATCATATCAGGCTGAAAAGTGTTTTCTAGATACTTTACTTCAGTCAGGTTGTCAAAAAACAGTATTATCAGATTTACAATTTAGGCTTTTCTGCTCATGAATTTTTAGAGTAGTTTTTCTTCTTTGCTGCCAGCTGTACTCATTTTCTTTCCTTCTCCTTTCCCTTCCCCTCTCCCTCTCCCTCTCCTGACTTAGCCTTCTGAGTAGCTAGGACTACAGTTGTGTACCATGCCGGCTTCCTGGGCTTCTTAATTAGTATCTCTAATTTTGGGCAAGAGCAAACTCACAAAAAGCCCCTAAAATGAACAACAGTGATATACAGAAACAGACAAGTCAATCGCATCTTTTAGGGATCATTAGACAATGGCTGTTTGTTTGTTAACATACATACTTTCTTTCTAAACAAGGAAGCATCTTTTCGAGTCGGGGTCTCAGTCTGTCACCCAAGCAAAAGATCAGGATGAAATCATCATCGCTCACGAGAGCCTTGACCTCTTGGGCTTAGGTGGTCCTTCCACCGCAGCATCCCGAGTAGCTGGGACTACAGGTGTGTGCCACCACATCTGGCTAATTATTTTTTTTGGAGAGATGTGGTTTCACTATGTTGCCCAGACACCTGCCTCGGCCTCTCAAAATGCTGGGATTACAGGCATGAGCCAATGTGCCTGGCCTCTTTTCTAACAAACAGCTAATTGGGTCTGAGAACTTTTGGAATTCCTACAATTAGTGTTTTAGGAAAAGGCTTATGATGGATTTCTATGTTTTGTCATTTGTCTCTTACATCAAATACTTTCTCTTTTAAAAGTTATTGCCCTAGGGCAACATAAACTGGCCTTGAGAACAAAGACCAATTTATGCTACCACCTCCAGGAAATGATTAAGTAAGCCCAAGCAACTCCAAGCAAAGGCCAGACTGACTGATAAATGGTTTGGATGACATCTGTGTCATTTCAGACATATGGGGTATTTCACTCAAGTTACTTAAAAGAATATCAAAATTGGACATTGTAAAAAATACTAAGGCATGTGTGTAAAGGATATTACGGTTTTTTTTTTCTTTCAATTTGTTTTAGAGTGCCTGCCAATACTCCAAATGGCCAAGCTGACCTGGAAAAAGATATATACATGGGATACATTATTCTTAACCTATTTTTTTTGAAAAATAATCCCAGAATTCTACATAGTTGGTGAAGTATACTAAACAAATACAAGTGTACTCATGAATCACATAACAGTCTCTCAGTAAAAAACAGGCTGAATAGATGATAGTGGCCTCATAAGATTATGATGGAACTGAAAGATTCCTACTGCCTAGTAACTTCATAGCCATGATGATATCATAGCACTCGTGTGTGGTGATGCTGGTAGCACAGACCTACTGTGCTACCAACTGTATAAAGGCATAGCATATACATGCATGTGCAATACATAATACCTGACAATAAGTGATTGTTACTGGCTTATGTATTAAAGTTTATAAAGGGCTGGGCTCAGGCCTCCTAGCACTTTGGGAGGCCGAGGTGAGTGGATTGCCTGAGCTTGTGGGTCCGAGACCAGAACGGGCAACTTGGCGAGACCTCATCTCTACAATAAATAAAAAATTAGCCAGGACTATTAGCGCGCGCCTGTAGTTCCAGTTACTT
The DNA here is from genome assembly GCA_027257055.1 of Cephalopachus bancanus. NCBI lineage: Eukaryota > Metazoa > Chordata > Mammalia > Primates > Tarsiidae > Cephalopachus > Cephalopachus bancanus. The sequence goes on from JAPVLO010000201.1 coordinate 6,715,916, forward strand.
GGAAGGCTAAGGCGGAAGGATCGGCCAGTCCAGCATGTTGACGCTCGGGTGGCCGTGAGCATGTCACTGAATTCCAGTCTGGGCGATGAAGTGAGACTCTGACTCAAAAATAAAAACAAATTTAGAGTAGCTTAAGTGTGTACTGTTTATAAAGTCTCCAGTAGTATACAGTGATGCATGAGGCCTTCACATTCACTTACCATTCACTCACAGATTCCCCAGAGCACCCTCCAGGCCTGCAGGCTCCATTCATGACACATGCCCTAGACTGGTGAACCATTTTTATCTTTCAGTTTTTTCACTGTACCTTTTTAATGTTTAGATAAACGAACACTTCCCATTGTGTTTTAGTTGCCAACAGTAATCAGTAGGACACCGTGCTGTACAGGCATGCAGCCCAGAAGCAATGGGCCATCCCACACAGCCTAGGTGTGTAGTAGCCAGTAGCACCTAGGTTTGTGGAAGGGCACTCTATGTTTGACGATGAAACTGCTTAATGACTCACTTTTCAGAACATATTCCCGTTGGTATGTGATGCATAATTGTATATCATCTTTTTTTTTTTTTTTTTTTTTTTGAGTTGGAGTCTCACTCTGTCACCCAGACTGGAGTGCAGTGGCCGCTTCTGGCCACCGCAGCTCGACCTGCTGGGCTCTGGCGATCCTTCCGCCTCAGCCTTCCAAGTAGCCGGAATTACAGGCATGAGCTACCACGCCCGGCTGATTTTTTTATTTATTGTAGAGATGAGGTCTCGCTGCCCAGGCGGGTCTCAAACCCGCAGGCTCAGGCAATCCACTCACCTCAGCCTCCCAAAGGCGCGGAATTACAGGCTGAGCCACCGAGCCCAGCTGTGTATCATCTTATAAAAAGTATATACACCAGGACAAAGGGCCATGTGCTTGTTCCTTCCAGTAAAAAGGTATCAAAACTCAAAGGAAAAAAAGCAGTCCTTTGCACTCGGAGACATTTCGAGCAGTACTAGCAACTCAATCACCCTTTTAAAAGAAATATTGAAAAATGAATCACTTCATATTAAATAGAATAGTGTTGGAACCAATTATTTTAATGTAATGATATTTGGCTTATGAAATTTTGTACATGGAGGAACTTATTTATCACAAAAAAAAAATCCAAATTTTGTATCTTCTATTTTTTAGCGTGTGGTAACTTTTGAAACAGTCATTGACATGCATTGCAGGTTCATTGATACATGTTGTGCAACAGTAATTTGATGTCTTTCACCTGATGTTTTTCTATTCCGGCAAACAATGCAGTCTCATTTTCTTCCTCCCACAATATGTAATTTATTGTCCAGTCTGTTGTTCAAAGATGATATGGAAGGACACACTTGTGAGTCCTGAAAACCACTTCTCAACTGATCAATTGTATCTCAGTATATATTCCATCTCTTTGTTTGCTTTTTCATGCAACTTGAATGGAAAACTTCAAGGAAACATACATTTTTAAAATTTGCACTTGCATAAATTTGTCCTGTATAATCACCAGCAATCTCTTTATTACCCCTGAGAGGGGACATCTAAGTGCAAAGGGGTAGCTTCCATGTCTGAGGAATTACTACTTAACCCTACATTTTGAGGATCACCAATTTTCTGTATTCGTCTGTGGGAAATTTGCAGAGATGATGCAGTATATGGGGTATCAATTACTACTGGGAAATAGTAAAGCAGCCATTAGGGTTTTCAAGGTTATGCCTAAGCATTTACGTGTATATGCATGTGTATGACAGAGGCTTCAAATGTACCCTATTTAATATTTAAATGAAACTAAAAAATATGATCATGTCATGGTTTTGATATTTAAAAAATAATTTGTAAACCTGATTTGACTGAGGTAATGGTTTCAATTGCACCATCTGACTTTGATGAGCACTGTTGGAATATCATTAACATCCTGCTTCCAGTCTACCAAAAAAAGGGTGAAGAACATCAGCATTTATACTTTATTGAAAATTTAAAAAATGATAAACATAGTTACAGGTACATGACAATTCAGTATATTTGCCTGAATAATATTTAAAAATTTACATATTCACAAGCTCATAGATCCTCCACCATCATCAAACATTTTAGTCTATGTAGTCAAAGTCTTCTGGAATTCCAAAACTTTTATCAATCTTATTTTCTTCAAACCCAAATTTTCTTTTGGCCCAAGATTTTATTGCAAATATATTATCTATAAAGAAAATTGAAAAATACTTTTGAGAATCAAAAATGTAATTATAAAACATTTCAAGATAAGCATCTTCATTGCTTTTTTACTCCCTTCTATTAACTCTCAGATGTACCGAGTCTTCTGTATTTTCAAGAGTAATGGCAACTACTTACAGAAAAAAAACACTATATTTTAAAACTATTTTGAACAAGTTAATAGATCTATTTAAAAATTCAGTAAGTTAGCCAGGCTCGGTGGCTCAGCCTGTAATCCCGTGCCTTTGGGAGGCTGAGGTGAGTGGATTGCCTGAGCCCGCGGGTTCGAGACCCGCCTGGGCAGCGAGACCTCATCTCTACAATAAATCAAAAAATCAGCGGGCGTGGTAGCGCATGCCTGTAATTCCAGCTACTTGGAAGGCTGAGGTGGAAGGACCGCCGAAGCCCAGCAGGCGAGGCTGCGGTGGCCGGGAGCGGCCACTGCACTCCAGTCTGGGCGACAGAGTGAGACTCCAACTCAAAAAAAAAAAAAACATTCAGTAAGTTGACTGCTCCTGAACAACACCTGAGTTAATAATACAAAGACAGGGACAGCTCCATGGTATCTTTTCTGCATTTCCACAGCAGAGGCCAGGACTGTTACCTCAGAAATTAGAGTTGCTACTATTCCCAAAGGAAACACATTCTCTCCAGACCCCTCTTCCTTTCCCACAGAGGGTAATGGCTTCCAGACAATCAGGTCAGTGTGAGGAAGAGGGGGTGGGGAAAAGAGAAAGGGATTCTCCTCTTCTAAGACTAGGACAGAAGTGTCCTCAGCATCCCCTAGAGGGGATTTAAAATGTAATGTATCACTGAAAAAAAGTGTTACACCAATTTAACAGAATTCATCCCAAGGAAATAAAAGGAATTATGTACAATGATCTGTGGCCAAAGATCTTCATCCTAGTGCACTAACAGAAAGAAGAAAAGCAACCCCAGCCCTGCTCATGGGAAAGGGCACTCCTGCACAGGCAGCGGGGAGGTGGGATGACACCATCCAGCAGTGGCTGCACGTGGAGGTGGGAACGGGGAGAGTTTTTTTAATTTTACACATTTCTTTAATGTGCATATATAATGTTTATAATGAACACATAAACAAAAAAAAAATGGTATGTGGATTTCTGGCCTACCAGAATAGTCTCTAAAATGTTAAACACTGTATTAGTAGTGACAATAAAGCCAAGGGTTAAAATAGGCTCTTCTGGAGTGTTCTGGCTGAATCCCCCCTCTCCAAATGCACATGTTGAAGTCCCAATGCCCCTACTTCATAATTTGACTGTTCTGAAGATAGAATCTCTACAGAAGTGATTAAGGTAAAATGAAGTCATTAGGGTGGGTCCCAATCCAATCTGATTGGTGGCTTTAGAATAAAACATTTGAACATACTGAGAGACACAGAGGAAAGATTATGGGAGGACACAGAAGTCAGATGTCTGCAAGCCAGAGAGCCCTCAGAAGAAACCAAATCTACCAACACTTAGATTTTGAACCTTGAGCTTCCAGGATGGTAAGAAAATACATTTCTGTTGTTAAGCCACTCTGTGGCAATTTGTCCTGACATCCCTAGAAAATTAACACATGAAGTTCAATCACTTTTTAAAATATTGTTTCTATGGAAGTTTAATTTCAAGTATCAAATAATGATAAATTTCTGGAATGCAGTCTATTTCTAAGAATACTACTGAATCAAATAGAATATGTCTTCATGAGTTTCAACTAAAGTGTTATGGAATGTCAGGATATAGTCAAACGATCTTTAATCTTTTTAACAATCCAAAGTAAATTCTTGTTTTTCATAACAACCTGACAGAGAATGTTAAAATAACAGCAAAGGTACTCCAGGATAATCTGTTTTACCAGAGTCTGCACAACCAATACATTCTTGTCAATCACAGCCAAACAGTCATAGGGTCTGCGGCTACATGAGACAAGTAGTAAGTGTATTACAGGTATTTCACAATATAAAGAGGCTAAAAAATGTAATTGTAAAACATTTCGAGATAAGTATCATCATTGTTCTTTTACTTCCCACTATTAACTCTCAGATGTATCAAAACAAGGAGTCTTCTGTATTTTCAAGAGTAATGGCAACTACTTATAGAAAAAACACTGTATTTTAAAACTATTTTGAACAAGTTAACAGATCTTCTATTAAAAAATTTCTCTCTTCTTATGATAAGAAGAGGAGAAAGGAGAAGGAAAAAATAACTAATTTGAGAGAAAAAAAAAATCATTAATTTATTCCTAAACAACTCCAAAGTGACATGTGTGTTACAGAGAGAAAAGACCAAGTATTATGTGGCTAGCTTCTAGGACAGGCTTCATGAACATAGAAAGATTTCTAGGAAATAAGAGAGCAGAGGCAACACCAGGAAACTTGCAAGGACCAGACTTCAAACGTGGATCAGAAGAGAAAAGAGTGAGGCACCAGGATAAGGCTGTGAACAGCCTCTCTAGGATGGATTTCCTGGTTCACATGCGAAAATTAAACCATTTTATTAAAAATGTGTAGAGATTAAAAACAAAAGAACAAACAAAAACCTCTCAGCAACAATGCCTACTTAAGAGACAAATTCAAAGAAGACTAATTAAACATATCCCTGGGCCACTGATATCTGCCTTCAAGATAATGTCACTCACAATCTTGATAGTTCATTCCCTGCCAAATAATTTGTTACATAGGAATATTTATAAATGAATAAGAATAATTTTTAAAATTTAAAGCAACAGCCTTAAGACAGGTAGAATTACTGTCAATTTATATGGCAGCATACCCAAGATTCAAACAGAAATAGGATGGGTAGTATCATTTGTAATGAGTCTGTGTTAGCACCTCACAGCATCCATTCCTCCTCACTCATTAAGATGTCTCTATATGTATTCACAAAAACTTCTCGAACACCTTATTAAGCAAGGTGCTAGAGAACATAATTTGCTAGATCATATGTAAAGCATATTTACTGTCACAAAACATGAAGTTGTGCTATTTCTGTATTTATACTATGAGGTAATCTCTCATTCTATAAATCTGAGATACTGAATTATTGGCATAGTAAATATTTCAATTCTAGATAAATGCTAAGGACTTTTTTAATTAAAAAGAAAGCAAGCCAGGCTCGGTGGCTCAGCCTGTAATCCCGCGCCTTTGGGAGGCTGAGGTGAGTGGATTGTCTGAGCCCACGGGTTCGAGACCCGCCTGGGCAGTGAGACCTCATCTCTACAATAAATCAAAAAAAATCAGCCGGGCGTGGTAGCGGGTGCCTGTAATTCCGGCTACTCGCACTCCAGTCTGGGCGACGGAGTGAGACTCCAACTCAAAAAAAAAAAAAGAAGGCAAACCTTCACTAATAGCTATATGATAGTTTTGTTTTTGTTTTTTGAGTCAGAGTCTCACTGTCATCCAGGCTGGAGTGCAGTGGCACGCTGCTCACGGTCACTGCAGCCTTGACCTGCTGGGCTCAGGCGATACTTCCACCTCAGCCTTCCAGGTAGCTGGAACCACAGGCATGTGCCACCATGCTCAGCTAATTTTTTGATTTACTGTAGAGACGAGGTCTCGTTGCTCAGACTGGTCTCGAACCCCCGAGCTCAGGCAATCCTCTCACCTCCGCCTCTCAAAGTGCTAGGATCACAGGCTTGAATCACTGCATCCAGCCTATATGATAGTTTTTAGTTAATGTTTGTTTTTGTTTGTTGTGAAGACAAGAACATTTTCTGAGGTGTAATTGGCTTCATCTCTTTTTTTTTTTTTTTGAGTTGGAGTCTCACTCTGTCGCCCAGACTGGAGTGTAGTGGCCGCTCTTGGCCACTGCAGCCTCGACCTGCTGCACTCCGGCGATTCTTCCACCTCAGCCTTCCGAGTAGCCAGAATTACAGGCGCGCAATACCACGCCCAGCTAATTTTTTGATTTTATTGTAGAGATGAGGTCTCGCCCGCCTGAAGACGGGTGGCTTCATCTCTTATCTCCATCTTTTCACAACACATGTTTATCGGAAAGGAGTAAGCTATAGCTTCAAATGGAAATATGGTTCCTAACAGATGTTTCTGCTGTTCTAAAAATATCTTCCTTTCACATGAGTTTAAAAGTCCCAGGTTCTTTCGCAGTTAATAACTTGGGGGAAAAAAGTTGTTCCAACTGTTTTTTTAATTATAATTTTGGGAGTTTATGATCAATTGGAAAACATGAAAGGATTTTTTCAGAGGGGAAAAGGAAAAAGAGAAGAATTTATCTGTGTGTCTAACATTGCGCTGACGGGCTTGCCACCTATCTTATTCAATCTTCCTGGAATGTGAAGTAGATATTATTTATGCACATATAAAAGATGAGAGAGTAGATTCAGAAAAATACAAGAGGTCACACAGCAAACAAGGAGCACAGCTTGGACTCCTTTCAAAGTCAAGTTCCTTTCACCAAACACACATGCTGCCTGTTCCTAACATTTGCTGCTGAGCCGCTTTGAAGACTATGGGGGAAATCACTTCATGACTATCGGGGAAAATCATCTTGGACTCTCGTCTTGTTTTTGACTTAAACAGCCACTTACTTCTTTTGTTTTGCTCAATATTTCTTTCTAATACCAAACAATTTCACTTATTTATTAGCTATTTATACTTCAGGATACTCGCATTTCATTACTCTCTTTTCTATTTTTTTAAGTTTTTATTTAAATTTTTATTTTTTTGAGTCAGAGTCTCACTCTGTTGCCCAGGCTGGAGTCCAGCAGCACACTCATGGCCACCGCAGCTTCGACCTGCTGGGCTCAGGTGATCCTTCCACCTCAGCCTTCGAAGTAGCTGGAACTACAGGCACATGCTATCATACCTGGCTAATTTTTTGATTTATTGTAGAAATGGTATCTCACTAAGTTGCCCAGGGTGGTCTCGAACCCCTGGGTTCACGCAATCCTCTTGCCTCAGCCTCCCAAAGTGCTGGGATTATAGGCTTGAGTCACTGCGCCCAGTCTCGATTTTTTTTTTTCCTGAGTTGGAGACTCATTCTGTCACCCAGGCTATAGTACAGTGGCAAGCTCACAGTCACCACAGCCTTGTTGCTGGACTCAGGAGATCCTTTCATCTTAGCCTCTCAAGTAGCTGGAACTACAGGCACACATCACCACAACTTGCTAATTTTTTTTTTTTTTTTGTAGAGATGAGGTCTCACCAAGTTGCCCACGCTGGTCTCGAACCCCTGGGCCCAGGCAATTCTCTCGTCTCTGCCTCCCAAAGTGCTGGGATTACAGGCATAAGCCATTGCACCAGGCTCATTATTCTCTTTTCTTCAATGTTAGTTTGCTGTTTTTGGGGGGTTTTTTTGAGTTGGAATCTCACTCTGTCGCCCAGACTGGAGTGCAGTGGCCACTCCCGGCCACCGCAGCCTCGACCTGCTGGGCTCCGGTGATCCTTCCGCCTCAGCCTTCCGAGTAGCCGGAATTACAGGCATGCGCTACCACGCCTGGCTGATTTTTTGATTTATTGTAGAGATGAGGTCTCGCTGCCCAGGCGGGTCTCGAACCCGTGGGCTCAGGCAATCCACTCACCTCAGCCTCCCAAAGGCGCAGGATTACAGGTTGAGCCACCGAGCCCGGCTCCAATAAATTCTTAAAGGTATGTCTTATAATAATATATTTGCAAGTTATATGATTAGCCCAAGTAACTTATCTTAGGAAGAGTTGCAGAACAATTACAATGGAAGCAATCACTGGTTTTACTAAAGTAACTTTAAAAATAAAATTTTTCTGAGTTGAGGTCTCACTGTGTTGCCCAGACTGGAGTGCAGTGGCATGATCATGGCTCACCCACAGTCTTAAACTCCTGGGCTCAAGCAAACCTCCCTCCCTATTTTCCTGAGTATCTGTGACTACAGGTGCCTGCCATCACACCCAGCTAATTTTTTTTTTGTTTGTAGAGATGAGGTTCTGCTAGGTTGCCTAGGCTGATCTCAAGCAATCCTCTCACCCTGGCCTCCCAAAGTACTGGGATTGCAGGCATGAGCCACAGGCCCAGTCACAAAAATCTTATACTGTACAAAATGATTCATAATAACATTATAAAAAATAATCTTACCTTAAGTAACTAAAATGATTTAATACATAAAAACTTGAGTAATGCAAATGTTTCCGGAACAAAGCTAGCACAAAAGTATTTGAATTTCACATCAGAGTAAGTGTGGAAAAAGTTTAACTATAGTTTGCCCGTTTTATTATAATACATACCAGTCCATCTGTTAGCAGCTTCTTTGGCTACTTTATTTGCTTGACCTGAGGAAAAAAAAATACACACACACACATATAAATTATATAGCTGTATATATAAAACTATATATATAATTATATTCATGTATGGGTAGATTTACATTTTTCACATGAACACATTTTTATAAAATATATGCATATATAATATGGCTACAAAGCTGGGCGTGGAACCTCATGTCTGTAATCCTAGCACTTAGGGAGGCTGAGATGGGAGCCTGAGCCTAGGTGTTCGAGACCAGCCTGGGCAACATAGCAAGACCTAGTCTCTACAATAAATAAAAAAAAATTAGCTGGACATGGTGGCATGCACCTGAAGTCCCAGCTTCTTGGAAGGCTGAGATGGAAGGATAGCCTGAATTCAGCAGGTTGAGGATGTGGTATCCATGAGCATGCCACTGCAGTTAAGCCTGGGCACAGAGTGAGACTCCGATTCAATAAATAAATAAATAAACAAACAAACAGGTTATTTTTAAAAGCTCAAATACTAACAACACATTGTATCTTACACACCTGCTCATATTCCCAAGGAAGTCTGAGATAGTTGCAGTTCCATTAGCTATTAATAGAAAGTTAATGTGAACAGTTTTCCTTTCCTAAATGCTTGTCATCATTGTACTTGTTCCTTTAAAGACAACATGTAAGTTTGCTTATTTATTTATTTGAGATGGGGTCTTACTGTGTCACCCAGACTAGAGTGCATTGGTAAGGTTACCATAGCTCAACAGTCTGGAAAGAGTTCAAGTGATCCTCCTGCCTCAGTCTCTTGAGTACTTGAGACTATAGGTGCGAGCCACTGTGCCTGGCTAATGACAACACATATGTTTAAATGTGTTTCTCAAACAACTTAGCACACCAAATAAAATAACTTAAATTTAATGGTAAGAATTTTACTGTATATACATTATTAGACCACAATTAACCTGCCCTTAAAAATTTTTAGCGGTAAGAAAGTAGCTCCTGCCAGGCGTGGTGGCTCATGCCTGCAATCCTAGCACTTTGGGAGGAGGAGGCAAGAGGACTGCCTGTGTCTAGGGGTTTGAGACCAGCCTGGGCAAGTTGGCAAGACCTTGTCTCTATAATAAATAAAATAATTTCCCAGGCATGGTGGCATGCATCTGTAGTTCCAGCTACTTGGAAGGCTGAGGTAGAAGGATCGCCTGAGACTAGCAGGTCAAGGCTGTGGTGGCTATGAGTGTGCCACTGAACTCCAGCCTCCACACACACACACACACACACGCAGGTCAAGGCTGTGGTGGCTATGAGTGTGCCACTGAACTCCAGCCTCGACACACACACACACACACACACACACACACACACACACAGTAGCCCTATAGGAGGAAATACTTTTGCTACATATTTATCCCGCGACTTTGGAAGGCTGAGGTGAGTGGATTGCCTGAGCCCGCGGGTTCAAGACCTGCCTGGGCAATGTGGCAAGACCTCATCTCTACAATAAACCAAAAATTAGCCGGGCGTGGTAGCGTGCGCCTGTAGTTACGGCTGCTTGGAAGGCTGAGGTGGAAGGATTGCCGGAGCCCAGCAGGTCGAGGCTGCGGTGGCCGGGAGCGGCCACTACACTCCAGTCTGGGTGAGAGAGTGAGACTCCAACTCAAAATAAATAAATAAATAAATAAATAAATAAATAAATAATAAAATTGAAAGCTAATTTACACACCACAGAATTCATATTAAAGTATATAATTCAATTATTATATATGATTATATAATTTTTATTACATTCACACGTTGTACAACCATCAACACTACCTAATTCCAAAACATACATATATTCTTTTAGTTGGGATTCTCACTCTGTCACCCAGACTAGAGTACAATGGCAAGACCGTGGCTCACCACAGCCTTGCCTCCTGCGCTCAGGCCATCCTTCCACCTCAGCTTCTGAGTAGCTGGGACTACAAGCATGAACCAAGACACCTGGCTACTTAAAAAATTTTTTTTGCAGAGACGAAGTCTCGCTATGTTGCCTAGGCTGGGGTCTGGAACTCCTGGGCTCAAGTGGTCCTCCCACCTTGGCCTCACAGTTGTGAGCCACTGTGCCCAGCCCAGATGTGTTTTTTTAATCACTGAAAAGAAAACCTTATATCAATTAATAGTCACTCCATAATCCCCCTCCTTCCATCCCCTGGCAGCCACTAATCTAGTATACTTTCTATCTCTAGAGATTTCTCTTTTGTGGATATTTTACATGAATGAAACATAAAATATGTGGTCTTTTGGGTCTGGCTTCCTTCATTTGGCACAATGTCCTCAAGGCTCATTCATTTATAAATACCACTTTCTTTTTTGCGCTAAATATGATTCAACAACTTGATGGACATTTGGGTTATTTTTGCAGTAATAATTCAATATATATAGATTCATAGATATAAATATAGATCCTAGGGGTGTGTGTGTGTGTGTATATATATAACAAGGATGCCAAAATCAGTTGGGTTTATTTCTGGACTCTCAATTCCATTTCATTAACCCATATGTCTATTCTTACAACAAATGAACATGGGATGTCTTTCCATTTATTTAATTCTTTAATTTCCTTAAACAATGTTTCATAATTTTCAGTACAAGTCTTGCACTTCTTTGATCAACTTTATTTCCATTACTTTTATTCATTTTGATGCTACAGTGGGGAAAAAATTCAATTTTTTTCCCTTAATTTCACTTTCAGACTGTTTACAGTGTACAGATACACAAGCAATGTTTTAAAATATTGATTTTGAGCCAGGTTCGGTGGCTCAGCCTGTAATCCCGCGCCTTTGGGAGGCTGAGGTGAGTGGATTGCATGAGCCCGTGGATTCGAGACCCGCCTGGGCAACTTGGCGAGACCTCATCTCTACAATAAATCAAAAATTAGCCAGGCGTGGTAGCACGCGCCTGTAGTTCCAGCTGCTCGGAAGGCTGAGGCAGAAAGATCGCTGGAGCCCAGTAGGTCGAGGCTGCGGTGGCCGGGAGCGGCCACCGCACTCCAGTCTGGGCGACAGAGTGAAACTCCAACTCAAAAAAAATAAAAAAATTAAAATAAAAAAATAAAATATTGATTTTGTATTCTGCAACTTCACTGACCTCATTCATTAGTCACAATAGTGCATTTTGGTAGGGGGGTGGATTTGTTTAGGGCTTTCTACATATATATACGATTGCAAATAAAGATAGTTTTACTTGTTCCTTTTCAAAATGAAAGAATTTTATTTTTTCTTACCTAAGTGTCCTACCTAGAACTTACAATACAATGTTGGATAAAAGTGGTGAGTAGAAACCTTGGGGAAATGTGTAATATGAACAGTGGATTTTTTGTAGATGCCTTTTTATCAAGTTGAGGAAGTTCACTTTTATTTCTAGTTTGCTGAATGTTTCTAATTATAAAACTGGATTTTGTCTCATGCTTTTCTTCATTTGTTGAAACAAGTATGTGGTTCCTCACAACTTTGTTGTATAAATATGCTGTAATACATTAATCTATTTTTGTTGAACCAACTTTGCATCCCTGGGATAAATCTCATTTCATCAGACTATATAATCCTTTTTATATATTACTGGATTCAGTTTGCTAATATTTTGTTAAGATTTCTTGTATGTATATTCATGAACAATATTTATTTTCAGTATTTTTTTCTTGTGATGTCTTCATTTGGTTTTGGTATCAGGGTAATATTGACCTGAAATAATGAGTTAGGAAGTCTTTTCTCCTTTTCTGGCTTTTTTTTTTTTTTGGAAAAGTTAAATTATTTAAACATTTTGTAGAATTTCACCAGTGAAGACTGGGCTTTTCACTGTGATAATTTTTTAAATTACTAATTCAATATATTTGCATGTTATAAGTCTAATCAGATTGTCTATTTCTTCTTCAGTCAGTTTTGGTAGTTTGCATCTTTCTAGGAATTTGTTCATCTAGGTTACCAAATTCATTGACATACAACTGTTTAAAACATTCCTTTATAATCTATTGTATTTTTCTAAGGTTGGTAGTAATGATGCCTTTCATTCTTGATTTTAGTAATTTTAGACTATTTTTTTTCTTTTGGTAGAGATGGAGGTCTGACTATGCTGCCTAGGCTAGTCTCAAACTCCTGGCTTCAAACAACTCTCCTGCCTTGGTCTCCCAAAGTACTGGGATTACAGGCATGAGGCACCATGCCTGGCCCCTATTTCTGTCTTTGCTGCCTGTGCTTTTGAGGTCTTAGTTATAAATCCTTTGCATAGACCAATGTCCAGAATAGTTTTCCTTACATTTTCTTCTAGTATTTTAATGGTCTCAGGTCTTATGTTTAATCCATTTTGAGTTGATTTTGTGTATGGTGTGAGATAGGGGTCCAGTTTCATTCTTTTGCATATGGCAGGCCAGTTTTCCCAGCATTACTTATCGAAGAGGATGTTCTTTCCCTCAGGGTATGCTCTTATCAGTCTTGTCAAAGATCAGTTGGCTGTATATATGTGGCTTCATTTCTGGGTTCTCTATTCTGTTCCATTTATCTATGTGTCTATTTTTATGCCAGTATCATTACTGTTTTGGCAACCATAGTCTTGCAATATATTTTGAGTTTAAATAATGTGATGACTCCTGCTTTGTTCTTTTTGTTCAGGATTGCTTTGACTATTCAGGCTCTTTTTTGATTCCATATGAACTTTAAGTTTTTCTTCTAATTCTGTGAAAAATAATGTTGGTATTTGGATAGCAATTATATTCAATTTGTAGACTGCTTTAAGAAGTATGGTTAGCCAGGCTCAGTGGCTCAGCCTGTAATCCCACGTCTTTGGGAGGCTGAGGTGAGTGGATTGTCTGAGCCCGTGGGTTCGAGACCCGCCTGGGCAACTTGGTGAGACCTCATCTCTACAATAAATAAATAAATTAGCCGGGCGTGGTAGCGCACCTCTGTAGTTCCAGCTACTTGGAAGGCTGAGGCGGAAGGATCACCGGAGCCCAGCAGGTGGAGGCTGCATTGGCTGGGAGCAGGTACTGCACTCCAGTATGGGCGACAGAGTGAGACTCCAACTCAAAAAAAAAAAAAGAAGTATGGTTATTTTAATATTATTAATTCTTCTGATCCATAAGCATGGGATGTTGTTCCATTTGTTTAATGTAATGTACAATTACTTTCATCAGTGTTTTGTGGTTTCCCTTGTAAAGATCTTTCACCTCCTTGGTTAAATTTATCCCCAGATGTTTTGTTTTTGTTTCTTATAACTATTGTAAATGGGATTGCCTTCTTGATCAGCTAGATCACTGTTCATGTATAGAAACACTATGAATTTTTATAGGTCAATTCTTTATCCTACAACTTTATTAAATTCATTTATCAAATCTAAGAGTTTTCCTGGTAAAGTATTTAGGCTTTTCTAAATATGGGATCATATCAGCAAACAGCTATACGTTGATTTCCTCCTTTTCCATTTGGATGCCTTTTCTTTCTTTTTCTTGTCTGATTGCTCTGGCTAGGACTTCCAGTACTATGTTGAACAGGGTGATGAAAGCAGGCATCCTTGTCTTATTCCAGTTCTAAGAGGAAATGCTTTCAACTGCCCCCATTAAGTATGATATTAGCTGTGGATCTTGAATTATTTAGATATGCTTCCTTTAGCTTTCTGGTCATATTTAAAGTACTGACTTAAAGTCTTTGTCTAGTAAGTCCAACAGGTGGATTTCCTCAGGAACAGTTTCCATTGATTGCTTTTCTTCCAGAGTTTCAGCCATACTTTGTTTTTTTTTTTTGCATGTCTAGCCATTTTTTGTTAAAAAATTCGGCACTTAAAAAAAAATAATGTGGTGACTCTGGAAATAAGATTCTTCCCCTTCCCCAGGGTTGTTGTTTGTTGTAGTTGTTATAATTTGTTTGTTTAGTGATTTTTCTGAACGAATTCTGTAAAGTCTGTGATCTTTTTTGTGTGAGGTCTCTACTTGGTTAGCTTAGTGGTCAGCTACTAACTGAACAGAGTTCCTTAAAGACCTGGAATAAATCTCTGTGAAAAGGCTCTTCTTTGCCACAGGGCCCTGTGAATTCTTTGCTAAGGGGCTCTATGTTGGGGCATGCCTTCCACATTTAGCTAGGCAGTTTACAACTCTGTCTTAGTCTTCTCTTCCTGCTTGCCCAGAGCATCAAGGTCAGCTAGAGGTAAAAACTTAGGACCTTTCCAGGCCTTAAAAAAAAAATTAGAGACAGTGTCAACTTTGTTGCTCAGGTGGTCTCAAACTCCTGGCCTCAAACAATCCTCCCGCCTGACTTCCCAAAGGGATGGAATTACAGGCATAAGAGCCACTTAGTCTGGTCCTTTCTCAGGTCTTTAATGAGAATGTGAACAGTCCAATGCATGCACACATGTAGACTTCTAGATTTCCAGGAATATGTTGTTTTTCAAGGCACCCATGGACATCTCCTTCAGTTTCTCCTTTTTAAGCCTTTTGATTAGTCTACTGTTTACCTCAACTGTTATTCATCATCTAATTGTTTTAGACAAATACTCTCCAGGATGAAGATTTTAGCACTGGGCATACTCTAAGCCAGGTAATATAAAGACAAATGTTTCTCCTGGTGTCTTTCAGGGAACCACCAGACATGTAAATAATGATAATTCTTTTGGACTGAGGATCTTAAAGAGCTCCAGCTGCATTCTGATCCTTCTGACAACAGAAATGGGGGGCTGTTACCTTTCAAGGTTACTTCTGAGTTGGAGTGGGAGATGAGAATAAGGCAAATAAAACACCACAAAGTTCACTATTCTTACTGAGAGTCAGCTATTTTTCTTGAATAGGTTACTATGGTTAATTTCCAGAGTAATGAATAAAGTTGATTGTGACAATTTTTGCAAGTTTTTCTGGAAGGGCAAATTTTCAGATGTCCTTACTCGACTTTCTCAATGCCATCCTGATACTCATTTCTAAGAAAATTTCTTGATTGGGCACAGTGGCTCATGCCTGTAATCTCAGCACTTTGGGAAGCTGAGGCAAGAGGACTGCCTGAGCTCAGAGGTTTGAGACCAGTCTGGACAACTTGGTGAGACCTTTTCTCTATAAAAAATTAAAAAAAACAAACAAACTAGCTGGGCATGGTGGCATGTGCCTGTGGTTCCAGCTACATGGAAGACTGAAGTGGAAGGACTGCCTGAACCCAGCAGGTTGAGGATGTGGTGGTCATGAGCATGCCACTGTACTTCAGCCTGGGTGACAGAGTGAGATTCTGATTCAAAAAAAAAAAAAGAAAGAAAGAAAGAAAGAAAAAAGAAAAAATTTTAAGTACTTCTCAGATTATTTACTTTCAAGTATTTTTGTGGGATTTTAATTTATACTACTTATTTCATCTACTCTCATTTGAATAGTGATTTAAAGAAGCCAGGTATGGTGGCGTGCGCCTGTGGTTCCAGCTACCCAGAAGGCTGAGGTGGAAGGATCACCTGCCAAGCAGGCTCGACGCTGCAGGTTGAGCGTGCCACTGCACTCCAGCCTGGGTGACAGAGTAAGAATCCGATTAAAAAAAAAAATTATAATAATTCAACTGGCATGATGAAATATAAATATTTCTCACAGGTGTTACTAAAAAATAAGAGATAATACATAGCCATGCTTATATGAACAGTTACAGTTATTATCAGCAAATCGTGTTCCCAATAAACCATAACAGACTTAGAGATAAGCTTGAGTGCTGTGATATGGGTGCTGTAGCCATGTATTAAGAACCAAATCCTATTAAATCAATTTGTGAGACTCATAATCCTTTAATCCAGTATAATCTGTTCTGCACTAACATGATAGCTGAAATCCTATAAAGTCCCTTATCAAGAAGCAAATTTTAAAACAATTATTTCATTAGAGAAAAAAGATTTGGGGGTGAGTAGAGGTTAAAGTCTAAAAAAGTTCTCTAAATTTAGTGGTAAGAACACTAGCATCTTTACTACTACTTAAATTTACTACTTAAATATGGAAGTTTCTTGGATCTGTGGGCTAATAGTTTTCATCAAATTTGAAAAACTTCTTCAGTTTTTTTTTTTTTTTTTTGGTTTAGCAACCTTTCCTCTCCCAAACACGCTCTGTTTGATACTCTAATTACACATTGCTTGAAGATATCCTACAGCTCATGGATGTCATATTTTTAAAATTCTTTTTTTTTTTTCTGTTTCATTTTGGATGGTTTCTATCTTAAAATACACCAGTCTTTTCTTCTGCAAAATTTCATCTGCTGTTAATCCAACCTAGTGCATTTTTCATGTCAGGCATTTTAGTTTTCATGTCCAAAGGTTGACTTGGGTCTTTTTACAGCTTTCATGTTTCTACTTAACTTTTTGAATATATAGAATACAATTATAACCACTGTTTTAATATTATGGCCTAATTGGGCACAGTGGTTCATGCCTGTAATCCCAGCACTTTGGGAGGCTGAGGTGAGAGGACTGCCTGAACCCAGGGGTTCGAGATCAGCTTGGACAACTTGGTAAGACTTTGTCTCTACAATAAATAAATTAGCTGGGCATGGTGGCACATGCCTGAAGTTCCAGCTACTTGGAAGGCTGAGGCTGTGGTGGCCGTGAGCGTGCCACTACACTCAAGCCTGGGTGACAGAGTGAGACTCTGACTCAGAAAAAAATATATATGTATTATTTGGAATGTACACATACACACACACAAACACACACACACACACACAGTGGCCTGATAATTCTAATTTCTAGGTCAGTTTTAATTGATTAATTATTCTGCTCACTATAGATCATGTTTTCCTACTTCTTTGCATGCCTGATAATCTTTGCTTGTATGCTAGATGCAATGAATTTTATTTTGATAGATGATAATTTATTTTATTCTTATATTCTTGAACTTTGTTCTGGAATGCACTTAAGTTGCTTGGCAGTAGTCTGATGCTTTCAGTCTTGGTCTTATGATTTGTTAGGCAGGTCCAGAGCAGAGGTCAATCCAGGGCTAATTATTCTCCTCTCTTGAGGCAAGAGGGTATATAGCATATGCAGCACATTATATCCAATACCCTGTGAATTGTACATTTTCGCAATCTGGCTGGTGAGAACAGGTACTATTTGTGGCCCTTAGTGAGTGCCTGGCACTGTTTCTTCTAATCCTTTCAGATGGTTCTTTCCCAGCCTTGGATAGTATCCTCAGATGTCAGCACCGAACACTTGACAGGGACCCTCTGCCTACATCCAGAGTTCTATTTCTGTTATACCTCCTTCCTCTCTAGCATGCTGTCCTGTGAACTCTAGTCGTGCTGGTCTTCCTCTTGTTTCTATCTCCTCAACTCAGGGGATCTGTAGGGAGCTGCCTGGGTTCTCCTTTACTATGCTGTAGCTAGGAAACTGAATCACTGTCCTTTATTGCCTGATATCAAATAACTACTGTTTCATGTACTTTGTTTCTCCTGTTTTTCAAGTGGGAGGATAAATCCAGTCCCACGACTCTAGCTTAATTGGAAGCAGAAGTGCTACATTTGAATAAAGTTTTAAGTTTGCTGTATGAATCTTAAAAGCAAAGAAATTGGACATTTTTCTCTATCAAAGTATAAATTGAAGTTAGCCTAAAAGTTCTTTTTACAGGTATACAGACATTTTGACAGTTTTTTCTCCTTATGACTAGTTTTGTGGCTTTCTATAGAAAAAGGCATCCAATCCTCACATCTAAAATACATTTATGGAATAATGTAATTATTCTATATATCTACTGTCTATAAAATATGTTGTAAGTTTTCTATAATTAAAGTACTCCATTAAAATGGATATTCTTCAACAGAGTAAAAAATGTGCACAAAGGAAGAAAGGACCCTTACTTTCTCATTCCCAAGTCTAAAGTTAATATATCCCTAATAGATTCATCATTACAAATTCTCCAGGATCCAAATATAGACTCATCTTTATGTGGCTGCATATGTAACTATTAAAAGATAATCTAGCTCTGATGTTGATGAAGAATGATTAAATCTCTTAACTCACTAAAAAACCATAACATCTGAGTTTTCTTCTCTTTCAGTTAGACCTCATATTCTATTGAATACTCATTTACATTGGCATGTTTTCCTTGGGTTGGGAAATAAATGACCAAACTTTTAAATTCAAGGATTAAGACAGACAGCAGAATGCAGGCAATCAATATGAAATTTCAGTTGAAACTTCCTCAACTGTTTTATTTCACTCTCTATAAAGTTCATAATCCTTTGTGAATGCTCTAAAATTTCTTTGTTCAAACTGTATTACCTTTCTAAAAGGTGATGCACTTGCCAAAATTGTTGCTTGATTCAGATGTACAAGGAATAGTGATTTTTCTTTTGCGCTGGAGTCTCACAGTCGCCCAGGCTGGAGTACAGTGACACACTCACGGCCACCCCAGCGTCGACCTGCTGGGCTCCAGCGATCCTTCCATCTCGGTCTTCCAAATAGCCAGAACTACAGGTACGTGCTACCACACCCAGCTAATTTTTTTTTTTTAATTTTATTGTAGAGACGAGGTCTTGCCAACTTGTCCGGACTGGTCTCGAACCCGTGGACACAGGCAATCCATTTGCCTCGGCCAAAGTGCTGGGATTACAGGCTGAGCCACTGAGCCCGGCCATGATATCTCAAATTACAGGCTCCAAATAAAAATTTTCCCACTTTATGAATCAGTCTGGCACAATTCTCTATCCCTAATTTCCTGAACCTCAGTACGATCCATTGGCTTAGGATCCACCAGTGATCCTAATAGTTTAATAAGCCTAAATAAGAGTTTTAGTCATTCCTGAGTGGACAGAAGTTATCAAAGTTATGAAAAAGAGAAGTCATAACTGAAGGTAATGTCAGGAAGGGTCATCTGCCCAAGGAAACTGCAGCACTGTAATAGGGACCATAGAGTGAAAAGCTTAAGTCCTTATTGGGCATGCCTAAGAGTTGTAGGCCTAGAACAAAAGAGAACAAAACAGGTAAGCAGAGGAGTGGTACTCCAAAGAAAAAGCACAAGAATTACACAAAACTGAAATAAGGAAGAATGCAAGGAAGAGTAATACATGAAGAATCAGATTTGGTTACTGTGAAAACTCAGATTTTTCATGATGAACTGCTAGAGGGCACAGCTATGTTGATCCTGAAGATAAATCACCTGAACATATTAGACCTGGGTAAGAAAACTGTGCTTGGAGTTCTCCTGCACGAGAAGCTTCTTTAGACTTGGTATACAACGTGTGATATTCCCCTGAACAAGCAGTTTGCTTCCTTTTGAAGAGGAATCCTGAGCAGACCTAGACCTTTAGCATAACCTTCTACCTTGTCTCTGGCCACTATGATGTGCTTGTGTTAACTGAGGGTCACCTGGTGTTAGTTAAAACTTTAAACAGAAAAAAGTGGTTAACTTTACAGGAGCAGACTTGGTTAGCACTTTCTTCTGCAGGATGATGATAAATTAATCTGTGGGCAGCATAAAAGAACTGACATATCTCCCCAAACACTTAATTTACAGAGAATAACTGGCTCAGGGCATTCTTCTGCCTCCATCTTTCCTTGGAAATCACCCAGGCAATCAGCTGAGCCAAGGCCACCTCACACCACCATTTAGGCTATGTGCTCCATGTATGTGAGCAGTGGCCCCTGGAGCTGTGCAAAGCAGGGACCTGTCTCTAAAATGCCACTTAACGCCAGGCTCGGTGGCTCAGCCTGTAATCCCGCGCCTTTGGGAGACTGAGGTGAATGGATTGCCTGGGCCCGCAGGTTTGAGACCCGCCTGGGCAGCGAGACCTCATCTCTACAATAAATAAAAAAATCAGCTGGGCGTGGTAGCGCATGCCTGTAATTCCGGCTACTTGGAAGGCTGAGGCGGAAGGATCGCCGGAGCCCAGAAGGTTGAGGCTGCGGTGGCCGGGAGCGGCCACTGCACTCCAGTCTGGGCGACCCAGTGAGACTCCAACTCAAAAAATAAAAAAATAAAAAAAAAAAATAAATAAATAAAATAAATAAGTAAATAAAATGCCACTTAACTTTAGATTTACACTAACTGAACTGCTTAAAAATTATTTGGTTGCAAAGAAGACTATGAAGGACTAGGCCAGCTTAATTGCAATCAAATTGTTCTCAGGTTAATTTTAAAATAACAAATATTTTCAATTCCCCTCAAAGTCTTCTAAATTACGCACTATAATATCAGTTTTTCTAAAAAGTTTCACTTGTAAAGTTACCAAAAATAAAGGATAGGCTAAGACAGAAAAATATGAAAAAAGTTATATGTATCTTCCTAAGCAATTAAATGCTGTGTCTTTATAATATACTCTTCTATCTCCTTCAATATTCAAATTCCTATCATTATATAAATATAAAAATTATTCAAAATAAAGCTTCGGGGATTCTGGTTTAAAATTAGGGCAAAAAGATTATTGATAAATTTAAAAGATAATTCAATGTCCACAATGGTTTTCTGCAACGTGCAAACTCTTCTACTTAGGGTACCATTTTTCCTAGAAGATAATGATGGATTTCCTTATGGAATCTTGGGGCCAAATTAACTCCTTTTCTGATTCCTCAGTTTCCAAAGCTTATATTTTATGTCTTTATCCGTCAATGCCATCCATTTTCCTTATTTTAAAAATGCTTATAATTTCAAAGTTGTCACTGTTCAATGCTTTAACATTAAGACTTCTTTTTTTTTTTGAGTTGGAGTCTCACTCTGTCACTCAGACTAGAGTGCAGTGGCCGCTTCTGGCCACTGCAGCCTCGATCTGCTGGGCTCCGGTGATCCTTCCGTCTCAGCCTTCTAAGTAGCTACAGGCACGCACTACCACGCCCGGCTAATTTTTGATTTTATTGTAGAGATAAGGTCTCGTCAAGTTGCCCGGCGGGTCTCGAACCCGCGGGCTCAGGCAATCCGCTCACCTTGGCCTCCCAAAGTGCTGGGATTACAGGCTGGGCCACCGAGCCCGGCCAAGACTTCTTAATAGAAACATTAAGGCAATATTCCCCTACTGTATGTAACAAATACAAATTAGAGCACTCATAGTAGAACTCTATTTTTTTTTGAGTTGGAGTCTCACTCTGTTGCCCAGACTGGAGTGCAGTGGCCGCTCCCGGCCACCAGCAGCCTCGACCTGCTGGGCTCCGGTGATCCTTCTGCCTCAGCCTTCCGAGTAGCCGGAATTACAGGCATGCGCTACCACGCCCGGCTGATTTTTTTATTTATTGTAGAGATGAGGTCTCACTGCCCAGGCGGGTCTCGAACCCATGGGCTCAGGCAATCCACTCACCTCAGCCTCCCAAAGGCGCGGGATTACAGGCTGACCCACCGAGCCCAGCTAGAACTCTATTTTAACTGGCTTTATTTTGTTATATACATGGAGAATGATTACCAGGCAATTAGAAGTATAAAGTCTCTTTCATTAACCCTCTTGAGGGTTAAAGACCCTCAAGCTGTGGATAAACTTACGTATTTCTTCCACAACTTGTGGGTCACATTCTCTGTATTTTTCTACTTCTGCTTTTAGCTGTTCCCTTTGGTCCTGAAGTGAAGAAAGTTCTTTTGCTAGCATGGCTCGCTCTTCCTGCATTGAAAATAATTTTATATGCAATTAAGACAAAATCCCATATATTATAAGGTAATAATTTTATAACACTTTCTTTTTATTTCTCCTAAATGATGTACTTCAGACTTCTGTCATATATACATATAATTACAGTATAAGAACAAGTTCAATTCTCATCTTTCCTGAAATCTCAAGCATCTTTTATATATAATATGGAATAATCAGAGGGGAAATTAACATGGCATGGTCATGAATAGGTGAGAGGTTCCTGTTAGAACGCTAAGATGATCATGTCATCATATGTTAAGGAAACAATTTAATTTTTTTTTAGTTGGAGTCTCACTTCATCACCCAGGCTGGAGTGCAGTGGCATGCTCACGGCCACCGTAGCCTTGACCTGGTGGGTTCAAGCGATCCTACCACCTCAGTATTCCAAGTAGCTCGAACTACGGGCATGTGCTACCACGCCCAGCTTATTTTTTGATTTCTTAGAGATGAGGTTTCACCAAGTTGCCCAGGCTGGTGTCGAACCCCTGAGTTCAGGCAATCCTCTTGCCTCAGACTCCCAACGTGTTGGGATTATAGGCTTGAGCCACCACACCTGGCCGGGAAACAAATATAAACTACTTTTTGGGTAGTTTCACAAAATTGTGTCTATGTAGCTAAGTAATATTTTAGGAAAAACAATAATCATTATGCAATTATCTTTAAAAGTTTTTGGTCAGGTTCAGTGGTTCAGCCTGCAACCAGTAGTTTGGGAGGCCAAGGGGAGTGAGCTTGCAAGTTCAAGACCAGCAAGGGCAACTTGGCAAGACCTCGTCTCTACACTAAATAAAAAAATTAGCCGGGTGTGGTAGCATGCACCTGTAGTTCCGGCTTCTTGGAAGGCTGAGGTAGAAGGATTGCCGGAGCCCAGCAAGTTGATGCTGGGGTGGCTGTGAGCGTGCCATTAAACTGCAGCCTGGGCGATGGAGTGAGACTCCATCTCAAAAAAAAAAAAAAAGTTTCTAGACAATTTTTCAATTTTTAAGGATATCTTTATAAATATTTAAAGATATCTGAAATAACAAAATTGCAGCTTGAAGCCTCACACTACTTTTCTTTAATGGTAAATCAGAAAAAGCTTTTAAATACAGTATGATTGAATAAACACCATTTGAAATTTCTAGCTGGAGCTCTCACTAGTAGGAAGTCATGGTGCTATAGGTATTCAATTTTTATTTGTGAAACCTGAAAATAAGTCTAAAAAATCATATTCTGTCAAAGATTACAACTATAGGATAAATCTGAGGCAAAGCTAAGTGAACTTCAAGCTGCCAAAAGGGGACTTGCCTAAGGTTCCTTACTACCTTATACTGTTGTATTTATATTTTTCTAGTTTTGTCTTTAGCTGTTCCATTTGTTCGAAATAAAGAAAGTGTCTTTGTTAGTACTTGTATAAGAGAATGCATATATGGAGTGGCATGCTCTAGGCAGCACAGCCCCATAGAACTCTTCAGATCTGTGCTGTCCCTGCAATAGCCATATGTAGCTAAGAGTATATGAAACGTGGTCATTGTGACAGAGAATTGAATTGAATTGTAGTTAAAAAGACACTCAGAGGAGAAAAAGCTAATGAAGACAGGAGTAGAGTGGTGAGCAACTGTGAGAATATGATAGTTCTCCAGACACTATGAATTGAAGCCATTTTAGATGGTTACTAGCACTGAAATCTTTGTCCAATTATTTAACCTCTTAGTGCCTCCAATTTCTCAAATATAAAATGGAAACAGTAACAGTAGCTACCTCCATGGGTTGCTGGTAGGATTCAATGAATATATGAAATGCATTTAGAATAGTACTTGCCTGGTCAGAGTAAGCAGAATGTACATGTTAGCTATTTCTTTTTCTCTGTCATCATCAGCAGCATCACCATCATCTCTAACAACAGAATCTAGTAGTTGGCGATAGGTATTTTTGCAAAGTCCAGGCTACCTGAACTCTCTTATATCCTTCTGATATCTGCAGGCACCATCTAGGTTTGCTGGAGGGTTTTTCTCCCCTAGCTGTACTTGTTATAGCAGACTAACATTCAGTAAGTAGACTGGCTGACAATTTCTGGGCACGCGTATGTCACCGTTAGCAGAAGGTGCTTCTACAAGTTATTGCCAGTATTAAAGAAAGAAGAGGATCAAATGAAGAAGTGGTAATTGCTATTGTCACGTAAAGAAGAAAGAGAACACTTTCGGATTATGTCCAGAATTTATCTTTCCTTGAATATTCTTCATGAATTAACATTCTCCAATTCCTATCTGTGCCTGTGCTGAAATAATATACGTGAAACAAATTTGAAAGCAGAAGGACACTGTAAACCTATGATGTATTTCTTTCTACAATGTGACAAGTTTTTGAGTCCCTTTCTTTCACAATCAAGTGATACAAACAGGGACCTAGATGGAATGCTGAGTGGCTCAAGTAATGTTCAGTATTTTTTAAAGTCATAAATCCATAGTTGAGATAATGATGAAACCAGAAAGTGAAGTGATTTTTAAAAAGCTCTAACCTAATACTTTAGAAAATAGTGTACTTGAAACAAATAAAATAGTAGGTCAATATTTAAATTATTGAAAATATTACAAGGCCACAGGATACTTAAAGTTTTCACGTTCTGAACCAAATTTTTCAAAAACTTTTTAATAATTTACATAAATATTTATATAGGGCTTACCATGTACCAGGTCCTCTTCTAAGAGCTTTACAAATTATTAAGTAGTTTAATTCACACAATAACCCAATGAAGTCGATTATATTATTCCCCACTTTACAATGAAGAAAACTGAAAACAGAAATTTAGGAGACTTTCAAACTCAGGCAGTCTTGCTTCAGGGTTTATGTGTTTGTGCAATGCTGCCATATATAATACATCTACCAGGTCAAACATTCACGCCCTCTGCTGTGACCCCTTCTCTTCTGGTAGGAATATCTCCCCCTCACAGGAAGCTCTGAGTCCTTGCTCTTCTATTTAGCATTGCCATTATTAGATAATCTACAGCCACAAACTTACCGTCTCCTGGCGGCCAATTTTAGCTTTTTCGATGCTTTTCTGTAGGTTTGTGTGCTTTTGGTTTCCCTCAGACAACTAAAGAATCAAAAACAAAATTGCTTGCTAAGATAAAATGTCTTGACATGTTTATAAAGACAAAATGAAATTAGTCTGGTCTAGATCAACGTCACAAAAAAGTCAGATTACATTAGGAATTTTCCAATTTTGAAAAAAACCAGGGACTATGATACATTAGGGTAGACTGAAAAACAGCATTTAAAAAATATTTTCAGTCAGTTGTGGTGGCTCACACCTGTAACCCCAGCACTTTGCGAGGCTGGGTGGGAGGACTGCTTGAGCCCAAGAGTTCGAGACCAGCCTAGGAAACATAGTGAGACCTTGTCTCTACAAGAAAACATAACATTAAAAAAAAATCAAAATAAATAAATACAATAAAAATACTTTCTTATTCCATGTAGAAATTCAATCACATACCTTTAATCTTTTCTACATAGTCTTCATTTATCAGGTTCCTCACCCCTATGCCAAGTAATTATTTAGTTAGAAATTGAATTTGAAAATTAAAAAAAATCTGTTTTATATAAATTTTCTCTCCAAGTTTCATTTTACTTCTGACTAAACTCTTTTCAAAATACCCTAGACTGTTTCTTATAGACTTGTAATATTGTGACTCAGTTCACTAACAGTCAATAATGAACATATCACTTATTATTCTTAAATACTTTATAAGAAACTGTATACTTGACATATTATGTTCTCAGAGGAAAAAAATCTGATAGCCTGCTGTCAATTTTAGGCATATTTTACATATCTAAAAAGTGATCAGTTTAAGTATTTTCTTCAGCTTAGAAAGTAGATGAGTTATATGTGAAAACTGATTAAATAATACCAGAATAAAGAGATTGTAGCTATAGAATATTGATCAGCATATGGCTAGGCCTACATCAAAAAGGTCTGATTAATTTCGAGCATTGCCATTGCTTCACCTTCTCAATTTGATCACTCTCACCTAAAGTCCATGACTAAATAAACAATCACAGGAAATTTCTAATACTGAATTCTTTATCACGTCTTTTGCTATAAACTAGTTAGAAATTTCAGACTCATTTGACTGGGTAATGGCCTTCTTAAAATGTGCTCTACTTCCTCCCTCATTCCTGAGTTATAAACATTTAGAAAATAATAACGGAATAAATTTAATTTTGTTGGCTGATTATAGAACACTGTTCACAATATGATCTAGTTATGTGTACAAAGCGAATAATATTTAGATACACTTTTTCTCTTAAAATTTAGAAATACTTTACCCTGGCTTTGGGAAATCTTTCACTTCTTAGTATGCATAAAGAGAACATTGTAAGCTTTCCTTTAATAGTTTTCAAGTCAATCTCTAATTCACAGCATGAACAAAATCTATAGGTAATGCCAAGTAGACATCACCAAAAACAAATTATACTTCTTGAGAGTAATTATCTTCCTAACTTAAAAAAAAGTACTATAGATTTAAGAGCCAAATGAGTTTTAGGGCCCTAAATTTAGCAAGGAGGTCTAGTTCTTTGTAACAAGAGCTCTCATTTACAAAATAAAGTCATGTTTACAAAGTGAATATTCCACCCTGAAGGACCCACCTGAATTTATTTATTTATTTATTTATTTTTGTAGAGACAAGGTTTTGCTATGTTGCCTGGGCTGGTCTCAAACTCCTGGGCTCAAGCAATCCTCTCACTCAGCCTCCCAAAGTGCTGGGGTTATAAGTGTGAGCTGCCATACCCATCTAAAATAATAATCTTTTAAAAAGTATATAACTTTTAAATTCAGTAGGGGATTTTTCTAATTAACACACATACACATATGAGGGGAACCTAAAGAACCCAGAATTATTTTTTGGAGGGTAGGCCCCTTGTAGCACAGGCTTCCCCTGCTAGGTAAGCGTTCCAACAGAATCAGTGTACGAGCTAGCGGTTTGCCTATTTCATGATGGGTGATTTGCCAGTGTACCGGCCCACACCACACTTAATGTTCAGCAGTTTTCAACCAAAAATGGCAGTGCTCTACTTCCATATTCACCTGATCTCACCCCCAAGCAACTTTTTTGTTTCCCTAGATGAAAAAAGTCCTCAAAGGGAAACATTTTCCCAATATGGAAGAGGCAAAACAAAAACTAGAAGCACTAAAAGGCATTAAAATGGACGAATTCCAAAACTGTTTGGAGCAGTGGGAAAAGTGTCACAATAGGTATACTGCATCAAATGGCGGGTACTTTGAAGGTGATAAGTTTAAATTTGTAAGAATACACAATTTTTTATAAATACATTCTGGGTTTCTTTGGATCCCTCTTTATATTAACATAACATTTTTCCATTAAAATCCATTTTAAAAATAACCAGGCAGGTAGACATTATCCAAAAAGTGAATAATTATATAAAATAAGCCAACAGTTAAAGTATATAGGCTGGGCTCAATGGCTCAGCCTGTAATCCCAGCACCTTGGGAGGCCGAGGCGAGTGGATTCCATGAGCCTTGGGTTCAAGACCCATCCGGGCAACTTGGTGAGACCTCATCTCTACAATAAATAAAAAATTAGCTGGGTATGGTAGCGCACGCCTGTAGTTCCGGCTACTTGGAAGGTTGAGGCAGACGGATCGCCAGAGCCCAGCAGGTCGAGGCTGCGGTGGCCAGGAGTGTGCCACTGCATTCCAGTCTGGGCGACAGAGTGAAACTCTAACTCAAAAAAAAAAGTATATATATCTTATTTATATTAATAAAGTATCTTTCAGGTACTGTATGTCTGTTTATAATTATGTACAACTTAAAAGCATTTGAAAGACAGCTCATTCAGAAATTCCTTGATTCTGAAAATCTTACATATTTTAAATGTGAAGCACTAAATTCATGAGTTGTCATTTTAAGTATCTTGGTAATGGAAGAAGGTACAATCTAAATGATGTTATCAAAGGAAAATCTTCTGCTAATTATCCTAAATACTGAAACAGTTTGCTTCAACTCAGTTGTGAAGGATTCTTGGCTCACAGCTTAGTTCTTGAAATCTCAGCCACTGGAAACAATGAAAGCAACTCTTGTGAGGCTGCCCCTGCTATAGGTTTTTCATCTACATAACTACTAGAAGCACTATTACTATAGTTCCTAACACGTACCTTGGAAGTAAACCACATCCAGGCCTCAAGTGAGAAGAGCTAAGATTTTAATTCACTGTATACACATTATCTGAAGCAGTAGTTCTCACACTTTATCATACAAGAGAATAACCTGACGGGCTGACACTACCTGACACTACTTGAATAACCTGACACTACCTGAGTCTCTAAATAGAAGGTCTGGGCGAAGTCCAAGAATTTGTATTTCTAGCATGTTCTCAGGTGATGCTAATGCTGCTGGTTGGGGGCACCACACTTTTGAGAATTACTGATCTATACAAAAACATGTTTTCTTGCAGTAACAAGCCCTACTAAAATACAGAGGATGTTAATATGTGGAATCATATTATCTAGTTTATAAACAAAATTAATTACGGCTAAATACAGTAGCCTGAACCAGAAATAAAATCTGAATATTTGTCTTTAAAAGAACCAGAAAAGTTCACATTTACAAAAATAGGAAAAGGGGCGATATTCTAAATTTTCAGAAGATCTTCACCATAGGATTCCTTTAAAGAATAAACTCTTAACATTTATACAATGGAAAACCAGAACAAACTATATAGTATTAACAAATCAATTTCCAAATTTCACTAAAACAAATAATAAATTCTGAAGAAGCAGTAACTCAGAACAAATAGCAGCTACGATGATAAAAACTACTTATAATTAATAAAAAACAGGATTTATTTAGGTTTGAGAATCGGACACAATGCTTCTGTTTAAAGGCACTCCAGGCTGCCTGTGCAGGCACTCAGGGTTGGGAAACATAATGCCAATGGCTTCCCAAGGGCTAATTCACTGCCCAAGGAACTGTTTATTCATAAGAAACAGAAAGACGGATTCAAGCTGGCTGAACTGGAATTCTGATTTGCTCTTTTTTAGAAATAAGAAAATTTCAAAGTATTAAGGGAGGCATATAGAGGTTTTCATAGGTGAGAAAGAATGCCAAGGAAAAGAGAATGAAAAGCAACCAGACCATTCTACTGCTTCATCAAAATTCATGTACTAGGTTGTGGAGAAACAGGGTCTACGTTTTTTGTTTATGGTTAAAAAGAAAACAAAAGAGACAATGGATTTACTTTAAAATTTATATTTCTTAATAAAGGTGATATTCAATTTAGGAATTAATTGATCATAAGGAAATAAACACTCCGAAGATATGTTTATATATAAAGACAGGCACAATGCATTTGTCTCAACAATAGAGACAATACTGTTGGCATGGATGTGTCATAACTAAGAATTACGCAGTCAAAGGAAATCTCTTTGAAGAAATTTTATTAACACTAAAAAAATTCTCAAAGAATAAAATTGAGTTTTTAAAAAGCTGGAAACAAAACTGAAATACATTGAGAATGTATCTGTGACAAATACCAATCAAACAAGCCATTACAAGGAAATTCACAAAACTTAAGCAATGGTTATCTCTATGTTGTGGAACATACTTTTAAGTATTCTATACACCAAGTATATGTAACTATTATTTTAAAATTCTTTTCTTGTGTTGAGTTTAGCCCAAAGTTGCCTCCTTGAACACTTTGTTGGACCTAGAGGTCTCTTTGTAACATACTGAATTTGTAGACAGATTAGCCTACTTACTCCTATGCCAAATCATTGAGTTTTGGCCAATCACAAGTGGCCAACTGATCAAACCGGGTTCAAATAAGGCAAACACTGAGCTGTAACCAATTGGCTGTTTCTGTTCCTCACTTCTATCTCTGTAGTCAATTTGCCTCTTCTATCCATAAATCTTCTACCACATAGTTGCGCTAGAGCCTCTCTGAGCCTGCACTGGCTCAGGAGCAGCTGGATTTGAGAATTGTTCTTTGCTCAGTTAAACTCGTTCAATTTAATTTGTCTTAAGCTTTTTTAAACACTTGTTGTAATATGTAAATATATTCTCCAAACACTAAAACATGAACATATTCCTGTTTAAAAGACTCAAGCAATGTAGTTTTCTCCCCTCTTCGTGTCTCTACTACTGTGCCATCCCCACCATTCTTCCCAGAGGGACCTCTTAAGCCTAGCAAACACCCTTGTCCTACTTTGTTTTCCATTCAGACATAGATCAATATAGACAACAGTTCAAAGCATATATGGGATCATCCTTCATGCAGTGTCTCTCAACGTGTTATTTTCAGAGCAACTTCCATGTGTGTACATATAGGTAGGTCTACTTCATTTTTAAAAACCAAAACAAAACAAAACCTTTCATTTTTTGAGAAATTTTAGTGTCACAGCAAAACTGAACAGAAAGCAGAGAGATTTCCCATACATATACCCTGACCCCACATATGTACAACCTCCTCCACCATCAAAAGCCCATATTAGAGGAACATTTGTTTCAACCAATGAACCTACATTGCCATTATTATCATCCAAAGTACATTGTTTACATTAGGGTTCACTCTTGGTGTTGCACATTCTATGAGTTTTGACAAATGTATCCACCACTATAGCATCCTACAGGGTAGTTTTGTTGCCCTAAAAACCTCTGTGTCCCATCCCTTCTTCCCTGCTTACCCCAGCAACCACTGATCCTTTTGCCCTCTCCACAGTTTTTGCCTTTTCCAGAATGTCACAAAGTTGGAATCATATAGCATATAGTCTTTTCAGATTGGTTTCTTTCACTTACAAATGTGCATTCAAAGCTCGCTTTTCATGGCTTGATAGTGCATTTGCTTTTTTTTTTTTTTTTTGAGTCAGGGTCTCACTCTGACACCCAGGCTGGAGTGCAGTGGCATGATCACGCTCACCTCAGTCTTGTGCTCCTGGGATCAGGCAATCCTTCTGCCTCGGTCTCCCGAGTAGCTGAGACTACAGGCAAGTGCCATCATGTCCAGCGAATTTTTTTATTTTTTGTAGAGACAAGGGTCTCACTATGTTGCCTAAGCTGATCCTGAACTCCTGGGCTCAAGCAATCTTCCTTCCTCAGCCTACCAAAGTTCTGGGATTACAAGCATGAGTCACCGTGTCCAGCCTGATAGCTCATTTCTTTTTATCACTGAATAATATTCTATCTTACGGATATCCCACAGTTTATCTACTTACTGAATGACTGGAGAACATCAGTTGCTTCTAAGTTTTGCCAATTATGAATAAAGCTGTGAGTTAGACAGAAGAAGTAATTTCTGATGTCTAATAGAACACTAAGGTGACTATGCTTAGCAACATTATGTATATTTCAAAGTAACAAGAAGAGAGAACTTAAAATACTAACACATGAAAATAAACATTCAAGGTCATGAATACCCCAAATACTCTGACTTGATCATTACACATTCTATGCAGGTAACACTCACATGTACCCCATAAATGTATAAAATATCAATAAAAGGGAAAAAAAGAATCATTCATAAAAATCTAGTGGGATTTTGGTTACCATTATATTAGTTATATACACATTAATTGACATTTCAATAATTGAGTTTTCTCATTCATTAGTATGCTGTTCTATTAATTTAGGAATTCTTTCATGTCCTTCAGTAGTTTTGTAGCTTTCTTCGTGTATTTCTTGCCCATTTTTGGTTAGGGTTTAATGCTATTTTTGGTGTTTCTTTTTATTTTATTTTTTGAGTTGGAGTCTCTGTTGCCCAGGCTGGAGTACAGTGTCGTGCTCATGGCCACCGCAGCCTCCACCTGTTGGGCTCCTCCACCTAAGGCAATCCTTCCACTTCAACCTTCCAAGTGGCTGGAACTACAGGTGTGCGCCACAATGCTCAGTTAATTTTTTTGATTTATTGTAGAGATGAGGTCTCACCAAGTTGCTCAGGCTAGTCTCAAACCCCTGGACTCAGACAATCCTCTTGTCTGACTCCCAAAGTGCTGGGATTACAGGTGTGAGCCACTGCACCCAGATATTTTTGGTGCTCCTAAGAGATAGGCAATGACCTGAGGCCTAAGTCTATCACTGTATGAAATGCCCTTTGCCACAGTAGTTGATTTCAATCATTGTGAGTCAGAATAAAGTCAAAGTTTTTTGCTTAGAGTTTGTGGGAAACAACTCTCCTTACCCCTGATTCTAAACTATACAGTCACAAGTAAGGAAACAGCCCACTACTGCTGGCAGCCATCTTGTAACCATGAGAAAAGCCAAACTGAGGACATGGGCATCAAGCACAAGCAAAACCAAGATAAATGCAAAGAAACAGTCTCTATTAAATATTGCCTGAAACATGCTCTACTTTTGAAAAATGTTAATTTAGATAAGCCATTAAGGTAATCTCCCCTCTATCATTTAGGCAAAGCAAACGGGTTTTGTGCCATTACCACAGTAAATATTTTATCAGTTACAATGGAAACAAACTTTAACAATAATCTCCTTCGTGTAGTGCTGGTCAGCTCTGAAAGCTTTGAAAAGTTTTTGGAGACATCAAATTTAAAACATTCTTATTCCTCTATTTTGGGGTATATAGTAATATATGTCAGGAAAGCTGTATATTCAATGAGCATTTATGACGTGCCCACCACATGTACAGTTACAGTATTACTGGCTCAAAACTTTTCATTACATTAATATGATTAAGTAACAAATAACTCAAAGCAGTACTTTGCACATAGTTAGCACTAGATATTAGCTGAACATTTTTGAATTAGGTTATTCTTCATTATCCTATAAGACAGTACTCATTAAAAGCAAATACTCTGTGTAGTAAAAACACAGCATATTAATATTTCACTTAACCAGAAGATCACATTTCAAGTAACCCAATCCTGACAAATACAATAAGAACCTGGAATGTTACATGCCGATAATCCCAGCTACTTGGGAGGCTGAGACGCGGGAGGATATCCTGAGACCAGGAGTTGCAGGTTTGATTGTACGGCTGCACTGCAGTCTAGGTGACAGAGTAAGAACCTGTCTCTCAAAAAAAAAAAAAAAAAAAAAAAAACTGAAAATGAGAAAAAGTATTCCAGGAATCCTAACTAATGGATATAGAAAAAAAAGTGAAAATTTCACCAAGAAAGCAACTAAAGGAAAAGTGAAGCCACTTGACAAGTGCATGTTTGAGACACACATAAAATAACACCTGATGAAGATGAGATCACAATCTGAAGAAATGAACTGTCTAGCAGAGTCAGAGTAGTTCATTACAAGTGATTAGTAGTTCCTCAAATATGTTAAACAATATTAAAGTAATAAAAATAGAAACAGAAAACCAAAAAAATGAGAAAAAAGCTTTAAAAAGATTTAAAAAGAACTATTTTTAACCTCTGGAAAGAGACATAAAATATTAAAAAGTAGTTAAAAGATATGAAAGATACAACAGAAGCCTAACAGTGTCAGGACAATAAACTTAGAAGTTGTGACTATGGTCTAGCAAAGCCTTTTGCAGAATCCATTAGAAATCATTCAGATATTTTGAAAGCCAAAGACATGTAAAATCCACTGGATACAGTGAAGGAGGTTAGATACAAACTTGGGAAAGTTTACTGACTCTAGATGTGAGAAATGGGTTCTGATATGACAAATCCAGATATGAAGGCTTGAGTAGCAGAGGATACTAGTTCTCTACCAGTATCCATCCTTTCTTAGTAACAGGATATCAGACAATAGGCCTAACCAAAAAAACTAAAACCCAAATCAAAACCAAAACCCACTGAATTTTCCTGCCTTCCACAAATCGGGCATAGCCATATGACTGTAAGTTTTGTCCACTGAAATGGATTCAGGTGCTGTTGGAAATGGATGTGCCCTTTGCCCTTTTCTTTCTCCTTTTTGCCACTTGTAATAATGACATGACGCTGGAGCTTCAGGGGTCATATTAGACAAGGAGACAATATCTAACAGGAGCTTGCATTCCCAATGAATGGCCTCTCCAGACAACCTTTATATGAGAGGGCAATCAATTCCTTAGGTGTTTAAGCCATTGCTGTGTTGGGTTTGCATTATAAAGACAAACCTAATTCTAACTGACCCGGTGGCCAACCTCTATGATTTATGGAGTCCCTGGTATAGTGATATAAATAGGTGTCATTGTATCTGACAGTGCAGTGGGCAAGAATTTATCCTCAACAGGGAATTTCTGTTAAGAAACCTGAGAAGGTAAAGCCTAAATCCACTTGGAAGGGCAACCTCAAAGTTACTTGGAATTATACAATTATTTAAATTTATTTTTTATTTTTGAGTTGGAGTCTCACTCTGTCGCCCAGACTGGAGTGTAGTGGTTGCTCCCAGCCACTGCAGCCTCGACCTGCTGGGTTCCAGGGATCCTTCTGCCTCAGCCTTCCAAGTACCTGAAACTACGGGCGCGTGCTACCACACTCGGTTAGTTTTTTGATTTATTGTAGAGATGAGGTCTCACCAAGCTGCCCAGGTGGGTCTCGAACCCATGGGCTCAGGCGATTCACTCACCATAGCCTCCTAAGGCGCGGGATTACAGGTTGAGGCACTGAGCCTGGCTTATACAATTGTTTTTAAATACCTAATTTTTTTTAACCAAGAGATTTAGAATTAACTATAAAGATGAACAGACTTGTATTAACTTTTTTATGGTAAGAAATAACTTTTGATTTTGTACTGTATTCATGGGGTAGAACCATAAAAGCAACTTACTTCTTTTCCACAACTACCATTTAAAAACTGCTCAGTGAAGGATAAGTTATTGTGCATAACCTTGATTCAGAAATTAGAATGGGTAACATTATAATCAACACTTCAAACCTTGATTCAAAGGTAAGACTTCTCTCCCTTTCAGGAGCCGCTGACAGTAGATGGGTCTCCTGCTAGGGAGGACACACAGTCCTTGTTTCTCTCCTTATTTCTTCCCTAACCCTAACCCTAACCCAGAGTTTCTGTTTCCCATACTTCACGCCCACCAAGGTCTGAAGAAGGGAAGGGAGGAAAGGTAGATGAGACAGGCAACATCCTTTACGAGTACTGTTGCAAAAATGCCTCCGTATTCTCTAGGCCTGGCAAGTTTAACCTGAATCCTTTTCTGGCTATGCTTCCGAATACTTTGTAGGCTTCCCTGTTGGTTTTCCCCACCTGCAATCCCCATGATGCAGAAAATGCATTCTATTCTTCTGGCTGCCATACAACATTCCACCTCTCACCACCACCTTCTCAGCATGCCCCCAAGCTCCTTCCAACCTGGTTTCTCAGAGGTTCATTCCACAAAGACTTAGGTTTCAATGCTCTTCTCTGGGACAGAATTTAACACAGCTCCAGGTGGGCTCTTGTCCTCTCACTTTTGAGTGTACCTCACATGTAGTACATGGGAATACTCATGTATCAAATAAACTCCAGGCTTGCTGGTCAAAGTCCTACTTTTAAGTATCATAATAATTAACAAACTACCAATAGATCTAAATAAATGCTAAAGATAAGAAAGAATTGTTTTTACATCAGGAATTATTTATTTACCTACTGCCTTTCAAGATCATTGGAAAATAATAGGCCTAACAGATGTTTCTCAGTAGTCCTCCGTCATCCCACTAAAGCAGTTGTCTAGGCCAAAAGTATCTCAAAATTGGTTGGATTTTACTCCTGGAATTTCTGAATACTTATGGCAAGCCAATTCAAGAGCTGTGAGTAGCCAATCAAACTAAGATTGGTGGTAAATCGAAGTGTTACAGGTTATTAAAAAATGAATGCAAGCTGGGCTCGGTTGCTCAGCCTGTAATCCCGCGCCTTTGGGAGGCTGAGGTGAGCAGATTGCCTGGGCCCGCAGGTTTGAGACCCGCCTGGGCAGCGAGACCTCATCTCTACAATAAATCAAAAAAATCAGCCGGGCGTGGTAGCGCATGTCTGTAATTCCGGCTATTTGGAAGGCTGAGGTGGAAGGATCGCCGGAGCCCAGCAGATCGAGGCTGCGGTGGCCGGAAGCGGCCACTGCACTCCAGTCTGGGCGACAGAGTGAGACTCCAACTCAAAAAAAAAAAAAAAAAAAATGAATGCATACAGCTTTAAAAATTAATAATTAACAAAACTTAAAACTGAGATTGTTTTGTATTGGATCTAAAGTTAAGCTATTTTTCAGAGTTACAGTGTATGAAGGTTATGGTTATAAATAAATATAAACACTGAGGAATATGAACAAAGTGCCATTTCCAAAACTGATGAAACACAGGCCTGGAAGTTTGAACCATGTCCTCGAGTCAAGTAAGAGCTACACTTTAAACACAGAAAGCACCCAACTAATGGGGTTATTTTTATGAAACTTCTAAATATATAGCCTGATGTAGCAGTGCACACCTATAGTCCCAGCTACTTAGGAGGCCGAGATGGGAGGATCACTTGAGCCGGGAGTCCTGGGCTATAGTGTTGTTCTATGCTGATGGGGTATCCGCACTAAGTTCAGCATCAATAGGGTGACCTCATGGGAGCAGGAAACGAATAATTGGTTGCCTAAGGAGAAGTAAACTGGCCCAGGCAAAAACAAAGCAGGTAAAAACTCCAGAGCTGGTCAGTAGTAGAATCATGCCTGTGAATAGTCACTGTACTCCAGTCTGCTCAATATAGCAAGATGCTGTATCTTAACAAAAACAAATTATATATATGAGAAATATATTATTTATATCATTCAAATCTAATTACTGTTGACATTTTGATATATATATTTTTATGCATGAATCAGGATATTATTAGTCATAAATAACATAAAAAAATATGAGCCAGATGTCATGAATATTGAAATATTAAAATTTATAAAATGTTGGTATGCTTTTTTGGGGGGCAAAATAGCCCAAACAAACCAAAATTAAGGCTATCCCAGGGAATTAAGGATATACGCCACTTTGACACTCTGCCACCACCTGGTGGCACGGCATCAAAATTGCAGGTTCAGATTTTTGTAATTATATTTTTCAGGTTGTTTGATTTGGGGGAAATATATTTTTGAAGAATAGCTGTCACAAACCTGTATCTCTTCTGAAACACAGAAGACTCTTTGGGATGGGAACTGTACAGTTCTAGGGTCAGTCTTCTCAAACTCACCCTTCCAATAGCTTTGATAGTGAAGGAGAGTGATTCCTGAGGGAAGTGTTTGGAAGCCTAGCCCGAAGCTACCTACCCCAAAAGCAACATGAACAAACAATATATATACAAAATAAATCTCTGATGTCTTAAGTTATACCATAAAGTTCAAACAAGTTTCACAGTTGCAATTGTAACTATTTTAGTTTTTTGTTATTTTAAATCACTTACCAATAAAAAATACTTAGTTTATATACTTCCTTCTCCAACCCTAATCTTTGACTCATTCAGTCAGCAAACATATATTTAATTCTTAACTATCTGGGCCAATAGAGAAGTAATAAAAGAATTCCATCTAAAAGACATGACTTTTTAGTATAAATAGACATAATTTGGCAGATCCGTTAGTTGTCTCTCTATAAAGCTTTTCTTTCTTTGTCAATACAACTACAATTTTTGTTTAACAATGTGCTCAGAATGGGTCACTTTCCGCAGCATGAATTATGTTGGCTTGGACCCTTACAGCGTGAGCATGTAATTCAGACATGGCCAATGCAATGCCTACTTGGGAAAGAAGGCATTCTAGGATATGTCTCCTGGATAAAAAGAAACATGTACAAGGAGAGAGACCATCCTCTTCCTGCTTTGAACACTGTCGTGGTAGGATATAGTTGCTGTTGAAGCTACTTGTATCCAAAAGAGAAAGCCAAAAAATGTCAGAGAAGTCAGCCCAGACCTCTGATATCAATGAATGGTGGGAGGGGGAGAAGAGTAATCAATCCTGAAAGCACCTCTAAGTTTCCTATTATTAGAGCCAACTTCGATCTATTTTTCTGCTATTTGTGGCTAAAAATATCCTGATTCATGTGTATAAAAAGAAAGGATATATATCAAATGTCAACAGTAATTAGTTTTGAGTGGTAAGATTACCATTTAATTTTCTTCTTTGTTCTTTTGAGCTACAGTGAGTAACTTTAAGTTACAAAAAAAAAGCAAATGTCTGTTCAGTTCAGACGCACATAAAAATGCAAATATTTTATAATGCAATATTTTAAAATATCATAACAATATTTGGTTTTTGTAGTTTGAAAAGTTCTCACTTGCTAATGTCACATTAGAGATACAAATTTAGCCGGGTGCAGTGGCTCATGCCTATAATCCGTCAAGATGGGCTTGTACCCAGGAGTTTGAAACTAGCCTGGGCAACTTGGCAAAATCTCTTCTCTACAATAAATTAAAAAATTAACCAGATGTGGTGGCGTGCACCCGTAGTTCCAGCTAGGAAGGCTGAGACAAAGAATCAACTGAGCCCAGGATATCGAGGCTGTGGTGGCTGTAAGCGTACCACTGCACTACATCCAGGGCAACAGAGTGAGACACTGACTCAAAAAGGGAAAAAAAAAGAAATACAAATTTAAAATATGCCAAATGGGTGGAGCAAACAGGTGTATAATCTATAAGTAGATACTACACATACACGAATAGAAAGTTGACTACTACCCTTAAGTGCTTTGTTAGGAGGGTGTCGTTAAGGATGAGACTATGGGTTGGGTTCTTTGAGAGACTCCATACAGGTATATTTGAATAGAAAAGACGTTAAAAAAAAAAAAGACCAATTGATAACAGTAACGCTTAGATGTTGTGATGTGATTTGCCAACTGGTGAGACTATCAGGTATCAACATAGAGTGCTCATCAGCTCTGAGGAGAAGTGGGTAGTCTAAAACACAAATAGTTTTATTTGCTGAAGTGAACCCATAAACTTGGGTAACCATTTTTCAAAATGTGTTTCATGGAACACTGATGTCTCGTAAAAATGGGTCAAATAAGGTTCACAATGCATACTGGCATATTAAAGGCTCAGATTTATCTCTGGCAACCCAGGATTCCTTAAATTCCTTTGATTACAGATCCCCTCTCCTTTTTTTTTTTTTTTTTTTTGAGTTGGAGTCTCACTCTGTCACCCAGGCTGGAGTGCAGTGGCAAGCTCACAGCCACCCTAGCCTCGACCTCCTAGCCGTCCTTCTGCCTCAGTCTTCCAAGTAGCTGGAACTACAGACGCACACCACCACACCCAGCTAATTTTTGAGATTTATTGTAGAGACAAGGTCTCACCAAGTTGCCCAGGCTGGTCTTGAATCCCTAGGCTCGGGTAATCCTATCGCCTCGGCCTCCCAAAGTGCTGGAATTACAGGCTGAGCCACTACGCCTGGCCAATCTCCTTTTAAATAATACCTATTATACATCCATTTCATAGGATTACATTGAGTAACGCTGAATGAGTATCCAGCAAAATATAATTCAGGTACAGTAGTGGAAAAAATAAATAATAAAGTTCAAAATTCAACCATATTTATCTATTCCTACAAAATACACATTTCTGAGGCTGAGTTCTAGAAAAAAAATCAAGATTACCATAATGACTACTTAATGAAAATCATCTTTACTGATTTGGACTGGAAAGCAAAGAAAAGCTATTGCCAGAGAGCAAGATTCCTGGACCCAGTATATAATAGCTGGGACTAAAACTAGGCTGAGATTTTGCATTCATTCAGCATTTATCATGTCTCTATTTGTCTCAATGTATTTCAAGAACTGAATTCCATGTTGCTGATAAAAGTTGATTAAGATGTAGTCCCTCCCCTAAAAGAATGTCTGTCATAGCAAAAGGCGGACTCTTTTATTTTTTTTGAGTCGGAGTCTCACTCTGTTGCTCAGGCTGGAGTGCCATGACACACTCACAGTCACCCCAGGGTCGACCTGCTGGGCCCTGGAGATCCGTCTGCTTCAGCCTTCCAAGTAGTCAGAAGCACAGGTGCGTGCTACCACGCCCGGCTAATTTTCAACTTATTGTAAAGACAAGGTCTTGCCAAGTTGCCCAGGCTGGTCTCGGCTCGTGGGCTCAGGCAATCCACTCGCCTTGGCCTCCCAAAGTGCTGGGATTACAGGCTGAGCCACAGAGCCCGACCAGGTGGACTCTTAAAAGCCTTCACTCTATAGGAGAAATACATGTAAGATGGTGACAGCACAAAGAAGCACTAACTCTGCTGAGGTGGGGGGCGGTCAGTGAAGGGAGAGGGCAGTGATAACTTTCAGGAATAGAAGATTTTGAGGCATATGTCTCTGGCTAATGAACAGGTTAGAGTTTGCTAGTTAGGTAAAAAAAAAACCAAGCCACACATAATTATAATTTGTCAATTAAAAAAAAAGAACAAGCAGGCACAGCATGGGAAGATATAAAGATATAAAATAAATGACATTCAAGAAGCTGTAACAACTTGGTATGACTGGTGTGTGGGGTTAGAGAAGGAGCCACAGCAGGTTACTAGGCGGGTCAGTGGCAGCAACCAAATTACAGAGAGCCTTAATGCCAGTCTTTGGAATCTGGACTTTATTATTTAGGATTCAGAAACCATCCAAGGCATTAAAGATAACTATTACAGCAGATGGGAGAACGTAAAGGCTAGAGACAGGGAGACCAGTGAAAACACAAATTCAAAATTTTGGTCACATATAATGATTCTAAGCCAAGGCAGTGGCAGTGGAGATGGAGAGAAAGGAGAGATGTGAGAGATAACAGGATGTAGGCTCAACAAACATTTGGAACAAAATGAATGTGAAGAAAAGGAGATAAAAATCTAGGGTAATTTTCAGGTTTCAGGTTTGGGTGGCTAAGTGGACGGTGGTTTCAGAAACTAGAAGACATAAAAGAGCAGGTTTAGGTAATACACTGAATTTTGATCATATTGAGTGCAAGCTGCCTGCTAGTCATCCAAGTAGGGATGTCTAGTAGGGAGCCGAATACACAGTGTGGAGCTCAGGCTAGAGGTGCAAACAGGAATAAAAACTGAAAACTGGAAATCCTAAGTATGTAGGTGGCAGTGAGGGTCACAGGAGGAAGTGAAACTAGGAAGAATGTGCAGAGCAAACGACGACTGGCCTGGGGATCCTAGCACGTCAAGGGTGGTTGCCTGAATCTGAGTTATTTTTCCTGATTTCAAAAGCTTAACAGAAAACACTTTCTTAAGATGGGACTACACAGGCTTATAGCTAAAATCTCATGAATGGTAGAAGAAAAATGAAACTTGATTGAAAGGAATAAACTAACCCTTCTTTATAATTAGGGATACCAGAGTATTGTTTTAAAACCTAGATTTATATCAACTCAGTATGTTAGCATTAGTTATTTCACACTAATTCTAAAAAGCTCTTATTGGTGTCATATATGTCTCTGGTTTAAAAAAATGATTTAAAATACAATGGAAATGAAGTCAAGGTATCATGAATCTTAAAACAGGTTCTTGATAATACTTTGAAAAACAGGTAGGGTTACTACAAAATGAAAATGGGCAAGTATAAGAACTATAAGGATAACTG
Organism: Cephalopachus bancanus; assembly: GCA_027257055.1. Classification (NCBI taxonomy): domain Eukaryota; kingdom Metazoa; phylum Chordata; class Mammalia; order Primates; family Tarsiidae; genus Cephalopachus; species Cephalopachus bancanus. The sequence goes on from JAPVLO010000201.1 coordinate 6,757,353, forward strand.
ATGATAACTGGTGATGGATTACAAATAAGGTGAAAAGAACTAAATAAGGTGAAAAGAACTACCAACATGAAAATGGTACAATTGTGGAAGTTACAGACCTCAGGATGATCTCTACTTCCTACATATTTATTCAGCTAAAGATAAAGCTCTGGAAAAAGTACAAGGTTTCTTTTATAACTATAGATCTTACTCATATATTGGAATATTGGCGATATATAGAATTACTCTCTAAGGGAGTAACTATGGAGAAGAAAACCTTTAGCATGTATCTTGAAGGACATGAGGAGAGAAGAAAACAGTAGTAAACGGAAGTAGACTGGCCAGTGAAAATTGATGATCAAGATCATAAAGTGCTCTAGGAGGCATTAACTGTCAAAGCTGATAGGAAAAAGAGATATTATGAAGAGATGAAGGATATTTATGAAAGCCTTGAGTATGGCTCAAGAAGTCATGAGATCCAGGAGGAAAAACCTGAAGCCGCAGGATTAAACTTAGAGGGAACTGCTTCTTCCTTTGTTCCTTCATGATACCTGCTTCTCTTTTACTGCACACATCTTAACTAATTGTAATACAATTTATTGATAGCCTAGTCTCTGAACTAAAATGTAAATTCATTGAGAACACAGCTTTATTTTCATTTCCAGCACCTGACATGGTGCCTCAGTACACAGCAAGCAAAAGAATTCGCTGAAGAACTGAACAACAGCTACCCCTTTCACTTGGGCCTTTGCACTGGCTGTCTTCTCTATCTGAATATTGTCCCTCTCTGATATTCTTCCACAGGACATTCACCAAATTGATTTCTTCCCCTCCTTTACATCTCACTTTCTCAATGAAGTCTCCTATAAGAACCTATTTTATTTTGAGCCAGGGTCTCACTCTGTTGCCTAGGCTGGAGTGCTGTGGCATGATCAAGGTTCACTGCAGCCTCGGTCTCCTGGGCTCAGGCAATCCTTCCACCTCAGCCTCCCAATTACCTAGGACTACAGGCGCATGCTACCATACTCAATTAATTTATTAATTTTTTTTAGACACAAGGTCACACTATGTTGCCCAGGCTGGTCTCAAAGTCCTGGACTCAAGCAATCCTTCCACCTCAGTCTCCCAAAGTGCTAAAATTACAGGCACAAGCCACTGCGCTCAGCCTGAATACTTATTTTAACCTGCACCTTGCCCGGAGCTCTAGGACTTTTTCTTTTTCCATCTACCCTCCACCTTTTCATGCTACATATCGTTTGCTTAGTGATTATGCTTACGGTCTGATGTATGTCTCCCTCCCCGGGATGTCAATTCCACAGGGACAGGGATCTTTATTATACTCACTGATGCACGTCCCAAGTACCCAGAACAGTGCCTTGCCCTGAAGAGAAGCTTCTTAATAAATGTCTGGATGAATGAGCAGATGAACGAGTCTACCAAAAGGAGTGGTGACACCTTTTCAGCACTGTGAATATCCGAGGATATTTGAAATTCAGATATTAGAAAATCTAGAGGAAGACAAAGATGATAGGAAGTTGATGGAAAGCAGAGAGACCTGCCATGGGTATGACTGAGCTCTCTCAAACACGGGTGGCCTCTGTGAGGAAACGGAAGCTATGAATGGTGGAAGGATAAGTGGCCATCTCCCCATGGAAATACTGGAAAGCTAAGACTTGATAGTCTCAATCTTTCCTCCTGGGTAGAAGGCAATATCAAAACTCCTTTAGAAAGTGGGATTTTAAAATCAAGAACCACAAATCTGAAGTGGCTTTGTAATTTAGTTTATCAAAGAGGAGAAATAGAAAGTTGCTAACTTTTTATCTTTTGACATGAACTCAAAGATACATATGCAAGTTTAACGGTATCAAGTTCCATAAAAGTACATTCTTGCGTGGAAGAAATACTAAAGATTAGGTCAGGAACAGAATTATTAAAATTTCCAGTAGTAACTTTTATTTTTTTACTGAAAATCATTTGAAGAGATTACACCCAATGTTATAAAGATTGAAAAAACTTACCCTGAGAATAAGTGCCTTGATATATCACCTCTCAAGATTTTATTTCCTAAGAAAAGTCCACTTTGGAACACTGTTAGGCATAATTATTGAAGTTTATAATATGGTAATCATGCCACTAGGGGATGGCCCTCTGCCTTACTACTGGAAAACCATGGAATTATTCTTCTTTCCTCATTAACAAAAGAGATGGGGGCGAACAAGCTAGAGGTCAACATAAAGTTTACTAAGAAAGAAAGTAGCAACCTCTTTTACAAAACTAACATTTTAATAAACTGAACATAATTGATAATCTGAACTAAAAAAGCAGATAATTTCTCTCCAAAAGATTTTGTTGTTACCGTCTTCTTTATACATTTTGTTTTTCTTCCCTCGTGTATGTAAAAACAATGACACGAGCAACAAACTATAAATGCAGTGAGCCATACAGTTTCTTTGTACTCCCTACTGTCAAGATAGTCTGACCAGGCGCAGTGGCTCATGCCTGTAACCCCAGAGCTTTGGGAAGCTAAAGTAAGAGGGTTACCTGAGCCCAGGGGTTCCAGACCAGCCTGGGCAACTTAGTAAGACCTCATCTCTACAATAAATCAAAAAATTAGCCAGCTGGGGTGGCACATGACTCTAATTCCAGCTAGTTGGAAGGCTAAAGTAGAAGGATCGCTTAAGCCCAGCGGGTGGAGGCTGCAGTAGCTGTGAGCATGCCACTGCACCCCAGCCTGGGCGACAGAGTGGGACTTTGACTAAAAAAAAAAAGTTAGTTGGTTGTTACAAAAATAGCTACTGACTGAGCACCTCCAGTGAGCCAGGCATCATAGAAGATGTAGCAATACACGATCACATTGAAGTTATTACGGCCATTTTTACAGACAAACTGAGATCCAGAGAGACTTAAGTATTTTGACCATTTAGTAAACAGTTACATTGCTAGTTCAATCTAGGCCACCTATACACCAAAGCCTATGTTTTCCAGCAGGAACTCTGCCTCTCAAAGCATCATACTATCACATTAAATTTGTAAATATTTTAAATATTAATAAACACATCTTCAGAACAATTTCAAGTGAGGTATCTTCAAAAAAATAATAAACTATATTTTAAGGTCAAGCATGGTGATTCATGTCTGTAATTCCGACATTTGGGGAGACAGAGGTAGGAGGACTGCTTGAGGGTAGGAGTTCAAGAGCAGCCTGGGCACCATAGCAATATCCCATCTCTACCAAAAAAAAATTTCTTAGCAAAATGGCACATGCCTATAGTCCTAGCTACTTGGGAGGATTTCTAGAACACTGAAGTTTGAGGCTGCATTAAACTATGATCATGCCACTGCATACCAGTTTGGTGACAGAGTGAGATCCTGTCTCTAAAAAATAAGCAGAACTTTTGGGACTTAAAACAGCAGAAAAATCTCAGGTAGACAATATTTATGGAATTATAAACACATATCAATGAAAACGTACTTGTACGGTAAAACTAGCAAAAAAGAAAAATCTATACAACAAATAGGCAATTGGTCAAATATTTCCAAATTTCAAGGGAAAGTCAAAGCATAAACATTATTTGGTGCTTATAATATAACAGACCTGTCTAACGCTTGCAAACAAAGGGAGGAAAATAAATGATAAAGCAAGACTATTTACTGTAAAACCCATGTATTACAGAGAATGGACTATAGGATCATTAAATACTTTATTAATAATCTGATCAACTGTGTAGCAGTTCTAGAGCCTCAGATTCTCATTAAATAACACCCTATAGTCATCCCTATGCCTGTGGCGACACTTCTGGTTGACTGACTCAGCTAAACCATTTCCAACCCTCTCCTCCCTTACTCATTTTCACTCCCAGGTCCCCTGCAGGTGGAGGTGGCGGTGTGATGCTGTTTCAATTAGCTTTAAGCCCAAGTGTGTTGGAGAACTTCTGGGAAAACTTTTGTTTCCTCCTAAAAGAGGCAGACATTCATTCCAGCAACTTCCCTTCCTCCTCTTCCCTCCTCAGATGTGACAGGACGAGCTGTGGTAGCCATCTAAAGACCACAATGGGAAGGCCAAGAGAATCACAGATGCTGACTGGTATCACTGAGTCACTCACCAACAACAGACACTTTCCTCCAGACTTGATGTGCAAAAAATACACTTCTACATATTGAAGCCACTGTTAGTTGGAGGTCCCATTACTTGCAAACAAAAGCAGTCTTTAACAAACATATCATAACATTCTTTGTTTATTCTTTTTTTATTTTTGAGTCAGAGTCTCACTCTGTCACCCAGGCCGGAGTATAGTGGCACGCTCATGGCCACCGCAGCCTCAACGTGCTGGGCTCTGGCGATCAGTCCACTTTGCCTTCCAAGTAGCTGGAACTACAGGTGTGCACCACCATGCCTGGCTAATGTGTTGATTTATTGTAGAGATGATGTCTCACCAAGTTGCCTAGACTGGTCTCAGGCCTGTGGGCTCAGGCAATCCTCTCACCTTGGCCTCCCAAAGTGCTAGGATTATAGGCGTGGCTGGATAGTATAGTATCCAGCCAATACTATAACATTTTAAAGCTGACAGGTACTGTACATGGTTTAGAAGCTGGTCAGTTAGCTGATATGTTCATTTGTTCAGAAGGTTAAGTGCCTGCTCTATGTCAGGCTTAGTGTTATGTTTTGGGGAAACAAAGCTGGAGAAGATGTAGTTCCTCGCCTAGGACACACTTAATACAAGAAAGAGATGTGCAAAGAGATGGCAAGGGGGGATACTTCCTCTAACAAAGCATGCCTAAGCCTTGATGACAACACTGAAGAGGAACAATGAGGTTTATTTTCCTTTTTGTTGTTTGAGAAGCCAAAGTCTAGGTTTAAGTCAGAAAAATGTAAGACCAGCCAGAATCACCTCTGCTTTGTCCCCTTCAAATGACAATTTAAAGTAGGAGAGAAGGGAGAGTCTGAGAAGAGAGCAAGGACCCTAGACATTGGTAAGGGTTTCTGATAAGGCCCTGCCCACCTATTATAATACTGAAAGATTAGTTACAACTGCAGCGGGGGGCATGCACTACACCATTCCTAGAAAATACAGAGGTTGCAGGAACAGACTTACAGTTTTCCCTCTAGAACCCCAGAAAGAAGCAGCTTCATGGGAATTGTGCCCTCCATCACGGCACAGGAGGCTGCAGAGGAACTGCACACGGAACAGAGTGAGTCTGGGACCACTCCACCTCCATCTTCCAGACCCAGAGTGGTCTGGGCAAATTCATTGAAACAGCAAGATGACACCTACGTGTGAGGGAAAGGGAGAGTGCCCCACCCCAAGGAGGAGACACAGCTGTAGGGCTGAGGACCAAGCAGGAACACTGACATGTCAGGGGTGCCAGTGTGGGGGGACAATGACGCCTAGGATCACATGGATGATGGTGTGGATCTCAGTGGATGCCAGCCTGGCTATGAGAGGGAATCCTCCCCAAGCCCCCGGAATTTATAAAAAATCATGTACTTATCCTTACATGTTTAAACTTCAGTCACCTTCAAAGTACTCTCTATTTGATGCAATTCACCTATCAAGACGCTTTTTCCACTGCTCAAACAGTTTTGGAACTCATCAATTTGGATGCCTTTTAGAGCTTCTGTCATTTTTTGTTTCACCTCTTTCACATCAGCAAAAACGTTTCCCTTTGAGGACTTTTTACCCTGGGAAACAAAAAGAGTTGCTCCAGGCAAGATCTGGTAAATTAGGGAGGGTAGGTGTGTTTTCATGGTAGAAGAACCAATCACCTGTTTGCCACAACTTGCAATGTTTCTTCTGCAAATCATGATGCAACCTTCTCAAAATTTCCAGATAAAAACTTTGCTTGACCATTTAATCAGAGGAACAAAGTATACTACAAGGGGTCCACCCTCCAAAAAGATAATTCTGGGGTTTTTTGTACCCTATGAAGTAGGAGCTATTAGGACCATTTTACTGATGATGAAACAGAGGTATAAGAGGTTTCTAGTAAGTGGTGGAACTTGAACTTGAATCTAGACAGTCAGGTCTAGGGTCCATTCCCTCAATTCACTATGCAATCCTGCCTTAACACACTGGTCCCTGTGCCCAGGATGCCCTTGCCCTTTAATTTCCTTATGAACTCCCACAGATTTTCCCAGCACCAACTTACATGTGTCCTTAACTATAAAGCCTTTCCTCTAGCAGAATCGAACTTCATCTCTACTGTAGTACCATCATTCTTCAGCACTGCAGGGATCACACCACACTGCAATGATTTGTTGAGAGTCTCTTCACTAGACCGTGAGGTCCTAGGGACAGGAACTACATAATTCATTTTTATGGCCCTCTGCCATAGCATGCCTGTTCACTAAACATGTACAGAACTGACAGAACTGAATGAATTTCAGTAGAGACAATGCCCACTTTTATTTAAAAATGTTTCAAATTATCTACATAGCCCAATAGTGAACTGTCTCTTGATGCACTTAGTTATAGCTATAAAGAATTCCATATACTCACTTCCAGAAGTTAGTAAAAACCAAATTCTTAAATTATCCTAAGAACATCTCTTACTATTTCCCCAAACCAATATACTGGTCTAAATTTCAGCTTAGTGTGAATTTCAAAATGCAATTCTTATCATAAACCAGCTCTTAGAAAATCTGTTCCCAAACTATCTTCCACTGATAATAAACCAGAACTTGGATGAAGAACTGGGGAAAATCTCAGCAGAGCAACAAAAGAAAGAATTTGATTTTCATAATTCTGAACTGTTAACTTTAAATAAAAATCAGTTAAAAGCCACTACACAGTCTTGCTGCCACATAATGAAATCCTCTAAATTAATGAGTGGTTATTAAGATTAACTTCATACCTGTTATGTCCTTTAATTCTCATTCACTTGTCAAATATTTGAACCTACCATATACCAAGAGCTGTGCTGGGTCCTGAGGATACTAGCTGACCCAGAGATGGGGCTGAGAACAAAGGCAGCGCGTGTGGGAGATGAGAGTTTTGCTCAGGTGCTGCAGCAGCAAAAGACAGGAAAACGAAGTCAGATGGGAAGTGCAGGAGGGATGAATGGGGCACACAAAAATAACAGTGTTTTGGAAATTCTATTCCATTTGGAAAAAGACTCAAACATGTGCATTTCAAATCAACAGAGGTCAGTGATTTCCCAGGTGTCAGGTGACTCCACAGGAAGAACAGGCTAAGCATAACGCTAGTAATACTGCTCTTTCCTGGTTGTGTACACATTGCAGGACATCATTCTACATCCATCAACATAAGCAAAAGTCAAGTGGAAGAAGTCATTCCCTTGAAGTTGAGGCTGGTATTTCACTCTTAATGCCAAGTTATATGGAAGGGGCAAAAAAAAAAAAGGAAAGAACCACAAGATGATGGGAAGAATAGCTTATCCTAACACATTCTATGTCGCTTTTCCTTGCAGAAAATATTCAGAAAGCCTACAGACATACTCCTTCTCTATCTCTTACACACACACACACACACACACACACACACACACACAGCGACTAATCATTACCACATTGGGAAAAATCAACAAGTTTCAGCTAAAATTCTTGAAATAGTTATCAAGAAGAAAAAGTCATCTCCCGACTTTTAATAATTTCTATACATCCTTCAGGTCACAAAGAAATGCCATTTCACTTGGAAGTTTCCAAAAATAGAATTAATCTTTCAGCAACATATAAATTCACAATAAAATTACAGCAAAAACAAGAAAAGGAGCTCATTGTTTCTACTTTTTGTTGAGCCCAAATAGCTGCTTCTACTCTCATCTAAATACGGATGATACATGCATTTCAGAAAAACTAGCAGTTTAAAACATGTACCACCACTTTCATTACCTCTGCAAAAAGCTTTTCTTGCCCATTAGTGATTAATTTACATAAAAAGACTTCAGAAATGCATCTGTGTCACAGCTATTTAGAGAGGTTAGTTTAACAACTATTTCTTCAACCCAATCCAAATATCTATTTCAACTTTGCAAAAATAAATGACTACACCTCAAATTATTTTTAGCAAAATTAATTATAATACTTTAATCATATATACAGAGGGGAACATTTTTTTTGCTTAATACCAGAATATAACAACCCTATTTTCTAAGTTTATATATAAAATCTAATTGTTTTAAGTGGTTAGGTCAGCAAAAGAAAGTAAAAATGTTCTAACAGAATGTTCAGCTTCCATTGCTTGGTGTACATGATAAAATCAATCAACCACTAAAACACCCAATGATATGACCTCAATCTAATTTCCAACCTTATTTTCCCATTATGAAAGAACAAAAAATTGTATATCCTTTCCAAGCTGGTCACCAATTAGCCACTAAATGTAATTTGCTTTAAAATTTTGTTTATCTGTAATTACAAACATGGACTATGACGTTAGAATGCTTGAGTCTAAATCTTGCTTCACCATTTACTAATACTGTCACCTTGGGCTAAGTTATTCAATGTTTTAGTGCCTCAGTTTTCCCTTATGTAATGGAGTTAATACTTACCACATGCAAGTGTAAGAATCAAAGAATATAAAACATGTAAAAGCACTTAAAATGGTATATGCTGAGTGCTCAATAAGTGTTCCTTCTGTTTTCCCTCAGGAATCTCCTCCATCCATGTAAATCTACCCAACTTTCAGCTCAAAATAATTGTTTCTAAGAGGTCATCCTTAGCTGTATAAATTTATAAAAATCCTGCCATCCTCTAAGCTTGCATAACAATTAGGAACCATAGCAAAGACGGTATTTGGAACTGATTATGTATTAACCTTTACACAGGTAAATAACTTTCCACAAGAAGTACTTAACTATGTAAGGTATTTATCTTGCCTTACCACGTAAAGTGTAAATTCTCTGGACAGGAGCCACAAATTCTATTATTTTTATATTGCCCAAGAAACTCAGCACAGAGCATGCAGAGCAGGCACACAGTAAATAATTGCATAAGTTAACACAAACCATATGCAGTTGACGGCTTGTTTGCTATTTTAAAAAATGTTAAAGAGAAACATAAATTATAACCATGAGGCTTTTAGACTGTCTTTAATAATAATCAACACACTCGTACAATCTAAAGGCAGGGGAAAAAATATGGGTTTCCTGATTTAATTTTCAGATCTACTATAAGAATGTCCATTCTCATGGGACAAGTACATTCCTGCCCATAATTGGAATCCCTGGCAGAACCAAAGCTGAACAGAATGATGAAAATAATAAGAAAGTTAAGAGTCCCCCCAACTTCCATCTGGAAGTAATTAACAAGAAACTCGAAGGAAGTTAGCATTATAATTTGGCGATGTATAGCATAAGCTGATCTTTACTGCAACCTTGAATTTGGGATCTGGTTCAATTCAACATTAACTGAGTACCTTCTTTATTTACATGAAACCTACCATCTCTTGAAGCATTTCTAATTTCTAAAACTCTTTTAGGCAGTTTGGCATGTGTTGCTTTTCATTCTTTGAAGTACATACGTGCGTACCTCATCTTCAACAAGGGTTACAAGTTCTTTCTTAAAAAGCCTGGATCTTGATCTCTACGTTTTAAAATTACCTTCAGCACCTGGCAAATGCTTTACACATAGCAGACCCTTAAATATCTGTTCTAATTGAACAAATAAGCTTACAATATACACTCCTGAGTGACTACTAATTTAGCTGATCTGTGGCCACCACATGTTGCTAAAGTACCCGGTACCTTACACACAGCACTTAATCCTCCTACAACCCTTTGAAAGGTATAACCTCTCTTTTACAAACTAGGAAACTGAGGCTTTTAAAAGCTTAAGAAATGGTCCTAAGATTGTATGGCTAGTTAAGAAGTGAAGCTGTGTCTTCAATCCATATCTGATTTATAACTACTTCTCTTTCCACTAGGTCATATTGCTTCTCTAAAATTACAGGTGATCTTCAGAACCATAGTTGAAGGACACAGTATGATATTCACATGACTTTTTAATATTCAATGAAAGAATAAAGTAGGTTTAGGTCTGTGAAATGGCACTGAGGTTACTGTTTTTGAATTTTTGGAAAATATTTATAGCAAATGTCAAGGCTATCAACCTTTTACAAAGGACTTATCAAAACGTCACTCTTCATTTACTTCTGAAGTGTTTAGGTCAGGAGGTACAGGACTACTTATGTGCTAGTCTCTGACTTGACTCCTGACTTATGAGCAGGTATGTCCGATTAAGCTGTGATCTCCAGTGAGAGTGGGGAGAGAGTGGTGTGTCATAAAAATGCACTGATGCCAACTCTCAGACCAGTAGGATGAAGGGTATATTGACATGAACTAATTCATGTGATGTCTTTGGCAAGTTTGGCCAGGGTTGTCAATCCCTTACTTACACAAGCTTGTTTCCAGAAATCCAGAGTGGTAAAAATTAGAATGTCCTAGTCCTCAATCATTCAGGATAAACAAACATTAAGTTCAATTTTTTTAAAGTTAGATTCACTATGTTAGCAAGAATCTCTTGCTTATTTGTATTGAGATTTATTAAGCTCTTCGACTTTTCTAAGTAGAAATTATGCTAAAATCAGAAATAAAGAAATAAAAACTGTATATCTGGCCTTTTCATCAAAGGCAGAGAATTTCTCTGGCTTACCAAAGTCAACCAAGAAATGCTTAACCAGCACCCGTTATGCTCTGTTTTAGGAAAAAATAATTGCCTGGGAGAAGTTAAGTATTCAAGGCACAATAATTATTTGTTGAATGAATTAAGCATAGACCTTGTCCTCAAGTAACTTAAAAACTAATTGAGATAAGATGGCAGACTTAATACATATATCTTGATAATCACACTAAATGTAAATAAGTGGTCTAGACGTCCTAATTAAAAGGGAGAAATTGTCGAAATATATTAAAAAGCAAGACCCAACTGCTCCCTATAAGAAGCATGCTTTAAATCATTGTTGTCTTATTTTAAGAAATTGCCGTAGCCACCCAACCTTAAGCAACCACTCCCCTGCTCAAGTCAAACAGCCATCAACATCGTGGCAAGACCCACCACCCGATTCACTAAAGACTCACATGATCAGCAGCATTCTTCAGCAGTAAAGTATTTTTAAATTAAGGTATGTACACTGTTTTTAGAAATAATGTTATTGCACACTTAATAGACTACAGTACCATGTAAACATAACTTCTAAATGCACTGGGAAACCAAAAAATTTGTGTGATTCACTTTATTGCAATATTTGCTTTCTTGTGGTGGTCTGGAACCAAATCCACGGTATCTTTGATGTATGCTTGTATTTATGCCCATGTGTAATCTCCTCTCCATGAGTGTGGACTAAATTTAATGACTTGTTTCTAGGGAATCAAATGCAGCAGAGGTGATGGCATATCACTCCAAGATTAAGATACAAAAAAACCGCTTCTGTCTTGGACTCTTACATGTGCTTCCTCTGAGGGAAGCCAGCAGCCATATTGTGAACTGCCCTATGGAGAAACCCATGTGGTAAGGAACTGAGGGAGGCCTCTGGCCCAAAGCTATTACAGAATTGAGATCTGCTGCCCAAGAGCCTGCAGGAAACTAAATCCAATAACCGCATGATTGAACTTGGAAGCATATCCTCTCTCTGATGAGCCTTCAGATGAGAAAGCAGCCCTGGGCAACAGTTTGACTACATCTCATGTAAGACCTTGAGCCAGAGGTACCCACCTAACCCATGCCATATATTTTCTTTGGAGTAAAATCAAAAACATTACGGGAGTAATAAGAACACTGTAAGCTATGGGAGCTTGAGAAAGTTTCTGGGAGATGTTTAGAATTTGGCTAAATAGAATTTGGCTAAATAAGAGAGGATGGACAAGGAAATTCTCAAAAAAGGATAAAAACAAGAACAAAAAACCATGAAGACAGAAAAATCAGGAAGGCCTAAAGGTGCATTACCCTGTATGTAGTCTCTGATTTCATAACTAAGTTCTTAAAAAATTGCTGAGTGGCCAGGTTCAGTGGCTCAGCCTGTAATCCCAGTACTTTGGGAGGCTGAGGCAAGTGGATTGCCTGAGCCAGAGGGTTCAAGACCCACCCGGGCAACTAGGTGAGACCTCGTCTCTACAATAAATCAAAAATTAGTCAGGTGTGGTAGTGTGGCCTGTAATTTGGCTACTTGGAAGGTTGAAGCAGAAGGATCACCGGAGCCCAGCAGGTGGAAGCTGCAGTGGCCAGGAGCATGCCACTGCATTTCAGCCTGGGCAACAGAGTGAGACTCCAACTCAAAAAAAAAAAAAAAAAAAAAAATTGCTGAGTAATGACTATACGTGTTGTTTTCTAGCAGGAAATAAAAATTACAGCATCACTTTTAAGAGATGAGATATAGACAAAAGATATGAATAAACATTTCTCCAAGGAAGATACACAAATGGCCAAGAAGCACATGAAAAGATGCTTGACATTATTAGTCACTGGGGAAATGGAAAACAAAATCCACTAGGATTGCTAGAATCAAAAAGTCAGATAAGTTTTGGAGGATGTGGAGAAATGAGAGCCTTCATACACTGTTGTTGGTACTGTAAAATGGTGAAGCTTCTCTGGAAAACAGTCTGGCAGTTATCAAGCACAGAGTTGCCATATGATCCAAAAATTCACTCTTAGCTTTATATCCAAGAGAAAAGAACATGTAGGTCCACACAAAAACTTGTATGAGGGGGACTCAAAAAACGCAGAGTTCATTTCTAAAAAATTGTGTATTTATTCTTACATGTCTAAACTTCAGTCACCTTCAAAGTACTCTCTGTCTGATGCAATACACCTATCAAAACGCTTTTACCACTGCTCAAAACGGTTTTTGAAGTCATCAATTTTGATGTCTTTTATTGTTTCACCTCTCATATCAGCAAAACATTTCCCTTGGAGGACTTTTTTCACCCAGAGAAACAAACAAAAAAAGGTGCTTGGGGTGAGATTAGGTGAATACAGAAGGTGGAGCATAGAGGTCATGTTGTTTTTAGTCAAAAACTGCTGAACACTCAGTGTGATGTGGGCAGGTGTGCTCATAAATCACCCATCATGAAATGGGCAAATGTGAAGCCGGGTTCGATGGCTCAGCCTGTAATCCCACGCCTTTGGGAGGCTGAGGTGAGTGGATTGCCTGAGCCCGTGGGTTCGAGACCTGCCTGGGCAGCGAGACCTCATCTCTACAACAAATCAAAAAATCAGCCGGGCGTGGTAGCGCATGCCTGTAATTCTGGCTACTTGGAAGGCTGAGGCGGAAGGATCGCGGAGCCCAGCATGTCGAGGCTGCGGTGGCCGGGAGCGGCCACTGCACTCCAGTCAGGGTGACAGAGCGAGACTCCAACTCAAAAAAAAAAAAAAAAGAAAAAGAAATGGGCAAATGTGTTGAAAGGATCTCCAAAAAAATTCCCTGAAGCCAAACACAGCCTCTTACAACAACGCTAGCTGGTACATTGATGCCAATGGGTTCCTAGAATGCTTACCTACTGGGGGAAGCCTGTCCTCCAAGGGGCTTGCCCTCCAAAAAATAATTCTGGGTTTTTTTTTGGAGGTCCCATCTCATACACAAAAGTTTAGAGCAGCATTATTCAGAATAGCTAGAAAGTGGAAACAACCCAACAGATGTTTATCCAATCAACAGATGAATGGATAAACATAATGTGGTATATCCATACAATGGAATCTTAAGACAGAACGAAGTATTGATATATACTGCAACATATATGAACCTTGAAAATATAAGGGAAAGAAGTCAATCATGAAAGACTACAGTTATATGATTGCAATAATATGGGATGTTCAGAAGAGGGAACTCTTTAGAGACAGAAAGTAGACTGGTGATTGCCTAGGCCTGAATGAAGAATAGGCTGAGAAGGTTTGCATTGATAGTTATAGGACAGAGGATTTCACCTTTTTTTTTTTTTGAGCACAGAACATGCTTTACTGAGTAGATAGAGAAGAACACATTCTACTACATTGGGGAAGGGCTCAGCTGCTATAAAATGCCTGGACCCCTTAAGAAAACCCCCAGTGAAGTTGCTTTTGGATAACTTTTTTTTTTTTTTGAGTTGAAGTCTCACTCTGTCACCCAGACTGGAGTGCAGTGCCCGCTCCCAGCCACTGCAGCCTCGACCTGCTGGGCTCCAGTGATCCTTCCGCCTCAGCCTTCCAAGTAGCTGGAACTACAGGCATGCGCTACCACTCCCGGCTCATTTTTGATTTATTGTAGAGATGAGGGCTCACCAAGTTGCCCTGGCGGGTCTCAAACCCACGGGCTCAGGCAAAAAAAAAAAAAAAAAAAGATGAAATCTTCTGTCCTATAACTATCACCTCGGCCTCCCAAAGTGCTGGGATTATAGGCTGAGCCACCGAGCACAGCACTTTTGGATAACTTTTAACAGTGACACTGAAATTGGTGGGGAGCTGCCATTAAACATGTTTAATTAGCTCCCCCAACCCACAGTGGATATAAGTAGTGTACAGAGATGACAAGAGAAAGGCATAAATGACCAGAGTCAGGGTTGTGGTAAGGGCTCCACATGAAGACAGCGTATTACAGGAGACCGAGATGGGAAAGGTGACATGTCATACATCAAAAGCTACCCCAAGATAGCAGGTTATAATGGGCCAGAAAGAAATTAGAGGGAAGATCTCTTCCTTCACTTGAACAACACCAAAAATAGGAGGCCAGAGAATAGAAGGATGGTGGCAAATCCTTCTATTCTAAATAGAATCCTTCTAAATAGAATCTAATAGAATCCTTCTAAATAGAATCTAATAGAATCCTTCTATTCTTCTAAAAGGACATGGAGGAGGAGTCTGTGAAGGGGCAGGAACTTTAGTCCTAAAGGGAGGGCGAGGCACTGTTGAAAAGAGAAGCAAACCTTGGCAGGGGTGACCCTTCTGCTTTGCTGAGTCATGGGCTGAGATACAGAAGTCTCTTTCAATCATTTCCATGTCTCCCAGGGTGTTCGGACAAAATCAGTACAACTGATATGGAAGCATAGGTGTACCAGATCACTGGTACAGGGGAAAAGGTTTGTGCAGTGTAATTAACCAGTTAACAAGTAGCATGAAAGGGAAAACTGGAAATTATTTTGGCACCTACAAACGTAAAAAGGGGCAGGGAGTAAAGAGACAACATTCACTACTGGGCACTTTCTGGTGAGGCAAAAGAAGTATCTATTCCCTTCCACCAAGACACTGCCCACAGGTGAGCTCAAATAAAAATACAGAAAGACCACCTCTTCATTTTTCTCTCCATCTTATTCAGGTAAGTTACGTGTTGTTACCAAGACTAATCCCTGGGAAACTCTTCAAACATATTTGGCTCTGGTCAGTCTAATACCAAACAGGTCTGTTGATAAAAATGGAGGGAAGAAATCTAAAGCAAAATGAATTCCAAAGTGAATGGACCCCTTCCCAGTCCACACACACTCACAAGTACTACCTCTTCCCTGCCCCTCCACAGGACACATGTAAAGAGTAACTGGAAAGGTGCTGGTGGTTGACAGCCATATTTGGAGGTCTGGCGACCAGGTAGCAAAGAGCACTAATACCAAGTTAAGAAGACATGATACGACCTCATGGGGCAAGAGAACATGAGGAGAGAACCAGTGACTGGACAGGTACAGTACCATAACAGAACTCCTTGGGTCAGTGCTGAGATCTGCACTCAAGTCTAATACAGATTGCATCCAGGCAATCTCACTGAGGTTGAAACAAGTTCCTCAGAACCAGCGTCTGCAGTGTACATGAAGGTCGAAGCCAGGACAGTCCTGAGGGGGATGGCCTTCCCAAAGGATACTGTACTTGCCAATCACAAGAGCAAAATAAATGACAGATAGATCCCTAGGGTACGGATTCCTACTGCTGGGGTTCTCTGGCTCGGAATGACAGGTCACTTTAAGTGCCTTTGGGAGGGGTTCGTTTCAAGCAGCTTGGATCCATAGTTTTATTGGAGTTGGACCTTTTGGCCTCTTTGGCTATCCACTCATCAATCAGGTCCTGTCGCTTTAAAACTAGGTGCTTTCTCTTTCAGTATCTGAGCATCTGAAGGGCTTGCAGAGTGCTGATGATGTCCACGGGATTCACAGTCGTTTCCTGTATGATTTCTCTGATAGAAATCTCTTTGCCTTGGAAATTATGCAGGTAATGGAGAAGGACTTCTTTCCAGTAACTGCGATAGCTTATGAGCCCCAGATCTGAGAGTGGACGTTCTGGTGAGCCAACTTTTTCTTCGACTTTGGAAAGCAAGTAACTGAAATCAATGAGCATCTTGCCATAGCCTTGTCTCATATACTGAGGCATGGTAAGGATACAGGACACCTTTTAGTTGAGGAACAAATTCTTTTCCTTGAAAAACTATTGAATCAGGTGACAGCCAGTGTTGCCCGTTTCTGTCATAACTTAGAACAGAAAAGGTTCCACATCATAATATAATGTCTTGTGGTCCAGAAAAAGTTTGGCCAACAGACACAGGTTTTGGCGTAGAACTTGCTTTTCTTGCCATTTACCTCAAACACAGAGATTGAACCTTTGTGATCGATTTCATCACCAGGTGGGTGTTTCCATACACACTTTGCCATGTGTCAGCAGAGTATCATTTGGTTCTTCATATATTTTAAACAGAATCCACACATGTAAAGACATCCCAGCCATGCATATTCTTCAGGATAGGGAGAATGGTACCAGGTATCAAGCTCACAGTGGCCAAAAGCAATTGTTTTAATCATGTTGCTCCCCTCTGTGATTTGACCTTGTAGCCTCAACTTCTCCAAATCCTCTGAAGCTCAGGCTGTGCTCTTTGGAAAAGGTCCAAGACATACTCGCTTGTCAGGTTTTCCAAGAGAGGTTCCTGAGTATTCCTATAGGTCTGTCTGTGTTCCATGGCAGTCACTGCAGTATCCCTTTCCAGGAAAGGAGGATTTCATCTTGAGATGAGAGAACGTTCTAAAATTGACTGTAGTGATGACTGTACATATAGATATATGAACATATTGAAAACCATTATATCATACACTTTAAATTGTATAGTATGTGGACTATATCTCAGACTTTTTATCTCGATTTTTTTTTTTTTTTGAGTTAGGGTCTTACTGTCACCCTGGCTGGAGTGCAGAATTATCATGGCTCACCACAATGTCAACCTCCTGGGCTCAGGCAATCCTTCCACTTCAGCCTCCCAAGTAACTGGGACTACAAGCGCACTTACCACATCTGGTTCTTTTTTAGAGATAAGGTTTCACTATGTTGGCCAGGCTGGTCTTGAACCCCTGGGCTCGAGTAATCCTTCCACTTCAGCCTCTCAATGTGCTGAGATTACAGGTGTGAGCCACCCACCTGGCCTCTCTTGATTTATTTTGTGGCTGTCTATCATGGGAGTAGGGGTGCTGCTCAGTTTCTGAACCCCTTTTCTATTTGGAGGAATTTCTTGTGCCAATAGGAGGCAGCTACATCCTACCATAGAAACCCCAATTATTTACAGCTTTCCTGACAAGTAGAGTATGGGCAAATGACCCTGGCTTGGCCGATCACATGTGCCTCCCAGAATTGTGACTGGTAGCTAGAAAACAATTATTTTTTTGGTGGCAGCAACATCTGGTTCCTCAGCCAGGATCGGGAATACCAGTGGAACCATCTTCTAAGGTTGGCAATGTCTGTCCTCACTCTACTTTTTATTTCTGTAAGTCTGACTACTCTAGGTATCTTATATACATGGAATCATACAGTGTTCATCTATTTGTGACTAGCTTATTGCATTTAGCATAATATCCTCCAGGTTCAGCACGTGTCAGAAGTTCTTTTTTTTTTAAGGCTGAATAATGTTCCATTTTCATGTCTTGTTTATTCATCCATCCATCCATGGACACCTGGGTTGCTTCTACCTTTTGGCTATAATAAATTTTGCTGCTATGAGCATGGGTGTACAAGTAGCTCTTCAAGGCCTTGCTCTCACATCTTTGGATATACCAAGAAATGGAACTGTTGGATCCTATGATAATTCTTTTTTTAATCTTTTGAGGAAGCACCATACTGCTTTTGAAAGCAGCTATGTCCTTTTACATTCCTACCAGCAGTGCACAAGGGTTCCAATTTCTCCGCATCTCACTTTTTCTTCTTCTTTTCTTTTTTTTTTTTTTTTGAGTTGGAGTCCCACTCTGTCACCCAGGCTGAAGTGCTGTGGCATGCTCATGGCCACATCAGCATCGACCCGCTGGGCTTAGGCAATCCTTGTACCTTAGCCTTCCAAGTAGCTGGAACTACAGGTGTGTGCTACCACGCTTGGCTAATTTTTTTTTACTTATTATAGAGATGAGGTCTCGCCAAGTTGCCCAGGCTGGTCTTGAACTGCAGGCTCAGGCAATCCACTAGCCTTGGCCTCCCAAAGTGCTGGGATTACAGGCTGTGCCACTGAGTCTGGCCTTTTCTTTGCATTTTTAAACAATAGTTTTATTTTCCATTTTTTTGATGGTAGCCGCCCTAGTGGGTGTGAGGTCATTTCTCACTGGAGGCCCCCAATTGTTAACCAAGCAACCACAATAGCCTTCTGACTCATTTTTCTGATCCCAGGCTCAGTCTTCCCAACCCATTCTTGTCATGCAACTTCTCTGCTAAAAATGTTCACTGGTTTTGCACCCATCTAGGCAGGTCCAAGCTCCTGATCCTTCCTCAGGAGGACCTATAACTGTGGCCTCTACCTGCCTCTTCACCACCTACTCTCCAACCTCGCCCTTTTCTCCTACTGTCCTCCTATGGTTGACTGTAAGTTCCTGGAAGGCATGTATTTCTAGAATCCAGGACATCTTCTGTTATTCAAAAAACATGCAAAAAAGTCTGTTGAATGAACGGACAAATGAGAAAGAACACTTATCTAAAGTCTGGAAAGTTACATTCAAAAGTATAAATCTCAGATGCCTAGCTAAGGCACTATTATACTTTTAATCATTAAAAAGCAGCAGGTAACAAAGGAACAAAAGAACAAGAAAGTAGCACAAAAGCAGATATTACAAGGTGTGGTCACTTCAATAATTTCTGACTCTGAACAAAAATTATGTATGGTGCCGATACAGTCAGATATTTAATTTATATGTATGTATGTAGGATTGGCAGTGTGAGGTTCGGAAAGGGACTTTGAAATAACTAGAACACATCAAGAGTAGGAGTGAATAAGACGAAAGAGGACCATGTCAGTGCATCAGGGCTTCCACTGCTTGCTATCTCAAGAGGTGAGGACACTATAAACCCGGGTTGGGTTACAGTGATGTCTAACATCATACGCACCTGCAGAATAACAAACCTTGGTTTCAATAAAACTGATTTCAATAATGCTAAATATCCTAATTCATAGGCATATAGCGTACTGTGGGAACTTGAATGAGAATAATGAACTAACCAGTCAGGGAAAGGCTTCCTAATCACAACTGGCACATATAAATGCTGGATTAAATATAACAACAACAAAATGTTAAGATATATAGCAAAGTTCAAAAGAAGGAAAGAATTATCTGCAGGTGACAAACAAGAGAAGCCAGGCACGATGGCTCACACCTTATAATCCCAGCACTTTGGGAGACAGAGGCAAGTGAACTGCTTGAGCCCAAGAGTTCGAGGCTAACCTGGGCAACTTGGCAAGACCTTGTCTCTATAATAAATAAAAAAATTAGCTGGCTGTGGTGGCACATGTCTGTAGTTCCAGCTACTTGGAAGGCTGAGGCAGAAGGATCACCTGAGTCCAGCAGGTTGAGGCTGCAGTGGCCATGAGTGTGTCACTGCACTCCAGTCTGGGTGACAGAGTGAGACTCCGACTCAAAAAGAAAAAAAGAAAGAAAGAAAGAAAGAAGAGAAAACAAAGTCAAAGTAATAAGGTGATGTTCTGTTGCCCAGTGAGTGTAGATCAGACACAGGCATTGGTGGCTAGGGGCTGGGATTCTAACACACACAGAAGTGAAGTCAATGTGAAGGGTCATGAGATGGGGGACCTAGAACTGAGCTCCTACGTGTAGCTCAAAGCACTAGAAAACTCCCTGGAAAATAACAAGGAGCTTACCTCTTTCCTGCACTTTGCTTAGGGCTGGAGGGAAATTGCCTATAGGAAAACAAATCTCTAGATCTGTGTTATGTACAGACATGTAACTACATTTTCTTTTTGAGTTGGCATCACTCTGTCGTCCAGGCTGGAGTGCAGTGGCACAGTCACGGCTCACCACAGCTTCAATCTCGTGGGTTTAGCCAATCATTCTGCCTCAGCCTCCCAAGTACCTGAGATTACAGGCACACACCACTACACCCACCTTATTTATTTTTTTGTAGAGATTAGGTCTCACTGTGTTGGCCAGGCTGGGCTGTAATTACTGGCTTCAAGTGATCCCACTTCAGCCTCCCAAAATGCTGGGATTACATATATAAGCCACTACATCTGGCCTAAATTTTATACAGTACTCACAAGGTAATAGAACTGCAAGCCAGGACATTAACATAAAAATTAATCAATAACTACTAAAGGACCCAGAATCTCTCAAAAAACCCAAGGCTGAAACCACTGTTTCACAACCAGAGCACCTGTGGCTCCCACAGAATAAACAACAGCAAGTGAACATGAACTCATAAATAAAAAACTAAAAAACATTCAGTGAAACAAAACACCACAAATCAGCAGATACACAAATCAAATTAATAGCCCTTCCCAAATTTAAGACATTAAGTAATCTGAAAATATAAAATATAGTTTCAAGTAGGTATAAAATAAAATATGTATAAAATAAGATAAAAGTAACAGAAGCCATACTGAAAGAATAGAACAGTATAGGAAAAATAGGATAGGCAGCACTAAAAGGAACCAGATAGAATTTCTAGAGGTGAAATCTAATTACTGAGGTAAAAAACTCAACAGCATAAGTAGAAGATTCAAAATAGCTATGGAAAGATTAAATGAAAGAGCTGAAAAAGTAACCACAATAAATCACAGACATGCAAAGACAAGGAAAATAAAAAACAGCGATTAAACAACACGGAGGATGGAGAAAGGAGGTTCATTGTTTGCCAAGTTGGAATTATATAGGCAAGAAAAGAGATAATAGAAAAGAAGAAATAGCTTAAGTAATGCTACCTTTAAATTTTCTAGAATTGAAGATTTTAATCATCTGATGGAAGAAGCAGCCAGAATCTTAAGTAGAAGAAATAAAAACATGCGCTCTCAGACTCATCAAGATAAAACATGACAAAAACAATTCAAAGACTAAAACACATCTTAAAATCAAACAGAAGGAAGGTCACGAAGGAAAACAAAAAAGACAGTTAGACTGACAGCAAAGCATTAGTGACAACAAATGCACAGGATAATAAAGCAATATTTTCAAAATGTTGAAGAAAAATAACTAAGAATTCTATTTTCAAGAAGCAGTGGTAAATCAGACATTTTTCAGACAAAGATTGAGGTTATGAAGCGTAAGCCCTGGCTGAACAAATTACTAAAGGATGTCCTTCAGTTTGAATTTCTTCTCGAAATAATGATTTAAAATCCATAAAATAAAATGCACAGGATTGCAAAGGAAATAAATTCCCTTAAAATAGAAGTTACTCCGGGCAACCAAAAAACTCAATTTAAAAATGGGCAGCTGGGCTCGGTAGCTCAGCCTGTAATCCCGCGCCTTTGGGAGGCTGAGGTGAGTGGATTGCCTGAGCCTGCGGGTTCAAGACCCGCCTGAGCAACTTGGCGAGACCTCATCTCTACAATAATTTTTTTAAAAAATTAGCCGGGTGTGGTAGCGTGCACCTGTAGTTCCAGCTACTTGGAAGACTGAGGCGGAAGGATCGCCAGAGTCCAGCAGGTCGAGGCTGCGGTGGCCGGGAGCAGCCACTGCACTCCAGTCTGGGTGACGGAGTGAGACTCCAACTCAAAAAAAGGAAAAAAAGAAAATGGATAATAAACCAAAATGTAAAACACAAAATTATGAAACTCCTAGAAGACAATAAAGAATAAAATGTAGATGACCTTGGTTTGGGACTTTTTAACTATAACACCAAAAGAACAATCCATGAAAGAAAAGATTGATCAGTTGGACTTCATTAAAACAAAGAACTTCTGTTCTGTAAAAGACACTGTTAAGATCACGAAAACAAAAGCCACAAACTGAAATAAATTCTTTGAAGGACACATTTTGATCAGATTGGTGTGTAAAATATGCAAAGAACTCTTAAAACTCAACAATAAGAAAACAAAAACTCAATTTAAAAATGGGCAAAAGATCTAAAGAAACCCCTCTTACATAAAGGTGACAAATAAGCACATGGAAAGATGTTCCACATCATAGGTCATTAGGGAACTACAAATTAAGATACACTGATAAACACCTACTAGAGTGGCTAAAATACAAAACACAGATACCACCACATGCTGGCAATGATGTAGAGTAACAGGACTCTCATTCATTGTAGTTGGGAATGCAAAATGATATAACCACTTTGGAAGAGAGTTTGGCAGTTTCTCAGAAACTAAGCATATGCTTATCATACAATGCCACAATCATGTTTCTTAGCTTTTGCCCAAATGTGTTGAAAATGTATGTCTACACAAAACCTACATACCACATCATCAACAGGGGTACCTGCACAATGAATATTTGTATACCTAACCCTGAATTGTACCCCACAATTAAAAAAACAAAAACAAAAAAACTCTACATCTTGAAATTAAGGTTTATAGCAACTTTATTAAAAATTGTCTAAACTTGGAAGCAGCCAAGATGTTCTTCAATAGCTCAATGGTTAAACCAACTGTGGTATATCCATATGATGGAATGTTACTCAGTGATAAAAATGAGAGATCAAGTCAACGAGAAACTTGGCAAAACTTTAAATGCATACTGTTAAGTGAAAAAAGCCAAATGAAAAGGCTACACACTGTATGATTCCAAATATATGACTGAAAAAGGAAAAACTATAGAGACAGCAAAAGGATCAGTGGTTGCCAGGGACTGGGGTCGGGAGAGGGAGGAATGAATAGGCAGAACACAGAGGATTTTTAGGGCAGTGAAACTATTTTGTATTATGACTGCACATCTTCAAAACTCACCAAATGTATGTCAAAACTCACCAAATGTATAACACCAAGATTGAACTCCAGTGTAAACTATGGACGTTAGTTAATCATAATGTATCAGTACTGGCTCATCATTTTAACAAATGTACTACACTAATACAGGATGTAAGTAATAGGGGAGTTATGTGTGTGTGTGTGTGTGTGTGTGTGTGTGTGTGTGTGTGTGTGTGTGTGTGGTGAGGAAGAAGGGGCACGTTTTGGGGAATTATAGGTACTTTCCCACCAATTTCTTTGTAAGTCTAAAATTGCTCCTAAAAAATGTATATTGATAAAATATTAGAAAATACAGCAGGACATATGGGAAGATGAAAGTGAAAACAAGCTGGGCTCGGTGGCTCAGCCTGTAATCCCGCGCCTTTGGGAGGCGGAGGTGAGTGGATTGCCTGAGCCTGCAGGTTCGAGACCCGCCTGGGCAGCGAGACCTCATCTCTACAATAAATCAAAAAATCAGCCGGGCGTGGTAGCGCATGCCTGTAATTCCGGCTACTTGGAAGGCTGAGGCGGAAGGATCGTCGGAGCCCAGTAGGTTGAGGCTGCGGTGGCTGGGAGCAGCCACTGCACTCCAGTCTGGGCGACAGAGTGAGACTCCAACTCAAAAAAAAAAAACGGAAAGTGAAAACATTCTAAGGTCCTCATATTGCTTAGAAGAAAAACAGAGATGTTGATTATCTTAGACTTTGAGTCAAATATTGCATGTTAAATATTTAAGAGAAAGCCACTGAACAAAAAAAAGGATTAAGTAAAACAAGCCTCTGTTACTAAACAAATTGATGATTTTAACTGTGGTGGCTTACCTGAGATTCCAGAACCTCCAACTTACGTTTCCTTGCGTGAAGAGCTTTACTTGGAAAAGCCCAGTAATAATTAGAAGTTCCAATCCTCTCACAGTCAACCATACCATCATCAACTAAACTTTGAAGGACTTCTTTTACTGACATTGCAGCTATAAGAAATAATTTTTGAAGACTATGGTTAAGAAACATCACAAATATAATTAAAAGGCAAATAGCTGGGAAAACAGTAGCAAAAAGTATTACAAACCAAGAGTTAATAAGGAGCCCTTAAAAATAGTAACATGCAGAATAATAAACTTGCCTAAAAACCCATTTCTCAGAATGTACTCCCATCCTTAAGCAATGCATGACTGCCTAAGGGGGCTTAGAAGAAAGCAGGTAGCATACAGGATTAAGAATAGGACCTGGTTAGAAAATTCACTCTTAGTAGTACCACTGGATGACATTAGGGCAAACTGCTCTTTATGCTTAAATCTTTTTCATGTAGTAGATATGGTCATTTCCATATCTACTTTGGTGTTTAGTGGTAAATCCAGTGAAAAGTTACTTGTAGCCGGGCTCAGTGGCTCAGCCTGTAATCCCGCGCCTTTGGGAGGCTGAGGTGAGTGGATTGCCTGAGCCTGCGGGTTCGAGACCCACCTGGGCAGCAAGACCTCCTCTCTACAGTAAATCAAAAAATCAGCCAGGCGTGGTAGCCCATGCCTGTAATTCCGGCTACTCGGAAGGCTGAGGTGGAAGGATCACTGGAGCCCGGCAGGTCGAGGCTGCGGAGGCTGGGAGCGGCCACTGCACTCCAGTCTGGGCGACAGAGTGAGACTCCAACTCAAAAAAAAAAAAAAAAAAAGTTACTTGTGAGAAAATTTTGAAATGTAAAAAACACTACAGAAATGCAAGATTATTTTTCCCCAGTAATTTTGTAGCAATAGTAGATCTAGCATTAGGGCTCAGTAAATAGTTTCAATAGTGTTACATTCATAAGTATCTGGCTATATGGTATCTTTAAAATAGCATTTCTTTTTAACAAAAGTTGACATTGAGAAATTTGGCTATCACCTTACACTGTAGAGGGAGAATGTATAAGAAGGGAGGAAGGAAAAGAATTTTAGTTCATATGAGTCTTTTCTTTAAATTTATCAATCTTATAGATTGAATTACATTTTTTTTGGTTTCTTTTTGATCCTTTGAGACACAGTTGTGATCCCACTACCTTCTACCTGTCTTAGGACATTAGAACACTGGTATAATTAAGACTGTAGAGTTGACCTCTGAACAACATGGGTATGAACGACATGAATCCACTTATATATAGATTTTCTTCCACCTCTGTTACCAAAGACAGCAAGCCAACCCTTTCTTTCTCCCCTTCCTCAGTCCACTCCACATCAAGACAATGAGAATGAAGGCCTTTATGATGATCCACTTCCACTTAACGAATGTAAATATATTTTCTCCTTATGATTTTCTTAATAATAATTAAGAATTATTTCCTAATTAGCTGGGTGTGGTGGCGTGTTTGTGTAGTTTGAGGTACTTGGAAGGCTGAGCCTAGCAGGTCTCTACCATGATTGTGCCACTGTACTCCAGCCTAGGTTACAGAGTGAGACTCTGACTCAAAAAAATAATAACAATAACATTTCCATTTCTCTTGCTTACTTTATTGTAAGAATACAATATAATACCAATAACAAACAAAATGTTAGAATATGTAAGAATACAATACATACAACATACAAAATATGTGTTAATTGACTGTTATCGTTAAGGCTTCCAGTAAACAGTAGGCTATTAGCAGCTAAGTCTTTGAGGAGTCAAAAGTTATACACAGATTTTTTTTTATTTTTATTTTTTGAGTTGGAGTCTCACTCTGTCACCCAGACTAGAATGCAGTGACTGCTCCCGGCCACCGCAGCCTCGACCTGCTGGGCTGGCGATCCTTCCGCCTCAGCCTTCCAAGTAGCTAGAACTACAGGCGCGTGCTACCACGCCCGGCTAATTTTTGATTTATTGTAGAGATGAGGTCTCACCAAGTTGCCCAGGCGGGTCTCGAACCTGCGGGCTCAGGCAATCCACTCACCTCGACCTCCCACAGGCTGAGCCACCGAGCCCGGCCATACACAGATTTTCAACTGCACAAGGGGTTGGCACCCCTTACCCTCACATTGTTCAATGGTAAACTGTGTATTTAAAATTAAGAACTTTTGTACAACTTTAAATATCAGCGGAACTAATCCTTTATTGATGTTTGTGAAGATGGAATAATTTTGTGAGTACATTAAAGTGTGAGGGGCTCTTAGTGGTTGAATAGTTTCTTTTGTACATACATTCATTTACAAAAGAATTTCTTTATTCATTTTGAAAAATAACAAAAGACAGAAAAAGTACATCAATGGGCATCAACAAAATATGTATGGTCAATATATAAGAATAATGTTCTTCCGGGTGCAGTGGCTTTGTGCCTATAATCCCAGCACTTTGGGAAGTGGAGGCTAGAGGATTGCTTGAACCCAGGGGATCGAGACCAGCCTGGGCAACATGACAAGTCTTTGTCTGTACAATAAGTAAAAAAATTATCTGGGTGTGGTAAAATTATCGGTGAATTAGCTGGGTATGGTAGTGAAACCTGTAGTTCCAGCTACTTGGAAGGCTGAAGTGGAAGGATTGGCTGAACCCAGCAGGTCAAGGCTGTGGTGGCTGTGAGTGTGCCACTGCACTCCAGCCTGAGCAACAGAGTGAGATTCCAACTCAAAAAAGAAAAAAAAAAAGAAGAATGTTGAAATAAAAAAACATTCTTATATAATAAAAATGTTCAATATGTAAGAAGTTAATAATTGAAGAAATGCAAATATTGTAATGACATATGACTTCTTGACTACCAAATTAAAAACATTAAAAAATATAATAAGGAATTAAAGGAAATGGGTACTTGCAACATGGGTGGAGAAATGTCGCAATATGAATCTAAAACCTTAGCTTTATTCATATCTTTTATGGAAAAATCCCACCTTTATAAATTCAGTCAAACAAATAATAGATATGCATACGGATGCTTGCCAGTGCAGTGTTTTCTCTTCTCTTCCTTTTTTTTTTCTCTCAAAGTTTTTAATGTTTTGGCAGTGACCTCAGTTTAAATTTGAACAGGAGAATAAAGGGTCTGGAGCCCCACGAACCACAGCTCCTCCCACGCACAGACCCTACCCCCAATGACCCTCTCACTGTTCCCGCACAATCTGGGTGACGTGAAGCAGTGGTTGCAGAACTACAGCGAGGGCTCTGAGTTGAGCCAAGTCATTGCACACACAGGGACAGAACAGAATGCCCAGGGTCCCAACTGCTAGCCGACTCCTACCCTATAGTGGGAGTAACCAAGGGCCAAGCTGTGCCCGTGAGGAACATGGGTCCAGAGTCCTGAGATGACCAAGGGAAGGCCCAGGTTTGTCAGAGCTGGTTCCTGTGGGTCTTCACCAGGCCCTCTCCTTCTCTCGGGACACCCAGCCCCACATGATCAACATTTTCAGGCTTCTGTGGTGTCCTGATGTCCTTTCTTTCTTTCTTTTTTTTATTTTATGTTGAAGATGTGGGGTACAATTCAGGATTAGGTACTCTTCTTTTTTTAAAACAGGGTCTCACTCCATTACTTGGCTGGAGTGCAGTGATGTGATCATAGCTCATTGCAGCCTTGTCCTCCTAACCTCAAGCAATCCTCCTGCCTCAATCTCTTGAATAGCTGGGACTACAGGCATGTGCCACCATGCTTGGCTAACTTTTTTTTTTTTAAATCGAGATGGGGTCTCGCTATGTGGCTCAGGCTGGTCTCAAACTCCTGAGCTCAAGTGATCTTCCTACTTTGATCTCCTAAAATGCTGAGATTATAGGTGTGAGCAGTCACACTTGGCCAACACGTTGTTTTTGATACCAAAAATTTGGAAACCGTTCAATAACTGGGTTTTTTTTTTGTTTTTTTAAAGACAGAGTTTTTCTATATTGCCTAGGCTCGTCTCAAGCTCCTGGGCACAAACAATCTTCCTGTCTCACCCTTCAGGGTAGCTGGGACTACAGGCACATGTCACAGTACCCAGCTTATTAACTGAATCTTTTTTTTCATTAATCAGTATTTTTTATTATGGTTTTATGGGGTACAGTTAAGGGTTATTAGGTGTACAATTACGTTTCATTCAGGCACCCTGTTGATAAAAGGTGTTTTCCCATCCCCCGACAGATATTTGCTACTGTTAATCTCATCCCTCTCCCCCCCATAGCTTCTCGGTACCATCAGTCATTTTCTTATAGTATTGCATTGGATGTTCAAGGTCCATTATATGTTCAAGGTCCATTATATGAGTGAGAACATGTGATATTCGGATCTTTGTTTCTGTGAGAGGTCACTCAGTATTATAGACTCTAGTTCCATCCAGGTTGCAGCGAAATTCATGATTTTGTTCTTTTTTATGGCTGCATAGTATTCCATCATGTATATGTACCACATTTTTTTAATCCAGTCCTCTTTCGATGGGCAGCATGGTTGTTTCCAGGTTCTTGCTATTGTGAACAACGCTGCGATAAACATACGTGTGCAGGTATCTTTTTTATAGAGTGATTTGTGTTCTTCAGGGTATAGTCCCAGTAGGGGGATTGCAGGGTCATATGGAAGGTCAATTTTTAGAGCTTTTAGGAATCGCCACACTGCTTTCCACAGAAGTTGCACTAGTTTACACTCCCACCAACTGTGTAGAAGTGTTCCCTTTTCACCACACCCTCTCCAGCAGCTGTTATTTTTTGAGTTGTTGATAATTGCCATTCTGACTGGAGTTAGGTGGTATCTCAGTGTGGTTTTGATTTGCATCTCCCTGATGATTAGTGAGGTTGAGCATTTCTTCATTTGTTTGTTGGCTGCTCGAATGTCTTCTTTTGTGAAGTGTCTGTTCATATCTTTTGCCCATTTTAAAATGGGGTTGTTTGTTTTCTTCTTTTCAGTACGTTTCAGTTCCTTGTAGATCCAGGATGTTAAACCTTTGTCAGACCTAGAGTTAGCAAATACTTTTTCCCAGTCTGTAGGCTGTCTCCCTGTTCTCTTGATGGTTTCTTTGGCTTTGCAGAAGGTTGTCAGTTTAATAAGGTCCCATTTGTCTATCTTCTCTCTTAAGTCCTGTGGGTTTCAGGTTTTGTACAGGAATTGGATGCCAGTTCCGACTTCCATGAGAGTATTTCCTTCCTTTTCTAAGGTTCTTATGGTTTGAGGCTTTACATTTAGGTCTCTGATCCATTTGGAGTTAACCTTTGTGCATGGGGATAGATAGGGGTCCTGTTTCAATCTTCTGCATGTGGTCAGCCAATTTTCCCAGCATCATTTACTGAATAGGTTCCCCTCTCCCCATTGGTAGGTGGGGGGGGGCTTTGTCAAAGATGAGTTGGTTGAGGAATTGAGGTTTTGCTTCTGGAATCTCAATTCTGTTCCATTGATCTATATGCCTGTTCCTATACCAATACCAAGCTGTTTTGATGATTGTAGCTTTATAGTAAAGTTTGAAGTCTGGTATTGTGATACCACCTGCTTTGTTTTTTTTGCTGAGGATTGTTCTGGCTATTCTTGGATGTTTGTGTTTCCATATGAATTCCTGTGTTGTTTTTTCTAGGTCTGAGAAGAATGTTGTTGGTAATTTAATGGGTATTGCATTGAATTTGTAGATTGCCTTAGGTAAGATGGACATCTTCACAATGTTGATTCTTCCGATCCATGAGCATGGGATATTTTTCCACTTGTTCGTGTCAGCTTTGATTTCTTTGAGCAGTATTAACTGAATTTTTAAAAATATTTTATTAAGAAGGAATACTATGCAATCATTTCTGTTATGAAAGAATATTTAATGGTATGGACATATATTCAATATAGAAAAATAAAGGACAGTATGCTTTAATGTGACAATGGTTATCTTTGGATGGTAGGTACCAAGTGATTTCTTCATCTCTAGAAATCTATGTTTTCCAAAAAAGTGAAAGACCATTGCAGAAAAGATGACAGATATTTTCCAAAATATCTCAGTGATCTTTGATACTTACTAATGCCTTTCTCTTTAGGAGCAGTCTTCTCCATGTCTTTTAATTGAAACACATCTTTCTGTTTAAAAGAGTTTAAAAAAGATGAAAAACATGTATTCATTTTCTACTATATATACTTTTCTTTCTTTTTAATTACTATGGGTACATAATAGTTGTATATATTTATGGAGGCACATGTGATATTTTGCTACCAGCATATATGTAACAATCATATCAGGGTAACTTGGGGTAACTGGGGTACCCATCACCTCAAGCATTTATCATTTCCTTGTGTTAGGAACACTCTAATTTCACTCTTTTAGTTATTTTTAAATGTATGATAAATTATAATTAACTATAGTCATTCTATATAAATATATTCTGCTATACATTGATACAGACACCATTATGATGTTCATAAAACACTGTATTAAAAAACCATGCTTGGAAATGCAATAGAATCAAGCAATTTAGAGACACAAGAAACTTTGCACTTATCTCATTCAATACCCTCATTAGAACTTAAAATGGACAAGATTTTGCATGTGCATAAAAATTCTTTAAAGTTTTGGAGATCAGAATGTAAAGCATCTTTCCACTGAAGTATTAAAACTAGGTACGGTGGATCATCTGGTAACATGAGGTAATTAGCTTCTCTGACACTTTGATTTTAAGAAAACATAAACAAGTGTGAGGGTTGGGAGAAAAAAAACACAAACACTGCTTTGTTTAGCATATATTATACGTCACAGATTTAGCAGTTCTACAAAAGCAAAAGACAAGTGTCAAGATTTGTTTACATTTAAGGTTTCATGGAAAAGCTGTATCTACACGATAGGAAAATCACATAATTCATGACTGCCTCTAAATCATTCACATATACATGTCTACCATAAACAAAGCAAAACATTATGGGAAGATATGCATGTAGAATATTTAATCTTATGGTCAGAAAAAAAATCTATGCAAAACACTCTTTACTAATGTGAATAAGCCTTGGTTGAAGTGGTGAAAAGAACTTGGATAACAAAAGTGAAATTATTTGAAAAGACTAAGGTATGTAATCAGAACAGAAATATTGTTATTGTTAGGAAAATTTGGGATCCATCTCTTCCAAAATATACCTGAAAAGACAACTTCAATTGGATGAAAATTAAACTACTTAAAAATTAAAAACTTCTGCTTACCCAATGGTACTGCTAAGAAATTAAAAAGACAAACACTGACTAGATAAAAATATTCACAAAACATACACCTGACAAAAGTCTGACACCCAAGATACATTCAAAGAACTCCTTTGAAATACACCTCTCCCCAAAAAAAGAACTGATGGATGGATAAAGGAGCGGATAGATGAAAATTTATGTGATGAAACAAGTAGAGTAAAATGCTAATGGTAGAATCTAGGTGATGAGCATATGGATGTTCACTGTAAGACACATCTTTGCTGCACATTTGAAATTTTTCACAATGAAATGCTGGAAAAACATCATTTCATTGCCCTTAAGACTTAATTTCATTATCACCTAAGATTTAACTTCATTTCACTATACCTAAGATTTAGAAAATTAAGTCATTGGACTTAGTGAGAATATAAAATCAATTTTTGCACATCTGGTAATAAGCTATTTAAAGATAATATGTATGTTCACTGTAGGTAACTGAGAACACAGAGTATAAAACAAAACCCACCTGTAATCCTACCATGTTAATATATGTGATCATATGGCATATTTTTATATTCTGCATTTTCTCCTTAACATTATATCATGAGCAGTTTCCCATGACATTAATCTTGAAAAGGTTTCAGATTCTGTAACAAAACCTGACATGGCCATATTTGATTTTGTTGGAATTTTGACTTGCCAATTGCAACAACAGAATTAGAATCTAGATTCCAGAATCTATGCTTTTTACTCTGCACCATTATTGTTGAAGGGCTTATGTCTACTATTTATCAACTTTCAACATCAGTTCTGGATCCTAGATACGGATCTCATTCATGAGAGAATAAATATAATAATCTCCTTTACTTTTCCCAAATCTGCTATACTCTTGAATTCCATAAAAAAACTGACAGACTCAATAAGAGAGCAGCAACTGATTAGGCTGTAACGTAGGAAAAAAACCCAACAATATATGAACTGAAATCAATCAATCAATACCCAGCTTTACAGAAAAACTCACTGATCACTGAATTTCTTTAAGCTACTAATCCTCATTAGTATCACAATCTTTAGTGACAATGTTATTGAGAACAGAGTTGAAAAATTTTCAGTCAGAAACAGCCAATTTTGACTGACATTTGAGATGATTAACCATATTTGTAAACAAGAAAACAATTTCCCCAACCTGTTTCCCCAGCTTTTCACTGTCTGGTCAGAATCTATTTCTTGTTCTGAGACCACAGGAAAAATATTCCGACTCAACAGAAGAATAAATTGTCATAATTTTCACATACAAACTTCATTAATTTATCTTCCTAACTATATCATCATTATTAATATAGTGCCCCGTTCTGAACTGCCAGTGACTTTTAGGAACAGTAAGATGACACATAGAGGCCAGATACTTGGAAAAAAAAAAAAATCCAAGAATACTTTGCTAAGAATCTGCCTTATCAAAATGAAAAGGGATTTAATCAACTTAATAGTCTATTTCACCACTTCCCCCCATCTTCTTCACATTTGTGTATGATAAAAATCACCAGTAGCTTGGTTTCAAATGGGCTCTGCAGGTCCTACCAAGCCATACAACACTAGTACTTCTAGGTCAAAGGTTTGTTTGGACCTTAACCTGGAGGCAAAGAAAAGCCGTACAGCCACATGGCAAAGACAACAGGCTCTAGAGCCACGTGCCTGGGCTTGAACTCGGACTCTGTCACTTAGGAATTGGAATTTTAAACATATTTCCTATTAGTGGCAGGCACAAATATCTGAACTACCTTAAGGAGGTGTATAGACAATCAAATATGTGATTCACTATAGACAGATTTAGAAACGTCAAGAGGCACATCTTGCACTCCCTCTAAAATCAGATGACCCTCCCTGGTTAGAATCCTGATACTATCGCTTCTCCTCTTTGGGATCCAGACTGGTTTCTTAGGCATTCTGTCTCAGGTGTCCTATCAGTAAAATAAAGACAATAGCACCTGCTCATAGGGTTGCCATAAGGATGAAATCAGTTAGTCTATGCCAAGAGCCTGAACAGTGACTGGCACCGAGGTAGCCCTCGGGAGGTGTGAGCTATCATCATGTTCAGGCAGAAAGGGGGGCAATCAAATCTATGCTTCAAAAAGAGAATTCTGGTGCCAGTATGTCGACAGTCTGGATAGAAGAGAATTTCATGACAGTGGCATATGATTCTTCCATACTCCAGAACTCACAGGAGCCACAAGTGTTTGCTGAATTGCATCTATTCTTCAAGGAATTGGTCAATATTGGTCTCTAACAAAGAAAGGACAGTTAACATTGGCTAACATGCTTAATGTGAAAATTACACAACATTCAAAATTCAAGGAAAATGACTTACTGTCTCAAAAAATATTTCCATCATGCGGGCTCTCTTTTCTTCTACACTCAGTCCTTTCTTCTTTGACTAAAGAACAAACGTTAAAAAGTAAACAATGTATTTTTTTGAACACTGAATTTAAAACAACCAGGCCTGAAACATTATTTGAAATTTCATGGTCTTATCTGATACCAACAGTTTTGATATTCTCAAGCCAGGCCTAAAGACTCGCTTTAACTACTATCTGCCAACCCTTGTGGTAGGTGCTGCCAATATAATAAGAATTGTGAGCGACTCAGAGCATGGCATGTAGAAATTCAACATTTATAAAATGAACCAGTGATAGCCTACTGTATTTACCTTCAAAAGACCTTCAATCTCTCAAAGACAATTAGTAGCTAGAAGTACTTATAGCTAATAAATAGCTACGTGCACAAATTGCTTCATCAATACCCAGGTCAGAATGAAGTCATTCCACCATGGAAAGGAGAAGTGTTATCTAGTCTTGGAAGGCTAGAGAGGAAAAGAATTTCAACAAATTCTCACCAGAAATAGTGAGAAGCATGTGCTGGGCAGACCACACACAGGCACAATGAAGTACATGGAATGCTCCAGAAAGATAAGCACTCTGGGATATTTAATGTATGGCAAGGTGGTAGATGAGATGAGGACTGCCTGGGTCAGGCTATAGAAGGCTGACCTCCCAGCTAGGAAAGCGGCTTCTTTCTAGACGATGAGGAGCTAAAGCAGGAGAGTGACAAGATCAAAGTTACATCTTAGTAAGTTGACTGTAGTAGTAATGTGGAAGAGATACTAGAAGGAAAAACTTGCCCAGTAAAAAAATGGAAGCCTACTCAGGTTATTATTCTGTAACAGCTTTAGCCAATTTAAAATAATATGTAAAGTTTACCAAATAAGTAGCATGTTACATACAGACTATATACATAAAGCTCAATTAAAAGAAAAAGGAGCCAAATTTTCAGCACAGAGAACTGCAGGGAAAAAAAATGAGAAAGAGAATCATCATCTCTAGGTCTCCAATACAAAATTTCACACTAATGTTTCTTAAATGATCTGCATCTTTCTCAAAAATTATATAGGGTCACAGGGAAACACAACTTGTGTTTAAAAAGGAGACATAAAACAACAATTAAGGAGTGATCCTATCCAACCAAAAACTCCATCAGAAAAATGTGAACTTAGGGATCTGGAATCGCTATTCTGACTATACACCAGACTATGCATCTTAATTCTTCTTGCAAAGCCTAGAAACCCACTTAACTCACTTCCACAGCAATAAAGTTATCAGGTATTTCTTTCTTTCTTTTTTTTTTTTTTGAGTTGGAGTCTCACTCGGTCGCCCAGACTGGAGTGCAGTGGCCGCTCCCGGCCACCGCAGCCTCGACCTGCTGGGCTCCGGCGATCCTTCCGCCTCAGCCTTCTAAGTAGCCGGAATTACAGGCATGCGCTACCACGCCTGGCTGATTTTTTGATTTATTGTAGAGATGAGGTCTCGCTGCCCAGGCGGGTCTCGAACCTGCGGGCTCAGGCAATCCACTCACCTCAGCCTCCCAAAGGCGCGGGATTACAGGCTGAACCACCGAGCCCGGCTTATCAGGTATTTCTTGATGAGTCATATGGGGAAAGAAGCAGCCTCCAAGGGTGTATTTTTCTTATTCCTCCACCCACTCTTCAATACTGCTTGTTCCCCAGAGTCCAGCTGTTGACACCCTCATCTCCCAACATCTCATTCTTGATCTCATCAGCTTTCATCGCTTTTATTAACATGTATGCTTAGACCTCAGATCTTTACATTCATCTCGGAGTGAGTTCCTGCACTTCAATGTCATGTATCTACCTGTCTGCTGGACAGACTTCAAACTCAGTTGGTCTAAACTGAACCCCCTAAACCTGATGTTCTAGACCTTGAGTTTCAGTTAGACACCACCTTGTTAACCAAACCAGAGGCCTGGCTGTCATCCCAGTTCCTTCACCTCTTACCAGCCAAGCACCAAGTTCTGCCAGATTCAGCACTGAACTTTCTCTCATCTATCATGTCTGTTCCACCTCTACCTCCGCCTCAGTTCAAGCCTTCATTATCTGTCTCCTGCAATATATCTCCAGTCCCCTAACCACAATGCCTCACCCTCCTATGTTCACAAACTACACTGTGAACAAACAAGTCTGCCCAAGCCTATCCCTTCGGTGGCTCTAAACCCTTCGGTGGCTCCCAACTATCCAGAAGTAGACAAGTACCCACAGTGTGACATATAAAGCCCCTTCTCACCTGACCCAACCTACCTCTCATAATCCCCTTCACCAGTCCCCACCTCAAATTTCACCCTAGCAATAAGGAGATATGAGCAGCCTGAGGTGTAATACAAAGATGACTTGTAACTCTCTACTCGGAAGATGCTCTCGTTTTGGTGCCTTATAAAAAACGTTGCTCCTCTGCCTAGAACACCCTCTCTTCTTGCCTACTCAAAACTCCAAAATGTCTCCCAAGTCTTAGTTTAGGCATTCTCTCTCCAGAACTACCCGGAGCTCACAGGTCAAGCATGTGTTTCCAGAACATACCTTCATCAAATCATGTACTACATTGAACTGGTATGTTTTTGTGTCTCTCACAGCAGACTGAAAAATTACTTCAGAACACGAACTGCCTTTGCCTTCCCGGGGCTTAGTGCCAGGTTAGACAGAGAGACAACCAAGGCTAGCACTTAATTACCGGACCATGTATCTGAAGCCCCAAATCTAAAATCTGTGGCTGCTCAGGTTCCCAAGCCCCCCCAACACCCTCTCACAGATACAATAAGGGTGAATTAATAATGGAGAATTCCATGATTACTAAGTACCGCCTTGCTTGGAGAGAGAAATCAGGTAAACCTCAGGTAGGTAAGCTCCAGAAAACCCCACAGACCAGCTCACTGACCCTGGCCAAGAGCCAGCATCCAGCACTGCCCTAGCAGCCTCCCCTCACGCTGGCCTCTCCAGTACCTGACTAAGCCAAGCATCAAATGCAAAACAGAACCTTCCTTCTGCTCATTTCTCTCGTCCAGGGGGTCTTAAACCGCTGTTCATTAGAGCCATCTCAGGAGCTCTAAGTACCGATGCTCAGGCACATCCTGAAGGAAAAGAATCAGAATCCCTGGAATGGGGCCTGGGCAGCATACTTTTAAATTCTCTCCAGGTACTTTCATTGTGCCCCGGTTTGAGAGCCCTGCTTTTCTCAGCCCAGAATCTGCAGGCCATGTCGGGGGCTCCACAGGGGAGTGAGAACCCCGTTAGGCCTTCAGTCTCTGGCAGCATTTGCAGAAGACAGATCCCAAAGTTTCAGGAAAGGCTCCTACATGTTGGTATTATACAGAGCTCCTTGGAAGGCCCCTTCCCCCCCCAAAAAAAAAAATCTGCCCCAGAGGTAGACATGAGGAGAATCTAGTGTCCAGAGGCACAGTTTTAGGAACCCACTCCACACTCAGCTGTGAGTAACTCAAGAAACGCTGATGTGCTGTGAAACTCAATTTTAGTTTTCATGCTGATTTATTCATCAGTCTCTTTTAAGACTAGAAATAATTATTAACTACAGTGGGAGAGTATCATAGCTAGAATTGAAATAACTACTGTAAAAGGTGCCATATGATTATTAGAAATCTCTTTTAAAAAATCAATGTGGACTCATTTAATACTTAGGACCAGGAAACATCTGATTTTTATTCAAATTTGTAAATAAGGAACTCAAAACTTCCCCTAGGACTATGAAGTTTCCTGGTTGGTCAAAGCATTTTAAACCACCTTAAAAATCATATCTAACTAGGAGGCTGAGGTGAGTGGATTGCCTGAGCCCACGGGTTCGAGACCCGCCTGGGCAGTGAGACCTCATCTCTACAATAAATCAAAAAATCAGCCAGACATGGTAGCGCATGCCTGTAATTCCGGCTACTTGGAAGGCTGAAGTGGAAGGATCACT
The DNA here is from genome assembly GCA_027257055.1 of Cephalopachus bancanus. Lineage (NCBI taxonomy): Eukaryota > Metazoa > Chordata > Mammalia > Primates > Tarsiidae > Cephalopachus > Cephalopachus bancanus. The sequence continues at coordinate 6,794,699 of JAPVLO010000201.1, forward strand.
GGAGTCCAGCAGGTCGAGGCTGCGGTGGCCGGGAGCGGCCACTGCACTCCAGTCTGGGCGACAGAGTGAGACTCCAACTCAAAAAAAATAAAATTAAATTAAAAAATTTAAAAAAATCATATCTAATGAGCCTTCTCCCATGAAGAGTTACAGAGTTCCTAGTCAGCCCTGTTGCTCAATTATATTAAAATTTTTAAAATGTATTAAGTAGATGTCAGTACTGCCTTCAGAGCTGAGCACTACCCTTCTCCAATTCCAAAAATATGCCTGGGCTTAAAATAACTATTTACCCAGCAAGGCCAACCAAATCAAAACAAACACTATTAATTAATAATCAAAGTTTAGGCTGGAGGTGGTGGTTCACGCCTGTAATCACAGCAATTTGGGAGGCCAAGGAGGGAGGACTGCTTGAGCCCAGGAGTTCGAGACTTCATGGCTAGAAAAAATAAAAATATTAGTTGGTGTGGTCACACCTGTAGTCCCAGTTACTCGGGAGGCTAAGGCTGAAGGATCACCTGAGGAGGACAAGACTGCAGTGGCTATGACCATGCCACTGGCCTCCAGGCTGGGTAACAGAGTGAGACTCCAACTTTAAAAAAAAAAATTACCTTTGACTAACATAATACTAACCTTATTTCTTGATCACATATAAAAAATAGGACGTACACATCTAATGAAAAGTGCCATTTAACTTTGTTTTATGACTCTTCACTATCAGAGGAAAGCATATGAAGAGTTAATGCATTAAACCTGTTCCCTCTTAGGTGATTCCCTTGTAAAGGAAGATTAGGTAAAATAACAAAGTTAATGAATTTTGCAGCACAGTTCTCAGTGCAGTGGCCAACTCTATCAGAGAAGATATTCTGTAAAGAGAAAAATGATAACACAGAGCACTGGTAACAGTTGTTTACACTGTGGTCCTGGCTGGCTTCTTGGACCATTTATGCCCAGGTGTCTGGGTTGTTAGTTTAACCACAAAGAAGCCGTTATCAGTTATGACATCTGGACAACAACCTTCAAATAAATACCCTACAGCCAGACCCTTGTCCACCATTAGTTCGGCAAAACAACGGCCAATTAAGTAAATGAAGATATTAAAATCTTAGATCCACTGAGTCTCTGCCAACAGAAGCAGATTTAAAAAGGCTTGGGACTTTGAAGTCTTATGAAAATAATCTGATGAGCAGAAAGACACTAAGCTCAAAAAGAGAGACCATTTGGAATCTTACCAGGACTTACCCCACCAGACACACAAAGAGGACAAATTCGGTGCAATATTTCTTTCTTTTTTTTTGAGTCAAGTCTCACTCTGTCGCCCAGGCTGGACTGCAGTGGCACGCTCAAGGCCACCGCAGCTGTGACCTGCGGGCTCAGCCTTCGAAGTCGCTGGAACTACAGTCGTGCCCGGCTTATTTTTTGATTTATTGTAGAGACGAGGTCTCACCAAGTTGTCCAGGCTGGTCTCGAACCCCCTGAGCTCAGGCAATCCTCTAGTGTCGGCCTCCCAAAGTGGTGGGATTACATGCGTCAGCCACCCCGCCCGTCCTCAGCCCAACACGGTATTTCAATTCTCCCCTACACCGAGCAACAAGACCCCTGACAGCCAGCAGTCCCAAGCACGGGGGCAGCCATCCCCGCCCTCTGGCAGAAACCAGTGGCTTTTGAAGAAATCGTCTAACCGGCATGGAGCGAAAACCCGTTAGGCTACTTTCACCAAGGTGCCCTACGTGTTACACATACGTCTCGACTGGGACACCCGGACGCCCGCCCGCGACCCGGTCCTTCCCGCGCCCGCCCGCACTGTCTCCCGGTTCCTAGTCAGAGGCTGCACCGGGGCGGAACCCCGAGGGCCGGGCGATGGTCCTCAAACGCCTCGTGCTTTTGCACAAGTTCCGAGATGGCGGGACTCGGGCCACGTTCGCGAATGCTTCCGCGTTTCTCCCCGGACCCGCCCAGATGGCCCCGGGGGACGACGCGGGGACCGAAGGGCGGGGAGGCCGCGGGGCAGGGGCGCGCGGACGGCCCCTCCCCGAGGAGGCCGAGGCCGGGTGCCGCTCCCTCAGCCCGACTGGGCGGCCAACGCCAGGCCCGCGCCCCGCGCCGCCGAGGGCCGTGAAGCCCAGACGCCGGGGAGGAAGGACTCCCAAGTCCGCAGGCTCAGCTCTTACCATGTCGGCGGGGCGGGCGCGGCGTGAAGGGTGGGGCGGGTCAGGGCGGGTTTGATTTTGGCGCCAACGACGCCCGGGGGCGGAGCAGCGAGAGGAGGAGGTGGGGAGGAGTCGCCCCTCGCCCTCACGGCGCGCAGCGACCCCTGGCGGCCCCGCCAGCAGATGGCCGGGTCAGGGCGGAACCGGGAGCAGGGTCTGGGGCGTGCGGGGGCGGGGTCTAGGGCGTGTGGGGGCGGGGCCTGGGGCGTGTGGGGCGGGGCCTGGGGCGTGCGGGACGGACGTTGGCGTGCTAGGCGGAGCGGGGCGCGCTCCGCCTCCTCTGTCTTGCGTGTCGAATGTGATTTTTTTTAAAGTTTTGAGCGAGGGTGTGCTCAAGACTTCGCGTTTTCTCTTTGCCGCGGAAAACTGGCCTAAATTTGGTTTTAAAACTAGAGGAGATTTGGCTGCAGAGGAAGGAAACCCTGCCTCCGTCATTCCAGATTTGTCCAGTCTGGGGCGGACTGGATTTCTGTCTGCTCGTGTTATCCCTCATCTTCTCCCCAGCTACTGCTTTTCCAACTTTAAAAAATCCGTTTGTGTGTAAGTTTGTTTTTCTCATAGGTTTTTAAAAAAGTAAACAACGGAATTAATTACAAATCAAAATGGTCAAAAATATGCTACCTCTCAACTTGACAATAGATGAGGATTCAGAGTAAAAGCTCGGGCCCTTCCCCTGAAAGTGCTAAAAACTGAGACTCCAATTATTTTGAAAATTATTATATGGTGTTTTGAACCATTTTAAAGTATAATAAATGGTATAGATGCTCCAAAAGTAACATCTATCAGAATTTATAGCCGCTGCTACTTCTCACGGAAGCAAAGCAAGGGGTACACCGAATTGCATAGAGGTCCATAAATTCAGTTTTTCCTGGATGCATTACTGTGTACATTTGATGGTACCTGAGATAACTTAGAATGGTAAATGGATAATCATTTAATAGATGCTTTAAAATGTACTAGAAAAAATATAATTAGTACATCACACTCTGGTTGTCTCATGCATTGGTTGATACAACTAAAGTAGGTATGCCAGGGAAAAAAATAAGGAGATTTAAGAAAAACATTTCAGCCTGCGCAACAGACCTCGTCTCTACCAAAAATAAAAAAATTAGCCAGGTGTGGTGGTGCGCACCTGTAGTCCCGGTTACTGGGGAGGCTGAGGTGGAAGGATCACCTAAGTCCAGGAAGTGTAAGCTGTGGTGAGCCATGAGTGTGCCACTGTCCTACAGCCTGGGTAACAGAATGAGGCCATGACTCAAAAAAAAAAAGAAAAAGAAAAACATTAAGTAACTGCACCGTGATACATAAATGTGGTGATGCCATTTGTGGAAAGCCTTGCCTGAGCTGACTCTCAGGCTGTCATGTTTCTTCTGCTCCGTCAGGAATAGTATTCTTCGCCTAGCTAACTCTCACCTGTCCTTTAGATGGTTCAGGTGTTGCCCCCAGGAGTCTTCTTTCAGTCTCCCCACTTCCACAACACAAGCGGACCAGGTCCCCTCTGTGGTATTGTGACATTCTCTGTAAAGTTTTATTAGATCACTTTTTTCATTTTTTGTAATCGTCTATTGGACTTAATCACCAAAATATCAAACCTGTTTCTCTGGCAGGGACTAAACCAACATTTTGATATCACCAAGGCCTATCCCAGTGCCTGACATGTGACAAACACTCAATAAATGTGTATTAAATAAATATATTAACTATTCAAGAACACTGCCTCATTGTTGATTTGGGGAAAATTAGATAGGATTTTCTGTTGAAAAGTGAAGGACATTTATTAAAATCTTAGTTATTTGCATCGAGTAGTGCTTTCCCACCAATATTCTCACTGAAAAAAATTCTTAAATAACCTTATACATCATTGAGATGTCTTGAGACACACCAAGTTCTAAAATTTTGTTAGTAGCAGATGCAGTATATACATAATTAGGTATAAAAACAAATAAGGCTGGGCCCAGTCACACCTGTAGTAATCTCAACACTTTGGAGGCAGAGGCAGGATTGCTTGAGCCCAGGAGTTTGGGACCAGCCTGGGCAACATAGTGAGACCTCATCTCTACAAAAAAACTAAAAAAGAAAAAAAGTTAGCCAGGCATGATGGTACATGCTGTAGTCCCAGCTATTCAGTCCCAGCTACTTAGGCTAAAGGATTGCCTGAGCCCAGGTGGTTGAGGCTGCAATGAGCTGTGATCATGCCACTGCACTCCAGCATGGGCAACAGAGTGAGACCCTAACTCAAAAAAAAAAAAAAGAAAAGAAAAAGAAAAAAAAGCAAGAGTACTGAGAAATACTCCTGAATTTGGATCTTGTAACCATCTTGCATCTTAGTGTAACCAAATGCCATTTGTTTATTGAACGAATTTGCATCCTAAAAAGCCTTTACTATACATGACTTTCATTCTTTTCAGTTTGAGTATCTACCGCTTGCAGTTTGTGAAGGTGAGCCAGACATAACACATTCTTCAAGGATTTATACTGTAGTCAGTAATGCCCTTCATGGGGGCCACCTTAGCCCTGCTCCAGCCATATCTTTCCCCATAGGCAAGAAGTCTGCAGGGCTAAGGGACATGCCCACTTGTTACCCACTACTTGCCTCCTAGACCAGGGACATGAGAGCCCAGAATCCCCTGGCTGATTTTGTTTGGGTTCACCAAAAACAAAGCCTGGCACAAAGCTGTGCTGATAATTTATTTGAGAGACAATCTCAGGAAGAGTGAGGAAGCATCAAGGTTGAGACAGGGAGGGAGGAAGCCACTAAAGATGTGTGATTGAAGTCACTGCTAAATAAAGGCAGCTCAACTTTATCAAAACTTCTAAGAAGCTTCCAAGCTTTGTTAGAACAACTTCCAGAACTATCAGTCTGAAGAACAGGAGGCTGAGACATTTATACATCTCTCTCAAACCTCCTTGGCTGAGTATTGCCCCGGGGAGATTACCTTACCTGCATTACTGGATTGTACTTGCTCTCAAGTTTCTGCAATTTGGAGAATGCCTTCAAGGTGAAAACACACTTCTCAGTTTGGGCATGTAAAACTCTTTACAAACCTAGTTTTCTTTGCCCAGGAGAATCAGAGAGTTGTAGAAGGAGAAAACCCTGGGAGAGGTGAGACCCTGAAGACAGAACTTCGTGGAAGAGAATGCTATGAAGCCACGATGACTTTCAGGCCCTTGGCCCCTTTCTGTGTCATTAAACCCCCAGCCTAACCCCAACTCTAACCCTCAGCCTAGAGTTGTGGTTTTTGCCATCTCCATCAAATGAGCACTTTGCGGGTTGAGCCATGCCTGCCTCACTGGACCAGGAGTAGGTGCTCAAGCCAAAGGCACATGTTTAGGATAAACTTGAAGCAAACCCCTGACTCTGAGACGACATGATGCAAAACCATGCCCTGGGACAGTGACAAACTGACCTAATCAGGTCTTCTCTTGAGAAGAATGAGTGCTAAATGCACATAGAGAGGAATGGTCATTTGAGCGGCATCTGTCTCTCAAATGTCACTGAGCAGCTATTACAGTTCTCTGAGATTCTGCGTGTGCACCCAGTCTTGATATAACCTCAGAATAACCACCACCAAGGCGAGGAGATGCATTCTACTGCCTCTGATTTCTTTGTCTTTTCAGTATAAACATCATAAACAGCAGATAACCTTCTCACGGCGCTTCCTTGAGATTCTGAAAAGCACGTTCTACAGACGCTTATTAAGGAAGTAGAAAAACAAATTTCAAAGAGACAGAAGGTAAAGTCTACAAGGTAGGAAAAGAAGTAGGGGAAAGCAAAACAATGAGAGGAGAACACTTTAAAAGAAAAACTTCAGATTAAATTTAACATAACTGAGCAAAGAACAATTGGGCAGCCCTCAGACCCAAAAGACGTTCAGAAAGCTCCACTCTGCAACTTGTGCAGGAAGTATTTAAAAACAGACCAGGGAAGCGAAGTACAGAAGCAGCTTGATTGGTTACAGCTCCATGTTTGACTAATTTGGCTATGGTCTAATCAGTTGATTGGCTGAAGCTCGGCTGCTTGTGATTGGCTGAGAATCAGCAGGTATACTTTAAGTTAGATTTCCATTTTGTTTGTGCACTAGTTAGGTTGCGCTTTCTTGCAGCTCCTTATGTTGGAAGTCATGGCACGGAGGCCGATGGCTTCCTGCTTATGTAATTCAACAATTTCAAGGAAGAAATGGTCAACATTATCAACTTGTTAGTCACAACACAGCTCCTGAGTTAGAAATTACAATGTTATTGTGTCATTTATGCAGGGCACCATTCTCAATAGGACATCAAAACTGATTCCTGGAAGACAAAAAGATCTTTAGATGGTTTGTGGTACCATGATTTGTGGTTCTCAGCACATAAACAGATACACAGTATATCTCTGGTATTAGAATTTCATGGGGTTGGGGACGGGAATGTGATTAGGAAAACATGTCTAAAAAGGACCCTTAGGTAGATGATAATGGAAAAAAAGATTGACAAACACTGTGTCTAGTGAGTATATATGTTATCATTCGGACTGAGACACTTCTGAGAAAGGTACTAATAGTCATAACTATGCTGGGACAACAGGCTTAAAGCAGGATCATTTCCATCAATTATGTGGCAACTTGGAACTTCTATCAGAGTTTGTCAACATTTCTTCATGGCTTACTTTAATGTGCTCTGAACTTTTTTTGGTTTTTGGAGTTGGAGTCTCACTGTTGCCCAGGTTAGAGTGCAGTAGCACGCTCATGGCCATTACAGCCTCGACTTGCTGGTCTTAGGGATCCTTTCACCACAGTCTTCCAAGTAGCTGGAACTATGGGCACTGGCTACCACACCTGGCTAATTTTTGATTTATTGTAGAGATGAGGTCTTACCAAGTTGTCCAGGCTGGTCTCAAAACACCCCGGGCTTAGGAAATCCTCTCACTTTGGCCTCCCAAAGTGCTGGGATTATAGGCTGAGTCACTGTGCCCAGCCTGCTCTGTACTCTTTTAATCTTTCCATCTGTAATGTAAACCTGGTAAGAGCAGACACAGAAACTTACTCTTTGTAACCCTGCCTCATCTCTCATCATTTCTTCTCCAGCATTCTATGGTCTCACTGTATTGAACTATCAGAATTTTCCTGGGCATTCTTGTTCTCTTTTAGCACAAGTCTGAGTTGCAGGGTGTGGGTCCAGGCACTGGTGAGGGTCTGTACTCACCCAACAAGTATCCATATGGCCAAGGAAGTTGGACAATAAGTAGTAAATAAACTCTGACTGGTGGAAAGACCACATAAGAAAGGAAAAAGGTGGCCGGGTGCGGTGGCTAAAGCCTATAATCCCAGTACTTTGGGAGGCTGAGGCGAGAGGATTGTCTGAGCCCTCAGGATCAAGCCCAGCCTGGGCAACATGGTGAGACCTTGTCTCTATAATAAACCAAAAAATTAGCTGGGTGCGGTAGCACACGCCTGTAGTTCCGGCTACTTCAAGGCTGAGGTGGAAGGATTGCCTGAGCCCAGCAGGTTGAGGCTGTGGTGGCCAGGAGCACGCCCCTGTACTTCAGCCTGGGCGACAGAGTGAGACTCCAACGCAAAAAAAAAAAAAAAAAAAAAGGAAAAAAGCTTTTTCATGTTTCTTGACAAAGGGGCCTTGTATTTGCATTTTGCACCAGGGCCTATAAATTATGTAGCTAGCCCTATATATACTCACATTTTGTGTCATCCCAGTAGAATATACCTCATGAGAATAGGAACTTTTTTTTTTTTTGCTTACTGCTATTTCCTAGTGACTACAATAGTACCTGAACATACTAGACTCAATAAATATTGGCTAATGAGTGAATATAAAGGCAACTCATGGTACTGTAAGTAACCAGTCAGTTTCATCAACCAGGTTGTAAGCTCCTTGGGGGTACAGGTGAAGAGATGGGGTCTCACCGTCATCCAGGCTCATTTCACTCTTGGCCCCAAGTGATCCTCCTGCCTGGGTCTTCCAAAGTCTGAGATTATATGTGTGAGCCACTGTGCCCTATTTTTCATTCTTGTATCCCTTCCATGCTGCGGAAAGGCTGGTGGACCACAGGTGCTTACACATTTATTCAGTTACCATAGCAACAAAAGACAGTAGGATGGGAAAAGCATCAAATGTTGACATGCTCTTCCTGTCTTCTTACACAAAATTGAACTCCATTGCTGCTCTGGAAAGGGATACATGTGGCTTGGTGTGAAATGTGTTCCTGAGGGACAATCTGAGACATGCTGAACCAAAACATGGGGCAAGTGGCTTATGGAGTGCCTTCCCCCTCTCTGATTCTGAAAACCTCCAAAGAGCCCTTGGTGGTAGGCTTGGATAAAAGGAAGAATAAATGAACAATGGAAGTAGGATTCAATGAGGTTAATATTCACAGTTGCTAGTCAGCAGGGTCACAATTGGTCTTTTCTTAATTTCTGTTGTTTCATCTCTTCTTCCAAGACCAATTTAAATAATCTTTCAGAGTTTCAATCTATTCTAGACTTTTTTTTAACCCTCAAGAAAACTAAACATTTTTATTGTGTTCCTTCATTGTTCAAAAGGATACTTGCTGGGCTCGGTGGCTCAGCCTATAATCCCGCACCTTGGGAGGCCGAGGTGAGTGGATTGCCTGAGCCCGTGTGTTCGAGACCCGCCCGGGCAACTTGGCAAGACCTCACCTCTACAATAAATCAAAAATTAGCCGGGCATGGTAGCGCGTGCCTGTAGTTCCGGCTACTCAGAAGGCTGAGGCGGAAGTATCGCCGGAGCCCAGTGGGTCGAGGCTGCGGTGACCGGGAGCGGCCACTGCACTCCAGTCTGGGCGATGGAGTGAAACTCCAACTCAAAAAAAAAAAAAAAAAAAAAAAAAAAGGATACTTAAAGCTCAATCTTGAATTAAGATAAATTTTAGTGTTTATTCCATCACAAAATACTTAATGGTTTACAAGCACCCCTTCTCTCTCTATATATATAAAATCAGGGAAAAAGGCGTATGCAAGCATGTAAACATGCAAAACAAGCCAATGACATGTTTACAATCAACAAAGAAAGATGAGATTCTTTATAGGAGAAAAAAAGAACACGTACCAAGTCTAGACCCTACTCATGACTGTGGGAAAGATACTGACCTGTGGATAAGAAACTTCAAAATGACAATTTTGACATTATAAATAGAAATTGTTTAAGAAATGTTTTTTTTTTTTTTTCAATTTGAGCAAGACCATGGAAACTAACTTCTTGGAAAAGATGTGATATAGGCACATTTACCACTGGCCTCCTCCAGAGACTGAACTCCCAGGCCTGTCCAGACATGTTCTTTAGATGGTTTGAGGACTCCTTGAAATGTGTGGCCATTAGTTTGATATATATTTTTTTTACTGGAATGAGCCCCATGTAATGAAATGTTTGGCCTTGAAGGTAATGTCTGTAGTAAGGTCCCTTTTTTAGTCCTTCATCCCCTAGAAATGTGTCTTTCACAACTGCCAGAAGGTTTTATCTTGTGATTCTTTAAGGATTATAAGGATAGTAATTTTGACCTATTTTTATAAATTTTTGAATGCATATGGAACAGGATTTTCCAGATTCCTGTTTAAGACACATCCTAAATACTAACAGATTATTAGCATCATAACCAACAAAAATTTTACTAAGCTTTTTCTCACTAGTTTAAACAGTCTGGTTGCAATATTGCTATCTTCCACATATTCTAGAATATTCTTCCATTTTTCTTCACTTAGAGAACAATGTTAAATAAACAAACATTCACCCTGGAAATGGAGAAACAAGCTTTATTATAATGATTTGAGATTTTGTGCATGGTAAAGAGATACACATGAATCTTGTTTCTCCTGTTTCAAGACAGAATTACTTTAAAGTTTTATTGTAGACTAAAGCATCCAAAATACTGTGGTACGTATGTAGCTACGAACATACAAACACTTTGATGCACAGCGTTCATTCTTTTCCTTAAATAGGCAGTCAACATGTTGATTCATAAAATAACAATGACAAGAAAATATCAGTACCAATGTCAGAGAGCATAAGACTTAGTGTTCTATACACAAAATGTATGAAATAGACCTATAAATACGGAATGTACAAAATCTACAAAGAAAAAGCAAAAAAAAAATCTCTTTCTACTTATACACAGGATTGAAAGATATAGAACTAAGAATGATATAAAGAATTCTATTACAAGAATACACTCCATTGATGACAGAACATTCCCATGTCATAAAGCAAAAGCATTGAGTTTAAGGCTGTGTTGCTTTCAAAAGTTAATGGAAGTGCTGTACATTCATTGTAACAACATAGCCAATTTAGTATTCTACCCTAGGATATTAATTAATAGCTTTCATACATTCCTCACAAACAGACCACACAATCACTGCCACACAATTCATCTTTAGAAAGTTTTTAAGATAGCATCATGATCTGTAGCTTACTGTCATTTAAAACAAAACCAAAAAATTATTAATTTATACCAAACAAATCTTTAATGGGCACTTAGTTTCCTTTATGGCAATACTAGATTCCTAGTTATCAAAAATATTAAAAATAATTGTAAAGTTTTAAACCCTGCAACATTTATAGAAAGCAACAGTATTATGACTTTCGGTTTCAAGCAAAATTATTCGATAACGTTTGCATCAAATGCCTTCCATTTTCTCCTACCTGACAACGTCTTGTTTTTAAATTATTAAACTAAAAACACTCCTCTCTTTTCAGAAGCTGGTGGATAGAGAGGATACTACAGAATCCAAATGTATGAAAAGATTTTTCCCATTTGAAGTTATCCACAGATTACCTGATGTTTGCTGTTTGTTCCAATTAGCTCAAGAGGTATTACCAAAGCGTTCATGTTAACCCTGCAGTGTTGAGGACCCACTTGCTAGTGTACTGCTATTCCAGTTAACTGCCTGTGGGGACATACCCTGTATATTTAGTAGTGGAAGCAAGTGTGTTCTAGTTGCATGGATCCAGAGTATCCGTTTGCCTCAAATCTAGTCAGAGTAAATTAAAAGAAGGAAACTTGGGGACTTGATTAGTTCTGTAGACTCAAGTTTCATCAAAATACTAAGTTCCATTAAAACACGGCAAACAGTCATAAAGGCCTTGCATTCATGTGTTTCTGGACTCTGGTCAAGTGACTCTGTGCCCCACCCCATGTCCAGCAAAGGGGGGGTCTATATTGGGAGGGAATGCGTCATCACTGACCTTGAAATCCTAACTGGCAATGTGTTGCCGTAAGTGCCCAGGGGAAATTTGAATGGGTCATTTTTCAGTGCTACTTATCATGAATGTATGACAGATTCTATACACTTAAAGAGAAATCAAACGATAATGGTAGCCCAGGAAAAAAGTCACTTATTTTAATATCCTTCTCAGTTTACCAGAAACCATTTTCCATAGAATGAGACAAAATTTCACTTAAATCTTATCTGTAGCTTATCAGCAGCACTTTCCCCCCAAAATATGCTTACCAAGAAAAACAGTAAATGGACAGAAGTATCCAAGTGTGAAATGTTATCTATACTTTAACATATGGGATTACATATTTTTTGGGAAAAACAGTGTTTCCTGGAGGGCCCATAGCATGTGTTTTAGTAGCCGATAGTGGAACAGGTCGGAATCAACTCCAGTATGTGCCAATATATTAAAAAATTAGCTTTGTATTCAGTCTCCTATTGAGATATCTAGCCTGATATACGATATGACACTATGGCAGGTTAGATTATATGTTAATTTCTAAGTTCACAAATATGATTTAAATGTTGTGTGAAATAAAAACCTCTTTAAGTCATCCAGTTTTAAGATCAACAGCCTGTGACAGAGTCTAAATAGGAAGCCATTTTTACTTGTGAAAATAGGAAATTACAATTAACCACTTTAAAAAGTTGTCTTTTAAAAATCCAGGGACTATGAAGAGTCTAGTCTATCTTTTATGCAGGATGTTAGTAAACGGTAAACTGAAATTCCCTCCCTAAGCTCCAAGGAGCAGGGATTTTTGTCTGTTTTGTCCATGTCTATATTCCCAGTGCCTAGAAGAGTATGTGGCACCTAGCAGATACTGAGAAATATGAATGTTTAAATTCAAAGATGTCGTTCAGTGATGTTAAGAAACAGTGTCATTTAACAGTCTAAAAAGTTATTGAAGTTTATAACTTTATCACAGGCAGACTCAAATATTTTTAAAATGCTACCCTGCTAAAAAAATACTAAACCTAAACGAAAATCTTTTTGAAAAACCTTTTTTTCAGAGATTGATTTGGGCATAATAAATTTAATAGACAATTGGAAGTGGCTAGATTTCCCTTCTACGTTTTAAAAAGCCCTATATAAAGAATGACTGAATTACAAATTAATAAGCAATAAACATCACATTCATATAATCAAACATATGGGAAATGTTTTCTTATAATTCTAAGGTGCTTCCAGTGAAAAAGATCCCAAAGTCACTATCGAAAATGCCAGACACGACATCCTATTTGGTAGAACTGAGTAGAAAATTAAACTGTGGAAACAGACCACATCCTACTTTACAGTACTCATGATTGATTAACTACATTGTACTTCACATTTCTTAAAATGCATTAATATTTAGTTTAAGTTAAATGTAACTCAAGTTCAACTTTTCTTTTGACCTGTTTTTTTTTTGGAAGTATAGAAGGCCATTTTCTGACTAAAAGTCAGTCACCACCATCATTCCTGAAAAATGGCAAAAATGAAATCTGCTTTAGGGCTTGCTCCATGAGGACGGCTTTAAACTGCTTGGTAGAAGAATGTGCTGAAGAATGGCTGGACGAAGCTTCTGTCTTCTGGAGTGCTGCCTATTTCAATACACCAAAGACTCAGCTATATATATATTTTTATATATATATATATATAATACACTCTATCTTACCCTAATCATGTATACATAGTCCCTTGACACCTCTACTAGTCATTAAACAATGATAAATAACCATAACATGCCCTTACCTGTAATGCTTTCGCGATAACACAACTTTGGTAACACTTGCTTTCTACGGGGAAATCATTAATCAATCACATGCCTTTGGTTGACACCATCAGTCCTCCAAAGGGCTACTTATGGCTCTCTGTCCTAGGATACTGGTGTCCTACTACATGTGCTGACATTTTGCAGGAGGTAAAGCTTTCGCTTTCATGAAGTGGAAGAGGAGAGATGTGTGTGAAAACACGGCACATACAACATGACTGACTTTTTCTTGATTACATTCCAGTGCATTAACCTGGAGTCAAAGGGGCAGTTTGTTTACCAAAAGGTAGCATTCCTTTTGTAATATGCTTTTCAAAGCCTTAGGAATTTCAGGTTTCCCTGAAGATGTACTTGTTTTTTGATACTAGGTGAGCAGGAGAGAGGAGGTAAAAGGAACACACAAAAAAGGATCTTTGTCTAACCAAGAAGGGTTGGAAAATTTGTATTGGTTCTTAAGTGCTGAACTCAACAGGCCTGCTAATCAGAGCTCGGATTTTGCAAGACAGCCTTACTTTTTCTAAAGTAATTTATATGCAGTTGTTGATAACCAAAAATATGTCACAAGAGTAACACCTACTGTAAAAGTGAGGTTAGAAGATCCCCTGGGTCTTGTGACCTAGGTTCAACAAAGTATATAACTACAACAGATTTTGTTTTTGGAAGCTCTGCGCAAAAGCTACCACTCATAGGATTAACAAATACCTTACGTATTCCATTTTTTTAAGTGTTTGATTTGCAAAATTAGTTTAACTACATAAGTCCTGTCCTTTCAGCCATAGTTCACGAATGTAAAATTTTGCAGTTTTTATAGATTCAGTAGAAGAGGGTTTTTTAAAACCCTAAATGTGAATTATGGAAATTGGATAAGCAGTTTTTAAGGAAATTGTTACATTCAGAAATAACCTTGGAAAGTTCACCAATGATTCCTTCTGGCATAAAAAGTCTAGTCATAATCTGGTCCCGCGTTGAGCAATCCATTCCAGTTTACAGTGCAAGACCTCTAATAAGGGGGTGTCCAGCTGCCCATTACTGTAAGTATCGATAGACCTTGAAACAGTGATTTCCAGAGTCTGCAACCACAACATGGCCATCTGAAGTTAGGGCCAGGCCTTGGGGGCCGTAGAGTGGGTCAGCAGATGTGTTAATATAGGACAAAAATGAGCCACTCCCATCAAAAACCTGTAAAGAAAGAGAAAGTCAGAACGTTATAGAAGTTACGGTAATATGCAGAATTTGAGTCAGAACAAACCCTTGATGCTAGTTTTAAAAAATAAAAGCATATAAGTAACCCTCTCAGTTTGTTTAGGTCACTATCCTAGCTATAATCCTCCTCTCTCCCTCTAAGCCCAGTCACTAGAGTACAAAATGCCATTGGCTGCCAGATCTCACTCATATTCCTGCATTGGTTATAACAAATATTGTGTGGCAATGGCCCTGATGGTGCTTCAAAAAATGAATGACCTGTATTTTTCACGCTAAGCTTTCACACCTCCTTTTCTCCTCAATCATCAGGGGAAAAGTCTGCAACTAGACCCTGGAAAAATATGCTATGAGGCAGCAGAAACTATTTTTTCCTTTTCAGACAAGAGTGAGTTGTAGATCTGTGGGTCAACATGTACAGTCATCCCTCGGTATCCTGAGGAAATGGTTCCAGGACCACCCATGGATACCAAAATCCTTGAATGCTTAAGTCCCTCATGCAAAATGGCCTAGTATTTAAATATACCCTCCGCACACCCTCCTGAATACTTTAATTCATCTTTAGATTAATTAAAATACTCAATGTAAATGCTATGCAAATAGTGGTTATAATGTACTATTTTAAAAATTGTTTTATTGTTGTATTATTACAAGTTCTTGAAAATTAAGTTCAATAACTTGCCGCCATATGCTTACGTTGGCAGCACTGTACAAACAACTTGGTAAGGTTTCATAACCATGGTATATCAGTGTCTCACAGCTGTGTTTGTGTCAATGTGTGGCAATGTCTTGCTGAGAGGAGTTCATTATTGTTGTTGGATGTTTTTGTGTGCCATCATGAGAATGTCAGAGTCTGAATTAGAGCAAAGAACAAACATTACATTTCTTGTTAAATGTGGCGAAAGTGGAAGTGGAATCAGGGACATGTTCGTCCAAGTTTATGGGGATAATGCCATGAAGAAACGACAGTGTACAAATGGAATAAATGTTTTTCTGAGGGGAGAGAAAGCATCACTGATGAAGAGAGGTCAGGACGGCCAGGAACAAGCAAAAATGATTAAAACATTGCGAACATTTGTTGAATTGTGCATCAAAACTGTTCAGCTGACTGTGAGAGTATAGCAGACCAAATAAACATTGACAGAGAAACAGTTCAGAAATTAACTGAAAATCCTGGCATGAGAAAGTTATATACAAAAATGGTCCTGAAGGAGCTCTTGCCTCATGACAATGCACCAGCTCACACAGCACTGTCTGTGAGGGAGTTTTTAGCTAGCAAACAAATAACTGTATTGGAACATCCTCCCTACTCACCTGATCTGCACCCCCCAGTGAATTTTTTCTTTACCTGAAGATAGTGGAAATATTGAAAGGAAGACATTCTGATGACATTCAGGACATCAAGGGTAATATGATGACAACTCTGGTGGCCACTCCAAAAAAAATTGCTTTGACGGGTGGACTGGCACTGGCATCAGTGCATAGCTTCCCAAGGGGAAGTACTTCAAAGGTGACCGTAGTGATATTCAGCAATGAGATGTGGAGCACTTTTTCTAGGGCGAGTTCACCAACTTAATTGTCAGACCTTGTGTTATTTTGTAATACTTGTGATCCATGGTTAGCTGAATTGCAGATGTACAACACAGGGATGCAGAGGACTGAATACACATTTGGATATAAAATAGTCTTCTTTTGGTCTGTCAGATTCTGCTCTGTTATTTCTTTTTGTTAACTTTTTATTTTGAAATAATTGTAGGTTGATAGGAAGTTGTCAAGACAGCAGCAAGGTCCTGTGTACCCTTAACCCAGTGTTCCCCAATAGTTACATCATCTCTAATTACAGTACCACCCAAAACCCAACTGACTAACTTTGGGGTGTGTATGTATAGTTGTATGTCATGCTACTACTCAGTCAACATATAGAGCTAGTCCATCAACAGAAGGATCTCCCTCATGCTACCAATTTAGTCACACCCACTCCCCTCCCCCACCATCTCTAACCCTTGCCAATCACTAACCCACGCCAATCACTAACCCACGAACCTATTTTCCTTCTCTACAATTTAGTCATTTTGAGAATACTACATAAACAAAACCATATAGTATGTGACCTTTTGAAAGTGACTTTTTTCACTCAGCCTAATACCCTTGAGTTGTTGACTGTATCATTAGTCTGTTCCTTATTATTACTATTTTTGAGTCAGGGTCTCACTCTGTCACCCAGGCTGGAGTGCAGTGGCACAATCATAGCTCCTTGCAGCCTTGATCCTTCTGCTTCAGTCTCCCGAGTAGCTGGGACTACAGGCATGCACCACCACACCTGGCTAATTTTTTTTTTTTGAGTAGGCATCTCACTGTGTCACTCAGGTTGGAGTACAGTGGCACGCTCATGGCCTCGACCTGCTGGGCTCAGGTGATCCTTACATCTCAGCCTCCCAAGCAGCTGGAACTACAGGCATGCACCACCATGCCTGGCTAATTTTTGATTTATTATAGAGATAAGGTCTCACCAAGTTCTTCAGATTGATGTACAGGTTTAACACAAAATCCCAGTAGAGACAAGATTATTTTAAAATGTATATGATAAGGCAAGTAAGTAGAATAGCTAACATAGTACTAGAAGTTCTAGTCAGCACAAAAGGTAGAAAGGGAATAGAAAGCTTTTCAACTGGAAAGGAAGAAATTAAAAGCTCTCCCTATTTGCAGATAACACAATAAATTCACATAGAAAATCTCAAAGATGCTACAAAAAACTTTCCTAAAACTAGTAATTGAGTTCAGCATGACTGCAGAATACAAGATTAACATACAAAAATCAATTGTATTTTTATATACTAGCAATGAACACATGAAATGAAAATAAAAAATATTTTTTTATTTATAATCATTGAAAAAAATAAAATATCTAGGTGTAATAACAAAACATGTCCAGTATCTGTATACTGAAAACTATAAAATAAATGCTGGTGAAAGAAATCAAAGAGCTAAATAAATGGAGAGACGACAGTGTTCATGGATTGCAAGACTCAACAAAGATATCTTCAGACTGATATACAGGTTTAACACAAAATCTCAGAATGATTTTTTGGAAGCAGAGACAAGATTATTTTTAAATTTATATGGTAAGGCAAGGAAGTAGAATAGCTAAAACAACGTTGGGGGAGAAAAAGAACAAAGTGAGAGGAATTGATCAAACTTTCCTTAAGCGTCTAGCCCTCTCTCCAGTCAAATTTCTGTCAAAGGTGTTACTAAAATTGATTGTTTACTTATATTCATACTTAAGAGAAATGACTGTTACTTATATTTATACTCAAAGGAAATAATTTTCAGCTAGAGGTCAATAAAAATAATCATATAATGTTTTTGATCAATGGGTCCTCTTAAATTCTATCCTCAAACCCTTTGGGGCCTGTGAGATTGATCCTTGTTTTAAAACTCTCTGATTTAGAGTGTCTCACCACTCTGGTAACATGTTGCCTTTTTTCTACTCCATCTTGCTTAGTTTGGTCCTTCTGGTGAGATTACCTATGGTCTTATGTCCCAACCAATGGAGAATGGAAAACATTTTAGATTGGAGGATAGCCAAGTATTCACTTTTAACAAATACCAACCACTCGTAGACACTAGCGTTTCCATCTACCTGGATCCTGCTGTTTCCCCAGTCGGCCACAATGATGTTTCCATTTGCATCCACAGCTACACCTGTTGGAGCATTAAACTGCCCGTTTCCTTCTCCATTTGAGCCAAACTTCAACATGAATTCTCCTTCCTGATTAAACACCTGTGTGAAATATTTTTAAGTATTTTATTTTCAATGAAAATAGTTGAATTGACATTACACATTTTTTAAAAATTCTTAATTTTAAAGATGTGGGGTACAATTCAGGTTTAGGTATATAAATGTTCATTATATATGTGCCCTAACATTACGGATTTTAAAAATATCTATTTGAGCAGATTATATATAAGAAGACCTAGGATTTAAGACATTCTAAAAAAAGAAACCTAGAGCATGTATTATTTGTGGTTCCCTAATTTACTGTATAAATCTGATTTATAATTTGCTAAATAACCACTTCTTTTTTTCTGGCTCATATCCGATTAAATATTTGTGTGAAAAATGTTTTATTATACATTATAAAATACTATACAAATATATGGCAGTATGAATAAGAAGAGTTACACTTTTCAACAATATTACTCTTTCTCTCTTTAAATAAATAGTCAAATTTCAAAAATTAGTATTGTATAATAATTCTATCAGCATGGATGATCATTCAAAGTTGGATCAGAGAGTAAGAGTTTTGTTAGGCCAGATGCTCAGAATTTATTGCCACATTATCAACATAACAAGAAAGAGTAGGCTGGACTTCATATTTATAACAGAAGAAACTCGTACATTTGTGAACACCTGTGTCATGGCAGCGTGTGAGACAAAAAGGGCTTTTGTATTTACCTCAGAAGATATTTTTGTTAAAATAAAGAGTTTGTATGATTCTAGGGCCCTAATGAATAGACCCTTCTGAGAAGGAAAGCTGTTGGAAGTATAGGGTCAACAGAACTCTTAAGCAAATTCTCTAATAGCTGATATGGTCAAGCAGGGGGGTGCTGTTGTGAATGAAACACTTCTTACTGAGTGTTACTAAATATGTATCAAATACAGATGATCGATTTTAAGATAAATTACATTTTAATGTGTTTAGTGATACTATCTTTCTTGTCTTGATGATTCAGATGATACCTAATGGTTTTGAAATGTCTCCAGGACATTATTTTAAACTTCTATTATCATGACACTGAGATGCATAGAAATATTCATTAACAAATAAAAAAAGTATTATGCACAAGGCACCTTGGGAGTAAGGGTTCCTCATCTGTAGAGCTGAAAAAGTTCACCATATTTGAGCATAGATCTAATTTGAGGATGATCTCAACAACTTTGAGTTTCCCATTGCCATCTCTGACCATGAAAGATGAAAATGACTATGACTTTACGTTAAGTACATTGGGAAAGTAGGACACTTGCATCTCAAAAGGCTAAACTCACTTTAAGATAAAGAAGAAAAAAGCCATGACCACTCCCTAAATTAACTACATACTTGCCAAGCAAGCAGGCTACTTCTGGTTCTTTAGAAAGGACACACACAAGAACAACCAGCTTTTACTAGGACACCATATTAAAAAATTTTTTTCTGACCCTTTTGGTCCTATTTTACATAAAACACTCTAGTTTTAAAGACTAATAGGAGTTATATTTATGCTGGACACAATTCACCATTCTCTGGTCTTTCCCTTAAGTCTTACAAATAATTTTTTTGTTTATCTCTCAGAGTGTGTTTTCCTTGGCATAATCCGAATGGCTCAAGTGCTTCTGCTTCATTTCAGAATAATGGAGAACGCCAAATCTTATCTTACTTGTTTTGTGATGAAAAGAGAATCAATTCTGCAGACAGCTTAAGAACTTACTAGACTTACTGTTAGCACTGACCTATAGCTAACTTTTTATGTTGTTTTTTACACATTTATTGTTGCTACTATAACACAGTAGACAAGAAGTCCCAAATCTTTGCACACTGCTCAACTGAACTGACTTATAATTTCAAAAAGACCAGATTTAGAATGTGTGTGCATACTCATTTGAATACTGAAACAAATGTTTCCTAATACTAGTTACAGAAACTTATTTTGTTTTTTTATTCTGGCAGTAAAGATATTTGAAGGAACAAAAGACATTGCCCCTCTCTTTTCTGAAAAGAAAATTTTAAAATTTATTGCTATAATTAGCTTATTATTACATTTACTACTGTAGACAGAATACTACTACTACTACTACTACACGATCCAGGATACCAATATTGAGTTCTATTCACTTACAACTTCAAAACCTGTAAACCCTTTAAAAATGTGATAGGAAGTAATGATGTGGATGTCTCTATCCTCAGAAATGCTTTATTTGTACAAGTTACTGAGTCTTGCTATTTTTATGTATTTTATTATTTCACAAAATGAGCTAGTCATACAAATAGCCCAGAAATACTTCTGAAATGAGCTCCAGTAGTAAAATTGGTTTTATTGTCACTTAAGAAAAAATATAAAATGAAAGTTACTACAAGTTTGCCTCTTTTTAAAAAAATTCATTTGTTCAACATAGTTAGAGATTAGCTATCAGGCTGGGCTCAGTGGCTCAGCCTGTAATTCCAGCACTTTGAGAGGCCGGGACAAGTGGATTGCCCAAGCTCGTGGGTTCAGGACCCACCCAGGCAACTTGGTGAGACCTTGTCTCTACAATAAATCAAAAATTAGCTGGGCATGGTAGTGCGTGCCTGTAGTTCCGGCTACTTGGAAGGCTGAGGCGGAAGGATCGCCGGAGCCCAGCAGGTTGAGGCTGCGGTGGCTGGGAGTGTGCCACTGCACTCCAGTCTGGGCGACAGAGTGAGACTCCAACTCAAAAAACAAAGCAAAACAAAACAAAACAAAAAACAACAAAATAAAAGAGACTAGCTATCATTTATAAAAATTCGTCACAAAAACTTCAGTCTAGGTTTTCTTTAAGCAAAATATTACCCTAAAATACCTTATATAAACACATGTCAAATACATAAATATCTCAGTAATCAATATCTGGTTATTTAATATATAAAAATGTAACTGAAATAGCTAACTTTTTAATGCAATAGAGAGGTGACCTGAATCCAGAATTACTGCTAACTACCCCACGTTATATGAGAAACAACAGCTCAAGTATTCCAAAAAATTATATGGCAGTAGCAATCAAAAAGAAGCGAAAACAACACCACCAAAAGGTCATATTTTCTTAAAATAAGAAAACTGAGTTTAAATAACTAAAATAATCTACTGTACTGAAAAGAGGGAGAGTTTTCAGAATCTCAAGAATGGTAAATTTCTCCTATTTTCTATTTTTCCCACCTAAAATGACATTTAATTACTTAAACATTATTCAGATAAAAGCATATTCAGAGGCAGAAACATGAACAGAAATATTTTTTACAGCTTTGCTTTTTACAGTATAGTCTTTAAAGCAAGTTTTTTAAAAAATATATATAACCTAGATGATTATTCTTTCCTGATGTCAAAATTCTGTTCATGTCAAATACCACCTGCACTCAGTTTTCCCTGATAGTTTTAATGATGCATTTCAGCTACTTACACATTTTTTAATGCTTTCTACAGTGTCAGCCAGGGCTGGTAAGCAGGAGCTGTCCCACATACCAATGTCACTTGACTCCTACAGGCTGCCTGCACTGGACAGGAAGGGCCCTGAGGACGCAGTTACGCTTGGTAGAAAAGAGCAACTCGATTAATTACCACTGTCTTCCAGTGGGGGGCGGGCAGAACCCACGCCATGCATTTGCAGGCCTTGGCACAGTTAGGGTCTGTGTGGGTTTTCACTTGCTGCATGCCCCATAGGGAAGAGAGATTCCTCTATAAAGTGAGAGAGGGCAGGAAGTCTGAGAACAGCTTGTGATCCTTTTACTCCGGACTGCGGTAGCTCCCTGGGAGGACAGCCCCAAGTCCAGGTCCTGCTGCCTCTCTGGTCTCTATCTCCATCTTCTTCCCTCCACGGGGATCAGCTTTCCTGCTGTCCTATTTCTTTTACCAAGACCCTCACAGAGTAATGTCTGCAGGGAATGAACTCATGCACACTGGGGGTGTGTGTGTGCGGGGGGGGGGTACCGCTATTACCGGGCTAGACAGTATGGCAGAGGGCAGTTTCAGAAAAAAGCAACAGTGGGCACCCTTTTCCCTCATCCTGCCCTCATTCCCATGGCCCACTGTGCTCTACTCCTTGCACCCATCAAAAAGGTGCAAGGCCTTTGCATTTGCTCAGGTTAGAGACGATCATCCAGGACCAGGCGGGGAAACAAAGCCGTGAAGAACACTGAAGAGACAGCATCTTCGGATATTTTAAGTACTGCCCCTCATTCAGCTGTTCCAGTTGTCAGCACTAAATCCTTCTTAATTTTGGTTGCTCAGTGGTTGTCCCTAAGTGCAAACGTCAGTCACTGGCATATCATCCTATGCTGTCTCATTATTTTTCCATTAAAACAACTCACTTTTTGAATTTTAAATGAATGTTTTTATAAGGAGAATTTTTTTTTTTTTTTTTAGTTGGAGTCTCACTCCATCACCCAGGCTGGAGTACAGTGGCATGCTCACGGCCACTGCAGCCTCAACCTGCTGGGCTCAGGTGATCCTTCCGCCTTAGCCTTCCAAGTAGCTGGAAATACAGGCTAGCACCACCATGCCTGGCTCATTTTTTTATTTATTGTAGAGATGAGGTCTCACCAAGTTGCCCAGGCTGGTCTCAAACCCGCTCAGGTCATCCTCTCATCTCAGCCTCCCAAAGTGCTGGGATTATAGGCGTGAGCCACTGTGCCCAACTATACAAGGAGAACTTTAATACTTCTATAAGTGTAAAAAAGCATTACTTGATGTAAACAGAAGGTAACCCTAAAAATAAATACCTGGTCCTTAAAATAAAAATGTCTGCCAGTGCACTGTCCATGACCACCGGGCATACCTCCAAATGGAATGTACAATGCATTTTGAGAAGCCTGTTCTAGAATGGTACTAAAATATTTTCTCACCATTTCAGCAAATGAGCAATGTGTTTTGGACCAATTTATTATTTCCTGACTTTTCACAACAAAGTTCAGATCTTTCTCCCCCAATACTTAGTAAGAAAGACATACTATATTATTAGAGAAGGTCATTGTTTCTAAATATTACCAAATGTGTGAAAACATTCTGAAAGGTATAAAACAGACAACATGAATGTTTACTAGGGTTATTCCCACCCTGCTCCCTCAATCTGTTGTTGGAGTTGAGTTCTAATTGTTCTAAAGGCCTCATGATACAGAGAATTTAAAAAGTTATTTTATTTTATCATTTATTTATTTATTTGTTTATTTATTTTTTGAGTTGGAGTCTCACTCTGTCGCCCAAACTGGAGTGCAGTGGCCGCTTCCGGCCACCGCAGCCTCGACCTGCTGGTCTCCGGCGATCCTTCCACCTCAGCCTTCCAAGTAGCTGGAATTACAGGCATGCGCTACCACATCGGCTGATTTTTTGATTTATTGTAGAGATGAGGTCTCACTGCCCAGGCGGGTCTCGAACCCACAGGCTCAGGCAATCCACTCACCTCAGCCTCCCAAAGGCGTAGGATTACAGGTTGAGCCACTGAGCCCGGCTTTGTGATTTTATTTTAATCTGCTGAATTGCCACCAAATATTAAGCTTCAGAAGCTTCTGCCTCTAAATTCAAGCAATTGCTTTTTAAATTTAATTTTCAGGGCATCTTCATTTACACAAGTTTGAAATTAAGAAACTTATTGTCACCATATTTTGTTTAATTCCTGACTCTCCAATATCTGTATGTCCATCCAAATTAAAACCCACATCTTTAAGCAGAAGCAAAATCTACTCTTTTAGGTTAACTCCCTTTGGTCCACATGTAAGTATTATGTTCTGTTGTTTTCGCCTAGACTGATTTCACCATAAAAGCAGTTAAAAATTAGCAACAACTGATATGCTTAGAATACCTTGACAGAATGATTATGGAAATCGGTGACAATAATCTCATTATTGCTATTCACAGCTGCAAAATGAGGACCTGCAATAAAGATGAGGAAAAAAAGTGTGACTACAACAACAGAAGGATTACAACATAGCAGTTACCATAGCAACAAACAAACACATTTAATAGATTCAATTCGTTATTTAAGAAAGTACAAAGAAGCATAGACTCAGTCCCTGAAAGATCATTCAGCCTCTGGCTGCAGATAACATGGATCCTATATTATTCTGCTCTTGAAGCTGTCTACACTGACATCTTCCTGATCAAGTTAAGACTTCTAGCACCCCAATCCAGGGGGATGAACAGCCAAGCATCAGAATTCATTCTCCGCACCGTCATCTGAAAAGTCACATCTGCCAGCATCCCTGAATATCTGTTAATCACTTAGCGCGCTCTGCTCCCACTGAGGAAAGACATAGCAACTCTTAGCATCGGAAAAGCAATTCTATTATGTAGTCTTAAAAAAAATTGAGCAGAAAAACCCACACATTTTAATTTTGGGTGGCATTCAGATTCTGGTAGAATCGGAGACAAAGCATAAATAAATATTATGCAAATTAATGTTAAATGCCAAAAGCATCCTTTCAAAAAGGAAGTTAATAAACTGCTTCCAGCCTCTTCTTATAGCTTTGAAAACCTAAGTAAGCTTGTAATTGCAAGGTGGCACACCAAAAAGAGAAGGAAACCAGACCGTCCTCCCTCTACTGAGCAAATACTGAATTCCCATTCTCTTGTAATAAACTAGAAAGGTGAAAAAATGGTCACTCAGAGGCTCTTTATTTTTATTTTTTTTCCAAAGGCTCTTTAAATAAAGCTGCAGCTAGGCAGAGACAGGAGTTACTTCATTGTTCTTTGCATATTTTCATTTTAAAATTTGCATTCTATTTAATATGAATGCTTAAAGATTAGACTTCTGAGTTGTGAACTGCCACCAACAAAAATCACACATGGACCGCAATTCAACTTACTGCTGGGGACTGGGAGGTAGGTAATTAGAAGCAACCAACCATGCTTTTGCTTAGATTTCCTCCCCAGCATCTTCCCCAAAGCCAGCAAACACACTGGGGAGGCAGTGTCTTCACCATCATGCAAGTGTGAGCAGAAGAAGCATAAAAAAGGGGGTTTACATATTACCATCGAGTGTACCTGCAAACTGCCTGTCCCCATTTCCTCGGCTACCAAACCTGGTGACTATTTTCCCATTTGGCTGGAAGATAAACACACAGCACGCCTTGTTGTCCACCACAATAATGTGTCCGTTGCGGTCCACAGAAACTCCTTTGGGCCCCATCAGCTTTCCTGATCCAATTTTTGTCTGTTGGAAACAAAAGCAGAAATCCAGTACAGACATCCAAGTTTAAAACACTACAGAACACTTTACCTGAATGCTCAAGCAGGGGTCACAGCTACTCATGCATCACCATGGTCTTCTGCTTTGTCACATTCATTATCTGATACTGATATCTGTATGAAATCCTTTTTAAAATAAGGATCACCACTCACTTGTTCTTGAGTTGCCTAAACTTGGATCACAGCTCCTTTTTAAAGAGAGTGTGGGGCCACATACAGTTGCTCGTGCCTGTAATCCTAGCATTTTGGGAGGCCAGCACAGGAGAATCACTTGACCCCAGGAGTTTGAGATCAGCCTAGGCAACACAGTAAGACTTCAACTCTACAAAAAACCAAAAAAATTAGCCAGGTATAGTGGTGTGTGCCTGTAGTTCCAGCAACTCAGGAGGCTGAGGCAGAAGAATCGCTTGAACCCAGGAAGCTGAGGCTATGGTGAGCCATAATCTTGCCACTGATCTTGCCTGGGTGACAGAGTGAGACCCTGACTCGGGGGGGGGAAGGGAAGGCAGTGTAGTCTAGTCAAATATCACTGGGCTAGGAGTCAGAAGACTATCCTGCTTCTGTCACTTGCTGTAAACACACCTGAGACAGCATAAACAGATTGAATTTCCTTAAAATTCAGATTCCTTATATATTAAAAAATATCAAAAACAAAAACAAACAAACAAAAAACCAACCCTGACCTCAATAACTTCCAATAGTATTTTTGGAACATGTAATAAATAGAATACTGTGGACCAGGGTTTAGTGTAGAGTATAGCATATAGCAAACAGTCATTGTCACTGTGGACTGTGATTAATAGCAAAATTACCAGACATCTGCTATTGAACTTTACTGGCACTAAGTTCTACTTGAGTGGTTATCATTCTGTTCTATCCACCGCTGTACTGAACCAACACAGGTGTATAATAGGTATTCAACAAATATTTGTTGAATATATTATTATTTATTATTTTACATTATTTTTGAGTCAGAGTCTCACTCTGTCTCCCAGGCTGAAGTGCAGTGGTACAATCATGGATCACTGCAGCCTCCTGAGTAGCTGGGACTACAGGCCTGCCCCACCAAGCCTGGCTAATGTTTTTCACTTTTTGTAGAGACAAGGTTTCACTATGTTGCCCAGGCTGGTCTTGAACTTCTGGGTTCAAGTGATCCTCCTGCCCTGGCCACCCAAAGTGCTGGACTACAGGTGTGAGCCATTGCACCTGGCTAATATATTAATTTTATACATTTAGCACTATTATAGGGCAATCATGATGATTAAATGGTTCCACATTTCAGTCTTTTAAAAATGGGAGAATAGTTGGGTACTGAGTGGCTCATGCTTGTAATCCCAACACTGTGGGAGAATTACTTGTGCTCAGGATCAAGACCAGCCTGGGCAATACAGCGAGACCTCAACTCTACTTAAAAAAAAAAAAAAAAGGCTCGGTGGCTCAGCCTGTAATCCCGCGCCTTTGGGAGGCTGAGGTGAGTGGATTGCCTGAGCCCGCGGGTTCGAGACCCGCCTGGGCAGCGAGACCTCATCTCTACAATAAATCAAAAAATCAGCTGGGCGTGGTAGTGCATGCCTGTAATTCCAGCTACTCGGAAGGCTGAGGTGGAAGGATCGCTGGAGCCCAGCAGGTCGAGGCTGCGGTGGCTGGGAGCGGCCACTGCACTCCAGTCTGGGCGACAGAGTGAGACTCCAACTCAAAAAAAAAAAAAAAAAAAAAATGGGTGTGATGGTGCACACCTGTAGTCCTAGCTACTCCGGGGCTGAGGCAGGAAGATCACTTGGGCCCAGGAGTTTGAGGCTGTGGTGAGCTGTGATCATGCCGTTGTACTCCAGCTTGGGTAACAGAGTACGAGCCCAAATCAAGAAATAAAATAAAATGGGCAAGGTGTGGTAGCTCAATCATGTAATCTCAGCACTTTGGGAGGCTGAGGCAAGAGGATTGCCTGAGCTCAGGGGTTTGAGACCAGCCTGGGCAACTTGGTAAGACCTCATCTCTACAATAAATCAAAAAATAAGCTGGGTGTGGTAGTGCACGCCTGTAGTTCCAGTTACTTGGAAGGCTAAGGTAGAAGGATTGTCTGAGTCCAGCAGGTTAAGGCTGTGGTGGCCGTGAGCATGCTACTGTACTCCAGCCTGGGCCACAGAGTGAGACTCTGACTCAAAATAAATAAATAAATAAATAGATAAATAAATAAAATGAGAGAACAGCATTCAATTTCTATCAACCATATACCATAAGCATTTAAAATTTTATTCATGTTCTTGAATAGAGTATAGCATGTATATACATGCCTACATGCCATGAGAGGTAGACCTTATACCTTTATTTTATTTCTGTAGCTTCATTCTTTTTTTTCTTTTTTTGAGTTGGAGTCTCACCCTGTTGCCCAGGCTGGAGTGCAGTGGGACGCTCATGGCCACCTAAGCACGTCAACCTACTGGGCTCAGGTAATCCTTCCTCCTCACCCTTCCAAAGTGCTAGATGCACGCCACATGCACTACAGATGCACGCCACAACGCCTGG
Organism: Cephalopachus bancanus; assembly: GCA_027257055.1. Lineage (NCBI taxonomy): Eukaryota > Metazoa > Chordata > Mammalia > Primates > Tarsiidae > Cephalopachus > Cephalopachus bancanus. The sequence goes on from JAPVLO010000201.1 coordinate 6,822,548, forward strand.
CTAGTTTTTGTGATTTACTGTAGAGATGAGGTCTCACCAAGTTGCCCAGCCTGGTCTCGAACCCTGGGCTCAGGCATTCCTCTCACCTCAGCCTCCCAAAGTGCTGGGATTACAGACTAAGCCACTGTGCCTGGCCTGTAGCTTCATTTTAAATAATATTCACAAAGAAGTATTTTACTTACTCATCCATGTATTCACTAATTCTACTAACACTGTCTAAGCACCCACCATGTGCCTGACACTATGTTCTAGGGATTAATAACACACAGCTCTGGCCTTCAAGGATGTCTCAGTCACGTTGCAGGGACAAATATGTCTCCTACACCCCTTTAAAATGTCTGGTATTAAGTGTTCAGTCTAGCAGACTTGAGATAATTCAAATAGCTCATCTGAGAAGACATAGAAAACTTGATGAGCCACTGTAGACAAGGAAGAAGGAGCGCCCAAGGAGAAGAATTGGGAAAAGAATATTTTATGTCAGAAAAATGGTAAGAATCCCAGTTCTCCCTGCCACTTAGGCTCAAAGTAGCAGAGGGAAGCAGATGCAAGGGGGAAGCTCCCCAAAGCCCAGAACTTATTCATAAACAACTGTGTATTTATTCTTACATGTGTAAACTTCACTTTTCTTTTCTTTTTTTTTTTTGAAGTCAGAGTCTCACTCTTACAACCCAGGCTGGAGTGCAGTGGCACCCACATGGCCACCGCAGCCTCAACCTACTGGGTTCAGGCAATCCTTCTGTCTCAGTCTTCCAAGTAGCTGGAACTAAAGATGCACGCCACCATGCCTGGCTAATTTTTTGATTTATTGTAGAGACGAGGTCTCACCAAGTTGCCCAGGCTGGTCTCAAACCCTTGGGCTCAGGCAATTCTCTTGCCTCCACCCCTCAAAGTATTGGGATCACAGGCATGAGCCACTGTACCTGGCTACTTTAGCCACTTTCAGAGTACTATCCATTTGATCCAATACACCTACAGAGACGCTTTTTCCACTGCTCACAACAGTTTTTGAACTCATTGATTTTGATGCCTTTTAGTGTTTCTGCCATTTTTTGTTTCATCTCTTCCACATCAAGAAAATGTTTCCCTTTGAGGACTTTTTTTCATCCAGCAAAACAAACAAAAAAGTCACTCAGGGTGAGATCAGTTGAATAGGGAAGTTAGGACACTGGGGTAATGCATTGTTGGTCAAAAACTGCTGAATACTCAGTGAGGTATGGGCAGGTGCGCTCATAAATCACCCATCATGAATGGGCAGACGCATTGAAAGAATCTGCAAAAAGATTTCACTGAAGCTCAGTGCATCCTCTCACAACAATGCAAGCTAGTACACTGATACTGATAGCTGATAGGTTCCTACAACACTTACCTAGTGGGGGAAACCTGTACTACACAAGGGTACACAGGATAATTCTAGGCTTTTTGGGTTCCCCCTCGTGTGTGTGTGTGTGTGTGTGTGTGTGTGTGTTTATGAAAGTTCTCTAAGATACATCATTGAACAAAGCAAGGCAGAGAATGGTGAGTACAGCCTGAGTTCACGTGTGTTAACTGGGTGCATCTATGTACATAGGCTTCTGGAAGGAGAAATGGGAAGCCAAACAGCATCTACTTCTTAGCAGTGGTATAGAGGAGGCAGAAGAAACCCTTACTTTTCATTTTATACTCTTTACTCCTTTTTTTTTTGAGATGGAGCCTCACTCTGTCACCCAGGGTGGAGTGCAATGGCACACTCACGGCCACTGTAGCCTCGACCTACTAGACTGAGGTGATCCTTCTGCCTCAGCCTTCCAGGTAGCTGGAACCACAGGCATGCGCCACCATGTCCGGCTTATTTTTTAATTTATTGTAGAGATGAGGTCTCACTAAGTTGCCCAGGATGGTCTTGAACTCCTGGGCTCAGACAATCCTCTTGCCTCGGTCTCCTAAAGTGCTGGGATTACACGCTTGAGCCACCGTGCCTGGCCTCATTTTATACTCATTTGTAGGCTTATTTCAAAAATCTCTAAGATACATTATTGAACAAAGCAAGGTGGAGAACGGTGAGTACAGCCTGAGTCCATGTGTTAACTGGGTGCCTCTATGTACATAGGCTTCTGGAAGGAAAGGTAGGAAACCAAACAGCATCTACTTCTTAGTAGTGGTGTGGTGGCGGCAGGAAAAAACTTACTTTTTATTTTATACTCATTTGTAGGTTTATTTCAAAAATAAGCCTACAAATTTACATGTATTCTTTTTTAAATTAAAAATTAAACCCAATTACCTATGAGGTACAATGTACACAGGTGGGGAATGTGGGTACACTTAAAACCCAGACTCTGTTGCCACCATATAATGCAACCACGTGACCAAAAACTATTTGTACTTCCAAAGTTACTGAAATAAAGAAAACAAATGAAAACCTCCAAAAGTTACATTTTCACAGTTCTGCTTTAGCCCTCTTACTTTCTCTCTATATTAGTGCTGCCTGATAGAAATACAAAGTTAATCAAACATGCTATGTTCAATTTTTCTGTGGGACAGGACTTTTCCATGGTGGAGATTTCAACTTTGTATGATCCTTTACTCTTCTAAGTTTATAAATGACTAAGATTCCAATTTGATCTCTTTAAGGCAAAGAACACAATTAGGAAAGAAACAATGGTCTTCTTGGCATGAAAATCTGTTGTATGAATTTCATTCTGATTCTGCAATCTAGCCCAAAGATCAAAGAGGCTACAACAGATTGGTGTGTAAAGAAAGGGTATTTGTTCTTTCATGTCTGAATGGAAGGTATGTCAGCAGAGATCAAAAGGAAGAGGTGGCACTCTGATTATTCAAACAAGAATATTATTACTACCAAACATTATGCATACTCATAGTTACTGGGAGCGATGCAACTATGTAATAGCAAATGGATAATTACCTAGACTAAAAACAGAAAATTAAGGATTACCCCATTCTATCATGTAGTGTCAACTCAGGCAGATCTCAAAGAACATCTTAAATGTTGAGCCAAAATTTCTTTTCCTTCCACTTCCCTCATCACTGCTAGTTTAGCTATACTGGATTGAAGTAAGCGAAAAATGAGAATTGTTGCATTTGCTTGACTGTGTGGCCCCAATCTTAAACAGACTAGTAACAAACCCTGGCTTTGGAATGGTTAAATTAGAGTATTTAACTCAGCAAACAGGTTCTGACACTTAACAGGAAAGAGATGAGATATTTTAGAATATGATGACCAGAGATCACAAAAGATTCCTAGATGGGCTGGAAGAAACAAGTCAGAAGGAAAGGTAGAAAGGAAAAAAATTAGAGGCAGCAGAAAGAAATAAAAATTAGGGCTAAGAAACTGGTGAATAAAAGAGAGAAGGAGGTAAGACACAACATCTCTAGAGCTATCAGGAATAAACACAAAGGGTCTGCATTGGTGTTAAAGGTATGTCTTTCTTGGCACTGGGTTAATTGACTGAGTCCCACCAAAGGAGAAAAAGAAGAAAATAATGTCTCTTGGTATACAGCTGCAGACATCCCACTGTGGTCCTGAACTCCTGTTACAGCTTTAAAGTGTTTCCTTTTTTAAAATGTTCACCAACAAAGCAAAGGCAAATAAAGTGTTTACATGTGCTATGCTTTTACCCTCTGGGTTTTGTTCAACACCATCATAAAAAAGGGTATTGCTGAAACTACATCCACTCCCCCAATCCTCTAGGGGGCGGCAGTGTCCTTTAGCGTTTATTCCAACTATTATCACTAGTATTCCAACTCCAAGAATCCAGTCCTCTGAGTGTCTGTTATGGGAAGACTATGAATCACTAAGTGAAAAATGCTTAATTTAGACAGCCCTGTGTTCTTAGACATAAAACTCCTGTCTCAGTACATGAGACCTGTGTTAGTATGTGGTCCTGAATTTACAAAGACATATCGTTATTTTGCTAGAGTAAGAAACAAGAACCAGCGGGTTGCCTCTAAACTACATGAATATTTTCTTTTTTATTTTTTTGAGTTGGAGTCTCACTCTGTTACCCAGGCTGGAGTGGTGGCCACCACAGCCTCAACCTGCTGGGCTCAGATGATCCTTCCACTTCAGCCTTCCAAGTAGCTGGGGAACTACAGACTTGTGCCACCACACCCAGCTAATTTTTTTTTATTTATTGTAGAGACGAGTTCTTGCCAAGTTGCCCAAGCTGGTCTCAAATCCCTGGGCTCAGGTAATCTTCTTGCCTCTGCCTCTCAAAGTGCTGGGATTACAGGTGTGAGCCACCGTGCCCGGCTATGAATATTTTCAAGAAATGGTTATTTTATCTATATTAAGCTTTTCATATTTGGGTATGTCTTACCACAAATACAATTAGGAAAACACAAAACAAGGAGAGGAAGTGAGAGATACAGAAAGGCAAGAGAACTTTCTGCATACATGGCCAATATGTGGGGCCATTCCATTTCTAGCAGAACAAAAACCCTGAGGGCAATGGAGAATTGCATTCAATACTGTGGAATTAAAAATGACAGCTTTTTATTCTCTAAGGTGGAAAAGATGTTGCCCCATACAAAACAGAGGCTCAAATCTGAGGATTAACAATTACAGATGTAACTCACTTTATAAAAACAATGAGGTGGCTATAGCAATCCAAAGACTTTAGAAAGGAAGATAGAAATTCTTGGATAAAGAGACTAATGAGTGAATTTCATGTAATCTTCAGGATTCCAGAACAGACTGTGAAAAGCAGCATCCAAGACAAGGGAAGTGATGACCACCAGGTGCCTGTGTAAGGTCATGAATTCCAAATCACAGTTTACCAAACACACTTCCTTTTTTTGACAGGGCTCCTGGAGGCATGGAAAAACACATTTCTTGGATGGAATAGAACAGTTTTTGGATGCCTGTTTTGTAAGAGGCACACGTACATCCAGAGATAAAATTTCATTTAGTTTTTATTCAAGTACTATGAGAGATTTTTTTAAAAATATGAGATGATTGAGGTTCAGGGAAGTTAGAATTTGCTGATGGCCAAACAGCAAATAAGCCACAGAGCCTGGGATTCCAATGGGTTGATCTAAGTTCAAGTTCATGTTGTCAAAGGAAATAGAAACTTCGAGTAAGCCAGACGGGGACATATACAAGGCATTGCACACATGGCCCTTAGAAAGATCTTTAACAAGAAGTCATAAATCATCTTGTGAACAAGTATTGAAAATGGGCTAGAGGGTATACGGTTCTTTGATGACACCTTACAAGAGAGATTTCTGTCATCAAGGGTGACCGTGAAGGATCGTGCCATTGTTAGGCTTTCATAAAGATAATGTTGGGCATGAGTGCAAACATGTCAAATGATGGGCTCCCTCCAAGCGTTGCTCAATTGGCATTTTCTCTGTAAGTTCAGGCTTCATTTTCTTTTTCTTCCACATCCCATGTTACATACTTGAACACTATGTTCTCAGATTTTACTAAACAATTTCTGACTGATTAGAGGCTGACATGAATTGCTTTCTGTCATTTCTAGTAAATTAGTCTTTTTTCGTACACAGGCATGTATATTTTATTTATTTATTTATTTTTATAGCTTTTTGAGTCAGGGTCTCACTTTGTTGCCCAAGCTGCAGTTCAGTGGCACAATCATGGCTCAACAGCCTTGAACTCTTGGGCTCAAATAATCTTCCTTCCTCAGTCTCTCAAGTAGCTGGGGCTATAGATGTGCACCACCATACCTGGCTAATTTAAAAAAAAAATTTTTGTCAAGATGGGGTCTCACTGTGTTGCCCAGGCTGGTCTCAAACTCTTGGCCTCAAGTAATCCTCTCACCTTGGCCTCCCAAAGTGCTGGGATTATAGGCATCAGCCACTGTGCTTGGCCAAGCTTACACATTTTTAAAAGGTAGGAATCATTTTTTATAACGGTTTCTCCCATATCATCCATCACAGGCCTAAGAAACCAGAAGGCAACTCATAAGTGATAATCTGTACATTAATTTGAGAAATATAAACTGTTTCTTAATAAAAGGCTGTTTTTTCATTGAATTGAGGAAACAGGACCAGTTTCTCTCTAAACCTATGTTTGTTTGCTTTTCTTTTAAGCAACTAAGCTACCTACGTGCTTTATATAACAAAGCCATGTTTAGGATACATATGTGAGATTTATGAAATTAGCATTGTTACTCTTACTTCATAAACCTAGATATCAAGATGTCTTTGTGTACAGAGAATTTTCAAATGTTATATATTCAAAAGAGTAGTTTAACATTTTTTAGACATCAATGCAGCCTTAGGAAAGAGCAGACAGGGACACTCAGGGACACTCTAATGGTGGCTAATGTCAAACACATGCTTAAACACTGCTTAGGAATAGTTTGACACTTTTGCAACAAATTTTGGGCTTAGGAAGTAAAATTGGTGATGGATTAAACTCAAAATCAACAACAGAATGGCTGCACAGAACCATCTCAAAAAAGAAAGACAATTTCATCTTGTATTTTCTGTTCCTTCTCTTTTTGTGTAGTGGCCAACTAGTAGTTAATCTTACCTTAAATTTTCCATCTGATGAGAAGATGCTAACCCATTTATTATCATAATCTGCAATGATGATGTCCCCGCTGGGATGGACCGCAACTCCTGTGGGTCGCTGGAGCTGCCCTGGAGAGCGTCCTCGTATGCCAAAACGACTTTTGAACTGGCCGTCATTGGAAAATATCTGTAAAATAAATGACATTCATTAGAATGTGTACTGCAGAGGAAGAAACACACAAAAACATCTGTCACATGTACTACAGGTTAGGATGCGCAACTATTCAAAGAAATATATACATTATAAGCTTTTCTTCGTGCACGATATATCTTAAGCCTGAAGTAGGGAAATACTCAACTACATCTGTGTTATCATTTAAGTAGGTAAAGGTATACAGTTAGGGACCATACCTGCACACACTGGTTGTTACTGTCTGCAATCAGTATCTTTCCACTGGTTGATGCAGCCACCCCCTGAAGATTTGTAAACTCTCCTTTATTTCTTCCTTTGGTGCCTAAAATAAATGATAAAATCACAGAAATGTAAGCATTAGAGAACTAGATTTCTCAGTTTCAGTAAGAGAATAATTCAGGCTTCCATGGATAACCTGAAAATGCCTTGTTTTTTAATTTACTTTGGGGAAAAAAGTGAATGCGCCCCTCTGCAATGACCTCTTCCATATGCTATCAAACTTCTCTTCCAAATCCATAGTCTTTGCAAAGTCACTTTTTTAGGCAAATGCCAATCTTCTCTTATTAATTTGGAGCTGCCTATTAATATGGCTAAGATATACTTAAGACTCCACAAAGACATAATAATAAAAATGAATATTCTAATCCAGAAGATACAAGAGGAAAGGGGCCTTATTTTTGTGTTTTAGCAATATCCCACCTTCTCACTCAGCAGCTCTTAGAAGAAACTTGGGTGCTTAACTTTCAATGAATTTAACAGACAAGGACACAGGGTTTTTTTTGTTGTTTTTTTCTGAGTCGGAGACTCACTCTGTTGCCCAGGCTAGAATGGCATGCTCATGGCTACTGCAGCCTTGATCTGTTGGGCTTAGGCAATCCTTCCTTCTCAGTTTTCCAAGTAGCTGGAACTACAGGTGGGCACCGCCATGCCCAGCTAATTTTTTGAATTATCATAGAGATAAGGTCTCGCCAAGTTGCCAGGCTGGTCTGGAACCCCTGGGTTCAGGCAATCCTCTCATCTCGGCCTCTCAAAGTGCTGGGATTACAAGTGTGAGTCACTGCGCCTGGCCCAGATGTTATAAAATATAGCAGGCTGATGTTCATGTACTAGATTTACTTATGCATTATTTTCAAAGACTCAGTGTCTCACAAGCTGTGTATTCTTCTTGAAATTACAAAAGATATCCTGACATGGTGCTTTCTAGGTTAAATACATAAGAAAGGCAAAAGGAAGTGAACTAATCCAAAGAAATATTCTTACCCATACTCGACTCTTTTTAAAGAAGAAACAAAGCAGAGAGAAAAAGCAAAAGCATTTACAGGCTAACAGATGTCTGTTTCAGTTTCAAGAGAAGAAGTTTTTATAACCTATTTCAATAGAACTACATACAAATAAATGGATGAAAAAAGCATGAACTCTGCTAAAAAATGACCAGGAAGGAAGTTTAAATTTTTGTAGTTAGAGAGACAAAACCATGGCTCAGTTTTACAATTTCATTTATAATCAAAACAGCAATTTGATATTTGGTTTTAGACATCAGTACAGTGCCTTAGGAACGAGCAGACAAAGATACACTGATGGTGACTAATAGTCAAACACACTGCTTGGGAGGAGTTCGATTCTTCTGAAACAGATTTGTTGGGTTTAGGAAGTGAAATTGGTGATGGATTAAACTCAGAATAAAGTCAACAAAACACCGAATATTGCATGTTTTCACTCATAAGTGGACCTAAACATTAATCACAATAACACAAGAGAGAGATTGGCAGCCGGGGGACACTGCCAGGGGAGGTACAGAGAGAGAGGGGCACGCAACAACACAAAAGGGTAACTGGTCCTAATTCAGGGGAAGTGAGGATCTGTTGGAGGCTCAAACGTAACCTGCATGCAGGTTACTTATGTTCCTAATCCTGACTTGTACCCCACATCTCTGTAATAAAATAAAGTTTTAATAAATAAATAAACAAGCCGGGCTCAGTGGCTCAGCCTGTAATCCCGTGCCTTTGGGAGGCTGAGGTGAGTGGATTGCCTGAGCCCACGGGTTCGAGACCCACCTGGGCAGGCGAGACCTCATCTCTACAATAAATCAAAAAAATTAGCCGGGCGTGGTTGCATGCGTCTGTAGTTCCAGCTGCTCGGAAGGCTGAGGCGGAAGGATCGCCGGAGCCCAGCAGGTCAAGGCTGTGGTGAACGGGAGCGGCCACTGCATTCCGGTCTGGGTGACAGAGTAAGACTCCAACTCAAAAATAAATAAAATAAATAAATAAATAAATAAACAACAGAATTGCTGGTTGGAGCCATCTTGGAACACCTGATTGTCATTTTATTGACATCATGGTCCCTTACCAAGTTTACTCACTGCCTCTGTATCTCATCTACTCTTACTCACATGAAAGAAAAATCTGAGGTCAAGATACTGTTCTATTATGTTCCAAATGTAACAGAAGAAAGGATCACTTACACTTGACCCACACAGAATCTCTATACTATGAATGGATATGGTATGAGGGAACACCTTTTAAAAATGGCATGTTGGTACCTGGTGGAGGGCACGGACAGTTGGCTGAAGGAGGTATGGGCCAACGTAGTATTTACTTTTTGGTCATTTTCCCTGACTTCTGAGTAACAGCTAAATAATAGGTACAGCAAACCTGAAGGGCCAGAAAAACAATTCTAAAATGTTCAGTTCATAAATGCCTTTTAAAAGGTAATAGGAGCAAGCCAGGATCTCTTAAGAATAAAAATTTGAGCTGGGCTCGGTGGCTCAGCCTGTAATCCCATGCCTTTGGGAGGCTGAGGTGAGTGGATTGCCTGTGCCCGCAGGTTCAAGACCCGCCTGGGCAGCGAGACCTCATCTCTACAATAAATCAAAAAATCAGCCAGGCGTGGTAGCGCATGCCTGTAATTCTGGCTACTTGGAAGGCTGAGGCAGAAGGATCGCCGGAGCCCAGCAGGTCGAGGCTGCGATGGCCGGGAGCGGCCACTGTACTCCAGTCTGGGCAACAGAGTGAGACTCCAACTCAAAAAATAAATAAATAAATAAAAATAAAAATTTTCCAGGCACACAGTGACTCAAACCTGTAATCCCAGCACTTTGGGAGGCCAAGGTGAGAAGATTGCCTGAGTCCAGGGGTTCGAGACTAGCCTAGGCAATTTGGTGAGACCTCGTCTCTACAATATAGCAAAAAACTAGCTGGGCGTGGTGGTGCCCACCTGTAGTTCCAGCTACTTGGAAGGCTGAGGCGGAAGGATCACCTGACCACAGCAGGTCGAGGTTGCGGTGGCCATGAGTGTGCCACTGCACTCCAGCCTGGGTGACAGAATGAGATTTAAAATTAAGTATTTAAAATAAAAGAATAAATACTTAATTTATCAAAAATATTTGATAAGCAAAAGCATGAAATTTAGCAAAGTGAGGACCAATTAAAGGAACATAACAAAAAGCTGAAGTCTTATAACTGAGACGGTACCTAAACCAAAGAAGCAACTTTGTAAAGAAAATCCAGGCTGTGCTAGATCCTTGCTTGTGTAAAGTTGGAAGTTTGGCTCAAAAAAAAAAAGTTAGCCAGGTGTGTTGACATATGTCTATAGTTCCAACTCCTTGGGAGGCTGAGGCAGAAGGATCACCTGAGCCCAGGAGGTCGAGGTTGCAGTGAGCCGTGACCATTCCACAGCACTCCAGCTTCCGGGTAACGAGAATGAGACTCTGACTTTAAAAAAGAAAAAAAAAATTGGCAGTCCACCCGTGGCTTCAAGGGCAAACAGGTAGGGGGGAAGAAACACTGAAATGAAGAGAGAGGGGGCTAGAAGCAACTGAACCGAGCAGATGAACATGGATGTGCCACCCTTCCGGTCCAGGTGGGGACGAAAGCTGTCTTCCGCCCTCCTTCATTTAATCTTTTGTCTATCCTGCCAAGTATAAAGCCAATTCTACTTGGAGAAGACAGCAGGCAGTGGCAGCTGATGAAGGAAGGGGAAAACAGGGAAAGGAGCGTGTTGGCACTAGTCAAGGAGGTACTTCAGCCAAAAACAGTTCATTTTCCTTCTGAAAACATAGAGGTGATATTGGAGGAGAGGAAATATGCTCAAGAACACCAACTCTATTTTTGTTATTTGCAGAAATAAACACATGTTTTTGAGTGTCAAGAGAAACAGACAATAATTGTATTGGGGGGTATAATTTGAAAACCTGGAAAGACATTGAGTCAGACTCCACAGTAAAACCATTCCGAGCCAGGAGAAGGAAGACTCCATGCTGGGCTTGAAATGAACATGAGATGCTCAGCACCTGCTAATATGAAGGAATGAGAGCCATGGACTGTGTTGCAGAACACAGTACTGGAAAGAGTCCTATGGCCTCTGCCAAACTCAAGGGTGATGCATCTGCCCGGCTCCCATCCCAGGTCTAACTTAAGGAGCTTGGGTCTGATGCCCCTATATGGAAATACAATCACAGGGTTGCAAGAACAGCTGTTCATCTCACATTTCTTGTATATTTCTAAAAGGGGCTAGATGAAACAGGAACTATCACTTTTATAATATTTGTTTTTAAAATATCCCTTTCTTTAAGCCACATGGCTCAGTTTCTGGCTGGTATTACCGGGAACGTCTTCTGATTCATATGGGCATCTTTTATTTTGACAGATTGCTGACTATTATTATTATTATTACTGAGTTAGAGTCTCATTCTGTCACCCAGGCTAGAGTGCAGGGCTCATTGCAGCCTTGGCCTCGTGGGCTCAGGTGACCTCCTCTTGCCTCAGTCTTAAGTAGCTGGGACTACAGGTGCGTGCCACTACCTCTGGCTGATTTTTGTAGAGATGAGGTCTTGTTATGTTGTCCAGGATGGTATCAAACTCCTAGACTCAAGAAACCCTCTCATCTTGGCCTCCCAAAGTGCTGAGATTACAGGCTTGAGCCACTGTGCTCATTATTATTATTAAAAAAAACACACAACAAACCTCTATTTGAAAGCACACAGCAGGGTCACAGTGTTACTCTTGAAAATTAAAGGACATCACCAGACTATTTGTTACAAATAGCGATATGGCTTTTTACCTTCAGTTAAACTAGAAAAACCTTGATGGTGAGTAATGCAGTACTATAACACTGTCATTATGCTGAAATGTTCGAGTGTTTATAAAGCATCTTGGGATAAAAATGAAATAAATTAAAATTCCAGATGTTAGAAATACTTGGGATTATGCTTTACCCTTCAAGCTGTTTTGTAAATTTTATTAGTCTGTAAAAAACTCCCTTTCTCTTTCTCTCTCCAGTGCTCTAAAAATATAATAAAAACAAATTATTTCATAGCAAATATAAATGTAAAGCAAAACATATATACAGTACTTATAAAATATTTTCCTGTCTACTTATGCAAAAGATTTCATTTGATGATTACTTATTGTTTAGTAAAATGAGTAACACAAATTTTGAAAGTAATTATAGATAACGAGGCAATAATTCCACAAGATAATTAAATTATATTTTTGGCAGGTGTAGATCAAGGATACGAAGCACTAAATGAATTTTTAAGCCAACAGCTTCTCACCCGTGCTCCTCCCAGTCATCTCCCTAACGCCTCCAGGAAAATGACAGAAACAAGGAAGGCGAGCCCTTAGACTGAAGAGGGGATCAATAAACGCAGATGTCCTGTGACCACATACTCCCATTTAATATGAAAATTAATGCTAAATAAATCTAGTTACTTTGAACGGAATAGTGCAGCAAGATGAAACCAACTCAAGTTCAGGGTCTAACACAAGAGCTTCCACCAAGCAGGTGCTTACCAATGTCTGCTGAAGGAACGAGGGCATGAGTGAGGTACTAATGACTAACCCCATTACATCACAGAAACATGAAATGTGTAGTATTTACAGCACTTTCATAGACAATCCCATGAGTCAGCAGGACAAATACTATCATTTTCATTTGATGGAAAAGTTGAAGCCAGAAGCATCACAAAGGTGGTTACAGATAGAAGGAATAAGCCCTGGTCCTCCTGGCCCTTTACATAATATTTGTGCCAATACATGCACTGCTTCTATCTAATTGGACTTCAGTATACCAAGTTTTGGAGGTTAGGATAATTCTCCTTTGGGCTCACATGGACCATGTCTTCTCTTTATAGTCCTTTAGAAAACCCCATCCATTATCACATGATATTTTAACTGTTTAACTATCTGCCTCCCTCACAAGACTGTAAGCTCTTTGAGGGCAGGAGCAACATCTGTCCTGTTCACTGTGTACACTCAATAATACAGCACAGTGCCTAATACTCAGTATGTTTGTTTTTTGGAGTCCGAGTTTCACTCTGTCACCCAGGCTTGGAGTACACTGGCACAATCACGGCTCATAGCAGCCTGGGCTCTGGGGATCCCTCCACCTCAGCCTCTCAAGTAGCTACAGAGGGGAATACAGATGATACACCACTACCCTGGCTAATTTTTCATGGAGACAAGGTCTTGCTATGCTGCCAGGATATTCTCAAACTCCTGGGCTCAAGCGATCCCACCACCTCAGCCTCCCAAAGTTCTAGGATTACACTGTGAGCCACTGGGTCCGGCCTTCAGTAAGTATTAGTTACATCTTTTCCCGCTTGAAATGCTAGAAGAGTTCCCAAGGGTGGGATTCTTGAGGAGGAAGGACGAGGTTCCTATAACGACCTCAGATGCCAAATTAGCATTAGCATGACCTCTCTCCTCATGTGTTATAGGGAGCAAAGGTGGGATGGTGATTTTCAGAGGCGAACAGAGGAGCAGGGCATAATATAATATCGTATTTTCCTGTCAAGCCTTTGAACTCCTGCTCAGTGAGTTTACACATCTATTTAAAATCACACTGTTCTAGGCCATTGCCTTGCTGAGCTATGGTGTGGCCATGTGCTCTTTGAGCTATGATCAGGCCGTTTTTCCTAGCTTGGCCCCCTTCCCTACCTCAGGGAGGTAAATCTCCTCTTTCTCTCTCTCTCCAATTTACTTTCTAAATAAACTATATTTTCTAATCTAAAAAATAAAAAAACAAAATAAAACCACACTGTTCTAGAGTAAAATGAGTGCTTCATTTGACTTCTTGTCAACTCATTAAGGTATGGTGTATGATGAATTACACAACTGAAAATAATTCAACTGTAATTCTTTCACTTCCTCCCACCTCTTCTGTCTTTCCCTTTCTTGCTTTAGTAGCTGACAAAACCAGCCCATGTCTTCTAGTCAGCAAACTCTAACAGTCAGGGAAAAATATGTAATCCCTATGCTTGAAGAAATCATCATCAACAGATGGTGTAAGCTAGTTCCCTAAATCCATTCAGGATTGTTTCCTACTATATGCAGTTAAGTTTTCAGGTATGAGAAGTATCAAAAACATCCACTTTGGAAAACTATCATAGTTAAAAGGCATTTTTAATAAAGAAGATCAGTGTATAATTTTTTTTTCTTTTTAGAGGTAAGGTTTTGCTCTGTTGCATTGCAATCATAGCTCACTGCAGCCCTGAGTGAGCTACTTTTTTTTTTCAGAGTCAGGTTCCCAATGTGTTGCCCAGGCTGGTCTCGAACTCCTTGCCTTATGTAATCCTCCTGCTTCAGCTTCCCAAGGTGTGAATCATCATACCAGGTAAGGAATCACTGTACAATTTAAAAGACCCAGCTTCACTTCTCTAAGCTTCCATTTCCTCAACAGTAAAGATAATTACATGTTGTCCTGGTCATTTGTCTCTTGAGGTATAAGGGCTGGGAAGCTGGGGAGCCAGGAGACCTCTGATTTGTAGCATTTACCTGTTTCGAGAGTGTAAATGCTTCCATCATGGCCGATTTCAAGCTACTAACAAGAAGTCACTCAATGAGCCAGTCAGAGCTGGCTCCAGCTTACCAAATATTATCCTGCAGGGTTATTAGGAACGAAAAGTACATTATGTTTACTGAGGATTTTAAGTAACTAACACAGCACAATACCTGGCTCAGAGAATTTTCCTTTCTCCTGCTTCCATTCCCATCAATTTCTCCCCAAACCACAACTCCCATCTTTAACATGTCACTGAGGCTCATGCTTTAAAGTAACTTCTCTATACTTTTCACGTCCAAATTGATCTCTCTAACCTTGACTTTTTTGCTGAGTTCCAACTCATATGCCAAACTAACTACTGCACTTCAACCTGGATGACCTAAACAAACAGACCTGCAATTCATCTTACTTTCCTGGTCTTGGTTGATAACCATAACAACAATAGTCAATGTATGTTGAGTCCTTATTACAGGCCTGCACTGTTATTTGTGGGTTTTTTTTTGAGTCAGGGTCTTACTCTGTCACCCAGACTGGAGTTCAGTGCCATGATCATCACTCACCACAGCCTCAACTTCCTGGGCTCAGGTGACTCTTCTGCCTCAGCCTCCCGAGTGGCTGGGACTACAGGCTCCTGTCACAATACCCAGCTAATTTTTTAATTTTTTTGTAGGAATGAGATCTTGCTATGTTAGGTTTCTGAGCTCTGCTATGGTTTGAAGTTCATGTGCTTGAATCTTAATTTCCAATGTGGCAGTGCTGGGAGGTGGAGCCTCTAGGAAGTTATTGGGTCCTAAGGACAGAACCCTAATAGACTGATGCCATCATTGTGTGAAGGAGTGACTTTTTGCAAGTGCAGGTTGTTCTAAAAAAGGAACTCAGCTTGCTCTTGGGTTTCTTTTGCACATGTCTGCTTGCCTGTCTGTTTTTCCACCATGTTGTGACATAGTACGAAAGCCCTTTTCAGAAGCTCCCACCGTGCCCTTGGACTTCCCAGTTCCAGAACCATAAACCAAATAAATGTCTTTTCTTTATAAATTACCCAATCTCAGGTATTCTGTTAAGCAACAGAAAATGGACTGAGACACTTATCTACTATATTCCTAACTACTTATTAGTAACAATTACTTCTCTACTACCACTATGAGTACCTTATTAAGTAGTACTGACTACTTTGTCTGTCTAAAATCTACTGAGTGTTCCAAGCTCTTTTGTGCATCAATTCATTTAATCCTCACATCAATGGTATGAGGCAGTTCTTTGAACCTCATTTTACTGAGGAAACTGAGACATTGAGAGGTTAAGTCACTTACCCAAGATTGCACAGATAGGAAAGTGGCAGTGTTGGGGCTGGAATCCAAGGCTAGCTTTAGAGTCCACCATCTTTTTTTTTTTTTTTTTGAGTCAGAGTCCCACTCCGTTGACCAGGCTGGAGTGCAGTGGCACGCTCATGGCCACCCCAGCATCAACCTGCTGGGCCCCAGTGATCCCTCTGCCTCAGCCTTCCAAGTATCTGGAACTACAGGCATGTACCACCATGCCTGGCTAATTTTTTTATTTATTGTAGAGACGAGGTCTCACCAAGCTGCCCAGGCTGGTCTCGAACCCCTGGGCTCAGGCAATCCTCTCGCCTCGGCCTCCCAAAGTGCTGGGATTACAGGCTTGAACCACTGCGTCTGGCCTAGAGTCCACCATCTTAACTACTCGACCGCCTCACAACCCGACAGCATCAAGTCAAATAGCAGGAATTAAGACTGTTCTGTTCATCTTGTTCTGCCCTCTCCCTCCTCAGCATTTTGTAAATCTGTCGTGTCTGCTCTGCTCCATCACTTCACTCTTTATTCTAGCTCTCATCATAGCTTAAGTGGACTTCTGCAATAGCTTCTTAATCATCTCCCTGCTTCCTGGGAAGCATTTCCAATAGGTCCCCTGTATGCCCCAGGTTCTCTGGAAAGTAAATATTATATTCCAGTAAGTCATAACACTACATTACACAGGCAGTAAGTCATCCCACCACGTTACATAGTCCAATGCCTCACACCACCTGTGTAGCTATGATTTTCAAACCTCAGAGTGCGTAAATATCACTAGAGCGTGCAGAATGCAGATCTTTGGTCCCTCTGCAGAGATTTTCATTCTGTAAATACAGTTTGGAATTCAGGAATTTTCCTTTACACCAGGCACCCCAAAGAACTCTGATGCACGTGGTTTATGGACCACACTTTGAGGGACACAAGTTTAGAGAACAAAGTTCCACCTCCTTATCAAGGAAACATGCCCTGATCTCTGCTTGTGTCTCACATCATTTGATGCTCCAGGATAATGAACGGAAACACTTACAATTGCTCAAATGACCCTACTTCTCATTTCATGACTCCGCACCTGACTTCCCTTCATCGGAAACACTTCTGCCTTCCATCTGATAGTCTCTTTCTTCTCCATAGCCAGTTTACATTTAGATGTCATTTGTAGGACCACCCCCTTAGTTCTCTTCAGTCTCCCAGCCTCCTTCCCCACTCCTTCCTGGCTGAAGTGCCTTGATTCATACTGAAGGTACTACTTTTTTTTTTGGAGTCAGAGTCTCACTCTGTCACCCAGGCTGGAGTGCAGAGGCACTCATGGCTCACTGCAGCCTCGGCCTCCTGGGCTTAAGCAATCCTCCTGCCTCAGCCTCAGAGTAACTGGACAACAGGTGCGCGTCACCACGCCTGACTTCTGGACTCAAGCAATCCTCCCACCTCAGGCTCCTAAAGTACTGGGATTACATGCATGAGCCACTGTGCCTGGCCGAAGGCAATATATATGTATATATATATATATTTTTTTTTTTTGAGTTGGAGTCTCACTCTGTGCATGAGCTACTGTGCCTGGCCGAAGGTACTCTCTCTCTCTATATATATATATATATATTTTTTTTTTTATTTTTATTTTTTTTTGAGTTGGAGTCTCACTCTGTCGCCCAGACTGGAGTGCAGTGGCCGCTCCCGGCCACTGCAGCCTCGACCTGTTGGGCTCCGGCGATCCTTCCGCCTCAACCCCTCAACCTTCCAGGTAGCTGGAACTACAGGCGTGCGCTACCACGCCCGGCAAATTTTTGTTTTATTGTAGAGATGAGGTCTCGCCAAGTTGCCCAGTCGGGTCTCGGACCCGCGGGCTCAGGCAATCCACTCACCTCAGCCTCCCAAGGCGCGGGATTACAGGCTGAGCCACCGAGCCCGGTTGGTACTACATATTTTAATGTCTGATCCCTTCTAAACTGCGGCCTCCTCTAGGTCAGAGTCAGACTCTCATTGCTCTTTTCATACCATGACCTAGCATAGAAGGTGCTAAACAGCAGAGTATCATTTAGCTTGTGGCCTGGGTAACGAGTGAGGAAGATGACCATCTGAGTTGAAATTACCCTTGAAAATTATTTCTATCACCCAGAAAGTGACATCCACTTTCATGAATCTATAAAATTAACACATGCATTTAGGGTTGTTGTATGAACATTAACACGTTTTATGAAAACGATGTATTTTTAAGCATAAAATCAGTCACTAAAAGTGCAGTGCATGTGAGACCAGCTGAGGGAACAGCAGAATCACAGTCTCTCTCACTTGTGTAAATTGCCAGAATTGAACAATTTCTGCAATCTTCAACACATGCACACAGGGACTGCTCAAACCCAAATGTTCTATTATCATGCATCTAATAACCTGAAGTCCTAAAACAAAGGTTTAACTGTAAAAGAAAGTCGATCTCTTTTTATTTTAATACAAACTCTACCTATTTGCAGCCAAAGATACAGATATTAAAAGACAAGTTCTTAGGCCAGCACTGTGTGAGGCAGCCAGGTATGGTCCTATGTGTGTGAATACATGTGAATGATTACTGAATGCACTGCTGACCAGTATGTGTGTCCCTGGGCCTTAGAACTGGAGCCTGGGCAGGGCGCAGTGGCTCACACCTGTAATCCCAGCACTTTAGGAAGGCTGAGGTGGGAGGATTGTTTGAGTTTGAGACCAGCCTGGCAACACAGAGACCTTGTCTACAAAAAAATCAAAAAATTAGCCAGCCATAGTGGTACATGCCTATAGCCCTAGTTACCATAGACTGAGGTAGGAGGATCCCTTGAGCCCAGGAGGCCAAGGCTGCAGAGAGCTGTGATAATGCCACTGTACAGCAGCCTGAGCAACAGAGTGAGATCCCGACTCAAAACAAACAATTGGTGAGAAGTAAGTTAAATCAGACAGTTGGTCACAACTTGATACTACTCAAATGGGCCAAGTATTCTTTTGGGTGCTGTTAAGGATTATAATGATTAAAGACATCATTCTTGGCACCATGGAACTGACAAATCTTGTCAGGTAATAAGCCCATGCATAAATAATAATGATCGCAGTGGATTCCAAAAAAGGTGGGACCTGAGGAAAGGATAAAATTGGCAGAAGAATTCGTGGACAAAGGTGTCCAGGTACGAGACACAGGGTGTCTCCAAGGGGCAGTGGTGGCCAATGTGGGATGTGTCCTCCCAAATAGCAATCATGTTCTGTGGTGTGTGTGTGTGTGTGTGTTGGGGTCTCACTCTGTCGCCCAGGCTGGAATGCAGTGGCATGATCATGGCTAGCCACAGCCTCAACCTTCTGGGCTCAGTGATCTTTCTACCTCAGTCTCCCAAGTAGCTGGGACTACAGGCGTGTGCTATGTGCTTCGAGTAGCTGGGGCTACAGGCACACCTGGTTAATTTTCCTTAAATTTTTTGTAGAGACGAGGTCTCCCTATGCTGCCCAGGCTGGTCTTGAACTCCTAGGCTCAAGTGATTCTCCCACCTCAGCCTCCCAAACAGTGCTGGGATTTCAGGCATGAGCCACCACACCTGGCCGCGTTCTCACCTTTGTCTTTATCTCTCATGCTGGTCCCTCTGCCTGGGATGCCATTTCTACCCATCAACTTAGATAAATCCCACTCACTATTAAGTCTTGAATTTCTTCCCATTTCTATAGCCGTCACCTACTTGTGGTATTAAAGTTCGTTGCTCATACATCTGTCACCCAAAACTGTAATGTAAGCTCCTTGAGGGGGGAGATCTTTCATTTCTATTCCAATTACATAGCACAATGCCTACAGAGTCCTAAGTGTCCTGGAAAGCTTTTTTGAGCTACATTATTGCATAATGAGTGCTATCTTTCGACTGGACTCTGGATTAGAACATCTGGATAAAGAGGAATATGAAAAGAATACTTAGGAATAAGATTAACCAAGGAGGTGAAAGATCTATATGCTTAAAACTATAGGACATTGATGAAAAAAATTGAAGATGACACAAACAGAAAGGACTGGAAGAAGTAACATTTGTTAAAATGTTCATACTATCCAAAGTGATTTACAGATTTACTGTAATCCTTATCAATATTCCAATGACATTTTTCACAGAAATAGAAAAAGCAATCCTAAAATTCATATGGAACCACAAAACCCCCTGAATATCCAAAGCAATCTTGAGCAAAACAAAACAAAGTCAGCGGCATCAGATTGTGCGATTTCAAAATCTACTTCAGGCTGGGAGTAGTGGCTCATGTTTGGTAATTCCAGCACTTTGGGAGACCAAGGTGGGAGGATTGCTTGAGCCCAGGAGTTTGAGATCAGCCTGGGCAACACAGCAAAATCTCGTCTCTACAAAAAATAAAAAAATTAGCCAGGTGTGGTGGCACTTGCCTGTAGTCCCAGTTACTCGGGAGGCTAAGGCGGAAGGATCGCCTGAGCCCAGGAGATAGAGGCTGCGATGATCATACCACTGTACTCCAGTCTGGGCAACAGAGTAAGACCTTAACTCAAAAAAAAAAAATCAACGTAAAGCTATAGTAATCAAAATAGCACAGTACTGGCATAAAAACAGGCACACTGGCCCATGGAACAGAGTAGAGAACCCAGAAATAAATGCACATATTTATGATTGATTGATTTTCAACAGAGATGCCAGGAACACACAATGGGGAAAGGACAGTCTCTTCAATAGATGGTGCTAAGAAAACTGGACATCTACACACAGAAGAGTAAAATCAGACTCTCATTTCACACCACATGCAAAAATCAACTCCAAATGGATTAAAGACCTGAAACTATAAAACTAACAGAAGAAAACGCAGCGGAAAAGCTCCATGACATAGGTCTGGGCAATGATTTTTAGGTATGAATTGAAGAGCACAAGCAACAAAGGTGAAGACACACAAATGGGATTACATCAAACCGAATAGCTATACACCAAAGGAAATAATCACCAGTTCAGAGACAACCTATAAAATGGGAGGACATACCTGCAAACATACATATGATAAAGTGTTCATACTCAAAATGTATAAGGGATTCAAACAACTCAATAAGAAAACAAAACCTGATCTTTAAAATGGGCAAAGGACCTGAATAGACATTTCTTAAAAGAAGACATACAAGACTGGGTGCAGAGGCTCACACCTGTAATCCCGGCACTTTGGGAGGCCACGGCGAGAGGATTGTCTGAGCCCAAGAAGTTTGAGACCTGCCCTGGGCAACATAGCAAGACTCATCTCTGAAAAAAAACAAAAATGTGTGTGTGTGTGTGTGTGTGTGTGTGTGTGTGTGTGTGTGTGTGTATTATATACATAATACGTACATAAATTAGCCAGATGTGGTGGCACATCTCTGTAGTACCAGCTACTGGGGAGGCTGGGGAGGAAGGATCACCTGAACCCAGGAGGTCAAGGCTGCAGTGAACTGTGATCATGCCAATATACTTCAGCCTGGGCAACAAAGTGAGACCTCAACTTTAAAAAAACCATACAAATACATTCTCTCCTCTTTACCTTTCCTTACCTCTTCATACTGGTCCCTCTGCCTGGGATGCCAACAGGTGTATGAAAAACGTTCAACATCTCTAATCATCAGGGAAATGCTAATTAAAACCACAAAGAAGAGATGTCACTACACACCTGTCAGAAAGGTTATCATCAAAAAGATAAAAGAGAACAAGTGTTGATGAGGAGGTGGAAAAAAAGGGAACTCTGACACAGGTTAGGGGAACTTACATGAGTGCAGCCATTATAGAAAGCAGCATGGAGGCTCCTCAAAACATCAAAAATAGAACAACCATGACTCAGAAGTGCCACTACTCGAGGTATACCCAATGTGATTAGTGTTTTTATAAGAAGAGATGTTGTAACCGACAACTTCCATTTCAGCTCTTGAGAGATAGTTTTAACCCTTTTTCTGTCTTAAGCTACACTTTAAAGAATTTTTTCTTTTCTTTATAATCCAATTGCACATCTGCATGAGAAATTCTAGAGGCTGTTCCAGAGGCTGACCTTGGAATAACAGAGTATGGAGACCCTCCCACAGCAGGGTTCTCCATTGTTTAGAGGTTACCTCAAGGTGAGTAATCTACAACCTGGCCACAACTGGGATGACATCAGCCAGCTGTCCAGGAGGACAACACTTCAGGATAGCCATAGAAGCAAGATCTGCTCCTGGATACACTTATTCCATTCTTTCCCTTTACAATTCCCCATTCTTGGCTGAACATTTTGAAATGTTTTTTGAGGCATGAATCTGACATTTCCCCACGTGCCATAGCTTGGAATTAAATCACCTTCCTTTCCACCTGGGCAACATAGCGAGAACTTGTCCCTAAAAAAATTTTTTTTAAATAAATAAATAAATAAATAAATAAAAATTAGCCAGGTATGGTGATGTGTGCCTGTAGTCCCAGCTACTCAGAAGGCTGAGATGAAAGGATCACCTGGGCCCAAGAGGTCGAGGCTATGGTGAGCCATAATGGTCCCACTGCACTCCATCCTGGGTGACAGAGTGATACTCTGACTCAAAAAGAAAAAAAAATTACCTTCCTTCCACTACACCTCATACTTGTTCATTTCCACCTGCAAGCAACGAGCAGCAGAACTTGCTATTAGCAAGAGTGTAAGCCACATAGAGATGACGAAGTGAGCCAAAGCAGAAAAAGGGCAGCCATCTTCAAGCCAAGGCCGCAGGCCTGAGAGAAAGCCCACCCTTCTAGCACTTGTTTCTTGGACTGCTAACTCCAAAACAATTCCAGTTTTAGAACTGGAAGAAACAATGGAATATCACATACTCTCAGTAAGCGGGCCCTGATCACAGGTCACATGAGCACAAGGGTGGGAACTGAAGACACTGGCACTGCTTGGGAGGTGGGGGGACGTGGAAAGCAACAGGCTGGGGAGAGAGCACCATCAGGGGAGAACGGGCCTGCTAGAAGCCCACACCTCACCTGCATGCAGTTTACTTATGCAGCAAATCCTCCCCATGTACCCCACAACTCTAAAATTAAAAAAACAAAATAAAAAGAACTGTGAGAAAATGAATGTCTGTTGTTTAAGCCAACCGACTGTGGTATTTCGTCATGGCAACCTTATCAAACTAAGACAGCATCTTCATTGGTAAACTAGGACATTACACTGCATGCCAGGCCCTGTTCTTAGTTCTTTACAAATGTTTAAACACCTAACCACCTTTCCAGCAGTGTCAGTGAACCACTATGGGCATGAGGAGAGGAGATGTGCCCCTTTTTCCCTGGGGTGGGAACTGGGGACTCAAAGCCAATAAAGTTTGAGGGGAGACACCCCTAAAAGCCATGTCTCCTTCCTCAGGTGGGTAACAGAGGTGGAGATGATGATGATTAATAATAAAAACAGTAGGCCAGGCTCAGTGGCTCAGCCTGTAATCTCGGCACTTTGGGAAGCCGAGGAGAGTGGTTTGCCTGAGCCTGTGGGTTAGAGACCAGCCTGGGCAACTTGGCGAGACCTCATCTCTACAATAAAAATAAAAAAATTAGCCAGGTGTGGTAGCGCACACTTGTAGTTCCAGCTACTTGGAAGGCTGAGGTGGAAGGATTACCAGAGCCCAGCAGGTCGACGCTGGGGTGGGCTGCCACTGAGCATGCCACTGCACTCCAGCCTAGGTGACAGAGTGAGACTCCAACTCAAATAACAATAATAATAATAATAATAACAACAATAGTAAGCTAGGTATGGTGACTCTTACCTATATATCTTAGCACTTGATTAGGCAGAGGTGAGAGGAGTGCCTGAGCTCAGGAGTTGGAGACCACCCTAGGCAACATGGCAAGACCTAATTTCTACAATAAAATTAAAAAATTAGCCAGGTGTGGTGGTACGCACCTGTAGTCCCAGCTACTCCTAAAGTGTAGGAGGCTGAGGCAGAAGGATCACCTGGACGCAGGAGGTTGAGGTTGCGGTGAGCCTTGTGCCACTGCACTACAGCCTGGGTGACAGAGTGAGATGGCAACTCAAAATAATAATAATAATAGTAGTAGTAAAATCTTAGCTACCATTAATTGAGCACGACTGCATACAGGCAAATACCACAAGCATCCTCTCTCATCTCACCACCACAGAAAGCTTCAAATTTAGGTACTGTTTCATTCCTTTATTTCGCCGAGGAGAAAACATGGTTCAGAAAAGAGAAGACGGTTGCCCAGCTGACAAGGAGACGCGGGGTTCAGACCCAGATCCTCCCAACTCCAGATCCCAGTTTGTCGCCACCCTGCGTGCTGCTTAAGGAAGCAGGCTAGGGTCACGCGCCTGGAGACATGGGGGGCAGGGTTTGAATTTGAAAATGAGTTTGTTCCTAAGGCAAGAGATCAGCAGGGAGCCAGCAAGTTAGATTTTTTGAAAAGCAAAGGTAGCAGGGTATGTGGAAGGGCATTGACAATGACAGGTGTAGACACAACAGTTCTCATTCATCTGGCTCCTCCCATGCATCAGCTTGGAGCTCAGTCACTCTGAGAAGCAGAGGTCTCTGTATTCCCTTTTCATAGACACAGGATCTGAAGTTCAGAGACACTGAGCGATCTGCCCAAGGCTCAAGTGGTGAAATCGGCATGGCAGACCCAGGAGGGTCCCAGTCCTGCACCCGCTACGGCTCGTCCACTCTGCTTTGTTCATGCGTCGACAATCCCTGCACCCGCCTGGCAGGCACGACCCAAGAATGGATGAGAGCCTCCATGCTCTGAACAGACAAGCTGCACATCACACCACAGTCTTTACCAAGATTCAGCCTGGGCCAGGCGTGGCGGCTCACGCTTGTAATCCCAGCACTTTGGAAGGCTGTGGCAGGAGGATCACCTGAGCCCAGGAGGTCAATGTTGCGGTGAACTGTGATCGTGCTACTGCACTCCTGCCTCGGTGACACTCTAGAGTGAGCCCCAAACTCAAAAAAAAAAAAAAAAAAAGATTCAGCTTGAAGTGTTAATACAAAGCAGCTTTCCCCAGAAATGTTCCAGGGAGCCTAAGTTTCCCAAGATGTTCCATGGAAAAAATTACATGGTTAGAAAAGTTTGGAAGTGCTGTCACCACTCTTCTGCCTCAGAATTCAGTGTACATCATTACCAGATTCTAGAGGTTCTGAGAAGTTCTACAATTAAAAAAAAAAAATCTGCTTCCTTCATTTAGCCTAAGGTTTGCCCAGTTTATTTGAATCACAGAATTGTTTTTCGTCAAGTGTCAGTTAATTTACTGCTCAACACTCTTTTTTTGAGTTAGCGTCTCCATCTGTCATCCAGGCTGGAGTGCAGTGGCATGATCACAGCTCAGCACAGACTCAACCTCCTGGGTTCAGGTGATCATTCCTCCTCAGCCTCCTGAGTATCTGGGATCACAGGCGTGAGCTAATATGCCGGGTTAATTTTTTGATCTTTTGTAGAGATGAGGTCTTGCTCTGCTGCCTAGGCTGGTCTCAAACTCCTAGGCTCAAGCAATCCTCTCACCTCAGTCTCCCAAAGTGCTAAGATTACAAGTGTGTAGCCAGGCCATGTTTCCTGGCTTTGGCCCCCTTTCCCTACCTTAGGGAGGTGAATCTCCTTTTTTTCTCTCTCTCTCTCTCCAATTTCTTTTCTAAATAAACTAAATTTTTTAATCTAAAAAAAAAAAAAGATTACAGGTGTGAGCCACCATGCCCAGCTGCAATACCTTTTAGAGATACTGCAGTAAGACTGAAGGAAGAAGAGATGCCAGAGACACTTTCTGAAACTAAAATGCAGACATTTTTCCCCTTAAGTATTATCAGGCCCTTTGTTGTTTATATTTAGTTTGCTTTCACCTGAGAACATAAACAGTTAAATCAAAGAGGAGTAACTGAGAGGAGGGAAGGGCTACTTGCATTCCCAACTCCCTTGGCTTCTCCGGCACCAACCCCGCCCCATTCTGTTCCCCAAGTTTCCACCCACGCTTCCCTCCCTGGGGCGGCCCTCCAGCTAGCTACACACAGTGGGAGGTGATTGAAAATTTGCAGCACACCCCTCTCCACAGTGCAGAAGCAGTGACAGGAAGGTATCAGTCACGCTGCCCAGAGCTGGCAACGTCACCTAAGATAACAATCTCTCTACCTGTGGGTTAGGCAGGAATGTTTAAAGACATTCCCAGGGGAGAGGGTGGGAGACTGCCATTTAAGATTTTCAGATTGCCCATAAGACTTAGAGGCTGGGGTGTAGTGGCTCATGCATGTAACCCCAGCACTTTGGGAGGCCAAGATGGGAAAACTGCTTGAGCCCGGGAGTTCAAGACCAGTCTGGGCAACATAGTGAGACCTCGTCTCTACAAAAAATAAAAAAATTAGCTGGGTGTAAGGGTGCACACCTCTAGTCTCAGCTATAGGGGAGGCTGAGATGGGAGAATCACTTGAGCCCAGGAGTTTGAGGCTGCAGTGAGCCGGGTTTGCACCACTGCACTCCACCCTGCCACACACACACACACACAAAAAGGAGCAGGGAGGAGAAAAGAGACTGAGGAGGAGAAGAAGACTGCATAAGCTCACCCAACAAAATATGTCAAATGTCATATCAATATCTCTCCCAACACCTTTAGGTGGAGGTTCTGGGCTGCAACGTTCCTGTTTGCAATAACAGGTCCCCAGCTACACCCCAACAAAAACCAGTTCAGGCGCCAGTCGTGGCAGGCTCTCTCCTTACCCACTCGGAAGATCAGGTCGTCTTCGATGGGGTTCTCTTTTCGTTTCCCAGTGCTGTACATGCTGGCGGGTCTTTTCACAGCTTTCTGCTTGACGTGGCCACTGCCGGGGGACTTCACACGCCTCTTGACACCTTCGGTGGTGGGAGACACATCGGCAGACCGGATCACTTTCAGCTTGAACGGGCTGCCGCGGATGTGCTGGTCGTAGAGCCTTAGGGAGAGGGTGAAGTCCCCTTCCTTCTGGACCGTGTACAGAAACTCATAGGTGCCGTTTTTGTTGTCTAGGATCTCCCCGTCCGCCACGCTGCCGTCGGGGGTGCTGAGCTCCGCGGTGATGTAGGCGTTGCCGGTCTTGCACAGCTCGCCGTCCTTGTCCTTGGTGGTGATGGTGACCGACATGGGCTGCCCGATGATAGTCTGCCGCAGCCCCTCACCAGTGGCCACCGTCTCCGAGGCCACGGCGTTGGTGGTGAGAATGGTCCCGAGGTTGTGGATGGACTTCTTCAAGCCCTCGGTCTCCACGATGAAGTCCAGCTGGTCGTTCTCCCGCGGGTGGAGGGGGAAGTCCTGGTCGGCCAGCTCGTTCAGCTTCTCGCTCATCTGCTTCTTCACCAGCAGCACCTCAGTCTCCGTGCCATGGTTGAGGGCCTGCGCCGTGAAGTTGCTGCAGCTCTTGATGCTCTCCTGGCCCTGGAGCAGCGTGTCCAGCTGCGACTGCAGGACCTGCCGGGAAACCCGCGTTCTGGTGAGCGCTTCCTGCAGGGCGGGACGCAGCCTCTGGGACGCGCCGCTGGGGCAGTGCCCTCGGCTGGCAAGGAGGAGCGTCTACACCCACCCAGGCAGGTGGCTAGTTACAGGGGGAACTTCGGTGAACCCTGTGAACCCAGTTACAACGCAAAATCCTAAAGGGCACTCCCAGGACCTTCTCAAATATTCCCCTCCCCCGCCCTGTCTCTTCCCACGCAGGGATTGGGTCATGTGTACTGGATAGGGGAAAGCAGAAACATCACCACCAAGAACATGGCAAGCTAACTGCTATGCCTGATGCCGGAAACATTCATTTCTCAGTACCTTTCCCCAAGGTCCAAAGCTCCCAGCTCAAGGAACAGAAGAAACTAAGATGGAAACTCTCCACCCCTGAACGCAGCAACCTTTTCATCCCTGGTTTTGTGAGTAGACATGGAGAATTAAACACAGGCTGCAGTCAGGGCTCACCTTGAAGTTGACTAACTGGTTGGTGTGGGTGAGAGAGCAATTAAAAGATTATTTCACATTATAATTGAGGGAAGGAAAACAATCCAGTTTAACCCTAAATTCTGAAAGCATGACATTATATTCAATCTGTCCTCTGGTCAAATTATAAACTAACACTTGAAGTCACCGAATCACAGAGTTTTGCTGAAAAAAAGAAAGAAAAAAAAAATAGCTGGATATTCCATTAAATGAAAACTATGGTTTCCTGTACAACGGTGACACTTCAAGACCCACTCAGGTCCCCTGTGCTGTTATTAGGACACAATAAGCTAGTGCCTTGAAGTGCCCTTGAGATCAGTCTCCTAAGGGACAGCCGCGAGGATGACTGGAGTCTTACTTTGTGTTTGAGGCCATAGTTGACTTCCAGTTCCATGAGAAGCACACTCTTGCGCACATTTAATGTCTTCTGGAGCTCGTCAAAGGTGGAATGGATGTCGTCCACGATGCTGGCCTTTTGGTTGGTTAACTGATGGATGATTTCTGAGATGAACTGAAGAGCAGAATCTATTTCTGGGAGCCTGGGTGAACAGTTGTTAAAGATCATTACTTAACCTCCTCAACCTGGAACTATTCCCCAAATCTATCCAAATGCTATATTTTGTAAAAAAGAAAAAAACCACATTTTTCTATACCTTTCATCATCTTTAAAAAGAAGATGTCAAATGAATAAGACATAATGACTGTCTTTGAGAGAAGAGAGTTGAGGGTCCATGTCAATTTCAATCTACCTTCAATCAATCTAATTTTAATAATTAAGGGCTCAAACACTTGAAGCTCTGAAAAGCCATTCTGGCCAGAACATTCTTTGTTGCAGGGGCTGTCTGGCACATGGTAGGATGCTTAATGGTATCCTGTCCCCTACCAGCTGCCAATAAACACTCCCCTCCCCTCCAAATGTCTTCAAGGATTGCCAAATGTCTCCTGGGGGGTATAATCACCCATGGCTGAGAACCACTATTCTAAATATATAGCTGTGTCTTTTTCCCAGCAGCCACACAGAAAACATCCAGTCTCAAGGTCTCCTGGGATCTTTTTGTAAGTTTCCAAATTCTTTTAATTAGTGTAGAACAATCACACTTTTCTCACTAGGGCTATTGGTAAAGAGATTTATTTGTCTACTTTTCAGCTGTCTAGTTCCTCTCTTTGGTGTTTCTCATGTACCATGCAGCTACTCTGTTCCTTAATTTCTGTGCCAAAGAAGGAACCTAGAAGTGGGAAAACAAAGAAAACAGAGCAATCACTGCTCACACCATTCTGCAGGACTCAGACAGAAAGGAGCCCGTCATAGCCGACAAAATGGCCTATAAGTGTTTCAAGAACAGCAGCTAAAAAAAATGTTTTAACAACCAACCAGACAAATAAAAACGCCGGGCACAGTCCTCATACCTGTAAACCTAGCACTTTGGGAAGTCCAGGCAGGAAGATTGCTTGAGCCCAGGAGTTCAAGCCCAGCCTAGGCAACATAGCGGGGGTAGGGGAGAGAGAAAAAAAATTAGGCTGGGCTTGTGGCACACACTTGTAATCCTAGCACTTTGGGAGGCTGAGGTGGGAGGATCTCTTGAGCCCCGTAGTTCGAGATCAGCCTGGGCAACGTGGTGAGACTTTGTCTCTACAAAAAAAATTTTTAAATAGTCAGGCTTAGCGTGCATGCCTGTAATCCCAGCTACTTGGAAGGCTGAGGCTGGAGGATCACTTAGGCCTGGGAGTTTGAGACTGTGGTGAGCTGTGATCATACCACTACACTCCAGCCTGGTTGACAGAGTGAGACTGTGGCTCAAAACAAAAACAAAAACAAAAACAAAAACCACCACCACCAAAATAACAGCAACTAAGAAACATTCCTCAGAGAGTCTGGTTTCAGGCATGAGTTCCAGTGATCTCCTGAGTGCGTTTTCTTTGAGTGCACTTTAATTCATGTAAGATACTAAACAAAAAAGCCACTACTCATAACATAAGGAGGTTGAAATTTTCTCAAGGGACAGAGAACAGCCTCCATCACTCCCTAGTTTATGACAAGAGACCTATGATCAAAGAATTCATTTATGACCCACAGCCCAATACCCCAAGGGTAACATGAACCTACTCTGTACTGAGACCATGAGCCCAGGCTTCATGCACAGGCGGTCAGTTGGGGACCCGAGGGAGGGGTGCCACACCTTTTGTTGACAGCATCCAGCTGGACCTGGAGCGAGGCCTTGTGCTGCTCCACCACGTCCTTGAGGGGGACAGTGGGGTGCTCCGCGTGCTCCCCCTCCGTGCACTCCCGACACATGGCGGTCTCACAGGACTGGCAGTAAAATTCCATCACCTGCAGATAACACAAGCACATTCCTGGTCTGCCACCGGCTGAGTGCTTACTCTGCACTGAACTTTCCATGCATTCGCTCACTTAGTTCTTGCCTCCACACCAGGAAGTCAGCATCATGAAGGCCAGCTTCACAGTGGCAAAGGAAGGATACATTTTTAGGTGCCAGGTCTCAAACAGAGGTAGCGCTGACTCCAAAGCCGCTGCTATATTCATAAAACCAGCTTCTGGGTGACCACTTTCCCAAGGCAGCACAGTGTAGGGCTGTGGTTCTCAAACCTTTTTGTCTCAAGACCCCTTTATAAATGACCGAGCAGTGCAAGAGAGCTTTTGTATATATGGGTTATAGCTATAGATAGTCTTCATATGAAAAAGTGAAACTGATGACATTTTTTCAGTATTTATTAATTTATTTAAAGCAATAATAGGTCCATTAAATCTTAATATGAATAATGTAGTTTATGAAAAATAAATATATATTTGATGTAAAATTGTTTACTTTTTTTTTTTTTTTTTTGAGTAAGAGCTAAGGACTCTATTGTCCATGCTGGTGTGCGGTGGCATGATCACGGCTCACTGCAGCCTCAACCGCCTGGACTCAGGTGATCCTTCCACCTCAGCCTCCACCTTGCGTATGTCTTGCTATGTTGCGTAGCCTTGCCTCAAACTCCTGGCTCAAACAATCCTCCTGCCTTGTCCTCCCACAGTGCTGGGATTACAGGCATGAGCCAATGCACCTGGCCTGACATCTGTATTCTTGTATCCACTTCGGCAGTCTGCCTGTTGTGATAGTACACATCAAGCCTCTGGAAAACTGCATTGTACACTCATCAGACAATAAGAGAGAAAAGGGGAACTAATATGTTTCTATGACTATGAATATAGTATTGACCTTGTGACCCTTGAAAGTGTCTGAGGACCCATGAGGGTTCCTGGACCACACTTTGAGAACTGCTACTGTTTGGATAAGATAAGCTGGACAGAGCAGTCTGTATCCTGGCTTTGCCATATATTTAACTGAATGACCTTGAGCAAATTATTCAACCTCACTGTGTCTCAATTTCTGCCTCTCTCAAATGGAGACAGTAACAGTAGCCTACCTCACAGGGATGCTATGGGGATTCAGCAGGTTAGTATGCACAAAGGACTCAGATGACACCTGGCACAGGCACATACGTCCTTAATAAGTGGTAGCTGCTGTGAAAATGATGACAATGACATCATCTACTTACCTGAAAACAAAACCACCTTATTCTGACCATGCGGAACTCTCAGTACGATATAACATATAGCCAGAAAGTTAGCTTCCTTATAGAGACACTTCCTTGTTCTTTTAGTTAGAAGTAACAAAATTCTCTGCATATGTATTCCCAAAACACTTGTGGGGGTGGATGAGGACTTTTTCTTTTCAGATAACACACATATAGTAAAGGGCATCCATCCTAACGCAGCTTGGTAAGTTTTCACAAAGTGGAGGCACCCACAAAAGCATTTTTATTTATACCCCATTTATGAAATATTTAAATGATTTTAAGTTCTTGAGCACAGGACTCTCCCCTGCAGAGCCTGGAGAATCCTCTGTGTTTAGTTGGTACTCAAGAGCACTGCTAAATGTGGGAGTAAGAGGGGGCTTGGCCATGAATCAGTTGGCATGCACAAAGGCCAAAGGACACCTCCTTCTTCATCATAACTTACTATTTTATTTGTTTATTTTTTTAAAGATGAGGTCTTGCTCTGTTGCTCAGGCTGGCCTCAAACTCCTAGACTCAAGCGATCCTCCTGCTTTAGGCTCCCAAAGTGCTGGGATTACAGGCATGAGCCAACATACCTGGTCTAGGACTCACTATTTTACATAGTACCTTCTAGAGCTGTTTCTCCAGGAATAACACACTCAGTTTGCTGATACTATATGTGTGTTTTGGAAGTAATCTTTTGTGATGAACCAAATCCAGATACAAGTCCTTTAAACGATCACCAAGATAATTTTAAATTTCACATGAAGTCATAGTTAAAAGTAGGCACAGGTCAGGCTTGGTGACTCAGCCTGTAACCCCAGCACTTTGGGAAGCTGAGGAGAGTGGATTGCCTGAGCCCGTGAGTTCGAGACCAGCCTGGGCAACTTGGCAAGACCTTGTCTCTACAATAAATCAAAAATTAGCTGGGCATGGTAGCATGCGCCTATAGTTCCAGCTACTTAGAAGACTGAGGCAGAAGGATCGCCAGCCCAGCAGGTCGACTCTGGGGTGGCTATGAGTGAGCTACTGCACTCCAGCCTCGGCAACAGTGAGACTTCAATTCAAAAATAAGTAAATAAATAAAAGTAGGCACAAAGTAAGCTAGGTGTTTGAAAACACTTTTTTGTGATCATATAAAGATTTCTTTTCATGTACTTTACTTTCACACAGATCTTTTAGAAATAGGCTTGAGACTTCAATTGCAAGTTTCCTTTCCTTACCTATCCTGTGCTCAAAAACTTTTCTTTATAATGTATTTTGTTTTTTATTTTTTTGAGTTTGAGTCTCACTCTGCTGTCCAGGTTGAAGTGCAGTGTCACACTCAAGGCCACTACAGCCTGGTGGACTCAGGCAATCCTTCTGCCTCAGTCTTCCAAGAAGCAGGAACTATAGGCATGCACCACCACGCTCGGCTAATTTTTTAATTTACTGTAGAGATAAAGTCTCCCCAAGTTGCCCAGGCTGGTCTTGAACACCTGGGCTCAGGCAGTCCTCTTACCTCTGCTTCCCAAAGTGCTGGGATTACAGGCATGAACTACCGTATCCAGCTATAATGCACTTTAATGAAAAAAACCTCAAATGAAAATTCAAATAGCCCATGGGAAGACTATGATACGGGTCATTCACATCTTATTTTAGTTCAAGTTTGTTACAATCCAGTAGAAAGTGCTTTTTGATCACTGTTTGATGAAGGACTATATCAGCCCAGGGATTCTTCCAAGGCATCTCTCCAGTGAAAGTCAGCTCTGAGAGAAGACTGCATTTTCAGTTGTGTTTGGACGTTTCACCATATTGCTTACCATCATGTGCTCAGGAATAGAATGACCTAAAGTTATACATGGTATCAACAAATACTTGACAGCAATATATAAGCCCCATATCATAAATATTTTGCTCATTTTTGAAAAAAAATCTCAATCCAAAAAGTTTTCTGTATTTTAAAGAGTTGGGGGAAAGAAGGCTAAAAGAGCATTTCTCATAAAATTCTGAGATTTCTTTCAGAAAAACTTATCTCCAGGGGTCCTGTGAAGGCTGAGGTTCTTTGTTACATCATGTCATCTGTCAAAGGTGGTTTACTTTTATCAGAATATTTTATTTCTAGATTATGTACAACTAGATTATCATGGTCAGTACTCATGAAACCCCTTTAAAGCAGGCTGTCCCTGTCAGTCATATGTAGCAGAGGAAAACCCAAAAATAGAATGTGAAAAGACTTTTTCTCTCAAGTTATTTAGGGTGTTGGAGCTAATATACATGGCTGGTCTGGGGGAATATGCCACATTAATGATGCTTATTCAGTCCACCAGTACACTTCCCAAGTCAATCAAGGCCAGCACTAGTTTTCCACATCTTCCTTGAAAGAAGGGAACACAGCCTCATGTCTAGGATGGGACTAGATCAAAAGCCAATTTTACGTGGGAATCAGCGTTCCTGTAGTATCTAAAAGGCACAAATACCATACCATATTAGTTGCATTTTCTTGTCTGAGTTGATGTTCCCCACCAGTATCAGGCATGAAGCGCACAGGATATTCATTGGAAGAGAGAAAATGGTGCAAAATATAGAGTCACTAAGTATGTACAAATCCTAAAAACCAGAGCCCATCATCTAAGAGAAAGACTCAGCACAAGTTACTATTACTAACCCTTTTAAAAACTTATATTTTGAAGATGGGGCAAGGCAGGGTCGGGGGCAGAGATAAATAAACGAAAAAAACAAGCCCCAAAAAACCATATTTTAAAGCAATTGATTGCAGAGGAGTGACATTACTGAAAATAGCAGAGTATGCTGTCATATTACTAGCTGGTAACTAATCTACTGAAATAGACTTCAGTAACCACATGTGACAACAATTACAAACTTTATAAAGTTAGTTGTAATAATAAAAAGGGTTGTGAAAAATTAAAAAATAAATTCATTCAGAAAAGTCACTAAACAACAAAAACCACAATAAGGAGCAACAAAAACTCTCTTCCCTAGGTAAGAGAGACAGTCTGGTTTCCAGAGCTGCCACATTATAATACAATATAATGTTCAGTTTCCAATGGAAAAATTGAGACATACAAAAAAAAAAAAAGAAAAGAAAAGAAAGCATGGTCCACATAGAGTAAAAGAAATTAATAGAAACTGTTCCTGAGGAAGCCTAGATTCAACTCACTAGACTTTAACTCTTTTCTATATGCTCATAGAACTAAAAGAAGCCATATATACAGAACCAAAGAAGACTGTAAGAACATTGTCTCATAAAAAGAGAATATTAATATAAATTATAGAAAGGAGTTCAATAAAAATATTCTAGCATTGAAAAGTATAATAACAGAAATGAAAAATGCACTAGAGGGGTTCCACAGATTTGAACATGTAGAAGAAATAATCACTGAACTTGAAGATAGAGCAATTGAGATTATGTAGTCTGAGAAGCAGAAATAAAAAAGAATGAAGAAAAGGTAACAGACCCTAAGAGGGCCTAGGGGACACCATCATGTGCACCAAATATGCTTGATGAAAGTTCTGAAAGGAGAGAAAAGAGAGAAAGGGGAAGAAATGATATTTGAAAAAAATAATGGCAGCAAACTTCCCAAATGTAATGAAAGACACAAATCTACACATCCAGAAAGATTAATAAAGTTCAACCAGGTAACTCAAAAAGATCCAAACCGAAATGCATTATTATAACCCAACTGCTGAAAGACGACACCAAAGAGAATCCTAAAGCAGTAAGAGAGAAGTGATTCTTTATGTACAAGACTTTCCATAAAACTAACAGTAGATGTCTCATCAGAAACCAGGGAGCCAGAAGGCAATGGAATGACATAGTCAATCTGCTGGGGAGAGGGAAGGAAGAGAGATTTGTCAACCAATAATTATGTATCTGACAAAACTATCTTTCAAATATGAAGGAGGAATTAAGACATTATCAGAAACACAAAAACTGAGAGTCTGTTGCTAGTATAACCTGCCCTACAAGACATGCTAAAGGGACTCCTGCAAGCTGATCTGAATATACTACACAACGACATGAATTCACATTAAAAAAAAAAAAGCTGGGCTCGGTGGCTCAGCCTGTAATCCCACGCCTTTGGGAGGCTGAAGTGAGTGGATTGCCTGAGCCCGCGGGTTTGAAACCCGCCTGGGCAGCGAGACCTCATCTCTACAATAAATCAAAAAATCAGCCGGGTGTGGTAGCGCACACCGGTAATTCTGGCTACTCGGAAGGCTGAGGTGGAAGGATCGCCGGAACCCAGCAGGTTGAGGTTGCAGTGGCCGCTCCCGGCCACTGCACTCCAGTCTGGGCGACAGAGTGAGACTCCAACTCAAAAAAAAAAAAAAAAAGAACATAGGTAAAGTTAACCAAATATATAAATATGTCATTATTATGTGTTTTTTATTTTTATTTTATTTATTTTTATTTATTTATTTATTTTAAATTTTTTTTTTTTATTTTTTGAGTTGGAGTCTTACTCTATCGCCCAGACTGGAGTGCAGTGTCCTCTCCCAGCAACCGCAGCCTCAACCTGCTGGGGTCTGGCGATCCTTCCGCCTCAGCCTTCCGAGTAGCTGGAATTACAGGTGTGCGCTATGACGCCTGGCTGATTTTTAATTTATTGTAGAGATGAGGTCTCACCAAGTTGCCCAGGCAGGTCTCGAACCCGTGGGCTCAGGCAATCCACTCATCTCAGCCTCCCAAAGGCGCGGGATTACAGGCTGAGCCACCGAGCCCGGTGCGTTTTTTATTTTTTTAACTCCTGTATGATGTATAATACAACTGCAGAAAACAATATAATCTATAACAATGACAAACCTATGTTGATGGGCATATAATGTATAAATATGCATTGTATAACAATAATATATCTAGAGGGAAAGGTTAAATTTTAAAAAGGATTTTGTGTACTCTAGAAACTAAGTTGGTATTCATTTGAATTATATTGTTGTAAGTTAAAATATTAATTGTAATCCCCATGGAGAACAGTAAAACTATACTATATAGTGAAATATATGAGAAAGGAATCAAAGTGGTACACTAAAAAATATATATTAAACATACTCATATACTCTCCATCCAAAGGCCGATAATGGCAGATTAGATTAAAAAACATAATCCAACTATATGTGCTCCGTAAGAGACTAAATTTAAATCCAAAGACACAAACAGGTTGAAAGTAGATAAGATATTCCACTCAAACTGTAACCAATAGGAAGACGGAGTGACTATTCTAATATCAGACAAAACAGACTTAAAACAAACATTGTAACTGACATAAGACAACAGTACATAACTGGCAAGATGGGCATTATAAAATTTGACAAAACATTAGCTAAACTGACCAAAAACAAAAAGAGAGAAGACACAAATTACTAAAATCAGGAAGCAAAGTAGGGAAAGTATTATTGACATCACAGGAAAAAAAGAATTATAACAATTCTGTGGATAGCTGTATGCCAACAAATTGAATAACTAAGATGAAAAGACAAAATCCGGTCGGGCTCGGTGGCTCAGCCTGTAATGCTGCGCTTTGGGAGGCTGAGGTGAGTGAATTGCCTGAGCCCGCGGGTTCAAGACTCACCTAGGCAACTTGGTGAGACCTCATCTCTACAATAAATCAAAAAAAATTAGCTGGACATGGTAGCGCGTGCCTGTAGTTCTGGCTACTTGGAAGGCTGAGGCGGAAGGCTCGCTGGAGCCCAGGCAAGACGAGGCTGCAGCAGGAGCGGCCACTGCACTCCAGTCTGGGTGACAGAGTGAGACTCCAACTCAAAAAAAAAAAAAAAAAAAAAAAGAAATGGACAAAATCCTAAAAACATACAAACTACCAAAACCTACTCAAAGAAGAAACAGAAAGTCTGAAAATGTCAGGCGAGGTGGCTTAAGTCTGCAATCCCAGCACTTTGGGAGGCCAAGGCGAGTGAATTGCCTGAGCCCATGGGTTCGAAACCAGCCTAGGCAACATGGTGAGACGCTGTCTCTACAATAAATTAAAATATTAGTGTGGTTGCGCGCGCTTGTAGTTCTGGCTACTTGGAAGGCTGAGGTGGAAGGATTACCAGAGCCCAGCAGGCTGACGCTGGGGTGGCTGTGAGCATGCCACTGCACTCCAGCCTGGGTGACAGAGTGAGATTCCAACTCAAAAAAAAAAAAGAAAGTCTGAATAGACCTAGAATAAGTATAGAGACTGAATTGATAATCAGAAAACAAAGAAAAGGCCAGGATCAAATGGCTTCACTGGACAATTCTATCAAACATTTAAAGAACTAACACCAATCCTTCTCAACGCTTCAAAAAATAAAATACAAATAAAAAATAAAAGAGGGCGAACACTTCTTAGCTTATTCTATTAGACCAAAACAAAAGACATCACAGGAAATTACAGACCAATATCTCTTATAAATATAGATTTTAAAACTCTCTAATAAAACAAGAGCAAACTGAATCCAGCTCCATATTAAAAGCATTATATTCCATGAGCAACTGGGACTTATCCCAGGAATGCAAGAGTGGTTCACATATAAAAATCAGTATATGTAATATGCCACATTAGTAGAAAGAAGGGGAAGAAAAATACATGATCATCTGAATTGATGTGGGAAAAGGATTTGACAAAATCTAACATCCTTTCATGATAAAAATACTTGTCAAACTACAAACAGAAAGGCATTTCCTCAACCTGATAAAGGGCATTTACAAAAACCCCACAACTAGCATCACACCTTATGGTGACCCCTAAGATCACCAACAAGATGAGGACATTCACTCTCACCACTGCTATTCAACAATGTAGTGAAAGTCCTACCCAGGGCATGTAGGCAAGAAAAAGAAATAAAACGCATTCAAATTAGAGAGGCAAAATTCAGAATTTCTTTATTCAGAAATTACATTCTGAATTATAATAGCATCAAAAATAATATAACATAGCTAGGAATAAGTTTAACCAGGGAGGTGTAAGACTTGAACACTGAAAACTACAAAACATTGTTGAAGGAAATTGAGAAGACATAAATAATGGAAAGGTAACAGTGCTCATGAATTGAAAACGTAAGATTGGTAAGACAGTAATAGTCTCTGAATTGATTTACAGATTCAGTATGACACCATCAAAATTCCAGCTTTTTTTTTCTTTGCAGAAGTTAATGAGCTATTTTTAAAATTCACATAAAATTGCATGAAACCCTGAATAGCCAAAACAATCTTGAAAAATAACAAAATTGGAGAACTCACACTTTCCAATTTCAAAACTAGTATCTATCGTAGTCAAAAACAATGTGGTATGACATGGGGATAGGCATATAGATCAACAAAATCAAATTGAAAATGCAGAAATAAACCCATACATCAATGGTCAATTGATTCTTGACAAAGGATGCCAAGACCACCCAATGAAAAATATGGTCTTTTAAACGAATGATGTTGAGACAACTGGGTATTCACATGTAAAATAATGACACTGAACTCTTCCTTCAAGCCATATGCAAAAATTTACTCAAATTAGGTAAAAGACCCAAATGTAAGCTAAAACTATACAACTCCTAGAAGAAAACAGGGGTAAAGCTTCATGACCTTGAATTTGGCAATGGAATCTTAGCTATGACACCAAAAACACAATCAACAAAAGAAAAAAATAGATAAATTAAACTTCATTAAATTAAAAGTATTTTTTCATCAAAAGACACCAATAATGAAAGTGAATAGAAACCCCAAAGAATGGGAAAAAATATTTGCTAGTCATATACCTGATAAGAGTATAGTGATTGGAAGATATAAAAAAAATTCCTGCCGGACTCGGTGGCTCAGCCTGTAATCCTGCGCCTTTGGGAGGCTGAGGTGAGTGGATGGCCTGAGCCCGCGGGTTCGAGACCCGCCTGGGCAGCGAGACCTCATCTCTACAATCAATCAAAAAATCAGCCGGGCATGGTAGCGCATGCCTGTAATTCCGGTTACTCGGAAGGCTGAGGCGGAAGGATCACCAGAGCCCAGCAGGTCGAGGCTGCGGTGGCCGGGAGCGGCCACTGCACTCCAGTCTGGGCGACAGAGTGAGACTCCAACTCAAAAAAAAAAAAAAAAAAAAAAAAAAAAAATTCCTACAACTGAACAACAAAAAGATAAACCCAATTCAAAAAAAGGGTAAAGGACATGAACAGACATTTCTCCAAAGAAGATATGCAGATGGCCAACTAGCACATGCAAATATGTTCAGCATTATTAGTCATTAGAGAAATGCAAATCAAAACCACAATGAGATACCATTTCATACCCACTAGAATGGCTAGAATCAAAAATTTGAATAAGTGCTGGTGAGGATGTGGAGACACTGGAACCCTCATACTTTGCTAGTGGTATTGTAAGATGGTGCAGCCACTATCAAAACAGTTTGATGGTTCTTGAGAAAGTTCAACATAGAATTAACTGTATGACCCAGCAATTCCACTCCTAGATATAAGTCCAAGGAACTGAAAATGTATGTCCACACAAAAATGTGCACATGAATGTTTGTAGCAGCACTATTCATAACCGCCAAGAAGTGGAAACAACCCAAGTGACCATCAATTGAGGAATGGATAAATTGTAGTATATCTATACAATAGAATATTATTTAGCCATAAAGAATTACCAATAAATGCTACAGCATGGATGACCTTGAAAACATGCTAGGTGATAGTAGCCAGACTCAAAAGGCCACGCATTGTATGATTCCATTTAAATCAAATGTCCATAAAAGGTAAATCCATTGAGACAGACTGCAGACTAGTGGGTGCTAAGGATTAGTGAGAGGAGAGAATGGGGAGTGGCAGCTTCATGGACATGGAGTTCATTTCTGGGGTAATCAAAATTCTGGAATTAGTGGTGATGTTTGTACAGCTTTGTGAATATACTAAAAATCATGAATTATACATTTAAAAATGGTTGAAATGTTGGATTTTATGTTATGTAAATTTTACTTCAAAAAAAAATTGTCTGTGATTTTGAACAGGCAGCAGCAGACCTGTCTGGGTTACCATCCCCTGTTCAAAATCCTAAATGTGTCTTGGAAAGCCAAGGTCCTGAAATCATGGGAAGTGTCCACAGTTGGTCATTGTCAGAGCCCTGTGCTTGGGTTCCCACAGTTTTGGCTCAAGCTGAGGGCTGACTATGGGAGGCGTGCAACTCTGCTGGGTTCATTCATGGCATCCTTCCCAGTGAGATGACGCCGGTGCTCTCAGGGTGGGCGGGCAGGCCACAGGCCAGGACGAGCTCATAATTGTTAATGGGTAGTCACTGTTTATGTTCATGAAAGAGGAAACTGGTAGGACCATAAGCATCCCTAACATGAAAAGGATGGTCAAGACCTTGCAGCCAACTCTGAGGATTTCCTAAGGGCACTGGCAATTGGTTCTGACAGGGCAGGTGGCGACGTGGTGGCAGGGCATTCTTTTTTTTTTTTTTTTTTTAATCAGAGTCTCACTCTGTTGCCTAGGTTGGAGTGCAGCGTCATGCTCACAGCCACCGCAGCCTTGACCTGCTGGGCTTAAGTGATCCTTCTGCCTCAGTCTTCCAAGTAGCTGGAACTAAAGGCATGTGCCACCATGCCCAGCTAATTTTTTTTATTTACTGTAGAGATAAGGTCTTGCCAAGTTGCCCAGGCTGGTCTCAAACCCATGGGCTCAGGCAATCCTCTCACCCTGGCCTCCCAAAGTGCTGGGATTATATGAGTGAGTCATTGTGCCTGGCAGCAGGGTATACTTTATTTTTTGTGTGTGTGTGAGTTGGAGTCTCACTCTGTCGCCTAGACTGGAGTGCGGTGGCCGCTCCCGGCCACCGCAGCCTCGACCTGCTGGACTCTGGCGATCCTTCCGCCTCAGCCCTCCGAGTAGCCGGAATTACAGGCGTGCGCTACCACGCCTGGCTGATTTTTTGATTTATTGTAGAGATGAGGTCTCGCTGCCCAGGCAGGTCTCGAACCCACGGGCTCAGGCAATCCATTCATCTCAGCCTCCCAAAGGCGCGGGATTACAGGCTTAGCCACCGAGCCCAGCTCAGCAGGGCATTCTTAATGAGGACCTCTCCTTTGTACCTTGTGATAACCTGGTGCTTTTTTGTTTTGTTGTTTTTTTT
The DNA here is from genome assembly GCA_027257055.1 of Cephalopachus bancanus. Taxonomy (NCBI): domain Eukaryota; kingdom Metazoa; phylum Chordata; class Mammalia; order Primates; family Tarsiidae; genus Cephalopachus; species Cephalopachus bancanus. The sequence continues at coordinate 6,863,850 of JAPVLO010000201.1, forward strand.
TGTTTATTTGTATTTTGAGTTAGAGTCTCACTCTGTCACCCAGGATGGAGTGCAGTGGCAAAATCATGGCCACTGCGGCCTTAATTTTCTGGGCTCAGGTGATCCTTCCACCTCAGTGTTCCAAGTAACTGGAAATACAGGTGCACGCTACCATGTGTGGCTAATTTTTAAGATTTATTGTAGAGCTGAGGTCTCGCCAAGTTGCCCATGCTGGTCTCGAACCCCTGGGACCACAAGGTATGAGCTCAAATGTCTGTTTTAAGTGCAAGAAAGTTCTTAGATCACTGACTGTTACTCCTCTTTTGCATATGTGGGCAATGCTGCCACGTCAGTTTAATTAGAAGACAGTGTCACAGCACTTAAAGTAGATGACAGACTTTCATCTAGGCAGTGAGGATGGTCGCACCCTGCTTTATTGTTAATTACCTGATTTTATTAACCCTCAGACACTTAAATTGTTTTTAAAAATTTACCCAACGCAACTAACTGCAGCAGTTTATCTGGAATACTGCATGCATTTAGCTTGAATATGCATTGGGGACCTCTGTTTCAAAGCAGCAGTAGTGAGCGCCTACAATCTATAATCAAACAATAGAATGACTCAATATACACGCTGCTAATTTTCCAATATTGGAAATTAGATATTGTACATTTAGATTATTTCCAACTTTTAATTTTTATTCTCATCTCTATTTCCTATTGTTATTAGTCAAATTACTGACTTAAAAGGTGAGAAGTTGTGTAAAACAGTCATTAGATTCTGCCAAATTAACACAAACTCTTTTTTTTTTTTTTTTGGTAGAAAAGGGGGCTCTCGCCAAGTTTCCCAGGCTGGTCTTAAACCCCTAGGCTCAGGCAATCCTCTCTCCTCGACCTTCCAAAGTGCTGGGATTACAGGCATGAGTCAATATGCCTAGCCATGACACAAACTTTTTGAAGAACAATTTACCCTTTTACCCACAGCACCTGAAAACGTCACCATGCATACCCTCATCAGCAATGGCTATTATCTTTTTAAATACTTGTAGCTGATTTGAGAGGATTTGATTATTTGTGAAGCTTGGCATTTTTTCTTCATATGATTATTAGCTTTTTAAATGACCCCTGTAAATTTTCTGAGCTTTTTGCTCATTTTCTTTTGTGATGTTCAAATTTTTCTTAATTTGTAAGAGCTCTTACATATTAAGAATTTGCTAGCCGGGTTCGGTGGCTCAGCCTGCAATCCCGCGCCTTTGGGAGGCTGAGGTGAGTGGATTGCCTGAGCCCGCAGGTTCGAGACCCGCCTGGGCAGCAAGACCTCATCTCTACAATAAATCAAAAAATCAGCCAGGCGTGGTAGCGCACGCCTGTAGTTCCGGCTACTTGGAAGGCTGAGGCGGAAGGATGGCGGGAGCCCAGCAGGTCGAGGCTGCGGTGGCCGGGAGCAGCCACTGCACCCCAGTCTGGGTGACAGAGTGAGACTCCAACTCAAAAAAAAAAAAAAAAAAAAGAATTTGCTGAGGGTATTTTAATTAAAAATTCTACAACTACTATCATATATTGAATTATTAATGGTTTTCTTTTTCTTCTATGCCCACTAGGTTTTAGTGTCAGGCTTATGAGTGTATCACAAATGAATGAGGAGCTTTCTATCTTTTCTTATGATCCAGAAATATATAACCATGAATAGGTGTTCTTTTCTGTTTTGTGTGCTGACATATTTATTTTGTTCTTTTCCTAACGTCTTCAGTTGAACTTTATTTATTTACTTATGTATATACATATGTGTATATATATGGATGTATTCAATTTTTTGAGTCAGGGTCTCACTCTGTCACCCAGGCTGGAATGCGGTGGCAGGATCATGGCTCACTGCAACCTCGACCTCCTGGGCTTAGGTGATCCTTCTGCCTCAGCCTCCAGAGTAGCTGGGACTACAAGCAAGTAGAGAAGTGCCACAAACCCCAGCTATTTTTCCAATTTTTTTTTTTTATGTAGAGATGAGGTCTTACTATGTTGCCAGCCTGGTCTTGAACTTTTGGTTCAAGCAATTATCCCGCCTTGGCCTCCCAAAGTGTTGGGATTACAGGTGTGAGCAACTGGGCTTGGCCTGAACCCTTTTTAAATAAAGGAAAATACTTAAATGTATAAAAATTCCCTGAGTAGGGCAACCCCTTTGGGTTCCCTCCCACTGTGGGAGCTTTTCTGTCCTCTCAATAAATCCTGCTTCCTCAAAAAAAAAAAAAAAAAAAAAAATTCCTGAGTAAAGATTTGACATTACCCTATACGCTTGATAGATAAGGTTTCCACTTTTAATATTTTGCAAATAGTCCAATTCTGCTATTTTTTATTTGATTAAATCTTGGTGAACTTTTAAAAGTTATTTGGGGTATTTTCCATAAACATGTGTTACTAATATAACTTTAGTGCACTGTGGTCCAGAAACTTGGCTTACACAATAGGAAAATATGGTGATGCTTTCTTTGTGACCTAGTATAAGGTTAATTTTAATTGCTCAAGTTCTCACAGTCTCACTAGCTTCACTTAACAGATTTTAGCAGATGCCTTTTTATTTGTGGAGACAGATTCTCGAATGACACAGTACACTATCCCTCTGAAATTTATCCTCTCTTCTCCAGACTCACTCCATCGCCTGATGACAACATTTTAATGTGGAATTTTTTTTTTTTGAGTTGGGGTCTCACACTGTTGCCCAGGCTAGAATGCAGTAGCATGACCATGGCTCACTGCAGCCTTAACCTCCTGGGGTCAGGTGAATCTTCTTCTGCTCAGGCTCCCTAGTACACACTACTACATTGGGCTAATTTTTTTATATTTGTAGAAACGAGGTCTTGCTATGCTGCCCAGGCTGGTCTCAAACTCTTGGGCTGAAGCAAACCTCCTGCTTCGGTCTTCCAAAGTGCTGGGATTACAGGCATGAGCCGTCGTACCCAGCCTCAAACATCTTAATGCAATTCACAGCTCATCCCAATCTCTCCCCATCTACCTCTCCAAGTTCATCCCTACAATTCTCCAGCCACCTGTGTCCGGCTCTCACCTCCCCTGCCTCTGTGCTTCAGCCTCCTGGAGATACAAACCGTTGCCTGAATTCCATGGCATTCTCACTTTAGTTATGCAGGCAATCCTTCTGACTCATTATTTCTCATTTTTCTTGATAGCCTCTTCACATCCCAAACTCACACCAGTGTCTACAGCAGATCTCTTCATGTTTGTAAGACTTTACTCTTCTACAAGTCAGGTCTCCAGAAAGTTCTAAGGGGCTCCAAGGGGCACTTTAAGGGGACTCTTGTACCTGATGGAAATGCCTTGTGTTTAGAATATGAGTTAGAACTTGTGTTTAGAATATGAGTTCTAGGCAGAGACAGCCTCAGTAGTCACTGAGAACCAGTGTGAGAAATGGTCATGAAAAGAATACTCAAACTGCTTGAAAGGCGCTATTTAAAGTTCTTTTTACAAAATTTACTCTCCCTTAGAGTACATCGCATGGAAAACCTGACAGTTATTAATAGGCTGGTGGTGCTTTTAATTAAATCATTACAGATATGTAAGCTATGGTGTCACTCTCTTGTTTTGGCTTCCAGAAAGCTCACGATGTTGTTTCCTCCAGGTCTAGCTTTTATGATATGGTGTGTCAGGGAGCTTTGCAACTCAGCTGTTCCAGTCTCAGTTTCTTTATCTATAAAATGAAGGCAACTAACACCTACTTTACAGAGTGTGTTTAAAGAGCCAAGTATGATGTCTGAGAAATTGGCTCCACGAATATGTATTGATTGACTTCCATGTGTGGGATCCTCTACTTGGTGCTAAGGGTATAATGAATGGGTCTTGGCCCTCCTGGAGCTCATATTCTAGAGGGGAAGCCAGAAGATCAATAAGCAGACAGATAAGCAGTGACGGCAGGCAGTACATGGTGAGCACCAGGGAGGAGATAAAGAAGGGATGGGATGGTGGATAATCGGGTGTGGGAGGCGACCTGCCATAGACGGGACAGGTAGAGAAGACCACTGTTTGTAGGAGACATGTGTGCTGAGACTTCAAGGAAAAGAATGAGCTAGTGACATAAAAAGGGAACATGGTCTACTCAACAGAGTGAGACTCTGTCTCTATCGAAAGAAGAAATTAGCTGGGTATGGGGTGTGTGCCTGTGGTTCAGCTACTTAGAACGCTGAGGTGGGAGGATCCCTTAAATCCAAGAGTTTGAGGCTGCAGTAAGCTATGATCACACCACTGTACTCTAGCCTGGGTGAGAGAGCGAGATCCTGTCTCAACAAAGGGAGAGGGGTGGGGAGCATGGAGAGAAGGACAAAGAGCATCCCAGGCCAAAGAACAGCCATGCTGTAATATGAGAAACTGTGTGCAAATTCCCGAAGGCAGGTGAGGCCACAGCATAGTGGCCAGAGAGAATGTGTGAGGTAAGACAAGTGAAGAATGGCATGGCTACTAATAATTGTTATGCTCTAACCACTGCTTGCTTGCCTTAGTGGTTTCGCTATACTTAGGCTTTTTATTAGAAACAGTTTTAAATACTCTTGAAGTGGCCCATACATAAAGAATAAGGTGACTAAAATCATTATTTAAAAATAATTTTATGTCAGGCACGGTGGCTCACATCTGTAATCCCAGCACTTTGGGAGGTGGAGATGAGAGGAATGCCTGAGTCCAGGGGTTCAAGACCAGCCTGGGCAACTTGATGAGACCTTGTCTCTACAATAAATCAAAAAATTAGTCGGGCATGGCGGCGTGCACCTGTGGTTCTAGCTACTTAGAAGGCTGAAGCGGAAGGATCACCTGAGCCGAGCAAGTCAAAGCTGCAGTGGCTGTCAGTGTGCCACTGCCCTCCAGTCTGGGCAACAGAATGAGACTCCTAATCAAAAAAGACAAAAAGAAAAAGAAAAAAGAAATTTTAAGCAGAGCATGGTGGCTTACACCTGTAATAAGCATTTTGGGAGACTGAGCCCAGGAATTCAAGACCAGCCTGGGCAACATAGCAAGACCTTGTCTCTACAAAAAATAGAAAAATTAGCCAGACGTGGTGGTATGTGCCTGTAATCCCAGCTACTTAGGAGGCTGAAGCAAGAGGATCTCTTGAGCCCAGGAGGCCAAAGCTGTAGGGAGCTATAATTATGCCACTACACTCTAACCTGGGTGACAGAGTGAGACCCCCAACTCATAATTAATAATAATAATTTTAAAAGCTAGCATTTACCAAGAGCCTACTATATGTTTTATATAACTTAAACATTTAATTCTTCCAATAATCTGATATGGTACATACTATTATTACTTCCTTTTTATCAGTGAGAAAGTTAGACACAGAGAGTTCAATGAATTTTCGAAAGTTGACACAGGGAAAAAGTGCAAGGGCAGGATTTAAATCAGGCAGTCTGATTCCAAAGTCAGTGCTCCTCATATTACACAATGCTGCCTCCAGGTTATACAGCTATTGTGAATCAGTTATTCGATGGTACACACAGAACCTCCTGAGCTTATAATAGCTATTACCCTTGCTAGTAGCAGGAAATATGTTTGGAATTAATACCCTAGGCTGGGCATAGTGGCTCACAGCTATAATCCCAGCACTTTGGGAGGCCAAGGCAGGAGGATCACTTGAGGCCAGGAGTTTGAGATCACTCTGGGGAAACACAGTGAGACCTCGTCTCTACAAAAAATTCAAAAAAATTAGCCACGGTGACTGTAATCCCAGTTACTTGGGAGCCTGAGGCAGAAGGATCACCCGAGTCCAGGAGGTTGAGGCTGTGGTGGGTCGTGTTTATGCCACTGGACACCAGCCTGGGCAACAGAGTGAGACTCCAACTCAAAAAACAAACAGAAAAAAACTAAAAGCAACTCTATGGTTTACTATCAGGGATTCACACAGCTTCAAATTCTACTTACTAAAAAGAAATAGGGTCTAATGTAGCATGAGAAAATTTTCCTCACAAGAAAAATAAAGAGCTCCGACATTTTAATAATCATTCTCAACCTGAAACGTTTATCCATTATTAAATCTTTATCCATAATTTATTAGACAGATGTTTATGTGGGTCAGAGTATGCCTGGCTTGCAAAATAACTACTGGTCTGCTCTCTGGGGGCTACTGACAATATGTGTCAAGCAGACACCAGGAAGACTGATTTTATTATTTCAATCATTGGGGAAAGCAAGCAGGCAAAGTAGTCTGAGGACTGGTGACACCTTTTCTAGTGCCTCCTTTTCCAGGTAGAGTTGTTCTGTCTCCCTGTGTCATCTCTGACGTGCCCCAAGTCTACCAAGGCCACAGCGGTCCCACCCTTGGGGCAGCCTCTGCTGTCCCTGTCACTTACATTCCCATCGTGGTTTGGGCAAGAGAGGGGCTTTCCTGCAGCCACCGCGGTGACCGTCTCCAGGATGGAAGAGTCCTCAACGTTGCTGCCTGGCGTTCGCTGCAGCACGTCCATCAGGTTCGTGATGAAGAAGTTGTTCTGGAGCGCAGCCACCCCTTTCTCGGGCAGGATGGAGGTCTGACGGCACACTGGGCAGGAGAGGGTTAAACTGTGGGCAGGTATATAGTTCTGCAGGCACCTGTCACAGAAGCAGAGGTGGGGGGACACTCAGCACAGCAGGCTCAGGGGACAGCACTGCCACTTCTCGAGACCACTCTTGCCTGGTCTCCTTTGCTAGGCTCTTTCAGAAGCCAAGAGGTAACCTAGACTCACACTGGCCCTGTCAACTGATCAGGAAAATGATGATGTCCAATGAAAAGAAAAATGTCATTGACTTTGGAGGTGTTTTCTAGAGCCATGGCACACAAAGGGTGGGCCAGACGCAAGCAGTATTAGCCCCATTGGAGCACATTTGGTAGAAATGCAGAGTCTTGGGCGCCCTACTCCACACCTGCTGAATCACATCCCCGTGGGACTTGCATACATTGAAGTTTGAGAAGCATGAGTCTACGATATCCAGCACTGGGCTCACAAATGTATGGACTTTTTATAATGGGAAGAAACATGTCAAATGTTGTTGCTAGCATTGAAATTTTTTTCACATACAAAATCATAATCAAAGCTAGGCTCAGTGGCTCAGCCTGTAATCCCATGCCTTGGGAGGCTGAGGTGAGCGGATTGCCTGGGCCCGCGGGTTTGGGACCTGCCTGGGCAACTTGGTGAGACCTCATCTCTACAATAAATAAAAAACTAGCCGGCGTAGTAGCGCGCGCCTGTAGTTCCAGCTACTTGGAAGGTTGAGGCGGAAGGATCGCCGGAACTCAGCAGGTCGAGGCTGCGGTGGCCGGGAGTGGCCACTGCACTCCAGTCTGGGTGACAGAGTGAGACTCGAACTCAAAAAAAAAAAATCATAATCAGACATTAAAGACACATCAGGCCGAGCATGGTGGCTCCTGTAATCCCAACACTTTGGGAGGCTGAGGTGGGTGAAAGGCTTGAGTCTAGTAGTTTGAGACCAACTTGGGCAACAGAGCGAGATTGCGCTTCTACAAAAATTTTTCTTAAATTAGCAGGGCGTGGTGGCCCATGCCTGTAGTCTAGTCCCAGCTACTTGGGAGGCTTAGGCAGCAGGATCACCTGAGCTCAGGAGGTGGAGGCTGCAGTGAGCCACGATCGTGCCACTGCACCCCCAGCCTGGACAACAGAGCAAGATCCCAAATAAAAAAATGAATAACTGAACGAACTAAATAAAAACACATCAATGTGAAAATGTTTGGTTGAGGCAGGGGGAGGACACCCAGAGTGAGAGCCACACCGCTTCTTCTTGCCTCTCCTCAACAGGTATCAACTTAATTCATTTAATTAAAGAAACACATCACTAATAAATACATATATGGTGCTCACCAAATTCAAATTACTTCCAATAAGCCAGTGAAGGAGGTATTATTATGACACCTTTACACAAAAGACAGGCAGAAAGAGGCCAAGGATACTTAGCTGGTCAGGGGCAGAAGAGGAATTCAAACCCAGGCAGCTGGACACCATAATCTAAGTTCTAAATAACCAGACTATATTAGACAGATGTTTATGTGGGTCAGAGTATGCCCAGCTTGCAAAATAACTCCTGATTTGCTCTCTGGAGGCTGCCAACAATATGTGTCAAGCAGACACCATGAAGATTGATTTTATTATTTCAATCGTCTTAGCCAGAGCTTAACCAAAAAGAATTCAAAAACCACTGAGTTTGCCCATTTCCTTTATCTTGCAGATGGAAAAGCTGCCATCAAGGGGGCTCACTGATCTGTGTCACAGAGGTAGCTAATGCTGAGTCACTACCAGAAGTGAAATGGCTTTTGCTAAGGTCACTAATGGCATCGCAACCCAACAGACATCTTTCATTTGTTCTTTGCCGAAAGCGCGAGAAGTGATTCCAATAGACATTCTAAAATCCCATCTCACTAGACTTCTCAGCAGCATGTATCACGCTTACCACTGCCCTCCATCCTCTGTGGATTTTTGGAAGTTTTACCTTCCCTTGACTCTATGACCCTACACACACTTGGATCTCTTTCTGTCTACTCTGTCTTGTCTGAGACCATACAGTCGAGTTCATAAGGCTCCATCAAAAGTCCTCTTCTCTCTTTGGAATGTTCTATCCATGTGCACAGCTACAAGTTGAACACTCCCACATTTATATTTCTTCCCAGAGATGTCTCTATCAACTGCCTTTTTGCCTCACAGGTCCTCAAACTCAACATGTCCAAAACCAAACCCATGGTCTTCCCCCAAACGGTATCCTCTTCCTGTCTTGGTGAATGGCACTTCCATACATTCATCCAAGCAAACCAGAAACTAGAAGTAATTTTTTTTTTTTTTGAGTCAGAGTCTCGCTTTATTGCCCAGTGCAGTGGCACACATACGGTCACCATAGCCTTGACCTACTGGGCTCAGAAGATCCTTCCACCTTAGCCTTTCAAGTAGCTGGAACTACAGATGTGCACCACCATGCTCGGCTAATTTTTTGATTTATTGTAAAGATGAGGTCTCACCATGTTGCCCAGGCTGGTCTCGAACCAGTGAGCTCAGGCAATTCTCTCGCCTCTGTTTCTCAAAGTGCTAGGATTATAGGTATAAGCCACCACGCCCGGTGTAGAAGTCATTCTTAAGACTGTAGCTCCCGATTGTCCTGGATTTCCTATATCCAACCCATCACCACAGCCTGTAAATTCCTGAACATCTCTCCAGCCCCTCCAGTTCCCTTCATCCCTACTAGACCGCTCTTACTTAGACTTCTGCAATAGACTCATACCTGGCATTTTGTCATTCACTCTTTTTTTTTTTTTTTGAGTTGGAGTCTCACTCTGTCGCCCAGACTGGAGTGCATCCGCTGACCGCACCTCCCTGCTGGGCTCGCGATCCTTCCGCCTCCACCTTCCGAGTAGCCGGAATTACAGGCATGCGCTACCATGCCCGGCTGATTTTTTGATTTATTGTACAGATGAGGTCTCGCTGCCCAGGCGGGTCCCGAACCCACGGGCTCAGGCAATCCACTCACCTCAGCCTCCCAAAGGCGTGGGATTACAGGCTGAGCCACCGAGCCCGGCTTTGTCATTCACTCTTACACCCTTCTCCACACAGCAACCAGGGTGAGCTTCTCAAAACTCAAAACTTACCACTTAAATCTCCCTCCTAGGCCAGGTGCGGTGACCCAAGTCTGTAATCCCAGCACTTTGGAAGGCCAAAGTAGAAGGATTGCTTCAGCCCAAGAGTTCAAGACCAGCCTGGGCAACATAGTGAGACCTCATCTCTACAAAAACTCAAAAAATTAGCCAGGCATGGTGGCGTGTGCTTGTAGTCCCAGCTACTCGGGAGGCTGAGGCAGAAGGATAGCCTGGACAGGTGTGGTGGCTCATGCATATAACTCCAGCACTTTGGGAGGCAGACACAAGAGGACTACTTGAGCCCATGGGTTCAAGACCTGCCTGGTCAACTTGATGAGACCTCGTCTCTACAATAAATAAAAAAATTAGTCAGGCTTGGTGGCACATGCCTGTGGTCCCAATTACTTGGAAGGCTGAGACAGAAGGTTCATCTGAGCCCTGCAGGTTGAGGCTGCGGTGGCTGTGAGCATGCCACTGCACTCGAGCCTGAGTGAGAGTGAGACCCCAACTCAAATAAATAAATAAATAAATAAATAAATAAATAAATAAATAAATAAATAAATAAAATCTCCCTCCTCGTCCATCTGAGGTAAAAATTCTGCCACAGCTCCCACTGTTCTTATAACAAAGCTAAGAATCCACATTTGACCTGTACATCTGTCTCTTCCCTCATTTGCTGCATACTAACCACAGCAGGCTTATTTAAGTTCTTCCAAAATCTTGTGGTCCCCTGTCGCTATAGCACCTTCACATATACCTGAAATTCTTTCTTGCTACTCAGTCACCTCTGCTTAGTTAATTTTTACTCAGCATTGGGTTTCTGCTTAATCATCACTTCTGCAGGGAAGCCTTCCCTGATTAGGGCTAATTGCCCTATCATACGGTTTCCTGTGTGCGTATGTATAGAACTTCTCACTGGTTTAATTTTACATTAACCTGAGTGACTGGGAGTTAATGACCAGCTCCTCCCTTGGGCTGTAAGCACCATAAGGCCAGTGACTGTGTCTCATTTCCATCTCCTTCAAGCCCCGTTGTGTGTCTTGAAGATGTGGGGAGTAGGAAGGCAACTGTGTGTGTCCAGCATAAGTTAGACACAGGGGTCCCAGGGCGCACACTCCTGAAAGTGAGACTGAGATAGAACAGGGACCCTTCTTAGGGGCCTGCTGCCCCCTTCTCCCTGGCCCCTGCATGGATACAAATGAACTTTGAGTCCTTTCAAGAGAAAATCCAGGCACCTAGGTAGCCAAGCAAATATCAATTAGAGAAGTAAATGAATAACCCACTCAGCAAGGATAATCACAGTTTAATCATAGGATAGGATAATCATAGTCATCCAGCTGAGTGTGGTGGCTCAAGCCTATAATTCCAGCACTTTGGGAGGCCAAGGCAAGATGATTGTCTGAGTCTAGGGGTTTGAGACCAGACTGGGCAACTTGGTGAGACCTCATCTCTACAATAAATCAAAAAAATTAGCCGGGCGTGGTGGCGCATGCCTGTAGTTCCAGCTACTTGGAAGACTGAGGTGGAAGGATCACCTGAGCCCAGCAGGTTGAGGCTGTGGTGGCTATGAGTATGCCACTGCACTCCAGCCTGGAAGACAGTGAGACTCCAACTCAAAAACAAATAAACAAAAAACAATAGTCACCCAAGTTAAGAAGTTCTAAATTTCTTCTTTAGGGGCCCACTGGCCACTTTAACATTCCTTTCTGCCAATCTCAAATTTTTTGATGAAGTTGCTTCCTTAAAAAATTGCAAATCAAAGAACCTCTGAATTAAACAACTGCAAATCAAAGAACCTCTGAATTCCTGCCTTTTTGCGTTAAATTAATGTATAACCTCCATGTGTTGAGTTATAGTTTTGCCTGACTTCTGCTTTCCTCAAATGTCCCACTGCCTTTAAAACCCCTTGCTTGTGGCTGGGCTCGGTGGCTCAGTCTGTAATCCCAGCACTTTGGGAGGCCGAGGCAAGTGAATTGCCTGAGCCCCTGGGTTCGAGACCAGCTCAGGCAACTTGGCAAGACCTCGTCTCTACAATAAATCGAAAATTAGCCAGGCATGGTAGCATACACCTGTAGTTCCAGCTACTTGGAAGGCTGAGGTGGAAGAATTGCCAGAGCCCAGCAGGTTGACGCTGAGGTGACTGTGAGTGTGCCACTGCATTACAGCCTGGGCAACAGAGTGAGACTCCAATTAAAAAAAAAAACCAACCGGCTACTCGGAAGGCTGAAGTGGAAGGATCGCCGGAGCCCAGCAGGTCGAGGCTGCGGTGGCCGGGAGCTGCCACTGCACTCCAGTCTGGGCGACCGAGTGAGACTCCAACTCAAAACAAAACAAACAAACAAAAAAACCCCTTGCTTGTAAGCCATTGGGGAGGTCAAGTCTAAATGTCAGCTGCTCGATTCTCCTTGCTTGGTACCCTGCAATAAATGCCTTACTTTCTCTCTCTTCAAATCCCAGTGTCAGAGTTTAGCTTTTATTGTATGCTGGGCAAGCAGACTCAAGCTTGGTCCAGTAACAAGACAAGCTGTGAAGTTCTGTCTCTACATAAATATAATTTTCCCACTTTATGAAAAGTCATCTGCACCTTCAAAAGAAGTCATTTCAATGTGCACGATGCTAGAACAATTTTAATACATAGCATTCCACTGGGACTTACTATGGTAGCACGGGGAGCAGAGGTGAGTTGAGCTTGACCCAATGGAGAGGGCACGGGAAAACCCAGGGCAGCCCAGAAGTGTTGCTTCTCACCTGTCAGAGTGAGGAAATAGGACCCAAAAACACAGACTGGCTGGGCATTGGACACTGGGAAATAGGGCAGTTCTCCCAAGCTCAGACTCAGTGGCTCTCAGTGTTGTATATAGAGTGCCTGCCAGGCTATGCCGACTGCTGGAAGTCAAGTGATCTTACCATGTGTGCCAGGAACACATGGACAGTCAGCTGGTATTCATGCCTAGCTACACCCATTAAGTGAGTTTTACTACACTCATTAAATCACACACTACTCAATTATTTTGGAATATGAACTACAAAGCACTTAAACCAAAGTATAAAATGAATAAAATAAAAAATACAGGTGCCTTGTATACTACCACTAAAACAAACAAACAAAACATCCTACACATACACACACACACACACAATCCCACAACAACCTAAAACAAATAAAAAACCACAACCACTAAGGACAAATTTACCTTCTCCCTCCATCCATCACCACAACCAAAGATGTGGTTACTCTTTTACAATTCAGACGTTCCAAAGTAAATCAACACATAGAATGGTCAAATACTAAACGTATGTTAAATCAGATGATAAATGTAATCAGCATAGATTTAAAGCCATTTGAAATACTGGCTTCCTGTTCTATAATGGGAAGTAAAGCATTTTATTTATGTGCATTAAATAATAACAGAAAACATATTCAACAAAATGCCATAATTACCATGTTTGTTTTTAAGAAAGTATATAACCTTTCTAAGAAAATACTTAAAATAAGTCACAGATGAAATAATTACTAACAAACTTCTTATGTTTAATTGCTTATAGGATGAGTTAAACAATGGGTTAAAAGTGTACTTTGATAACAACTCTTTCCAAAAAAAAAAAAATATCCTAGCTGGAAGGATAAATAAGGAAGGGCATCTTCATATGCAGATTATACAGTCAAGTAATTTATTATATATATCATATAAAATATCAGTGTTCAAATATGACACTAGTATGTGTCTGAAATATCTTTGGAAAGGAAGCTCTGCCCTTTGAACTAACCCTTCAGATATGCAGATATTTTATTTGACTTGTTATATAGGAGGAAATGATAGATTTGTAATTGATTCTCACCAAAGACCCTCTACAGGAAACTGCTGTTGACAAAAAATTGTTTCATAAAGAACGAAGGAAAAATTTAAAAATGTTTTCACCTCATTTTATTATTATATTTTAAATTTTTGTAGAAAATATTGCCCAGGATGATTTCAAATTCCTGACCTCAAGTGATTCTTCTATCTCAACCTCCTTGAGCAGTTGGGACTACAAGTATGCACCACCATGCTGGGCTATTTTTTTTTTTTTTTGGTAGCGACAAGGTCTTGCTATGACATGTCCAGGCTGGTCTCAAATTCCTGGTTTTAAGCAATATTCCTGCCTTGGTCTCCCAAAACAATGGGATTATAGGTGTGAGCTCCTATATTTGGTCAAATTTTTTCCTCTTAAAATATGTATTTAATGTTCCATCTCTTGTGGAAACAAATAAGTAGTTACTGAATTGCTTTTTCCCACTTGCAATGGTTTGAAATAAAATAAATTATTGGCAACTCATGATTCAGTTTTTCAATGTCTATCAGAAGCACAGAAGATTCACTGTCTCACAAAGGTAACTGTAGAATTCTGGGAAAGAATCCTATGGAAGGTGGTAGGAGGTTAGCCTGTGAAACTCTCTTCTCCAAGCACAGAGGAGGCTTACCTCTCGCAGAAAGTGTGCAGACAGGGGAGAACCTTGGGATTCTTGTACCGTTCCAGGCATATACTGCAAATCAGAAACTGCTTGTCAATCTGGCGCACCACAGGACTTGGGATGTTGGCGCCTTCACTGGCCATCCTAGACCACTGACATGGGGGGCCGGCTGTCTTTGACCCTGCACGCTGCTGCTGTCAGAAAGAAAATCAAAATGGAAAAATATACAATCATCTGTAAGTGCAAGTCAGTCACTGGCACTTTTACTATAGGCATTGTGCTATAAATACAAGTAGAAGTCAAGGTTAGGAACCTCAAGATGACCAATAGGACAACCTTATTTCTATACAAGGAGTACAGGGAGCCCCTGTCGTTTGTTTTTCAAACCAATAAAAGAATCATATGTTCACCATGCAAACAAAACAAATTAGAAAAGGGCATGTTATACAAAGAGGTATGCTTGCTGGGTTCAAAACACTAGTGACTGAGGGGACAAATGCTTATACAAGGGGGGACCCAAAAAACCTGGAATTATCTTTTGGCGGGCAGGCCCCCTGGAGTACAGTTGGAATTTGTTCCTTTGGATCAAACGGTCAACCAAAGTTTTTAATCTGGAAGTTTTGAGAAGGTTACCTCATGATTGGCTGAGGAAACATTCCAAGTTGTGGCAAACAGGTGACTGGTTCCTCCATATGACAACATACCTGCCCATACCATGCTGAGTGTTCAGCGGTTTTTCACCAAAAATGACATGACCCCTGTGCCCTAATCTTGCTCCAAGTGACTTTTTTTTTTGTTTCTCTGGGTGAAAAAAATCCTCAAAGGGAAATGTTTTGCCAAGGTGGGAGAAGTGAAACAAAAAATGGCAGAAACACACAAAGGCATCAAAACTGAGTTCCAAAACTGTTTTGAGCAATGGAAAAAGCATCTCAATAGGTGTACTGCATCAAATAGAGAGTACTTTGAAGGTGACTGACATGTAGGAATAAATACACAATTTTTTATAAATAAATTCTGGGGTTTTGGGGTCCCCCCTCACATAGCTATGTCTGTTTATGCCTCTAGCCATGACTACATTTGAACATATATTTACCTTCTATAGTTTCATAAAATTGAATATGTTTTCCCAACTATTGTATTTGAACAGAATGTAGACTCCCAGAATATGTCACTTTGGCATAAAGATTATTTTGAGCTAAGGGCTATAAGAAACAGCAGACACTAGAGGGGCTATCTGCCATTCCCCGTCTTCCTAAAAGCAGGACATAAATCTCCCTTTTGTAAGGAAACTTCCATCTATAAAGGTGCCCCTTTCTCCCATAACAGGAAGAGAAGACTCTTAAACCCTAGAGACTATACAAGATAAGTATGTATAACAAACGTTACTAAACAAACCTTATCTACCATACATTTCCCACAATTTATTGCCCTAGGAGCCTAAGCTTTCCTTCATCTAGACAGTTCTCCACAATTTATTGCCCTTTGTTAAAATGGTATATAAACCTTCACATCTAACCACTTCTTTGGGTTTTTACTTCTTTTCAGTGAAACCCATGTTCATGTAAAATTAAAAACATTAACATCAATAAAATTTGTCTGTTTTTTCTCCTCTTAGCCTTTCATCTGTTTGATTCACAAGTCATGGGCACTTGGTCCAAGAGGGTAGAAGAAAAGTTTTCCCTCTCCTACATACTGCTAATATGTAGGAGAGTGACCATTAGAGTGTTTTAATTAAAAACTTTTTATGTGGTTCACAGTGTTTCCTTCAGAACTAGAGGTCTACAGTTTTGAGACAAAAACATATCTGCCACGGAGCAGGGACAAAGGCTAGAAGTATGTCCACTGTATTCAAGTATGGACATTTGAAGATATGATGAAGAGAAATAATTCAGAGGAGGTTTCAAAATGTTAGAGATAATGCCAGAAAAGAAAAATTAGAAGACAGCAACAGATAAGAAAGCAGAGAATCCATGAGGACATAAGAGAGGGGAAAGTAACAACATAAAACACAGCTGCTTCTACCACCTCTACACCAAAGGGGTAAACCAGAGCTGAGCTGAAATTTACCTCATAATTTTCTAACTATTCATTAAGATACCCACAGCCCCCAATTGCCAATGGAAATACTAATTTTTTAAAAAAGTAGTTTATCTTCAATACGACCACTAGGCAGGAAGTAATGTTATTATTTTTATTCTACAGATGAAAAAAACAACATCCCAGAAGCTCAGTCAAGAAGTTTGCCAAAATGCAAACTCAGGTGTGCATGTTTCTAAAACTCTTGGCCTTTTCACTCCTTAAGCCACCACACCACCCTTGACCTTGTTGAAGAAGGTTGCTGATTTACATATGATACTTTAACTTGGCCTGGTGCCTGTATTTAAAGCTGGAGAATACTCTATATTTATAGAATCAACAATTCTACACTTTCTAAAGAAAACAATCTTTTCCAAATATAAATAGTATTTCTCCTTACTCCCTACCAAGTCACCAAAATTTTTTTAAGTGTGATGGGGGACCCATAAAAATGCTGGCTTTACTTATAAAAAGTTGTATATTTATTCTTACATGTTTAAACTTCAGTCACCTTCAAAGTACTCTTCATTTGATGAAATAAACCTATCAAGACACTTTCCCTACTGCTCAGAACAGCTTTTGAACTTGTCAATTTTGATGCCTTTTAGTTTTTTGTTTTCTGTAGTTTTTTGTTTCACCTCTTTCACATTGGCAAAACGTTTCCCTTTGAGGACTTTTTTCTTTTATTTTTTTTGAGTTGGCGTCTTACTCTGTCGCCCAGGCTCGAGTGCAGTGGCATGCTCATGGCCACCGCAGTATCGACCTGCTGGGCTCAGGTGATCCTTCTGCTTCAGTCTTCCAAGTAGCTGGAACTACAGGCACATGCCACCACGCCAAGCAAATTTTAAAAAATTTATTATAGAGATGAGATCTCTCCATGTTGTCCAGACTGGTCTCGAACCCATGGGCTCTGGCAATCCTCTTGCCTCTGCCTCCCAAAGTGCTGGGATTATAGGCATGAGCCACTGCACCCAGCTGAGGGCTCTTTCCATCGGGAAACAAAAAAAGTCATTCAAGTTTTCGTGAATAGGGAGGGTGGGGCATGGGAGTCATGCCATTTTTGATCAAAAACCGCTGAACACTCATCGTGGTGTGGGCAGGTTCCTTGTCATGGCAGAAGAACCAGTCACCTGTCTACCATAACTCAAGATGTTTCTTCTGCAAATTGTGATGCAACTTTTTCGAAGCTGCCAGATAAAAACTTTTGTTGACCATTTTATCCAAAGGAACAAATTCTGAGTGTACTTACAAGGAGCCTCCCCTCCAAAAGATAATTCCAGGTTTTTTAGGGCCCCTCTTGTATATAAACTTTTATTAAGAAAATTCTGGGCTGGGCGTGGTGGATCAAGTCCGCGGGTTGGAGACCAGCCTGGGTAACATGGTGAGACCATGTCTCTATAATAAAATAAAAAAATTAGCCGGGTGTGGTAGCACACATCTGTAGTTCTGGCTACTTGGAAGCCTAAGGCGGAAGGATCGCCTGAGTCCAGCAGGTTGAGGCTGTGTTGGCTGTGAGCATGCCACTGCACTCCAGCCTGGGCAACAGAGTGAGACTTCGACTCAAAAAAAAGAAAGAAAGAAAATTCTGGGGCCAGGTACACACTTGTAATCCCAATGTTTGGAAGGCTGAGGTGAGAAGATTACTTACTTGAGCCCAGTAGTTTGAGACTAGCCCAGGCAGCATAGTGATCCCCATCTCTACAGAAAACATTTTAAAAAATTAGCTGGACGTGATGGTATGCACCTGTAATTGCAGTGCTTTGGGAGGCAGGAACTGCTTGAGCCTAGGAGTTAGAGGCTGCAGCAAGCTATGATTGTGCCACTGTACGCCAACCTGGGCAACAGAGCAAGACCTTATGTCTTTAAAAAAAAAAAAAAGAAGCAGAAAGAAAGCTCTACTGCTGACTGGTCCAGGTGCAGTGGTGTTTACAACTAACTGATCACAACTCTTGTTTCTTCTCCATTCCCACTGTTTCATTTGACTAGTCTTAAAAAAAAAAAAAAAAAAAAAAAAAAATATATATATATATATATATATATATATATATATATATGTATATCAGCAGGGTGCAGTGGCTCACGCCTATAATCCCAACACTTTAGGAGGCCACGGGAGAGGATTGCCTGAGCCCAGGGATTCGAGATCAGCCTAGGCAACTTGGCAAGACCTTGTCTCTACGATAAATCAAAAAATTAGTTGGATATGGTGGCATGCACCTGTGGTTTCAGCTACTTGGAATGCTGAGGCAGAAGGATCACCTGAGCCCAGCAGATTGAGGCTGTGGTAGCTGTGAATGTGTCTCTGTACTCCAGCATGGGCAACAGAGTGAGACTCCTACTCAAAACAAAAAAAAAATCATAGAAAATTCTTCTGTTTATACATATTTGAGTATAGTTACACACATGAAATGCCCTGTTTTTAACTCTAGCCCTTCTAAATAAGTTCATTAAAGAGTATGATTAACAGACAGATAGAACCTTGTGGAGCCCATAAGAGCGTCAGGTTCAGAGTTCACTACGTAAACAGTGGAGGTGTGACGTATCTAATCAGCTGGCATCTTCTGCTAGACTTCCCAGTTCTCCCTAAAGTACTAAAGTAGAGAATGAAACTCATTGATGGGTTAAGAGTAGCTCATGTCTCAGAAGCTCAAAATGTTGGCATCCAATTTTTTTTTTTTTTTTTTGAGTTGGAGTCTCACTTTGCCGCCCAGGCTGGAGTGCAATGGCACGTACACTGCCACCGCAGCCTTGACCTGCTGGGCTCAGGTGATCCTTCCACTTCAGTTCAGCTGGAACTACAGGCACACACCACCATGCCTGGCTAATTTTTTTATTTATTATAGAAATGAGGTCTCACCAAGCTGCCCAAGCTGGTCTCAAACCCGTGGGCTCAGACAATCCTCTCGCCTCTGCCTCTTAAAGTACTGGGATTATAAGCATGAGCTACTTTACCCAGCTTGGTATCCTGTTTTTTTAACAACATGTTTATGACATCAAAATAGGTAAGAAATGGGTTTATCTGCCCTAAAGATAAGGAAACCAAATTTTAACTAACCCAAGGTCATCCAGTATAACCAAGTCAGTCAGAAAGCTCAGATCTCAAGTTTTCCATCTTGTTTAACACTTTACTAGGGTGTCTTTCTTTCTTTTCTTCCTTCCTTCCTTCTTCTTTCTTTTTTGAGTCAGTGTCAAAAAAGTAACAGTGGCACAATCATGACTCACCGCAGCCTCACTTGACCTTCTAGGCTTAGGCAATCTTTCCTTCTCAGCCTCTCTAGTAGCTGGAACTACAGGTGAGCAACACCAGGCCTGGCTTATTTTTCCATTTTTGTAGAGATGAGGTCTCACTATGTTGCCCAGGCTGGTCTTGAACTCCTGGGCTCAAGCAATCCTCCTGCCTTGGCCTCTCAAATTGCTGAGATTATAGGCGTAAGCCACTGTACCGTCTATGTTTCTTATAAAAATAACAGAGTGCTCATTTTGGCAGTACTAAAATTTGAACGATACAGACAAGAGTACCCCTGAGCAAGGATGACATGTAAATTGTGAAGTGCTCCATTTTTAAAAAAATATATTAAACTTTTCCATTAAGATCGGTTTAGCTTTTGAAATTTTTCATGGTACCCTTCAAAATCAGAGCTCTGCTGGGTATTGAAATAAGCGGAGGGAAAACATTATATTGGATTTTACTCTTTTTACTCTAAAGCTGAGAATAAAAACATTTCATTCTAATTTTATGATAATTATTGTAGGGGTGAGAGCAAGTCTTTGTTAGGATTGTTCATTTACATGGTAAATTAAGTTTATTCCTTAACACTAATCTAAAACCATGACTGTATCACAGATCTGTCACAAGTGACCTCTTGAAGGCATCTGGATCGTTAGAACTCCCAGAATAGACACAAAAGGTTTCCAGCCCCCAAAGACCCCTAAATTTGCCAGGATAACGATCCTTCCCCGAACGTAACTGGATACTCATGATAGGAAGACAATTTGATGACTCCTCAAGACACCATGTGCTAGGAAGAACCAGGGCACCGAATGAGCTAAGACGCACTGTGGGAAGTCTGAATCAGTCTCAACATGCCATGAGAAACACACTAAACATACGACAGGCTTCCACCAAAGCGTCTGGGTACTCCCACAGTTCCTGGTCTCCTTGATTGGAAAAGCAATAAACGCTTCTCTAGATTTTTCCTTCCCCAGTTGGGTTGGGTTTGTTTGTTTGTTTTGTTTTTTGTTTTTGTTTTTTTGCTGCCCAGGCTGGTGTGCAGTGGCACAATCATGGCTCATGGCAGCCTCTACCTCCTGAGCTCAGGCGATCCTTCTGCCTCAGCCTCCCAAGTAGCTGGGACTACAGGCATGCGCCACCACACCCGGCTAATTTTATTTTATTTTTTTGTAAAGACGAGGTCTCACTATGATGCCCAGGCTGGTCTCTAACTCCTGGGCTCGAGTGATCCTCCTGCCTTGCCCTTCCAAAGTGCTGGAATGACAGGCTTGGGTCACTGCACCAGGTCCCCATCTGGGTTTCTGAAGTGTCAGAGACCCTTCTTAACCATATAACCAGCAGAAGTCAGTGCACTATTATAAGGGAATAATAGAGAATATTAGAATATAGAGGTGCTCTTTCTCTGGTGAGTTGCAAAACTAATTTCTAGAGGAATGCACCTGAAAACACACTTGGGGTGGACATTGTATCAGAAGCCCCAGTGCTTTGGGATGCAAGAACTAATGCCAGATACATTGATAAAAGGTCAGTGGTAGACAGGAAGAGCCATTTTAAAATGATATAAATAGCCAACATTAGTTTGATATTGACCTTAGCCAACCATAAAGGAGACTAGCTAAGGTTCCTCATTGGTGGAAAGCAAACAGCAAGACCCTCATGACGTCGCTCACTCCCCTCTCCTGTGCTTTTCTCAGTGTCACCTGCTCAATCTGTCCATTCTGTTTAAAACTGCATCTTGCCCAAATTCCTGAGCACTGCTGTCCCCTGTCCTTGCTGGGTTTTCCTCTGCAGCACTGGTCACCTTCTGTTATGGACTCCACATTTGGGTCTCTGCTCCCAAACTCCTATATTGAAGCCCTAACCTCCAATGTGATGGCATTAGGGAGTAAGGTCTTTGGGAAGTGATCAGATCATGAGGATGGAGCGCCCATGATGGCATTAGTGCCCTTGTAAGAAGAGACGAGAGAGTTTGCTCTCTCACTCTCTGCTTGCTGCCATGTGAGCCATCTGTCTGTAAAACCAGAAGAGAACCCTTACCAGAACCTTACCACACTGGTCTCAGACTTCCCAGCTCCCATAACTGTGAGATAATGAGCTCCTTTTGTTCAAGCCACCCAGTCTAAGGTATTTTTGTTATAGCACCCTGAACTAAGTCTTTTAACGTACTATGCAATTGATTGATTTTGCATATAGTCTCTGTCCTCCCTATGGAATGGAAGGCTCATGAAGGCAGAGATTTTTGATATCTCACTGCAGTAGTTCCATCCTGTGCCTGGTACATAGTAGATATTCATTATTTTTTAATAAATTTAATTAGTGAAGTATAACATGGAAATGGACTTACTTGGTGGACTGGATAGAGAAAATGTGGTACAAGTACATCATGGAATGTTACACAAAATCATGTTCTTTGCAGGAACAACACGAATGCAGCTGAAGACCATCATTTTAAGTGAACTGTCGCAGAAATGAAAAACTGAACACAGCATGTTCTTACTTCTAAGTGGGAGCCAAACATCAAATACATATGAGCATAAAGGATAAGAACAACAGACATCGGGGACGCCTATAGGCGAGATGGGAGAGGGAGGTGAGGGTTGAAAACCACCCATTGGGTAACACACCCACCACCCAGGTGATGGATTCAATAGACACCCAAACCTCACTATCATGCAATAAACCTATGTAAAAATCTGTACGTGGGCCCCTTGATTCTTAAAAAAAATGTAAATAAGTGAATTTTCCAAAAAGACTCCTTCACAGCAGCAGAAGAGAGAGGCACTTGCCTAATCCCATGGTCAAGAGCATGGTTGTTGCCAGTCATGTGAGTGTTTGTACTTGACCTCAGACATCACCTGTACTCCCGTGTCATAGTCTAATACTCTAAGACAAGTTATCATCGGGTCAATTTTAGTGACATGTTTTAACTTGTTCACAAATGTGGAAAAAGAAACCAAGAACTACTGAGGACACACATGCATAGGAATAAACAGTCTAAGAAGGTTGGCACCTATATGCCTTATTAATGAGGGCTTGCCAAATAACACAGCTTACTGTGGGAAGAACAATGCAACAAACACACATAACAAAATCCTGGGGCTTGGAAAAATCCTGCCCAGCGTTTCTCCCCTCACATCATCTCTGTGTTTTTCCTGGCTCTCATTCTCAAATCTCCTACAATTTGGTGGAAATTACCACCGAATGGAAATGAACTTGATAGGAGAAGACGAAATGAGAGAAAAATGCCTGTGTCCACAATTCTAAGATTGAGGCCATATTCCCTGCCCTAAATTACACCATTCAGAATCAGAAAACTATCCAAACTCTTTACTGCGGACACCAGAGTGAGGAAGACCAGAGGAGAGGGTGGAAGAGAGAGGCCACAGAGAAACCACTCTTCTAGAGAAGGAGGGGGAGTTGGTAAAATCTTATCTGGCTTCTCTAGGGAACATGATTGGGAAACAGAGGCCAAGATTCCACCAAATAATAAAATTTTAATATGTGATCTGTGGGTAAGAGGCACCATATCTGATTACATATCACCTGAGGGCATTCCATTCCATTCCTGCAGTCTAATTTTATGGCATTCCTGGGTGACTGCTTCTCTTTGATGCCACTTAGGTTGAATTTATTAATATGCTTTCTATGTCTTATTGTTCTAGTGCAGACATGGAAAAAAAATCAGCTGCCCAGGCAGTTAAAAGTCTTCTGGGACATTCATAGGAAGGAAATCCTGAACCATTCACATTATCTATAACTCACAATATGCTATCCTGTTCCTGCCAGGATATGTGGCACCTGGAATTCAAGGCACAGGTTCAAACATGACGAAACAATTAGGTATTCTGTCACAGAAACAGAAAACTGAGTACCACATGCTCACTCATAAGCCGGCCCTGATCACTGGTCACATGAGCACAAGGATGAAAACAACAAGCACTGGACACTGCTAAAGGAGGGAGGGAGGGAAAGAGGGAGGGAGGAGAGCACACAACTCACGCTGGGTACCAGGTCCACTACCGGGGAAGAGGAAGCCCACTACCAGGGGAAGAGGAAGCCCACTAGAAGCCCACACCTCACCTGCACACAATTTAATTATGTAGTAAGTCCTCATATGTACCCACAACTCTGAAATATGTTTAAAAAATTTTTAAATAAATATATATATTTTTTGAGTCGGAGTCTCACTCTGTCGCCCAGGCTGGAGTGCAGTGGCATGCTCACAGCTACCGCAGCCTCGACCTCCTGGGCTCAGGCGATGCTTCCGCCTCAGCTTTCCAGGTAGCTGGAACTACAGGTGCTCGCCACCACGCCTGGCTAATCTTTTGATTTGTTGTAGAGACTAGGTCTCGCCAAGTTGCCCAGGCTGGTCTCCAACCCCTGGGCATAGGTAATCTTCTTGCCCTGGACTCCCAAAGTGTTGGGATTACAGGTGTGAGACACTGGGTATTTTTAATTTTTAAAAACGAGCCTATTATCATTCACCTGCAACTGAACTTGCATTGTTCCTGAGGACTCAATTCGAGGACAATCTTCAGTGCAATGAAAATAGGGTGACCTATTTTCAGTTAAATCAAGTCTTGATCCCAGATGGGCACTGTGTAAATTAGAAGGCTCAATGTATTATCTTTCTTGATGATGTGTGTGCATGTGTGTATGTGCGTGTGTATGTGCATGTGTATGTGTTTGGGGGGCACAGGAGAACATTCAGGAGGCATCTTTTTTAACTTTTGTCTTCAGGCAAGGATGTGCCCATGCTGGTTCTCCTTATTTCCAGGGTCAGATGTCTGACAGATGTATGTTGGTTTTTACCTTAAGGAAGTTGATTTTTCAGCTGAGTCCCTCACTTGTCTCTATAACATTTCTGCTTATTTCCCCTGCTTTTTTTTCCTTAATATAGTTAGATATCCATCTGCCTGGCTAGATATCCATCCCTCACCTTTTGTGGTCAATTTTTGTGTGTGTGTGAGTTGGCGTCTCACTCTGTCCCCCAGACTGGAGTGCAGTGGCCGCTCCCAGCCACCGCAGCCTCGACCTGCTGGGCTCCGGCAGTCCTTCCGCCTCAGCCTTCCAGTAGCTGGAACTACAGGTGTGCGCAACCACACCCGGCTAATTTTTGATTTATTGTAGAGATGAGGTCTTGCCAAGTTGCCCAGGCGGGTCTCAAACCCGCGGGCTCAGGCAATCCACTCACCTCAGCCTCCCAAGGCGTGGGATTACAGGTTGAGCCACTGAGCCCGGCTTTGTGGTCAATTTTTAAGATCTACTTTGGGTTTTCTAAGTTCCAGAAGGCGTGGTCTGTGTGGGGGAGTGTTAAGTGATCAGGATAACAGACATCAGTCTCCCAGCACCCTGGGACAGTCAAGATGCTTGAGGTCTCCTCTCACACATCCATCATGTTGCCAGGCCACCCTCCTCGCTTCCCTTGGGGACTGCCACAAAGAAGCTAAATATTCTGGGACCACATAAAAGACAGAGGGCAACAAAGCCACTAAGTGCTGGGTACTGACTCTGGGGTTGGGAGAAGCTAGCCAAAAGGGGAAGAGAAAGTTATTTCACAGCAAAACTTCAAAAGACACAGGTCTCTGCAACAGGAAACATCTTTTCACTTCTGGTGTATAGGAATCACAGTATTTAATTCTGTGGTTAATTACAGCAAGTACTTAAATTAATAGTTTTTAAGAACAATAATAAAAAGCACTTTAATGGAGAAATGGAGGCTATTAAGAATATGAAGCCGGGTTCAGTGGCTCAGCCTGTAATCCCGCGCCTTTGGGAGGATGAGGTGAGTGGATTGCCTGAGCCCGCGGGTTCAAGACCCACCTGGGCAGTGAGACCTCATCTCTACAATAAATCAAAAAATCAGCCGGGCGTGGTAGCGCATGCCTGTAATTCCGGTTACTTGGAAGGCTGAGGCGGAAGGATTGCCGGAGCCCAGCAGGTCGAGGCTATGGTGGCCGGGAGTGGCCACTGCACACCAGTCTGGGCGACAGAGTGAGACTCCAACTCAAAAAAAAAAAAAAAAAAGAATATGAAGGCAGAAGGGGTGAAGCTGAAGGGAACAGAAAGATTAGCATACAAAAAGCAGCAATATACCTTCCCCTCAAAAATGCAATTTGAAGCCGGGCTTGGTGGCTCAGCCTGTAATCCCGTGCCTTTGGGAGGCTGAGGTGAGTGGATTGCCCGAACCTGCGGGTTCAAGACCCGCCTGGGCAGCAAGACCTCATCTCTACAATAAATCAAAAAATCAGCCGGGCGTGGTAGCACATGCCTGTAATTCCGGCTACTCGGAAGGCTGAGGCGGAAGCCAGCAAGTCGAGGCTGCGGTGGCCGGGAGCGGCCACTGCACTCCAGTCTGGGCGACCGAGTAAAACTCCAACTCAAAAAAAAAAAAAAATGCAATTTGAATACTTAGCTCATTTTTTTTTCACTTTCTGGTCCAATCTACAGCTCCAAATTCTAGGAGGAAACCTGATCCATTCAATTCTGACAACTTGCACAATATAAATATTTTTTAAAACCCTAATAGCCAAACCCATATGGAGCAAATTCTATTCTGAACTAAAATCTTTAGAGAAGTAATAAAGGGACACAGACAGCATCAGAGATGAAAGAAAAAGCAATTGCAGGTGTGCACATTGTCATTTTGCCACAATTAGAAGTAATTTGGTCACTTTTTTGAAGAAAAAACTACAATAGTAAATAACTTGGTAGCAGATTTTTTTTTTAAGTTTGAAAGTACATTTCAATCAGACATACCAATATTTGGTGAAAGTCTTAGTTTTATCTGAGATAATGAAGAGAGACATAAATCTTTAAAACTGCTACATATCTGGGATTTTTTTCTACTTAATAAAGATAAAGAAAAGAAACTCCTAAGTTTGGAGAAATTAATATCCAGAGATAAAATTCAAATCAAGGACATTTTCATTTCTTAGTAAGACAAAGAATGTGTTTTTACTTTATCTCAACAAAATCCATTATGCTTTTATCTAATGATTTTTTTAAAAAATTAAGTAATCTCAGGATTACAATATTTAACTACTATAGTAAAAAATGTGTATAGATGTTATTCTCCTTTTTATAGATGTGTGAGTTATCCATTTTACAATGTGGGTTCATATATCTTGAAACAGCATACTCTATCAGAGAATGTTTTTACAAACAGCTGCATTTTAGCCTTTCCGATGCAAATCGCTTGCGTCTTCCTAGGAGAAAACTGGAAAGAAATACTGAAAGGTTTAGCAAGGGCCACTCTTGGTGTCTCTGCCACAGAAAGCAGCTTTCTCATACCAAAGCACACATGAAACTTCTCATTGTGTGCTCGCTGGGAGGGGTGTGCATTATTTAACAAGACAGTGGGTTAGGATCCCTGGCGCTAAAGCCTTTGCCAGAAATAATGAAAAGGCATTAGAAAACAGGTTCACAGCGGGGAGAACTGAATCTAATACTTCAGAAAACATTTTAAAAATCTAGGAACAAACGGCTCTCCTCACACATTGTAGGTTTTTTTTTAAAAAAAACATTCAGCAATTTTTTCATGAGGAATAAAACTGCTATAACACAATCTAAGTCAAAGAAGTGAAGTGATCATTTTTTATATGCCTCATTCTGAATCCAGACCTGTTCCTGGAAGCTATGACATTAAAACCATCTTTTCTTAAGACAAAAATAGCATTTTATCGTTTGGTTCAGAAATCCATTTATTAATATCGCAATTTTAGCTTAAAATAAATAGCCTTCCTACTTGCTCTCCTCTTCCCCTGAAAATAAAGAATAAAGACAGGGTGGGGCATACTTGTAGAAAAAGCTGTCACACAAAAATAACCCCCACTCTTTCAGGAAGCAAGCCTAGGGGCCAAGCTAAGGATTTTTTTTCCCCCCAGTGTAATACTGTCATTGAGCTCCACCCAGATTTGACTGTACTTTAAAGGCAGGAAGAAATGTCAGAAAAAAAAAATCATTTGCTACATATGCAGACATGCTGGCCCTTAGTGGCATTCAGATTCAGAGGGTGAGGCATGCATTCTCAATGAATGGGTTTCCAATGGTAACTGGAGCCATGGACCTCAACCCCAGGGTTCTCTAACAGAGGACAAGATTGGGGGAGGGTCACATCGCACGTCCTCCTCCACCCTGGGGCGGAGGGGAAGGAATCCTGCAAATATAATATTTCATTGCATATTTGCACCCAACAGAGAGATGCAGGGGGAGAAAATTCTATGTAAAACGAGCCAAGATGCGTATTCAAATAAAGACCAATAAAAATTAAAATCTAGTTAGAACTTGATAAGAAAATCTTGCGTGACTTTCTCCCCATACTTGTTCATGTGGTGCCTTTGTTTAAGCAAAGAGTGGGTCTCCCTCTATTTTATAGCTCCAGACCATTTAGCATCACCATAAGAGACTAGAGAGGGGGAAAGCCAGAACAGAGAGAGTAGGAGAAATCAGTTATCCACCTGGCATAACACTAAGCAACCTGTACATTTAGCACCTACCCATTTCTGAAGACGAACAGACTAAACAACGAGGCAGAGAATGAAATCCTCCCAAATCTGTCGCTGCAGCTACGCGGCACTCCAAAAGAACAATGCACATGTCAGCTAACACCTCGAGTTGACAAGCACCATGCAAGCAGACTGGTTAAAATCCCCTACCATGCAGTGCAGCCATCATCAGAAGCCCAGCATATCTTCTGCTCTAAGATGTGCCAGTTCACGCACAGAACAGAGGAAGAGAAAAATGGAGGAGAGGCGAGAAGGCTGGAAAGTCGGCAGGAATGTTTCTGGGTCATTAACAAGTGGAGGACCCCCTTTCGTATGCAAACCAATCAATCTTGATCTTGCAGGACATCTTTTTCTCACTGAGCGTCTGTTGAAAAGACTGCAGCAAACCAGGCAAGGGATTATGGGATAGGGATGCAGCAGCGAGCTGCAATGAGATTCGTGGGTGGCTTGCTTTCCCTCTGAGTCAGCAGTCAGCTGTTTCCATGCTCTCGTGCTGGGCCGCCGAGCTCCATCACAAGAATGTGACTGTGGGATTAAGCCGGGGACGGGCAGCCAGTGTTTCTCTGTTGGCTCAACGCAGCCCGGGTAGGTACCCACGCAGCCAGGGCAGGTACCCAGAGTGTTACAAATCAGACACAGGGGGTGCTGATACGCAAAAGGGGAATGCAGGGAGAGTCTATTCCAGAAAGAAAACTGGGTATAAAAGTTCATATTGAGAGGTGAGTTTTGGGTGAATGTGAGAGCATACGCATGCATCCGTTAGTTAGGAAAACAGATTATCTATTTCCTTAGATGTTTCAAGTAACTTGACACACTGATGTAATTCTTAAAAATGCAAAAGCAGTCAAGTTCCACAAGCTTCCTTCTACTTCTACCCTCTTGGTATTTACCCAGGACAGGGTCTATAAAATACAGACACATCATGCAAATGACATTTCTCTGGTTTTTGTGGTTCTAATCTTCCAGAGAAAGAGCATACGGTACATTTTCTAAATTCAGGGGCTAGCCAGACCCTGTTCTTTTTCTGATAATGAAGTTTTCAGTTAAAGATAGAGAAACCTGCTGGGCGTGGTGGTTCACACCTGTAATCCCAGCTCTTTGGGAGGCGGAGGTGAGAGGATTGCCTGAGTCCAGGGGTTTGAGACCAGACTGGGCAACTTGGCTAGACCTTATCTCTACAATAATAAATCAAAAAGTAGCTGGGCGTGGTGGTGCATGCCTGTAGTTCCAGCTACTCGGAAGGCTGAGGTGGAAGGATCGCCTGAGTACAGCAGGTTGAGGCTGATGTGACTGTGAGTGTGCCACCACACTCTAGCCTGGGCAACAGAGTGAGACTCCAACTCTAAAAAAAAAAAAGAGAAACCTGACAAATATACACAACTTGATTTCCTGCCAAAAAAGTATTTTTTAAAGGTATTAATAATGTAAATATGTGTAATCTCTACAATAAATAAAAAATTAGCCGGGTGTGGTAGTGCACGCCTGTAGTTCCAGCTACTTGGAAGGCTGAGGCGGAAGGATCGCCGGAGTCCAGCAGGTTGAGGCTGCGGTGGCCGGGAGCGGCCATTGCACTTCAGTCTGGGTGACAGAGTGAGACTCCGACTCAAAAAAAAAAAGTAAAAAAAAAAAAAAAAGATCAGCAAGTAGCTATATAAAAGCGATCAGATATCCATATTACAAATAATACTTTAGAATGAAAAAAATCTCACACATTGGAATGGAATTTACAACCTTGCTCTTTTCCATAGCAATGGAGGCCGAGAACCGTATTCCATCCTATTCCTTGGTTTGTTACTAGTCTAAAAGGAATCATTAATAATGTTTAACCTTGCCAGGCTCGGTAGCACACCCTGTAATCCCAGCACTTTGGGAGGCCAATGCAAGTAGACTGCCTGAGCCCGAGGGTTCAAGACCAACCTGGGCAACTAGGCGAGCTCTCATCTCTACAATAAATCAAAAATTAGCCAGGCGTGGTAGCATGCTCCTGTAGTTCCAGCTACTTGGAAGGCTGAGGCCGAAAGCCGCCAGAGCCCAGCAGGTCAATGCTGGGGTGACCTTGAGTATGCCACTGCACTCCAGACTGGGTGATAGAATGAGACTCTGCCTCAAAAAAAAAAATGTTTATCTTTAAACACTAGGCATCTGCATATTTGATTACATTAATATTTATAACATTCCTTCCCCAAAGTCAAGCATAGCATTGAGCCCTTTAAGGGGCCTCATCTCTGCAGAGTAGTAATGATTACCTTTGGTGGTGGCAGGGGGGAGGGGCAGGCATAGACGATACAGTGAAATTGACAGACCCCAGAAATGCCTGGACATGCTCATCTTGGCATGCTGTCTTAGATGATATACAGTTCTCAAAAGGCCTGGTTAACAAGAAATTTTGTGGGTATTTTTTTTAACAGCTTAATTGAGTTATAATTCACATACCATACAAGTCACCCATTTACAGTATACAATGCACCTGGCATGGTGGCTCACACCTGTAATCCCAGCACTTTGGGAGGTTGATGCAGGAGGAGTGCTTGAGCCCAAGTGTTTGAGACCAGCCTGACCATCACAGGGAGAGCTTATCTCTACAAAAAAATAAAAAAAATAGCCAGGTATGGTGGTGTGCACTTGTACTCCCAGCTACTTGGGAGGCTGAGGTGGATGGGATCACCTGAGTCCAGGAGGCTGAGGCTGTGGTGAGCCATGATTGTGCCACTGCATTCCAGCCTGGGCGACAGAGTGAGACCCTGATTCAAAAAATGAAAATAACCAGGCACAGTGGCTCAGGTCTGTAATCCCAGCACTTTGGGAGGCTGAGGCAAGAGGATTGCCTGAACTCGGGGGTTCAAGACCAGCCTGGGCAACTTGGTGAGACCTTATCTCTACAATAAATCAAAAAATAAGCCAGGCGTGGTAACATGTGCCTGTCCAGCTACTTGGAAGGCTGAGGTGGAAGGATCACCTGAGCCCAATAGGTCGAAGCTGCGGTGACTGTGAGCATGCCACTGCACTCCAGCCTGGCAACAGAGTGAGACTCAATCCAAAAAATATATAATAAAAATAAAGTGTACAACGTAATATCTTTTAGTATATTCAGATATGGCATCTATTACCAAAGTCAATTTTAGAACATTTTTATCATCTCAAAAAAGATATCCTGGCTGGGAACAGTGGTTTATGCCTATAATCCTAGCACTTTGGGAGGCTGAGGTGGGAGGACTGCTTGAGGCTAGGAATGCTAGACCAGCCTGGGCAACACAGAGAGACCTTATCTCTATAAAAAGTCAACAAAATTAGCCAGGCATGCTGGTGAGCAGCTGTAGTCCCAGTTACTCAAGAGGCTGAGACAGGAGGATCACTTGAATCTAGCAAGTCGAGGCTGTGGTGATGATCATGCCACTGCACTCCAGCCTGGGCAACAGAGTGAGACCCTGTCTCACAAAAAAAGAGAGCGAGAGAGAGAGATCCTATACCTTTTAGCAATCATACTCATCCTTCTCACAGTTCCCCACCCCCCAGTCCTAGGCAATCATTTGTCTATTACAGGACTCTCTATATAATGTCCCTATTCTGGACTGGAATTATACAATCTGTGGTCTTATGTGTCTGGCTTTTTTCACTTAGCAGAATGTTTTCAAAGTTCATCCATGTCGCAGGGTATATCAGTATTCCATTCCTTTGTATGGCCAAACAGTATTCCATTGTATGGATAGAACACATTTCATCTATCACCATGTTATGGATCTTTGGGTTTTTTCCTCTTTCGGGCTATTATGAGTAGAGCTGCTGTGAATATTTCTGCGCAAGGTTTCCTGTGGACATGTTTCCTGCTTTTGAAGTTTACAGTTTAATAAGGACACGCTCCTAAAACTAGGGGCTAGCCCCACTTGGTGTTACAATGTCTTCTTCCTATGGTAAGCCATCCCAAAGGCTGTAATGAGAGTCCTTTTTTTCTGCTCATTTTGCTACTAAGCCCATCTCAAAGCCAAATTCATCCAATGCTGACCTTTCTTCTGAAACTACCTATATAAAATCAATAAGGGGCTATAGGGTAAAAGCTCTACAAGAGATCTGAGCCTTGCAAGGGTGCAGCCTATGGTTAGGAATGAACAAATTTGTTGTTTCTAAGTGTGCTTTCAGTTCACTAAAGAGCAACTGATTATCTTCAGATCCTGCCCTTGGAGAAGGAAGAAGTTGACCAGGAGGCTGGTCAAAAAACATATTTTCCCTTAAACAATGAGCTTGGGACTGCACAGGTCTCTTTGGTGACAACAAAGACTGATCAGCTGAAGGGTACTGAGCTGCTGCAACCTGCAGGGACCTCACCTCCCACATACCTTACTCTTAAACTACCTCTATGATGGCTCACTGCCCCTGGGGCCAGGACTTTCTCTGTAGACAGCTCCTCCATGCTAAGAAAGGTGTTTGAGATGTTTTTCAGGCTTTGCTCTCTGATGGATCCAAGGCCCCACCCAGACCAAGAACACATACCAAGAAGCTGGCTCCACCGGTCCTGTGACACCCCCTCCCAGAAACTGGCTCTACTACATGAAAGACAGTTTCAACATCCCCCATGACATCATCTCCAAACAATCAGCAGTCCCTAGCCCCCTGCCGGCCAAATTCCCTTCAAAAACCCTACTCTTTGAATTCTCAGAGAGGCAGATTTAAGAACTATCTCCTATCCTTCTTACTCAGCTGCTGGGGCGATATTAAACTCTTTCTCTACTGTAACAGCTGCTTCAGTCTCAGTTGTTCTGGGCAGTGGGCATAAGAACCTGGGCAGGCTGTCACACTCCTAGCACATCCTGTCTCTTTCTCTTCCTCCACGCAACCCAGATTCATCCTCCACTCAACCCAGACCGGGTCTCTGTCCTCAGAAGGTGGTGAAGCAGGAGAAATCCTTGGTCTTGTTGCTGGACTTCTAGTCAGGAAAGGTTAACTTATTCAATCATTCATTCCAATGAACACTTGTTCAATGTCTAGTGTGTTCTAGGTTCTGAGGATACAGAGAAGAATTTAATAATTCTGAGCCCTTAGGAAGTTCGCAAACTAGAGTGGGAGATGGAGAAATAAGCAGTCAACTGCAACACACAGCGGTAAGTGCCTGGCAGCAAGAGGAAGTAGATGCTCTGGACACTGACAGAGGGGATATGCGGGTGCAAGAAGTGGGGGGCATTTCAGGTATGGAGGACAGCACAAGCAAAAGTGCAAGATGGCTCACAGGAGCTGACAGTACCAGCTATGTGTGGCTAAGGCCTGGGAGATATTTGTTTCTGACTTTTGACCTGGAATTGGGACTACTTCTTCCATGGGAATAGCATTGCACAGGACAGTTGGGCTCCAGATGCGTTCCCACTATGGCTAACTACTGGACGGGTTAAGTGAGTTTTGAGCACTCTAAAATCTAACACACACACACATAATATTGCTTATTATAAGAAAATGCAGCCTATGCTTGCATATGTCTTAGAAAGCAAGAATACAACTGTTACCACAGAATGTGTCAGCAGGAACCAGCACCTTCCCTTGACACTCCTTGGCAAATAGGTGGGTAGTGGTTGTCAGTATGTTTCTCTCTCTCTCTCTCTCTCTCTCTCTGTTTTTGACTCAGAGTCTCACCTTCGTCTCCCAAAGTTCTGGGACTACAGGCATGAGCCATTGTGCCCAATCTGTATGTTTCTTTTCTTTTTGGAGTTTGCCTGTATTGAGGTCTCGAGCAACCAAACGTGGGACCACAAGAGCAGAGAAAAGCCCAAGGTCCTTGTGATTAAGGTCGCTGCATGTCTTACGTACTTCCTGAAGCTGTCTTGCCACTCTCCACTGTTTCTCTTCAGTCGAGTGGACATTAGAGTTAACTGTCATCAGTCACTTTGACTATGACGTGTCTGGGGAGTATACAGACAGTGTCTATACATAAGAGGACATATGCTACTAAATTGGGCTTGGCAGGATCCTGAGAGAGACCAATCCAACACTTATTGACCCTGTGTTGTGTGCCAGGCTCAATCCAAGGCATTTTATCTACAGTCTACCTATCCTTGATCAAGGAAATTTCTCCTAGAAAGCAAACGCCTTCTAATGGCATACCAAGTCGTTTATGATCTGGCCTCTGCATCCTTATTTTTCTCCACCTTCTGTCCTCTCTACTCATATTCTAATTCCTAAGAAATAGCGCCATGTATCATTTTGGCAGTGGTTCTCAAGCAAGGGATAGTACCAAACCTGCATGGGATGGCAGGGTATGCATTTGGAAGTGTGAAGGCACTATGGTCTTCATACTAAGTATATGGGGTATACTGCCTGGGGGTAGGGACACCAAAAATCCTCCCATACACAGGAGAGTTCCATACAGTCACACATGTCCCCCCTGACATGTCAGGAGCACCCTCCTTGAGAAACGATAACACCTAGGCTCACATACCACTTGTTCTGCCAGGAACACTCATCCTCTCCCATTTCCTTCCCTGGTTAACTCCTTCAATGCCTTCAGAACTTAGCAAAGCCATCACTCACTTTAGGAAGGATTCTGTGACTCCTCCTCCGACCCCCAGAATCTCCCACCCCCCATCTGGATGGGGTGCCACTCCTGTGTCCTCCACAGCATTATTGCTGAAAGCGAGAGGTTTTCATCTTTTTCCTCTTAACTCTTCAGCCCCTAGTTCTGTGTCTGTCACATAGTAGGTGCCCAATAAATAGATGGAGAATGCCAGGCGTCCTTCTACAAAGGAATGAGTGATATAATGAGCAGCATAAAGATAAAAGTTAATCTAAGAATTGAAAAATACTTGGATCAGAGATCATTAGGGAGAGACAGTTTTTTTCATATTGATTTGTAGTTTAAGACTCAGAAAGTACCTTCATAATAGATTTTCCCTTTGATCTTAAAAGTTAACCCAGAAAAAGGCACAGCTGCCATTATTATTATTTTTGTGGAAATTGAGGCTTAGAAAGGTAAAGTAAGCAGCCTAGGGTGGAGTAGCCATCCTGCTGTAGAGGTGACCAAGAGTCTGAGAGGCCAGGTCTTGTGGCTGGCACAGTCTCTCTTTCAATGTGACACAACACCTCTCGGGTGTGCGAGTACAGGAACAGTAACCAGGCAATTTCAGAGAGGAACAAAGCCAGCTGGTTAGAGACACAAAGCGTTTCAGAGAGAAGCCGATAGAACTGACTAGAAGGAGGCAATCGGAAATCCAGAGCTTATAAACTCTTCCTAATGCCTCAATCACTTCATTTTACCTGTCTCTGTTTTCAAAAAGCTTTATAGGGGAGGAGGGATAGGGAGAGATTGTTACAATTAAACAGGTAGAGTAAGTTCTGGTGTTCTACTGCACAGCAGGGTGACAATGGCTAACAATAATGCATTGTATATTTCAAAATAGCTAGAAGAGAGAATTTCAAATGTTCACACCACAGAGCAATGAGAAAGGGACGAGATACCTTTGATGGATATCCTAATTACCCTGATTTGATCATCACACAATGCGTACATGTACTGAAACATCACACTGTAATCCACATATCTGTACATTATGTTAGAAAAATAAGAAAATAAAAGATATAGAGAAACAAAGAAGAACATTTATGAAGACTACTGCTCAGTGGTCTTATGAAAGAGGATGGTAAGGAGCAATACTTCCAGCCTTCAGTACAGATATGAGCAACTGGAGAAGAGACATGTGATGATGGATTTCACAGGTCAGTACTCCAGGTGTGGCCCTTAAAGTCAGCCTCTTTCCAGATGGTCCAGACTCTTTGCAGTCAGTTTGGTTGAGCGGTTTGGATTGGACCCCAAGAAGCTCCCTCCTCTCTATTGGCAGCAGCTCTGATGAGGCCCCTAACCTTTGGGGATTGGGGTCATTCATTAGAGGCTGTGGGGGAGGGAGTCCTAGGTCAATGGTGGACAAAGCAAAAAGGACCTTCTGACCTTCTCTTTAACTGTCCTTAAAAAGAGAAAAGGCCAGGCGTGATGGCTCAGGCCTATAATCCCAGCACTTTGGGAGGCCAAGGCGAGAGGACTGCTTGAGTCTAGGGATTCGAGATCAGCCAGGGCAACTTGATGAGACCTCATCTCTACAATAAATCAAAAAATCAGCTGGGTGTGGTGGCTCATGCCTGTAGATCCAGCACTTGGGAGGCTGAGGCATAAGGATCACCTGAGCCCAGTAACTTGAGGCTACAGAGGCAGTAAGTGTGTTACTGCACTCCAGCCTGGGTGACAGAGTGAGACTCTGATTCAAACAAAAAGGAGAGAAAAGGTCCTATTGGGGTTATGTGGCTAGGAGTGGATTAACCAGGGAACCAGCTGCCCCATTTCCAATCCAAGAACTCTCACCAGAACTGGCCTGGCCTCAGGATTACCATGTAATACTATACAATCCACAAATGTACACTAGGCACTGGTGATACAGAAATAAATGACATGAATAGAACCTCTCAAAATCTCTCCTGGGAACAATGTTCCCAGCCCCCAGCTCACAGTCATGTTAATTGGGTCTGGGGGATCAGGATGGCTCTTCTCAGCCAGGCAGTGTGTACAGTAAGGATGACTCAGATCAAGCACCCCTGACTCCTCAGTCACCCTCCAGATTACCTGTGTGTTTCCTCAAGAATGATGCTTAAAACTGAAGACGTGTCCAGGTGGGTAGGGTTTACATAGCACTGAGTAGAGGGAAACCATCGCTTTCCTTGCTCCAGGCTCTATCCTTTTATTAATTACCTCTGAGTTCACTGTACCTTTCTTGACACTTCTCTCATGTTGACTCATACTGAACAGACAATGAAAATACACACCCAGGGGCAAGATACGATTGCTCATGCCTGTAATCTCAGCACTTTGGGAGGCTGAGGAGGGAGGATCCTGGAGACCAGGAGTTTGAGACCAGCTGGGCAACATAGCAAGATGTCGTCTTTACAAAAAAATTTTTAAAAGTAGCCAGGTAAGCCAAGGCATGGTGGCTCAGCCTGTAATCTCGTGCCTTTGGGAGGCTGAGGTGAATGGATTACCTGAGCCCATGGGTTTGAGACCCACCTGGGCAGGCGAGATCTCATCTCTACAATAAATCAAAAAACTAGTAATTTCGGCTACTCAGAAGGCTGAGGTGGAAGGATCACCGGAGCCCAGCAGGTTGAGGCTGCGGTGGCTGGGAGCGGCCACTGCACTCCAGTCTGGGCGACAGAGTAAGACTCCAACTCAAAAAAAAAAAAAAAAAGTAGCCAGGTAGCCGAGCTCGGTGGCTCAGCCTGTAATCCCGTGCTTTGGGAGGCTGAGATGAGTGGATTGCCTAAGCCCGCGGGTTCGAGACCCATCTGGGCAACTTGGCAAGACTTCATCTCTACAATAAATCAAAAAATTAGCGGGGTGTGGTAGCGCATGCCTGTAGTTCCAGCTACTTGGAAGGCTGAGGTGGAAGGATCGCCAGAGCCCAGCAGGTCGAGGCTACGGTGGCCGGGAGCGGCCACTGCACTCCAGTCTGGGCAACAGAGTGAGACTCCAACTGAAAAAGAAAAAAAAAAAAGTAACCAGGTATGGTGGCCCACACCTGTAGTCCCACCAACTTGGAAGTCTGAGAAAGAAGAATTGTCTGAGCCCAGGAGGTCAAGGCTGTGGTGAGCTATCCTACCACACTCCAGCCTGGGCAACAGAGTGAGACCCTGACTCAAAAAATAAATAAATAAAAAATATATGTCCAACAAGGAATTTTGATTGGTCTGGTTTAATTTATTCTTTTTATTTTATTTTATTTTTGAGTCTGAGTCTCACTCTGTTGCCCAGGCTGGAGTGCAGTGGCATGCTCATGGCCACTGGAGCCTTGACCTGCTGGGTTCAGGTGATCCTTCCGCCTCAGCTTTCCAAGTAGCTACAACTACAGGCGTATACCACCACCTGGCTAATTTTTTTATATTTATTGTAACGACAAGGTCACGCCAAGCTGCCCAGGCTGATCTAGAACCCCTAGGCTCTAGCAATCCCTTTGCCTTTGCCTGTCAAAGTATTGGGATTACAGAAGTGAGCCACCGCTCCAGACTTAATTTATTCTTATGGAATTCAGAATGCTTTCTTTTCTAGGTGCTTACAAACCATCCCATTAATAATTCTTTTCTAGCATTATCTTTGATGTGGGGTTCTATAGCCTATAACTTGGAACTTCATATCTTCTTTTTCTGTAAATGAAAAGTATATTTCCCTGTCTTTAGGAAACACTCTCTTTCCCTAAATCAGGATCTGTGATTTGACAATCTTAGCTATGTATTCTCTCAGAGACCTGGAATGTGATTTGTTAAAGGCAGGAGACTTAAACTTATTTAGAGCAACTGAGTTTTCTCTTATATTGTTTTTACCTATTATATATTTTTCCTGGGGCTGTCATGCCAAAGTACTGCAAAGTGGCACGGCTTAAGACAACAGAAAGTATTCTCTCATAGCTCCGGAGGTTAAAAGTCCCCAGTAAAGGTGTTGACAGAACCATGCCCCATCTGAAGCCTCTGGGTGGGGGAGGCAGGGAATCCTTCCTTGTCTCTTCCCGCTTCTGGCAGACCAGTGGAGTCCTTGGCTTGCAGGTGTATCACTCCAATCTCTGTCTCCGCTGTTCCATGGCCGTCTTCTCCTTGGGTGCCTCTGCGTCGTCACATGGTATACTCCCCCGCATCTGTTTTCTCTTCTTCTTTTATTTATTTGTTTATTTATTTTTGAGTCAGGGTCTTGCTCTGTTGCCCAGGCTGCAGTGCAGTGGCACAATCATGGCTCACCTCAGCCTCGAACTCCTGGCCTCAAGCAATACTCCTGCTTCGGCCACCTAAGGAGCTGGGACTACCATCCAGGCTTGTTCTCTTTTCTTCTAAGGACACCAGTCAGATTGGATAAGAGTCCACTCCTATTGGACCCTTAGTAACCACTTTGTATCCTCCGATCATCCTTAGTAACCATGTTATTATACCAAAGTCTGCTTGCTTGTGACTCTGATTGCCAGCTCAAGCCCACAACCACTGTCATTCTGGTGCACCTACCTTAGTCTGAATTGCTTCTCATTGACCTTCAGAAGCCCCTTTTCAGCCTGAAGACTGCCCTTTACAGAAGGCTGAAGCAAGTTGGGCACAGTGGCTCACGCCTGTAATCCCAACACTTTGGGAGACAGAGGTGAGAGACTGACTGAGCCCAGGGGTTTGAGACAAGCCTGGGCAACTTGGCCAGACCCTGTCTCTAAAAAAAAAAAAAAAAAAAAAAAAATTAGCCAGCCATGGTGGTATGCACCTCTGGTTCCAGTTACTTGGAAGGCTGAGGTGGAATGATCACCTGGGCCCAGCAGGTCGAGGCTGTGATGACCATGATGGTGCCACTACACTCCAGCCTGGGCAACACTGTGAGACTCTGACTCAGAAAAAATAAAAAAAAGAAGGCTGAAGCAAACCATCAGGCTATCTGCTGCAATTATAACCCATACTCCAGCACCATGTCCACGCCTTCATTATTCTTTATCTTGCTCTGACTATAAGAAAAACAAAAAGCAAAAGCAAGCAACCAAAATACTCTTGTGTTTTGCCATTGTTCTGTCTGGATAATTCAACATTGACTCTATCTCCTGAGTATACCTGAAATATAATCTCTCTGTCCTAACTCTGGATTCCTACTAACATCCCTGTCTACACAGATATGCACATCAGAATCAAGTGTTGTTTTTCTCTTAAGCAGAATTCCATGATCACACTTTGCATTTCAACAATTAGATTCAAGGCGGTGCCAAGTTCCTGCTAGTCTCAGCGGTTCTACTTGTTTAATTAGTCAGTACAGTGGCTCTAACTACAGGGTAGGGATTTAGAGTCAGTGACTCTGTACTGCAAGTCTCCTTTGGCGGCTGAGCTGGCGGAGCCAAGCAGAGACGACGACCCAGTGCAGGAGCAGGGAGGTGGCCGATGTGGCACCTTGCGATAATGCCTTCCTAGGCTCTTGCCTTCCTCTTCGGCCCATGAAATGCAATACTTTGAACCAACATGCCGTTCAGAGAGACCCTTACAAATGCTCCTCTCTGGTGACCAAACAATCTCACCTCTAGGGCTCTCTCCTACGGCAATAACCACATACACGGGAAACAGACAAACCAGCCTCCCCGGCCAGGCGGAGTCCCGAGAACACTCCCCCCCACTTCCCCCAGCCTGTGCCTGGTCCCCATGGCAACAGGCACCACCCCTGAGGCGGAGCCCCAACAGCATTCACGCCCCGCTCCCCCCCCCGTGCCACCCCTGCCTGGTCTCCATGGCAACAGGCACCGCCCCGAGGGAGGACACACAGCCCCGCCGTACTAAAGAAAAGCAGGCGGGGCCCTCCACAGAGATTGCCCATTCCTATGCTTGTATTATGAGTGTCTCTCTTTCCTCTGTGCCGGTTTTCTTTTTCAACCCTTTTTTCTCACCGGGACGCAGGGCCACTCTAAAATATCTGATTCAAGTGATGGTGATGGAGGAGGAAAGAGTCAAGTGGCATTAAGCTGTGCGCCTCTGGGGTCACCCTTGCCTGGCCGTCCGACCACCTGGGCGCTCCCAACTGTGACTCTTTCCCATGTCCTGAGACGACAGCTCTCCCGCCTGCCAACTCTATGATTTCCAGCATCTGAGCTCATACGCTCATGGCTGCCGTGGGGTTAAGGTGTGACTTTCTCCGGGTAATATGTCTGAGTATACTGAGGCCTTCTAGAACTCAGTGCTTTAACCTGGAGGGTGATA
The DNA here is from genome assembly GCA_027257055.1 of Cephalopachus bancanus. Lineage (NCBI taxonomy): Eukaryota > Metazoa > Chordata > Mammalia > Primates > Tarsiidae > Cephalopachus > Cephalopachus bancanus. The sequence continues at coordinate 6,904,412 of JAPVLO010000201.1, forward strand.
CTAAATTAGGAGTTGGACACCTTTGCAGGAGAGGTAGTCTAAGGGCAGGGTAACTTGACATCCCCTCAGAAGGCTGCCATTTCCAACGTGTTATCAAAAGAGCTCATTTTCCTGGTCGGGCAGGGTGGCTCGCGCTTGTAATCCCGTACTTTGGGAGGCCAAGGTGGGAGGATCACTTGAGCCCAGGAATTCGAGATCAGCCTGGGGTAACATAGCGAGACTTCATCTATGCAAAAAATCAAAAAACAAGAGACACCTGTATTCCCGGCTACTCAGGAGGCTGAGGCAGGAGGATCGCCTGAGCCCAGGAAGTCGAGGCTGCAGTGAGCTATGATCATGCCACTACACTCCAGCCTGGATGATAGAGTGAGACCTTGACTCAAAAAAAAAAGCACATTTTACTAGGCAGACTACTTGACACCACAACCCATGACCCTTGGTCACTCTCATCCCACAATTAGAATCACATGATGAATGTCAGCATGAGCTTTGGAGGTGCAAGGCTACTGTAATGACCACACGGTAGACAATGTGTAAGTGCTTAGCCCTAGGCCTAACACACAGGAAGTCTCGGGTTACCAAAATCAGAAGCACCATGCTGGAGGAGAGGATGGGCCCCAAAGCCAAGATGGTTCTGAATCCCAGCTCTGGCACTTGTAGGTTGTATGACTCTGGGTATGTACTTTGGGTATGTACTCTCACCTCTCCGTGCCTCAATTTCCTCACCAGTCTAAGGAAGTAATAAGGGTGCCTAACCACACAGGGTTGTTATGAGGATGAAATGGCTTCATCTATGGAAAGAACAGTGCCTGATACAGAGTAAGCAGTCAATAACTCAATTATTATTATTATTATTATTAAGTCACAATCTCACTCTGTCGTCCAGGCTGGAGTGCAGTGGCATGCTCACGGCCACCGCAGCCTCCTGAGCTCAGGTGATCCTTCTTTCTCAGCCTTCCACATAGCTGGAACTATAGGCACGTGTACCATGCCCAGCCAATTTTTTTATTTACTGTAGAGATGAGGTTTTGCCAAGTTGCCCAGGCTGGTCTCAAACCTCTGGGCTCAGGCAATCCTCTTGTTTCCGCCTCCCAAACTGCTGGGATTACAGGCATGAGCCACCACACCAGCTCTAAATTATTATTATTAGTATTATTATTATTATTGCCACTCCTAGATTTATGACTGATGACTCACTTTTTTACTCCTCGAGCTGGGCTCTTTTAAGGACTCAATAAACATTTACTTTTTGGATGTATGAATAGATTAATAATACAGTACACCCCATTATCTTTTCATAGGCCAGAAAAATAAGTCAATAGATTAGAGTGGACAGAATGACGCAAAATCAGAAGAGCTACATGTTAGCACTTTTCCACACCAGGCTCCATGCAGCCTCTCCCCAGCCTCCTCCTCACCCACTTAGAGGCTGGTGTCTCCCTGTGGTTTCAACACAGCTGAATGGCTACTTTGTTGTTATTGTTGACTACTCACACTGACTCCTAAGCCCAGGCCAGTTCCAGGAAGGAAGAGGGTCACTGGTTATGCTAACTGCCCCTTGCCCTTGTGACAAAGAGACCAGGAGCTCTGCTGGCCAGTGGCCCGCGTCTCTCCCTTAGAGCCAGCCTTCTTAAAAAGCTCAGAAGGTCACAATTCCTTGGGGCCCCCTTCCAGAATCAGAGTTTCGCTCTTTGACATAAGTCATTGTCTCGGGACATGAGTATGGGAGACCTTGCTTCCACATACTCCTCTGAATGGAGGATGAGTGTCTAAAGCAAATATTGACTCACCTCTCAAGGGCTGGCAATGCGGCTGGACCAGGTGCCAGGAAGCCACAAGGTCACTAGAGGCAGGGGGAGGGGCAGGAACAGGAGAGTAGGAGTCAGGCTGCAGCAGAGGGAATATGACACAGATCAGGTCAGGCCTGACTGGAGGGTATCACGCCCGTGCCTATGGGTCCTGGTGCAGGGTGAGCTGGGTGCTAAACTAAGCCACCCATGGCCTTAAGGTCAATGCCAGGCACCCTGACTTTTCCTTTATAATGTCTCTCCTCCTCCTTTCTTTTTTTTAGCTCGAGTCTCACTCTGTTGCCCATACTGGAGTGCAGTGGCATGGCCACCACAGCCTCAACCTGCTGGACTCAGGTGATCCTTCCACTTCAGCCTTTCAAATTGCTGGAACAACAGGCACGTGCCACCACATCTGGCTAAATTTTTTATTTATTGTAGAGATGAGGTCTCGCTAAGTTGCCCAGGCTGGTCTTGAATCCCTGGTCTCAAGCAATCCTCTCGCCTCAGCCTCCCAAAGTGCTGGGATTACAGGCTTGAGCCACCGTGCCCGGCCATCCAGCAAGCTTTTAACTTAGCTTCTACTGTGTGCTGGATGGAGGATGTGTGTCTGAAGCACATATTGACTCACCTCTCAAGGGCCACAAACGGTCAGTTTCCTTAAGGATAGTGTATACATTCTTGCAAGAAAGACAGACATAAAAGTCTCAAGCAGTACATTAAATTAATTAAAATATAAATTAAATCTCAAGTAAACCATTTTTATCCCTAGCCTCTACCTCAGATATGCATGAGTGCAGGTGTTCTGTGGCGGGTAAGAGTCTGGGCTCTGGAATCAGACAGATGTGGGTAAAAATTCCAGCTCTGACGCTGACCATCTGTGTGATTTTGGCTAAATTACACAACCTCTCTGACCTTCCTTTCCCTCATCTGTAAAATGGTGACAAAAAAAGATACACTTTATAGGGTTGTTAAGAGAATTAAACAAGATAATGCCTGAAAGACGCTTAGCTCAATGCCTGGTACATAATAAGACTCAAGAGGTGTCAAATATTGTTGCTGTTTTAATTACTCACAGAGTAATTAAATTTGCTCAGGGTCAGCAAACTTCTTCCATAAACAGCCAGTACAGCAAACACTTTATTGACTTTGTGGGTCAATACTACGGCCACTACCCAACTCTACTGAACATGAAAGTATCCATAGACAGTAGGGAAGGGAATGAGTATAGTTGTGTTCCAGTACAATTGGATTTATAAACACTGAAACTTGAAATTTTATATGTTTACATCACAGATTATTATTCTTTTGACTTTTTCCAAAATACTTCAAGATGCAAAAACTACTGTTAGCTCACAGGCTGTACAAAAGCAGGTAGTGGGCTGGGTTTGGTCCTCAGGCCACAGTCTGCCTATTCCTGTGCTAGCCTAATGAAATGGCTGGGTCTTCCTTTCATAAGTTTTTCTTCAGATGAAAGTCCAGACCAGGCACGATGGTTCACGCCTGTCATCCCAGCACTTTGGGAGTTCAAGACCTGCCTGGGCAACAAGCGAGACCTTGTCTCTATAAAAAATGGAAAATGGAAAAATTAGCTGGGCATGGTGGTGCGTTCCTTGTAGCCCCAGCTATCTGGGAGGCTGAGGCTGAAGGATCACCTGAGCCCAGGAGTTTGGGGCTACAGTAGCCGTAATTATGCTACTGCACTCTAGCCTGGGCGACAGAGTGAGACTCTGACTCCAGAAAAAAAAAAAAAAAAAGAGAGAGAGAGAGAGAAAGAAAAGAAAATCCCGTTGGTAGGCCATAATTCCCTAATTCAGTGTCTGGCTCTTAAGACACAAACTGGATTGACTTAACAAGGTTATATAAACCAACCCAAGGACAGCAAAAACCTCACAGAAGAAAAAGAATACCTACACTTGATTTATGCATAAACAGAGATGAGTAGACCATACTTACCACTGACTTGTGCACAAGGCAAGAAATGGAAAGGCCGCCAGTCCTCAGATGCACGACCACCCCATGTTATGCAGATGAAGAAAAGCCGTCCCGACAGGTGCGAGAACAAGCAGTGTGTAGAGAAATGCAGCTGTGAGAAATGTCACAGAGGGTCACGAGCCCCCTAGATTTTACACACAGAGGATGGGAAAAGAGAGAATGTGTGCCAAATTGAGAAAGCTGGGGAAGATGAGAGAAGGCAGGAGGAACCTGCCAGAAACAGGCCAAGTCCCACCAACATGGAAGTCAGATCACAAACAACTTAGTTGTCAGTCAGATATCCCAAGTAACGCCATGTAATTGACTCCAAATTCCTTTCTGCTCTTTCCTCCTCCCTTACCCTCAAGTATCTATAGATAAAAGCAGGGCGTTGTGTTTTCTTTTCTACTGTACTCTAGGAAGACTTTTATTCTCTAGTTCCTATCAAATTCCTTGCAGGCCAGAAATTCTTTCTCTAATAATACAAAAATGCCCACCTAGTCCAAAAACATTGCAGCTAATAAACATGTTTCTGGCTGGGCCCGGTGCCTCATACCTGTAATCCCAGCACTTTGGGAGGCAGAGGCGGGAGGATCACTTGAGGCTAGGAGTGTGAGACCACCCTGGGCAACACAGCAAGATCCCATCTCTGAAAGAGAGAGAGAGAGAGAAAGAGAGAGAGAGAGAGAGAGAACAGAAGGGAAGGAAATAAACAAACTTGATTCCCTTGGTCAAGAGGAAATGCAAGGCTTTTTTACAGATCTGTTCCAAGAAGCAAATTTACTCTTGTACATTCAAATCATGTGTCATCATGTGCAGTCATTAGTACTAGATACAGACTGTGCTTCTGCCTGACTGAAGTGCTGCAGTCCTCAAAGTCGAGTGTTTAGTGACACCCTCTTCACTTGGCAGAACTTTCCTCTGGGAAGGACACCCCAGGTACAGGCGAGCTCCATTGTAAATAGTTTGAGTCATGGTCTAGCTCCCTACCGAATGGCCTCTGCTTTAACTGCTGTCTGGTGGAGAAGGAAAGCAAGTCTTCTTTAGAAAGGAAGAGGGGAGGCTCTGGGAGCTGGCAAGGAGGTACCCAGCTGCACCCCTGCTCCTTCCCTACCCATGAGGCACAAGCCCAAGGTCAAAGAGCATGGCATTGCCTTTTATCTTTGTCCTGCCACTTGGTGTGGCCTTGGTACACTATCAAGGGTAAGAGCCCCTGCCACGTGGATCTTCAGTCTCAGATTCAATGATCTGAATCAAGGGCATAAACTTCATCACTTTATAGTCCTGTGGGGGACTTCAGTTCACTTTGTGATGCTGACAGGCTACTGGAGAATCCACCCCAGCCCTAGGCCCAGCTCCTGACCCACTTGCTCCTTGCTGTGGCTGGCCCTCTCCACCAGCAACTGGAAGCAGGAGGTACAAGACCCTCATCCTTTCATAGAATCAGAGGTGGCTTTTTTTGAGTTGGGGTCTCACTCTGTTGCCCGGACTGGAGGACAGTGGCACAATTATGGCTCACCATAGCCTCAGCCTCCTGGGCTCAGGTGATCTGTCTACCTCAGCCTCCCAGGTAGAGCTGGGACTACAGGCATGCGCCACCATCCCTGGCTAATTTTTTTTATTGTTTTTGTAGAGACAAGGCCTTCCTAGGTTGCCCGGGCTGGTCTTAAACTCCTGGGCTCAAGTTATCCTCTCGCCTCAGCCTCCCAAAATGCTGGGATTACAGCTATAGCATGAGACACTATGCCCAGCTGAATCAGAGGTATTCGAAGTTGGAAAGGATCTTAGAGTGATCCAGTCTCATGGTTTTAAAGCCACAGAATACTTTCTGTAAGGAACTGCTCCAGTAGGGCTCGGTGGCTCAGCCTGTAATCCTGCGCCTTGGAAGGCTGAGGTGAGTGGATTGCCTGAGCCTGTGGGTTCAAGACCTGCCTGGGCAACTTGGCGAGACCTCATCTCTACAATAAATCAAAAAAATGAGCTGGGTGTGGTAGCACGTGCCTATAGTTCCAGCTACTCGGAAGGCTGAGGCAGAAGGATCACCGGAGCCCAGCAGGTTGTGGCTGTGGTGACAAGGAGCGGCCACTGCACTCCAGTCTGGGCAACAGAGTGAGACTCCAACTCAAAAAAAAAAAAAAGAACCACTCCAGGTCCCAAGGGCCCAGGCAACATGCTCACCTCTCACTCATGCTGCCCAAGCCAAAACTCTTTGGAACACCTGGAGCTCTGTGGGCATACCCAGTCTGATCACCACTGTACAGACAAAGAGACAGAGAGGGTTGGAGAGGTGATATGCCCCCTCCATGCCATACAGGCAGCAAGTGGCAAAGCCATTTGTAGAAACAGGCCTGACTCTCTGTCCCACCGACCTCTCGCAGGTGGGCCTGGGGACTTGAAGGACTGTGCTGCCTGCCCAGTCTCAGGACTGTCAAGACTGTTCCACAGCAAAAATAACTAGAAAGGCAACAAGCAAAGGTCTTGCTGAATGAAATGAGACAGGATGTTGGGGACTAGCAAACAGCTCTCAGGCCACAGCTGGTCTGTGTGAAGAGCTAACAGTTAAGATTTTATAAACATGCAAGCACCACATTCGAACAGCAGGAGTTCCCAGCACAGCAGAGAAACAGGAACCCGCCACAAAAGATTATGGTACTAAAAGGTTAAAAGTCTGGCCATCCCCCATGGCAAAGGGCAGGGCAAAAATAAACCACAGCATCCTGTCAGAGGGGGATTCAGGGAGAGGCGGACTCCAGAAAACAGAAAAGGAAAAAAAGATACAGGACAAAATAGACCAAGGCCAAGTACCAGCTCTGTGTAGTGAAGAAGCCAAGTATCCTCGGCATGACCTTGACAGTAAAAACCCAACACGGAAACAGAGAAGAGTGGAGGTTACATCATCAGTTGGACTGGCTGCACATGAAGGCTTTTAATCCAGTGGAATTGGGGAGCAGGGTGAGGTAATCAAAGCTCACAGATTTACTCCAAGGGCCACGTGGCTGGCTGGCATCAAGTGGCTAGTGTGTTTGGGCATGTGGCCCTTCCCTTTCTTGCTCCCTGACGGGCCTCGGTAAAATTTCCATTCTATTTTTAAAAAGCTATGAACACATTTTTGTTTGCCCCCAGAAATGGGAGAATCCAATCTTCACTTAAAAGACTAAAACTTCATTTCATTGACCATAAGACTTATTCAGACTGGGCACGGTGGCTCATCCCTGTAATCCCAGCTCTTTCAGAGGTTGAGGCTGGAGGACTGCTTGAGGCCAGGAGTTCGAGACCAGCCTGGACAACACGAGTAGAACTCTGTCTCTACAAATACATAAATTTGCTAGGCGTGGAGGCATGTACCTCATCACCTCATTTGTGAGGATGAGGCAGGAGGATCACTTGAGTTCAACAGTCCAAGGCTGTCGTGAGCCATGATCATGCCACTGCACTCCAGCCTGGATTACAAAGTAAGACCCTGTCTCTAAGAAAAACCAAAATAATGTACTCATTATAAGAACAGTTTTTTTTTTTTTTAAATCGTAGCTCACTGGAGCCTTGAGCTCCTGGGCTCAAGCAATCCTCCTGCCTCAGCCTCCGAAGTAGCTGAGACCACAAGTCCATGTCACCACATCTGGCTAATTTTTTGGTTTTTGTAGAGACGGGGTCTCACTATGTTGCCCAGGCTAGTCTCAATCTCCTGGCCTCAAGTGACCTTCCCACTTTGGCCTCCTACCGTGCTGAACTAGAGGTATGAGCCACTGCACCCAGTCAAGAAAGGCTTTATTTCTAATTTTTCTATTTACTCTAATGGCCAGGGCTCTTCTAGTGGTATCCTGGGACCTTAATGCCACCCTCCTGTGGCCTCTGGCTTCTGCTTTACTCTCCTAAATTCTCTCTCCACTGAGGCTGGGCATGGTGGCCTGTAATCCTAGCACTTTGGGAAGCCGAGGTGAGAGGATTGCCTGAGCCCCTGGGTTTGAGACCAGCCTGGGCAACTTGGCAAGACCTTGTCTGTACAATAAATCAAGAAAAATTAGCCAGGTGTGGTGGCATGTACCTGTAGTTCCAGCTACTCGGAAGGCTGAGGCAGAAGGATCACCTGAGCCCAGCAGGTCGAGGCTGCGGTGGCTGTGAGCATGCCACTGCACTCCAGTCTGGGAGACAGAATGAGACTCCAACTCAAAAAAAACAAACTAAAAAAAAAATTCTCTCCTCGCTGTTTGTGGTTTTTAAAGAATCAGTCCACCCAAAGTCCAAATCCTGAGATTTTAAGTCCAGAAATGGAGGCTGCCTTTCTTTAGATCATGGCAGGATGACTGGATCTTCATGAGGAACGAGGTGGGCTTAAAGCCAGGTTCCCACTCCTCCCTGCCCCGCTGCTGCTCCCTGGGCTTTCTGTCCCAATGGCACCTCTTCTCTGAGGGCTTCCTGACCCTCCTGGCTTAAGTGGGCGTCCCCCTTTGTTATGTGTTACTCCACTCCATCTAAATCCTTTCATGGAAGTTGCCACAGTTTACAAGGGCATATTTGCTTGGTTAGAGATATCTACCCCACCAGCCTGTGAACTCTGGGGGGAAAGAGGGGAAGGGGGCAGAGCTATCCCCCTAGAATGGCACAGCATACGTGCAGTCCTGGCACGTGGCTTCCAGCAGTGTGTGCTGGAGAAGGACTGAGTGTCCAGCCTGCCTGGAGAAGGACTGAGTGTCCAGTACTCAAGTTGATGTGACCAGCACTGCCATGGAGAACTCAGTCTCCCTGACCAGGTGCTCATCTGAAACACCTCAGACGCCAGGGGAAGACCCCTCTGAGCTCTCTCTCTCTTTTTTTTTTTGTTTTTTTTTGAGTTGGAGTCTCACTCTGTCGCCCAGACTGGAGTACAGTGGCCGCTTCCGGCCACCGCAGCCTCGACCTGTTGGGCTCCGGCGAGCCTTCCGCCTCAGCCTTCCAAGTAGCCGGAATTACAGGCATGCGCTACCATGCCTGGCTTATTTTTTGATTTATTGTAGAGATGAGGTCTCGCCGCCCAGGCGGGTCTCGAACCCGCGGGCTCAGGCAATCCACTCACCTCAGCCTCCCAAAGGCGCAGGATTACAGGCTGAGTCACCGAGCCTGGCTTGAGCTCTCTTTTAGAAGGGATCTTCTAGCACATACCTGTAGTTCCAGCTACTTGGAAGGCTGAGATGGAAGGATTGCCTGAGTCCAGCAGGTCAAGGCTGTGGTGGCTGTGAGCATGTCACTGCACACTAGCCTGGGCAACAGAGTGAGACTCCAACTCAAAAAAAAAAAAAAAAGAAGGAATCTGCTAGGAGAATGGCATCAGCAAGATGATCAGGACCGTGTAACCCCCTTAAGAGTGACATACACTCCACGGGAAGAGGTTTTCCTACTATTTACTGGGCATGTTCTCCTCCACTCATGAAGGGATGCTGACATGGCTATTTGGTTATTGGATACATGCAAATACTGGAAGTAATAAAATAAAGCAGCTTTTTAGACACTCTCTAATTCACTCTTGCTTTCTCATGTATCCTGAATTAGTGAGATCTTACAACATGGAGTCCTAGAAGTACAGGCAGTGATGTCCTGCTGATGACATGAAACAGCACGGAAAAGGACACCACTGACTTCTAGACCAAGCCTTTTCACAGTGGGTGAAGATGGACTAATGACTAAACATCATTTGATGTTCTTTTTTTTTTTTAAAGTGGTGGCTCATGCCTGTAATCCCAGCACTTTGGGCGGCAGAGGCGAGAGGACTGCCTGAGCCTACAGGTTCAAGATCAGCCTGGACAACTTGGAGAGACCTCATCTCTACAATAAAACAAAACATTAGCCGGGCATAGTGGTGTGCACCTGTAGCCTGTAGTTCCAGTTACTTGGAAGGCTTAAGAGGAAGGATCGCCTGAGCCCAGCACTCCAGCCTGGGCAACAGAGTGAGACTCTGACTCAAAAAAAAAAAAAAACAAAGTAAGAGAAAAGTATTTGCTGTTTATGTAACTATGTTGTTTAAAATATCTATGGGCCAGGTATGCAGTGGCTCACTCCTGTAATCTCATCATTTTCAGAGGCCAAGGTGGGAGGATTGCTTGAGTCCAGAAGTCTGAGGCCAGCCTGAGCAACATAGGGAGACCTCGTCTTGAACAAAAATGATTTTGGCACCATCAGGCGTAGTGGCGCACAAGTGTAGTCCCAACTACTAGGGAGGCTGAGACAGAAGGATCGCCTGAGCCCAGAAGTTTGAGGCTGTGGTAAGCCACGATTGTGCCTCTGCACTCTAGCCTGGGTGTCAGAGTGAGACTCTACTAACTCAAACAACAACAACAACAAAAACTATCTATGATGTAAAACCTCTCCATTTAAACTGGAAGTCTAAAAATAATATTGAAAAGTAAACACTACTAAATAAGATGTGTGCCTTTCTCTTACCAGTTGGCCTTAAGTATTTGCAGTATTATCAAAGGAAAACAATTACAAAACTAGCCTAACAATTCTGAAGCACAGTTTGGCAGCAATAATCATTTGTATTTAAGCCAAATTAGGAGTCATGGGAATGATATTCAGCCTGTATTTAGGAACCCTATTTACTGCTACAGAAAGTCAGGATACTGCCAAGAAGGAACATTTTAGATTGCTCTACAATTTTGTTTTTATTAAGACAGAGAAGAACAAAGGAGATATTTCCTAATAAAAGTTGTGTGACATGTTGAAAAAGAAAAGAGGAAGGTAAAAATAAGAGAAAAGAGAAAGGCTGAGAAGAAAACCTGGTGCAGGTCAGTTATTTGGAACACTCATTCATTCATTCTACTTTCATGCAACAATGATGCTAATACTTACTAGGTGATATGTGCTTTTACACCGAAGGGGATTTCAAGCAATAGTATGGTAACTGCATTCTTTGACAACTACAAATGCCCTCATGATCTCATCAAACCCTAATCCCCTCCCTAGGCCCCATCTCCAAATGCCATCACACTGGGGCTAGGGGTTCAACATATGAATTTTGGAGGGTATAAACATTCAGTCCATGAGCCCGTAGGATTTAGTCCAAGAGGGTCTGTGCCTTCAGTCTACATGACCCTGTCTCCTGGCCTCCTTGAGTGACTAAAGCATCCAGGTCCCAGACACCCTGAGGTCCCACGCCCCATGCCTGGACAGTTCCCGCAGTCACTCTGACAAATGCGCTTGTAGCTGGAATGGCTACACTCGTCAACTCCAGACTGGTCCTCCAGCACGTCTTCCTTAAGAGAGTTAACATGCACTCATTCAGCCGGGCTCGGTGGCTCAGCCTGTAATCCCGTGCTTTGGGAGGCTGAGGTAAGTGGATTGCCTGAGCCCGCGGGTTCGACACCCGCTTGAGAAACTTGGCGAGACCTCATCTCTTCAATAGATCAAAAATTAGCCGGGCGTGGTAGCGTGCACCTGTCGTCCCAACTACTTGGCAGGCTGAGGCAGAAGAATCGCTGGAGCCCAGCAGGTCGAGGCTGCGGTGGCCGGGAGCAGCCACTGCACTCCAGTCTGGGCGACAGAGTGAGACTCGAACTCAAAAAAAAAAAAAAAAGCACTCATTCTAAGTCTCGGAGAGTCCAGAGTTATTCCAGCTCCCTCCTTTCTTTAAACCTTTGTACCTTGCTACATGGCTTCCCCTTGGCCTGGAGTCTAGTCCTTTTCTTCCCTGCCAAAGATTCAAATGGGCCATCACTTGCATTCTGAAAACTCATCTGACATCCCTCTCCCGCAGGCAAGTTCTTTACCCCTCCTTTGAGTTACAGTCAGTTTTAGAACACAGGTCTATGATCATTCTCTGTGGTAATTTTTTATTTTTTTGAGTCAGTCTCACTCTGGAGTGCAGTGGCATAATCATGGCTACTGCAGCCTCGACCTGCTGAGCTTAGGCAAGCCTCCTGCCTCAGCCTTCCAAGTAGTTGGGATGACAGGTACATGCCACAACACATAACTAATTTTTTTTTCCTCTAATTTATTGTAGAGACAAGATCTCACCATGTTGCCCAGGCTGGTCTTGAACTCCTGGGCTCAGGCAATTTTCTTGCCTTGGCCTCCCAAAGTGCTGGGATTACAGGCCTGAGCCATCACACCTGGCTGTAATTATTTTTTAAATGTCTGCCTCTCCTACTAGAGAGTGAGCTCCTGGCCCATGCCTTACCCATCTTTTTATCCCTGGATATAGCAGGGTCTAGATAACAAGTGCTTAATAACCATGAGTCATTTAGTCTATGAATATTACATATGTTGGTTCTTGACATAGGGAGAAAGGAACTCACATTTACTGAGCAAGTTCTGTGCTAATCCCACATTTTATTCTCATGACAACTTTGCAAGATAGGAATTATTAGTGTGAATAAAACTAGAGGTGAAGAACAATTTTTTTTTTTGAGTCAGCGTCTCATTGTTACCCAGGCTGGAGAGCAGTAGCATGCCCATGGCCACTGCAGACTTGAACTGCTTGGTGGGCTCAGGTGATCCTTTTGCCTCAGACTTCCAAGCAGCTGGAACCACAGGCATGCAGCACCACACTCAGGTAATTTTTAAATTTATTGTAGAGACGAGGTCTTGCCAAATTGCCCAGGCTGGTCTCAAACCCCTGGGCTCAGGCAATCCTCTCATCTCTGCCTCCCAAAGTGCTGAGATTACAGGCTTGAGCCACTGTGCCCAGCTGGAAGACCCATCTTATTAGAAATAAGAGTACTTATCCACGGCCACACCACTCCAAATGTGCCCAGGCTCATCTCATCTCAGAAGCTAAGCAGGGTCGTGCCTGGTTAGTACTTGGATAGGAGAAATAAGAATACTTATCCAAGATGTCGAGGGATTGACCTGATCTATTTTGGATTAATAACATTCTGGGCTTAGTTACCTTAATATAAAGGAACACCATGATGAAAATGATGATTTAGTAAGTAAGATGTATATGTGTGATTAAAATTCAACATTCTAACATAGCTTGTACCTAACTAACCAAAACATGGAAATGGCCAGGCACAGTGGCTCATGCCTGTAATCCCAGTGCTTTTGGAGGCCGAGGGGGAAGGACTACTTGAGCCCAGGAGTTTGAGACACCTGGGCAACATGGTGGGACCTCTTCTCTACAAAAAAATCAGGAAATTAGCTGGGTGGTGGCGTCTGCCTATAATTCATCTACTTGGGAGGCTGAGGTAGAAGGATGGCTTGAACCCAGGGGGTAGAGGCTATGTGTGAGCCATGATCTGTACCACTGCACTCCGGCCTGGGTGATTGAGTGCGACCCTGACTCAGAAAAAAAAAAAGACATGGAAATGACCAAGAACCACCCAGCTTGGTACCAACAGTAACGCCACCAGGATGTTGGCGGAAAAGCCCTCTGTGACCCAGTTGACCCTGTCTGTCTTCAGGGGACCGTGCCACCGGGACACACCCAGTGGTCTTTGCAGCTGGTGCATCAGACCATCACCACTTACATTGTTCCTTAGAACAAATGCTCTTCAATTATATTGGCGTGATTTTTAAAACTGGATGAGAAAATTCTTTCAAAAAATGATTCCACTGTTTGAACGCTTCTGCTGTTTAGATACTCAGATAAATGATCTATTGTTCTGATTCTGTGGTCTTAAAAGGACTTGGAAGTCATTCTCTGGTCACCACCAATCTATTCTATGTGTCTCTCTTGTCTTCAGTAAGGCACCTGTGATCGTTCATAACAGCTAATTCATTACCTTTACCTCCATGAACTTTGCTTGGGTACAAATTATGAGACGTTCTATGCCACGTGTCATGTCTTATTGATTTGGGAGGTTAGTACCCACTGAATATGTAAACAACTGCGAACTGGCAAACCTTCCCTTCAAACTATATGTTTGCTGGATGTTCTGTTAACTTGTTTCTGTATATTGTTTGCAGGGTAGACTCACAGGCTCAGAAGCTACTGCCCCAGCTACCTTAAGGATCACCTAAACTCAGGGGCTGGATGGGAAGAGGGGCAGAAGGACAAATAAATAAGAAGACTTAACTTCCCGGGCCCTTTTTCGTGGAAGAAAAAGGTGCAGGCTGGGCATGGTAGCTCACACCTGTAATCCTAACACTTTGGAAAGCCAAGGTGGGAGGATCGCCTGAGGCCAGGAGTTTGAGGCTAGCCAGAGCATCAAAGCGAGACTCTGCAAAAAAAAATAGCCAGGTGTCATGGTGCATACCTGTAGTTCCAGCTACTCGGAAGGCTGAGGTGGGAGGATCACCTGAGCCTAGGAAGTTGAACCTGCAGTGAGCCAGGATCATGCCACTGCACTCCAGCCTGGGTGAGAGTGAGACTCTGACTCAAAACAAAACAAAGCAAAACAAAAAGGATCAGAAAAGGCTCTGGAATTGTCATGTGGGAGCATTTGAGCAGGTTTCAGTGGGTTTGTAGGGGTTTGAGTGAAGACGCATGGGTGAAGGCAGGCAGATACGGTATTTGGTGTTTTCAAGCAGAAAGAACCAGCACAGACAGACACACAAGGACTGGAGGATGGGGTGCTGCTACAGAGGAAACAGTCTAGTTCTCCATGGTATACGGCACAAGGTGGGCATAAGCAGAAGAAAGGGCTGGGGCACCAAACAGAAGCCCCCTTTGTGGATAGTCCTAACTGACAGGAAGCAGAGTGTGCGGATCAGAGCAGTTTTAGAAAAGCAGGCAAATAACAGAACTTTGCTTTAGGAAGACTAATCTGGTGGCAATTCATAGGATGAATTTCCTGAAAGAGAAAGCAGGGACACAAATAAGCAAGTTAATAGGATTGTTTGCTCATTCATTCATGCATTTACTGATCATGTACTGTGTGTCAGGTACCTGCATCCATAGCTATGAAACATGCAGGATACAGTCTTGAGCAACACACGGAGCCCTCGGGAGACTGGAAGGCTGGGGGAGAGAAGGCATCATAGAGCAGATGGCCAAGAACTCATGAGGGTGAGCACAGGGTGCCTGGGAGGGCCCCGGAGGAGATGACATTTGGGTTGGGCCTTGAGAGATGAGTGGGGGTTGGTCAAAGGAAGAACGGTGGGAAGGGGAATCTGGTCAGAAGGAACAGCTGGTGCAAAGAGGCAGCGACTTTTAAGGATCTGACACATTCAGGCCTGCAAGAAACTGATCCAGAAAGAGGTGAATTGAGCCTTTTTTAAAAAATTGAAAATAGCGGCTTGACGTGGGGACTCACACCCGTAATCCCAGCATTTTGGGAGGCCAAAGTAGGAAGATTTCTTGAGTCTAGGGATGCGAGAACAGCCTGGGCATCATGGCAAGACTTTGTTCCTACAATAAATTAAAAAAAGGAAGCTGGGCTCGGTGGCTCAGCCTGTAATCCCGCGCCTTGGGAGGCTGAGATGAGTGGATTGCCTGAGCCCGCAGATTCGAGACCTGCCTGGGCAACTTGGCACGACCTCATCTCTACAATAAAAAAAAAAAAAATTAGCCGGGCGTGGTAGCGCGCACCTGTAGTTCCAGCTACTTGGAAGGCTGAGGTGGAAGGATCGCCGGAGCCCAGCAGGTTGAGGATGCAGTGGCTGGGACCGGTCACTGCACTCCAGTCTGGGTCACAGAGTGAGACTCTAACTCAAAAGAAAAAAGAGTTGGGTGTGGTGGTGCATGCCTGTAGTCCCAGCTACTCGGGAGTCTTAGGTGGAAGAATTGCCTGAGCCCAGCAGGTCGAGGCTGCAATAGCCATGAGTATGCCACTGCACTCCAGCCTGGATGACAGAGTGAGACTCCTAGTTATAAATAAATAAACAAACAAACAAACAAATAAACAAACAACGATCACAGGCATCTATGTGCCAGACACTCTTCATTACACATGATAATTAATAGAAGTCTTTCAACTGTATGAACCAGGTGCTGCTGTTCCCATTGATCAGGTGCACAAACTGACTTCAAGTGCTTCGGAAATTCACTTTTTAGGTAACACAGCTGTTACCTACAGATGATGGGATTCAAGCCTACATCTTTGCATCTGGAAAACCAATTGGTACTGAGTCCTAAAGGCCAAGTAAGAGCCCTACAGCAAAAGGAGGAACAAGCTTTCTAGGCAGAGGAAGCCCAAAGTATGTGTGTGTTAGTGGGGAAAACAGATGACAAGCCCTTTGACAAGCTCTTGCTAGGGGCAGGAGAGATGAGGATGGACAGGTAGTCAGAGGCCAGGCCATGATGGACCCTGTTTTGTAGGTTGCAGGTTGTGACGTTTAAGCTGGAACCTATGAGAGCCACGGAAGACTTACCAGCAAGAAGGGTTGAAAGGAACGGACACCCTTAAGCTGAAGCCTGGTGAGTAGGGAAAGGCTGGAGGCAGAATTTCAGGACTCCAATGAGTGATGGTAGTGGCCTAGGCTTAGAATTCACTTGTGGAAGAATTTGTAAGATGCTGCTCTGGCAGCCTGGGAGAGAACTGGATGATGGCACTTCTCATAGAAAAACAGATTGGAGGCCTGTGCAGTGGCTCATGCCTGTAATCCCAGCACTTTGGGAGGTCAAGGCAGGAGGAGGATTGCTTGAGCCCAGGAGTTCAAGACCAGTCTGGGCAACATGGCAAGAACACCATTTCTACAAAAAATAAAAATAAAAATGAGCCAGGCATGGTAGCATGTGTCTGTAGTCCCAGCTACTTGAGAGACTGAGGCAGAAGGACTGCCTGAACCCAGAAGGTCGAGGCTGCGGTGAGCCATGATTGTGCCACTGCACTCCAGTCTGGGTGACAGAATAAGACATCGATTCAAAAAAAAAAAAAAAATAGAAAAGAAAAGTGGAGCCCAGCAGGTCAATGCTGGGGTGGCCATGAACATGCCACTGCACTCCAGCCTAGGCAACAGAGTGAGATGCCAACTCAAAAAAAAAGAAAACTGGATTTGGTAATATTTATCAACCACCTGTGTGCAGTTTTCCTCATCTGTTCCTCTTTATTGCCTTTGGTGATAGTTTGGGGTTAGAGGCTACCTCAGAGGTTCAGTGACTCACCCGTAGTCCTACCCGAGATGGCAGAACTGAGAGTCAGAGCCAAGCACGTCCACCCACAGAGAGGCTGCCTGAGAGAAAGGCCCAGGACAGAGGTGCTATAAGCTGGGGTGACACTCTCCTCACTTCCTGAAGAAATGGCAGGGAATGTTTGCCTGTTGTTACACAGTTCAGATGCTGGTGATGGAATCTGAGCCTTGGTCTCAGGATCTGTGTTTTCCCCACTTTGCTACAATGTTTAAAATGGCTCTGAATTGGAACCCAAGGACAATTAAACGTTTGGTATTCTTTCCTTAAGGAAGGAAGGAAGGAGGGAGGAGAGAGGGAGGGAGGGGAGAGGAAGGCGGGAAGGAAGGGGGGGGGAGGCAGGAAGGGAGGAAGGAAGAAAAGAAAGGAAGAGAGCCAGGCTCCGTAGCTCAAGCTTGTAATCCCAACACTTTGGGAGACGGAAGCTAGAGGATTGCCTGAACTCAGGGGTTCAAGACCAGCCTGAGCAACATGGTGAGACTTCATCTCTACAATAAATCAAAAAATCAGCTGGGCATGGTGGCACATGCCAGTGGTTCCAGCTACTTGGAAGGCTGAGGTGGAAGGATTACCTGAGACCAGCGGGTCGAGGCTGCAGTGGCTATGAGTGTGCCACTGCCCTCCAGCCTGGCTAGAGTGAGACTCCAACTCAAATTTTAAAAATTGACAAAACAACAACCAAAAAAAAAAAAAAGAAAAGAAAAGAAGAAAGGAAGAGAGACAGAAGAGAGGGGGAGAATAAGAATGAGGGTGTGAGCCAGGCTCGGTGGCTCAGCCTGTAATCCCACACCTTGGGAGGGTGAGGTGAGTGGATTGCCTGAGCCCGCGGGTTCGAGACCCGCCTGGCAACTTGGTGAGACCTCATCTCTACAATAAATCAAAAATTAGCCAGGCGAGGTAGCGCGCGCCTGTAGTTCCAGCTCAGGTCCTTGAGGCAGAAGGATCGCCGAGCCCAGCAGGTCGAGGCTGTGGTGGCCGGGAGCGGCCACTGCACTCCAGTCTAGGTGACAGAGTGAGACTCCAACTCAAAAAAAAAAAAAAAGAATGAGGTTGTGGGGGAGGGGGAGAAAGAAAGAAAAAGAAGGAAAGAAAGTAAGGAAGGAAGGAAAGAAAGAAAGACTTGGAAGCAGCAGAGAGTATCTGTGCTTGGTGGTGGGACAGGCACTGGGAGGGGCAAGAACTGGAGAAAAAAGGCTGAGCTGAAGAGGCTAGTAGAACCACATGGAGATTCAAGCGGTTATGAGCTCATAGTTCCGGGCTCAGAAGAAGGGCCAGGGAAAGAACTATCACAGTGAACACAGACCACCAACCAGGCACAGCACATAATGCTGTCATGCCTTTTTTCTGAACTCCTTCGACAGTCATAGAAAGTAGGTAACTGTTACAATCCCTACTTCACGGATGACAAATTTCTAGCTAGCAAGCAAGGACATTCAGTAACCTGCCTAGGTCATGAAGGATCCATGCACTTCTACACTCAAATTTCCCAAACTCTGGTGGCTGTGATCCATGGGAGAAATGCATTTTACACTGTGGTACTGCACAGACACATGTATTTCACTGAAAAAAAGGTTGCATGAGATCACACTTAACCCTCCGCTATTTTCTATTCTATTCGATTTCATTTTTTTAAATAGGCTGGTTGCAACTCACTAACTTGATCTGCAACCCAGCCATGAAACCCAGTCTGAGAATCGCTGGTCAACACCCTCTTGTTGCTTGCACCTGGGTCAAAGACTGCAAAGATGAGGGCTAGGCCAGATGCAGTGGCTCAAGGCTGTAATCCCAGCACTTTTTGAGGCTGAGGTGAGAGGACTGCTTGAGCCCAGGAGTTCGAGAGCAGCCTGGGCAACATAGGGAGACCTCATATCTACAATAAATCAAAAAATTAGCCAGGCATTGTGGTATGTACCTACAGCCCCGGCTACTCAGGAGGCTGAGGCAGAAGGATCGCCTTAGCCCAGGAGGTCGAGGGTGTGGTGATCATGCCACTGCTTTCCAGCTTGGGGCAGATGTAAGCCACATCACAGATGCTAAGGAGAAGACTTCGCTTCACAGTGACTGTAAGTCATTAAGTATACATGACGAGCCAGGCACGGTGGTTCATACCTGTAATCCCAGCAATTTGGGAGGCTGAGGAGGGAGGATCACTTCAGGCCAGGAGTTCAAGACCAGCCTGGGCAACAAAGTGAAACCCCACCTCTATAAAATAAAAAAATTAGCCAGGTATGGTGGTGCATGCCTGTAATTCCAGCTACTTGAGAGGCTGGGGCAGAAGGATCACTTGAGCCCAGGAGTTCAAGGCTGAGGTGAGTCATGATCATGCCACTGCACTCCAGCCTAGGCAATATATTGAAACCCTATCTCCAAAAAAAAAAAGAAAGAAAAAATGTATAACATGTTGAGAATCTAATCTCTGCTGCCAAGTCACACTTCGAGGCCGTGTCTGGGGATGCTACTCTTCTGCAGTGATTCACTTCCACCTGTCAGGAATATTTATCAGCATGAAAGCCAGTATTGTAGCCAAGTTGTCCCACTGTATGGGACAGGATAAAACGCCGATGCATGGACCTCTGGAGGAGTTTAGAGCTGTTAGTTCTAAAACTGCTACAGGACCGGGCGCATTGGTTCAACCCTGTAATCCCAGCACTTTGGGTGGCTGAAGCAAGAGGATGCTTGAGCCCGGGGGTTCCAGACCAGCCTGGACAACTTGGTGAAACCTCATCTCTACAATAAATCAAAAAATAAGCCAGAAGTGGTAGCACACATCTGTAATTCGAGCTACTTGGAAGGCTGAGGTGGAAGAATTGCCTGAGCCTAGCTTGTCAAGGCTGCGGTGGCCGTGAGCGTGCCACTGCACCCCAGTCTGGGCGACACAGTAAGACTCCGACTCAAAAAAAAATCCCAAAGAACTAAAATTGCTTACAATATGGCAGGTGCTGCCAACATCCTGGTGGAGAAGTTGAGGTCAACATCAGATTTGAAATATTTAAGGTGGATAAAAAACTATTTCAGCAATGCAAGAAAAATAAGTGTATAGTTGTGGGCGGTGGTGCTGTTGGTAAACCATGCCTCGTGATATCCCACACAACAAATTTCCATCTGAATTTGTACTGGCTGTTTTTGACAACTATGCAGTCACAGTTATGATTGGTAGAGAGCCATATACTCTTGGACTTTTTGATACTGCAGGGTAAGAGGATTATGACAGATTACGATCGCTGAGTTATCCACAAACAGATATATTTCTAGTCTGTTTTTCAGTGGTCTCTCCATCTTCATTTGAAAATGTGAAAGAAAAATGGGTGCCTGAGAAACTCATCGCTGTCCAAAGACTCCTTTCTTGCCTGTCAGGACCCAACTTGATCTCAGAAAAGCCCCCTCTACTACTGAAAAGCCTGCCAAGAACAAACAGAAGCCTGTCACTCCAGAGATTGTTGAAAAACTGGCCTGTGACCTGAAGGCTGTCGAGTATGTGGGGTGTTCTGCACTCACACAGAAAGGCCTAAAGAATGTATCTGAAGCCGGGTTCGGTGGCTCAGCCTGTAATCCCGCGATTTGGGAGGCTGAGGTGAGTGGATTGCCTGAGCCCGCGGGTTCGAGACCTGCCTGGGCAGCGAGACCTCATCTCTACAATAAATCAAAAAATCACCCGGGCGTGGTAGCACACGCCTGTAATTCCAGCTATTCGGAAGGCTGAGGCGGAAGGATCGCCGGAGCCCAGCAGGTCGAGGCTGCGGTGGCCAGGAGCGGCCACTGCACTCCAGTCTGGGCGACAGAGTGAGATTCCAACTCAAAAAAAATAAAAATAAAAACATTAAAATTAAAATTAAAAAAAAAAGAATGTGTCTGACGAAGCAACATTGGCTGCCCTGGAACCTACAGAACCGAAGCCACAGGTGTGTGCTGCAATGACCATCTCTCCAGAGCCCTTTCTGCACAGCTGGTGTTGGCATCATACTGAAAGCAATGTTTAAATCAAACTAAACGTTAAAAATTAAAATTTGTTTTTGCAACAGTGGCAAATGCCCTGCACCTCCCCACATGCACTCGTGTAAGACAAGGCCCATAGGTTTGGCCCCCCCTTCCTCCTCCCAGTACTAGTTAATTTTGAATAATTGTGTATCATCAGAAAAGTGATCAGGTACTAGTATTTGTTTTGTTGTTTCAAAAATAAATTGCTACAGTGTTCCATGGTAGCAGGATTTGGGCACACAGCCTAAAGCAAACCAACCCCATACCCACAGTCCCCTTTAACACAATTCCTGCAGACAGAAACTGCAACAGGAAACAGCACCTCTGAGGTGGAAGTCACAGAAGATGACACTGGACATCTTACTCAGCAGGAAATAGATTTACTGGCAGGACTTTTGGAATTGGCAGGATTTTTGGAATTCATGCCCCAAAGTATATCACAGACCCTGAATGTTTCCATTCATCCTTCTTTCTACCTCAGGGAGAGGGGAAACGTTTCTTGTCACCAAATTAACCCCTTTTGAGCCAACCTGACTCTCCAGCACCTTCAATCTTCACCCCTCAATTAACCCTTTCCTGAGCCGGGCTCGGTGACCTGTGATCCCGCGCCTTCAGGAGGCTGAGGTGAGTGGATTGCCTGAGCCCGCGGGTTCGAGACCCACCTGGGCAGGCAAGACCTCATCTCTACAATAAATCAAAAAAATCAGCCGGGTGTGGTAGCGCGCGCCTGTAGTTCCTGCTACTTGGAAGGCAGAGGCAGAAGGATTGCCGGAGCCCATCAGGTCGAGGCTGCGGTGGCAGGAAGCGGCCACTGCACTCCAGTCTGGGTGACAGAGTGAGACTCCAGCTCAAAATAAAATAAAATAAAATAAAAAATTAACCCTTTCCTCTTGAACGCCATTATCGTCTCCTTTCCCATGGGTTCCCATGAGTTTTGACAAAGGAAATTCCTTTCTGAATTCAAATACACACTGGATTCCACTTTTATTTTATTTTTTTATTTTTTATTTTTTGAGTTGGATTGTCACTCTGTCATCCAAGCTGGAGTGCAGTGGCATGCTCACGGCTACCGCAGCCTTGACCTGCTAGACTCAGGCGATTCTTCTGCCTCAGTCTTCCAAGTAGCTAAAACTACAGACATGCACCACCACACCCAGATAATTTTTGGGGGGTTTTTTTTCATTGTTGAGATGAAGTCTCATCATGTGCACAGGCTGGTATTGAACCTGTGGACTCAGACAATCCTCTCATCTCCATCTCCCAAAATGCTGGGATTATAGGTGTGAGCTACTGCACCCAGCCTGGTTTCTCCTTAAAAAAAAAAAGCCAGCTGGGTGCAGTAAATCAAAAAGTTAGCCTGGCATGGTGGTTCATGCCTGTAGTTCCAGATACTTAGAAGGCTGAGGTGGAAGGATCGCCTAAGTCCAGCAGGTTGAGGCTGCGGTGACTATGAATGTGCCATTGCACTCAAGCCTCAAGTCAAGAGACTCCAACTCAAAATAAATAAATAAATAAATAAATTTTTTAAAAGCCCCTTAGGAAGAGGAAATTTTAGGCATGATGTATCTTGACAGTGGTCATGGTTATACAATTGTATACCTTTGTCAAAACCCATAGAACTGAAAGGGTGAATTTATATATAAACCATATGCCAAAAAAACACATGATTTTAGGCCAGGTACAGTGGCTCAGGCCTGTAATCCCAGCAATTTAGGAGGCTGAGGTGGGAGGATCATTTAAGACCAGGAGTTCCAGACCAGCCTGGGAACACAGTGATACCCTCTTAGAGAGGGAGAGAGAAGTGCTAATTGTGAATTGCTACATATGCCTGCAAGGGGGGAAGGGAGGGAGGGGGGAAAGGGGAGGAGGGGGGGAGGAGGGGAACTTCCATATTTTTCTTACAGTTGGTCCTTGGCCTGTAGTCCTCACGCCTTCCTGCAGTTCCTGGCCCTGAATCTTCTATTGGAAACTCTTTTTCTCCTTTGGAGGTAGAATATTTCACTCTCCTTCTTCTTTAAATGTTTCTTGGACTCACTCTTAGCAATTCCATAACTCTGGGAATTTGCCAAACATCGAGCCACTGCTCTTCTTCATCCACTCAGAGATCCCAGCCTCTCTTCTGGAGTAGAGTACTGCCTGGATGCCTCTGACTCCCAAAGCTATGTCTAGAGAGAGGACAGCTGGCTCAAGTTTCAGTGACCCAGGGACACGTCCACTGGGCTCTGTCACCACCTCAGATTCCACGCGTACATCCCTGAATCTCCCCCTCCTGCCCGCCAGCTAGTGGTGGTGTGGATGACCTTGCCCTGGTCCTTCTCCCAGGAAACCCTGCAGACACCAGATGCTCAGCCTGTAGTCTGTTATCAAGGTCAAAAGAGGTGCGATGTGTTACGTTCTAGACTTATAACTTACTATCAATGCTAATTCTTCCATCTTTTTGATCCATCCTATTTTGTCTCTTGACTTTACCTATTTTTCTTCATCCTTTGCTCCTAGCCTCTAGCTCTCTCCATTCCTCTAGTGTATCCTCTAGTGTAGTCAGTTCATCTTTATTTTTATTATTATTATTTTTTTAAGTTGGAGTCTCACTCGGTTGCCCAGACTGGAGTGCAGTGGCCGCTCCCGGCCACCGCAGCCTCGACCCTCCGGGCTCCTTCTGCCTCAGCCTTCCGAGTAGCCGGAACTACAGACGCGCGCTACCACGCCCGGCTGATTTTTTTGATTTTATTGTAGAGATGAGGTCTCGCCTGCCCAGGCGGGTCTCGAACCCGCAGGCTCAGGCAATCCACTCACCTCAGCCTCCCAAAGGTGCGGGATTACAGACTGAGCCACCGAGCCCAGCTCATGTTTATTTACTAAAACAAATTTTCCCCTCTCACTCTGATGCTCAGTACTCAAAAGTACCTGTTACCTGCCGGGCGTAGTGGTTTACACCTGTAATCCCAGCACTTTAGGAGGCCAAGTAAGAGGATTACTTGAGCCCAGGAGTTTCACACTGGCCTGGGCAACAAAGGAGACCTCATCTCCACAAAAAAAAAAAAAAATTAAAATTTAGCCAGGTGTGGTGGTGCACACCTGTAGTCCCAGCAACTCGGGGGTTGGGGGCTGAGATGGAGGATCACCTGAGTTCAGGAGGTCGAGGCTGCAGTGAGCCATGCTGGTGCCACTGCACTCCAGCCTGGGTGACAGAGTGAGACCCTGACTCAAAAAAAAAAAGGTGGGGGAAATTAGACACAAAGACCAGTATGGTGGGAAGATGATGAAAGACACAGGAGAACACCATTGACAAGCCCAGGGATACCTGAGGCAGCCAGAAACTAGGCAAGACACCTGGAACAGAGTTCCTCCTCACAGCCCTCACCCTTTCCAGGGTCTACACACCAGCTCTGTGTTTCTCCATCAGGCACGGAAGATCCACTTTGATTGGTCCCATCTCCTTACTCGACCTCATTCCCACCACTTCCCTGCCGAGACCTTCTGGTCAGACCCTCCTCCAATCACACATGTCTCCCACTGATCTCCATCTGGAATATGCCTTCCTCCTTCTCTCGGCCATGTAAATGTTGTGCCATCTCTAAGCTCTAACTTGAGGCTCTCTTCCTCAATTACACTGTCCCCGACCTTTCAGCCTATGGTTTTCTCTCTTCCCTGAATTGTCAGGGTACTTACTGCTTCATATAAGCTGACACATGATGACATCTTGTTCACACAGTTCCCTAATGTTTTCTTGTGTGACATTCTTGGGTCTAGAGTTAAATTTTAAGTGGTTAATCTCTATTGGAAAGACACCTTTCTAGAACTTCTCAATAACATGTCCTATCCTCTAGAGCATTCCACAGTCTCCTATTCTTGTATCACATGTCATCCAATCAAGTATACCTGAACATCTGTTCTCACTAATGTGAGAACGACGTCTTAGTGTGAATCCTGACTTCCTCTCTACTGGAAGTCAATTGACTTCTTGGAGCTTGATTTTCCTCGCCTCTGAAATGCTACCTCTCAGAGTCATTATAAAGATTAGATGGAATTATTTATGGAAAAGTGATTTTTAAAAGGTAGGGCACGGTGGTGCATATCTGTAGAAAGGCTGAGGAGGAAGGATAGCCTGAGACCAGGATGTGGAGACTAGTAAGCTGTGATCATGACACTGGTTTACCACAGCCTGGGCAACAGAGTGAGACCCAACTCCAAAAAAAAAAAAAAAAAAGTAAAGGTTTGTGCAAATGTGAGATTAAATCATTATATGGTCTTAGTGCCAGATGAGCTCAGCTAGTTAACTACAATGCTAATGAAATGACGTGCTTTGTTTTGAGTTGGGGGTCTCAGTCTGTTGTCACAGCCTCAACCTTCTGGGCTGAAGTGATCCCTCTGACTAAACCTGTCAAGCAACTGGGGGGACTACAGCTGAACCACCTCACCTGGCTCATTTTTTTGGTTTGGCTAGACTGGTCTTGAATTCCTGGGTTCAAGCAATCCTATCACCTCAGCTTCCCAAAGTGCTGGGATCATAGGTGGATCATCACGCCTGGCCAAATTATGGGCTTGAACCAAATGAGTTGGTTCTTCTAGATTCATGCCACAGGGACCAATAAATTTCATAACTAATAAAGAGTGTTAGGATGGCTGAAGAGAACTACAAAGCACATCCTGGTGGGTCAAGAGGGTAATCTTCCTAAATAAGATAGATAGCATAATGTCACCTCAGTAGTCTTAAGGTGTGCAGGATCTCAGGTTCTTGGAAGAAATAGTTGATAGTCTCCATATAACCAGCTGTGGTGTAATAAATCCACAGGTAATACATTATGCCCAAGCCAAGGTCTTGAGATTTGGTGTTCTTTTGGTTTTTTGATTTTGTAATTGAATTCTACTGGTTTTAAGGCTGAATGCTGATCATGATTTGCTAAACACACCTGCAGTAGAGAAAGCAAGTCCACTTCTGTCCATTTAGAATTTCAATATGGTCCATCCTGTGAGCATATCCAACCAAGAAAGAGTCAAACCCCACTGCCAAGTTCAAATGAAGGGAACTTTAGAAGTATATAGAGTTAATATATTTGATATTCACATCCTGAAACCAACAAACTTCCCTATATAAAAGTGAATTTAAACTTTAAGTTAACTGTTTCTAATTTATTATTATTATTATTATTATTATTGAGTCAGAGACTCACTGTCACCCAGTCAAGAGCCACCACAGCCACGACCTGTTGGGCTGAGGCAATCCTTCCACCTCTGCCTTCCAAGTAGCTGGAACCACAGGCATGAGCCACCACGTCCAGCTAACTTTTCTTGATGTACTGTAGAGATGAGGTCTCACCAAGTTGCCCAGGCTGGTCTGAAAGCCCAGGGGTTTCAGACCAGCCTGGGCAACTTGGTGAGACCTTATCTCTACAGTAAATCAATCCTCTTGCCTCCACCTCCCAAAGTGCTGGGATTACAGGCGTAAGCCACTGTGCCTGGCCAATTTATTTATTTTTGAGTCAGGGTCTCACTTTACCATCCAGGCCAGAGTGCAGTGGCACAATCATGGCTCACTGTAGCCTTCAACTCCTGGGCTCAAGCAAACCTCCTCCATTAGCTTCTTGAGTACCTGGGACTACAGGTGCATGCCACCACGCCTGGCTGTCTTCTTTTTTTTGTAGAAATGAGGTCTCAGCCGGGCTCGGTGGCTCAGCCTGTAATCCTGCGCCTTTGGGAGGCTGAGGTGAGTGGATTGCCTGAGCCTGCGTGTTCGAGACCTGCCTGGGCAGGCGAGACCTCCTCTCTACAATAAATCAAAAAATCAGCCGGGCGTGGTAGCGCATGCCTGTAATTCCGGCTACTTGGAAGGCTGAGGCGGAAGGATCGCCGGAGCCCAGCAGGTCGAGGCTGCAGTGGCCGGGAGCGGCCACTGCACTCCAGTCTGGGCGACAGAGTGAGACTCCAACTCAAAAAAAAAAGAAAGAAATGAGGTCTCACTCTTTTGCCTATGCTGATCTCGAACTCCCAAGCTCAAGCAATCCTTCTGCCTCGGCCTCCCAAAGTGCTGGAATTATAGGCATGAGCCACCGCGCCCTGTCAAATGTTTCTGTTTTAAAGGGATTAATTTAACTTTTTTCTGCTACTTCACCTTTGATGTTTGTTCCTTACCTTAGCCAATGAATCTGACTGAATAAAAAAGTGATTTTTTTGGTACAAAAGCCACATTTTATTCGTTCCCTCAAAAAATCAGGTGGCTGTATTACAGGAATAAAGTCAGATTAAAGACATAAAAATAAAAGTCACCACTTAACTGAAACATAACAGTGTTAAGAATTCAGGTATTTTGCAGAATTATTACCAGCACAGTAAAAATATTTTTACCTGGATGTTTTAAATTTGAAAGTAATCACGTTAAAGACCTGAGGTTACAAGGGACCACAGTAAGAACCAGAATTCCATATTCCTTCTAGGATTCCAGGGGAACAGGTAAGTATTTGGAATGAATTTCCTTTGGGAAAGATAATTCTTAAGTTGTGGATGCCAAACGTATTAAGGCTGTAAGTCCTACAGCAGTCATCATATTTAAAATTCAGAAAGTTAGCCAGGAGCAATGGCTCATACCTGTAATCCCAGAACTTTGAGAGGCTGAAGCAAGAGGACTGACTGAACCCAGAAGTTCGAGACCAGCCTAGGCAACTTGGCGAGACCTCGACTCTACAATAAATCTACAAAATTAGCCAGGTGTGGTGGCGTTCGCCTGTAGTTACAGCTACTTGTAAGCCTGAGGTGGAAGGATCACCTAAGACTAGTAGGTCAAGGCTGCGGTGGCTGTAACTCCAACCTGGACATCAGAGTGAGATTCTGACTCAAAAAATAAGAATTAAAAAATTAAAAATAAAATAAAATTCAGAAAGCCGGGCCCAGGGTCTCCAGGGACCAGACAATAGATCCAGGACACAGGCAAGAGGTCTGGGTATCTTGTCTGTCTCTCTCTGGTCTGACTGTGACTCCTGTGCCCCCTGACCACCCATCAACAGGTAACAGCTGAAGGCTGAAGAAAGACTGAACACTAAACTATTCACAGAGAAAGGAAGATCTGACGGCTCTTCGGTGACTTGATGGAGGGACCTGATGAAGAGAAATGACGTAGGAAAAAATATCTTGGAAAAAAATCGATTAGTTTTTTCTTATTTAGTTTTAGCATGGAGTATTCTGTGTGGACTAAGCCCCCGAAGAAGCCAAGAATATCCTGTACCACATCACAAATGAAAACCAGCTTCCGTGCAATGGAATTCAGAGTTTCTTACCCCCACAAATCTGACTTCCTTCTATTACAGGAACTGCTTTAAGTATTTCAAGTAGGCCAGGCACAGTGGTTCAGGCCTGTAAACCCCCAGGGACTTTGGGAAAGGCCCGTGATCAGCCCGCCCAGCAACAAATGAACCTCATCTTCAAAAAAAAAATTAAAAAAATTTGCAGGGCATGGGGTGTATCCCCGTAGTCCAGCTACTCAGGAGCTGAGGTAAAGGTCACTTGAGCCCGGATTGAGGTTACAATGAACCCCCAACTAAAAAAAGATACTAAGCAAACGTTTACCCTCTATGTAATGGCTGAGGCTGTAAAGGCCCACTGGGGTCGTTGACAAGGGAAAACTTTTAATCGAAAAAAAGGGAGTTGAAAACTTGGTTTCTTGAAATTTTTGTATTAATCAGGGCGGGAAAAAGAAAAAATAATTGAAGATTTATTGGTACTTGTGGGGGGAACCTTTGAAAAAATCGTAAAAAAATATCCTTGGAAAAAATGTTAAGTTTTTAAAAGTTTGCAGGGAAAGAAATTTTTTGGGGCTGGAAAACCCCAAGTTCCCCTAAAATACAAAAAAATTTGCATAAAGGGTTTTACCCCCAAAATTGACCCCTATTAAAGGAAAAGGTATTTAATTTGGAAGGAAGTAAAATTAAAATTTTGGGGCCTTAAAAGTCCGCCCAGCCCGGGTTCCCAAAAAATTTTGGGGGAGGGTGGTTTCCTTAGCCCATCTGGAGCTGTTGGGCCCAACTTCCCTGGGTTGAGGCTGCCCCCCAAACAACAAACGCTTATTAATTTTTTCCTCCTCTGGATGTTTAAAGGTTTTTTAAAAGCAATATGAATTTGATCTGTAATAGACACATTACAACTCAAGTCGTTGTTTAAGCAAAAGAATATTTTAATGGACTACAAGTAAAATAATTATAGAGAAGCCGGGCTCGGTGGCTCAGCCTGTAATCCCACGCCTTTGGGAGGCTGAGGTAAATGGACTGCCTGAGCCCGGGGGTTCGAGCCCCGCCGGGGCAGTGAGACCTCATCTCTACAATAAATCAAAAAATCAGCTGGGCATGGTAGCGCAGGCCTGTAGTTCCGGCTACTTGGAAGGCTGAGGTGGAAGCATCGCCAGACCCCAGCAGGTCGAGGTTGCGGTGGCCGGGAGGGCCACTGCACTCCAGTCTGGACGACAGAGTGAGTCTCCAACTCAAAAACAATAAATAAATAAATAAAAATAAATAAATAATTATAGAAAGAAATCCTAGAAATTTATGTTTTTTGATCTTTTAAAGAGACTGTGTTACAAATGAATAAAATATACCTTCTTTTGGGGGGTCTGCAGCTGAAGCAGAGCTGGCAGAGTAAATGTCACAAGAAAAAGCAGTATTGCACATGGCCCCACAGGCCCTCACTCCCACCCCTCCCTTGCAAGGCTCCCAGATCTTCTCCTGCTTTGCTGATGGGTGGTTTGGCATCTCTGAGTGGGTTTTAGCCTCTGGGCATCAATTACTTTGTACTTCAGGTTTTAGATTGAGACATTGCGGTGGGGGTGGTTGATGAAGAAACTCAAAGGGTAATTGCTATTGATGGCAGAAATAGGGAAAAACAGCAAAAAGACTGCAGTCAGCCTCCAACTGTCCTTCCTCTGAACAAATGGCACCAGGTCACTTGATTGTACATGACTGTGTGACTGCCACGTGACCTGGGCAGAAGAGAGCATTTACCATGGAAGGTTCACGTGCTGTCCAACATGTGTGCCACAACAGATGGACAGCACTGTTTTTATAAAATGGAAACAGTTTTGAAAAAAAGAATTGTGAGTCAGGTGCAGTGGTTCACGCCTGTAATCCCAGCATTTTGGGGAGGTGGAGGGAAGAGAATTATTCGAGACCAGCCTGGGCAACTTGGCGATCCCTCATCTCTACAATAAATCCAAAAATTAGTTGGGCATGGTGGCACGCACCTGTGATTCTAACTACTAAAAAGGGCTGAGGTGGAAGGATCCCCTGATCCCAACAGGTAAAGGGCTGTGGTGGCCGTGAGTGTGCCACTGCCCTCTAGCCTGAGTGACAGAGTGAGAATCCAACTCAAAAAAAAAAAAAAAAAAAGAATTATATAATAGTGGCAGCAATCTGGAGACCACACTCTGGAACGGCTTGTTAAATTTAGCTTTGATCACGGGCTTCGCTATTGGCTAAGATTTAGAATTGAAAACATCAGTTAATTGTCATTTTTCTTCTGCAGCAGTCAAGATGCTCACATATAGAATATGCTGGCAAATTTTATAGATTGAGCGTGATATTTTAACATGCTTAGTTTTTCTCTCTCGATTTAAATTTTTTTTTTTTTTTTTAGTCGGCTCAGACAATCCTTCCGCCTCAACCTTCCAAGTAGCTGGAACTACAGGCATGTGTCACCGAGCCCAGCTAATTTTTTTTACAGTAGAGACGAGATCTTGTCAAATTGCCTAGGCTGGTCCCGAACCCTTGGGTTCAGGCAATCCTCTCACCTCAGCCTTCCAAAGTGCTGGGATTACAGGCATGAGCCACTGTGTGTGTCCTTGAGTTAATTTTAAAGCTACTCAGGACTGCTAGTGTTAGTCATTAGATCCACATGTGGGATAACATGGCTGAGGACCTGTGGGTAATTTCTGTTCTAGAGATCTCAGGAAGCACTAAATACATGGCTAGGATTTGAGTGGTGAAGAAAATAGTGTGACAAGGATGACTCAGACTTGAAAGGAGCCAGGCGCGGTGGCTCATGCCTGTAATTCCAGCACTTTAGGAGGTGGAGACAAGAAGACTGCCTGAGCCCATGGATTCGGGGCCCAACCTGGACAACATGGTGAGACCTTGTCAAAAAATTAGCTGGGTGTGGTGGCACATGCCTGTGGTTCCAGCTACGGGGAAAGGTTGAGGAGGAAGGATAGACTGAGCCCAGCAGTTCAAGGCTGCGGTAGCTGTGAATGTGCCACTGCACTCCAGCCTGGGCAACAGAGTGAGTTCCACTCAAAAAAAAAAAAAAAAAGGGAGAGAGTGGCCAATAGGAGTGTCTACGGTCGACATCTCCACAGTTGACATCTCCAAGTGGATTTTAGCCTTCAGGTATCAATTACTTTGTACTTCAGGTTTGTTTTGAGTCAGGGTCTCATTCTGTCACACAGTCTCAACGGGAGAGTCTCAATCAAGGGATGAAGAATCAAGGTTTATGGATGAGGAGTAGCTGATCTGTGGTCTCAGCCCATCTGGGTACCCTTTTATCTACTTTCTGTGAGTGATCTCGTTGGCCATATTAAACAAGGAGGTATCCCAAATATGTGCTTATGTGGTGTAAGAGGTTCACTTCAGAATCTTTCTTTTGACTAACATGATCATTATTTTACCTTCCATAAGAGACTCAATGCATGAATAATTGGAAGAAACCCTGAACGTACAGTGAACAATGAAGAGGAACTATCTTCCCCCAATCTGCAAGGCCATTCACGTGCCCTCACTAGATGAGCACACATTCAGGTGGTCTCTGTAGTCAAGTCAAAGGGTACCGGAATCTTGAATTACAACAAAAAGGGGGGAGGATCAGATCTGTCCCCAAGCTTCCCTTCCTTTGTATATCCTGCAAATTCCTGTCCTTTCCCTTCCCCCACCTAGGCTCCTAGTTCCCTATTTTAATTCCAGACAGAATTGTAACTAAGGGGGCCCTGCCAACTGAAAAGCTAGACCTACACCCTCCATTGTGTCCAATAGTCAAGGACATACAGGCAAGCTAACGAGATGCAAATCCCACTCGATGTGGCTAATGCCTTTTTTACCCCTAACCAAAGGCCAGAAAACTCACTCTATTCGGAGGTTTTATAATATAGCTTCCAAACCATTGTCGAATGTGCAACACTAATTTAAATAAATTGCATGTAGTCAGCAAAAGGGACAGCTCTGTCCTTGTTTAGTCTGAGAGGCTGTTTTCAGAACTAAAGAGACCTGATTTCATCCTCTTAATTAAGGCAAAGCTCCAGTCTGTCTACCATTTACCCTCCAGCAATGTTTCCATTATGGGTTATTTTGAAGTTTCCCCAAGGCCATTGTTGAACTCCCTGGCTGCTGGGAAAGGAACATTTTGGGGACAGAGCCATGCACTGAACAGAGTCTTGGGTAAGTAGCAAATGCCACTTCCTCCAGGTTATGCTGAAAGAGCCAAGGAGACACCTTTCACTGCCAAAGAAAGCTAACCTCAGGTCAAGGGACCATCTCAATTCTCTCAGAAACTGACCGTAACTGAACCACTGAAGAGGGTCGCACCACAGCCCTGGGCCTGATTTCCCAGGTGAAGACAGACTTTTGAGGAAATCAGTGAACAGGTGGCAGAAGAATGCTCACTAAAGTCCAAAATTCCTTCAAGGCTCCTGCTCTGCCTTTTATGCTATCGGACTTTCCAAATCCTAAAGCGGGGGGTGCTTAAAACATAATACAGAGGACCCAAAAAAAATGTAAACACATTTTAAGAAAGGAAACACTATTAAAATTGTAAAGATCTATACTAATAACAAAAGATGAATACAAGTCACGTTTGACTTCTGGGATTCCAAGAGGTGCTCAAAGTGGTTACCCTCAGCGTCCAGACAAGTCTGATGACAGCGAACATCGCTTAAAATGTGTAAACATTTTTTTGGCACCCTTGGTATTTGCTCAATAAATCCCTGTTGGCTAACAGACTAGGAAATGGGATTGAAAAATATCTTTCCCAAGCCCAGCACAGTGGCTCACGCCTATAACCCCGGGCACTTTGGGAAGTGGAGATAACAGGATTGCCTGAGCTCGGGGGCTTGAGACTAGCCTAGGCAGCTTGGCGAGATCTTGTCTCTACAGTAAATCAAAAATAACCCTGGCATGGTGGCGTGTGCCTGTAGTTCCAGCTACTTGGAAGGCTGAGCCCAGCAGGTCAAAGCTGCAGTGGCCATGAGCTGCACCCAGCCTGGGCAACAGAGTGAGACTCCGACTCGAAAATAAATACATATATATATATCTTTCCCTCCTTCTACTGATTGGGCAGATCAAACAATTTTTCTATTTTTTCACATTTGGGGGTTTATATCAGATATCCTTTTGGGGGTCATAACCTCAGAGGCTTTCCATTTTGTTTGCTTCCTGGTCCTCAAAGTCATCATCCCTGGACATAAGCAATGAGAGTCCTAAAATGCTAGTCCTGACCCGAAGGGGAGATCAGCCAGTCAGCAAGACTTTATGCTTCTCTTAATATTTTAGGTTGAATCAAAGACTACATTTAAACTAAAATAGGCATCCCTCAAACAGCAGACACTTGGAAACTTGAAACACATTGACTCTGAGGAGTGGTGATTTAAAAGGCCAATCGCCTCCCAGAACTCTAATTGTCTCCAGCATAGTCCTACAAACTGCTCCGGCTGCAGAAGTCAGCAGCAGGCCTCATGATTCATTTCACCACAGTTAAGGCAGAAGCGAAGCCTATATCCACAGCTTCTATCTGAATACTTCTCAACTGCCATAAGTTCATAAAGATGCTGACATAGCGTTTTTGTTAGACTCAAGGACACATTCTAATCTTTCAAGCCAGCCCTTCTGCATAAAACATGTCATCTTCACATACATTTTATTACAAAAAATGAGAATACTGAAAGTTCTAGAAAGAGGATATTTCTGTTCAAGGATTAAGATGAGAATCAAAAGCAGGATGTGCAAAAAAATAGTGTTATCTTGGAAGGTACCAGACAAAATATTGTCAAAATATTTGAGAAAAAAATCTTAAATTTTTTTTTCCCTTTTTTTTTTTTTTGAGTCAGGGTCTTACTCTGTAGTCCAGGTTGGAGTACGGTGGCAAAATCAAGGTTCACCTCTTGGGCTCAAAGTGATCCTCCTGTGTCGGCCTTCTGAGTAGTCGTGACCACAGGTGTGAACCACCGCCTCTCTTTTTTTTTTTTAAATAAAGATGAGGTTTCACTATGTTGCCCAGGCTGGAAAAGCTCAGTTTCTGAGGTTGAATTTCCACTAAAATCTCAACAACGACATAAAAGCTGAATGGCTAGTGAACAGTGGCTCGACATCATGAGATTAATTTCCTCTCTACCACTTATCTCGAAAGGTGCCCTTGCCAATTCTTTGAACTCTTAGACAAAATAAAACCCATACCAAAACACCTATCGTTTTCTTTCCCGAGCAAATAATAAACAAGTCACAAATGCCTTGCAGGGACTGGGTCAGACCTGCCAATCAGTAGGCCTTAAGGCCTAATGCATGATAGAGCAAGAAAGAATGTTGATGACAGAGCAAGAGAGTCTCTCTCAGCCTCTGCCTCACGACCTTCAAGATAACATGAGCAGCCGGGGTCGGTGGCTCAGCCTGTAATCCCGCGCCTTTGGGAGGCTGAGGGGAGTGGATTGCCTGAGCCCGCGGGTTCGAGACCCGCCTGGGCAGCGAGACCTCATCTCTACAATAAAGCAAAAAATCAGCCGGGGATGGTAGCGCATGCCTGTAATTCCGGCTACTCGGAAGGGGAGGCGGAAGGATCGCCGGAGCCCAGCAGGCGAGGCTGCGGTGGCCGGGAAACGGCCACTGCACTCCAGTCTGGGCGACAGAGTGAGACTCCAACTCAAAGAAAAATAAAAAATAAAAAGATAACATGAGCGAGGCCTCTCATGGATGTTATGGATGGATGTTTTCAGAAGACATAAAATGAAACTGTTGGTTTGCCTGTCTTCACTAGTAGCAGTTGCAAGAGCACACACCAGCACCTGCCAGCAAAAAATTTTAGCACACATGCAAATCAAGCATGTGTGCTAAAATTTAAAAATCCCGCACGAATTTGATGGAAACCAATTTATAATCCAGCATGAATTTGATGGAAACCAATCAGTGTCATTTTTAGTGGAATGGTGAGAGGAGGGGAAAGGTTTTTTTTTGTTTGTTTTGTTTTTTGTTTTGTTTTGTTTTGAGTCAGGGTCTCACTCTGTCATCCAGACTGAAGTGCAGTGCCATAATCACAGCTCACAGCAGCCTCAACTCCCGGGCTCAGGTGATCCTCCCACCTCAGCTTTCTGAGTAGGTGAGACTACAGACAGTGTGCCACCAAACTTGGCTAATTTTTTATTTTTTGTAGAGACAAACTCTCGCTATGTTGCCCCAGGCCAGGGGAAAGTTCTGATAATGGTATCTCCCCAGGTCCTTACTCTGTTTTGCATTGCTATAAAGGAATATTGGAGGCTGGGAAATTATAAAGAGGTTTATTTGGCTAATGGTTCTGTGCGTCCTGGGCATCTGCTGGGCTTCTGGAAGCTTACAATCATGGTGGAAGGCGGAGAGGGAGGGGTGTGTCACAGGGCAAGAGAGGAAGCAAGAGACAGAAGGAGGTACCAGGCTCTTTTAAACAACCAGCTCTTGTGTGAACTCAGAGCAAGAATTTACTTAATTAACCTTGATGCCCCAGAGAACAGCATGAAGTCATTCATGAGAGATTCACCCTAGTGATCCAAGCACCTCCCGTTAGGCCCCACTTCTAACACTGGGGGTCACACTTCCCCATGAGATTTCGCGGGACAACATCCAAACTATATCCAGAATTTTAGGATGTCATTTGCAATGTTGCAAGGTTTCCTCGGGGACTGCTATGTTACTCAGTTGGGTTGTTGCCATTGAATAGGCCAGATTCTCACCAAGTAGCCCTTGGAGAGGTAGTGAGTCACTGCCTCTCTGAAAAGGTCAAATAAACAGCTCTCTCTTGACCCACAAAGTATAATAACTATTCAACCTCTTTCTAGAGTAGTCAAAGGACAGAAATGCAAAGAACAGAATTCACCCAAGCACAGACACCAAAGAGAAGCTCAGAATAGAAGACATTAGTTCTCAGAGAGACTCTTTAGCCCACTTACATTTAGTGTCTTATAAGAAGGCCCTGCCATTTGATTTCAGTATGAAGTAGAAATAGCAAGCTAACCAGTCAGGAAGCTGTGCAAGTCAGCATTAAAATAATGAGGCAAGAAAAACAATTCAGCTGGCTTGGTGGCTCAGCCTGTAATCCTGCGCTTTGGGAGGCTGAGGTGAGTGGATTGCCTGAGCCCACGGGTTCAAGATCTGCCTGGGCAACTTGGCCAAGACCTCATCTCTACAATAAATCAAAAAAAAAATTAACCAGGTGTGGTAGCACACCCTGTAGTTCCAGCTACTTGGAAGGCTGAGGTGGAAGGATCGCCGGAGCCCAGGAGGTCAAGGCTGTGGTGGCCGGGAGCGGCCACTGCACTCCAGTCTGGGCGACAGAGTGAGACTCCAACTCAAAAAAAAAAGAAAAACAATTCAAGATATAGGTGCCATGTTTATTTTTTTTCAGATACAATGGCATTTCCAATGGGGGGTTTAATAAACATAGAATTCTCTGGGAAAATAAAAGCAGGAATTGGAAAAAAGGGTTTAAAAAAAAATGGTAAGGACAGTCATCTAAATAAACCTTGACAGTGACGGTAACCTAGACTTCATGTTCAAAAACAGTCATGGTAGGTACCTAAAAGGGATTATACAGAAAAGAGCAGAAGCCAAGCATGGTGGGTTACGCCTGTAATACCAGCACTTTGGGAGGCCAGTGTGGGAGAATGACTTGAGGGCCCGGAGTTCAAGACCAGCCTGGGCAACAAAAGGAGACCACCCCACCGGGCTCGGTGGCTCAGCCTGTAATCCCGCCCTTTGGGAGGCCGAGGTGAGTGAACTGCCTGAGCCCGTGGGTTCAAGACCCGCCTGGGCAACTTGGCAAGACCTCATCTCTACAATAAACCAAAAAAATTAGCCGGGTGTGATAGTGTGCTCCTGTAGTTCCAGCTATGGAAGGCTGAGGCGGAAGGATAGCTGGAGCCCAGCAGGTTGAAGCTGTGGTGTCGGAGAACAGCCACTGCCCTCCAATCTGGGCGACTGAGTGAGACTCCAACTCAAAAAAAAAAAAAAAGAGACCACCTCTACAACAACAACAACAACAACAAAAAAACACACACACACACACACGGAGTGCCACATTTAAAGTATGATTGTTCGCTCAAAAGATGTTGTTAATCAAATGAATGCTAGTATCACCATGTGATAGGCAGGACAGTCAAAGAAAACGGCAAAAGCATGGCGGAGTGAACGTCACACTACACATTGCTACAGTAACTTAATTCAAAAGTAATACATAGATAACATCTCTTAAGATGTGCATACATTTTTTGGCACCCTCATTATATATGAAAAGACTAGAAAGAAAAAGGAGGTTGCTAGGCAAGGCATGTGTTAATGGCGGGCAAGTGAGACCTAGTGTTAACCAGTCTATATACAGCTCAGAGCAGAACCAGGTTACCTCACCTAAAAAACATTTCTTTAGTGTAGACAGCCCTGACCACCTCCAGCAATTCCATATTTACCCTAAGGGGGGAAAGGGGCAGAGTTTTCTTAATTGATCCTTAATGTTTAAATGGACCAAGTTTGAAAGGGAAGAAAGTGTAACGTGCTTCATAAAGAACTCAAATGCTTTGTGTCTCTGGTTGAGGCTGAGGTAGTTGTAAGTTTCGGAGTCACCCCTGCTCCTTTGTTTCTTTGAGCCCAAGGGCAAGGACTCTTTCTGCCAAGGGTGAAATCAAGTGGAAGTCTGAGCCCAGAGGTCACGTGGAGCTGGGAGGCAGTGGGCACCGGCTCCTGCCCCCTGGAAAGGAACCCGCAATACAAACTATCATGCAACAAGCCCAAGACTATATTCTAAAAATATGGATGTAAAATTTAATCTCCATTAGAAAATAGTGAAAAAAGGCTTCTATGTGCACACACTGGGGGCTAATCTAAACTTTGGATGCCTGGATTTCTAAGTGCTCTAAAATTAACCCTTCTCAAGTAGTTTGAACCTAAAGCTGGCTGTGTTTCATTAATTTAAGCTGGTGATTTCCCTAGGGGTGAAGGGGCCAGAAGAAGGAATCAGTTCTCAACAGGGGTGGATCACAGGTGGGGAGGAATCTGAGATTCTCAGAAAGTTCTGGATCTAGTAGACAGGCATTTAGTG
Organism: Cephalopachus bancanus; assembly: GCA_027257055.1. Classification (NCBI taxonomy): domain Eukaryota; kingdom Metazoa; phylum Chordata; class Mammalia; order Primates; family Tarsiidae; genus Cephalopachus; species Cephalopachus bancanus. The sequence continues at coordinate 6,942,416 of JAPVLO010000201.1, forward strand.
AGACAAACCCTCATCCCCACCCCCGCCTGGTGTCTAGTCTGTTAGTAGCACGCAGTTTTCAACACCAGGCAAGTATTTCCAGAATAAACGCATCCGTCAAAAAGAGCCTGCAAACCCTCAACAATCAACATCTCCTCCTTTAATAAGCCAGACCTGTATGTAGTACGAGTTTGGGCAGAGCATACGAGTGAAGACTAACAGAAAGGGAAGTAGTTTCACGAAAACGACCCAAAAATACATTTTTCTAAAGAGGAGGAAGCCCCTCTTTTCAAAATGATTGCAGTAGTGCTTTGAGACGAAGGAGTATCCACCACCCCGGGAGAGTGAGCTAGCTAGAAGCCCAAACCTCACCTGGATGCAATTTACTATGCAGGAAATCCTCACATGTACCCAACTCTAAAATTTAAATTTAATTTTTTTTTTTTAAATTTCAGAGTATAGGCCAGGTGCGGTGGCTCACGCCCGTAATCAAACACTTTGGGAAGTGTGTGGAGGATCCCTTGAAGCCAGGTGTTCGAGACCAGCCTGGGCAACATAACAAGACCATGCCTGTTCAAAAAAAAAAATGACAAATGAGCCAGGGGTGGTGGCACGCGCCTGTAGTCCCAGATTCGCGGAAGGCTGAGGCGGGAGGCTTGCTTGAGCCCAGGAGTTCAAAGCTGCAGTGAGCCATGAGCTCGCCACTGCACTCCAGCGGGGCACCACAGTGAGACCCACTCACAAAACTGATTAAATAAAAGACGGCAGACTGTATTTTTTGCTCAGGGCAAAACAGCTTTAAACGCTTCCCTCCCGAAGCCCGGTTCCCTTAGAGCCCCCCCCGGGCCGGGCCTGGATTAATGCAGCGTCCAGGCCCCGCACTTCCGCAGCCCCCGCAGGCGACAGCCCCCCGGCTCCGGCCGGCCTCCAGCCCCCCCAGCGACGATCCGGAAACGGGCTCCGGGCAGGTGGCCCGCTGCCCCGGTCCTCCCGGACTTCGCCCAGATCGGGGTTCCAGGTGCGCCGCCGCCGCCGCCGCAGCCCCCGCCCGGACTTACCGCGACACGGTGACTCGCTCCGCAGAGAGGGCGCGCGCGGGGGGGGGGGCCTCCGCCCTCGCGTCCCGGCCGCGAGCGCCCCAAACCTCGTGCGCCCCCCCGCCCCCCGGGGCCCTGCGCTCGCTCACGACATCAGGCGGCGGGCGGCGGCCCGGGCTCGCGCGGCTCCCCGCCGCCTCCTTTCTCCGCCCCCGCCGCCCCCGCGCGGCCTCGCGGCCCCGTGCTCTCTGAAGGTGACACTGCTTTATCGACCGACGTTGTCGGGGCGATCGGCTCAAGTCGTGAACTCCGGCCGGAGGAGGAAAGTCTGCCTCCTGGCCGGATTCCGCGGGGCCTGCGCTCGGCGTCCGCGCTTCCAAATGGCTCTCGGGTGGGTCATGTCCACGCCGCGCGCAGTCCCAGAGCGGGGAGACATCTGTTTGCCATAAACCGCGAGGCAGAGGCAAATCCGGGATTACGTGTCGCCCGACGCTCGCGCAGCGTTCCCGGACCCGGCACGACAGCTAATCCCGGCACAAAGAACACGCAACACACACGCAAGTGGGCGCCCGGTTCCAGCAAGAGCTCCCGGGCGATGACTCGAGGCTCCAGCAGCCGGCCTCCGGCGCGGGCCAATCGCAGCCCGGGGGGGCGAAGAAGGCGGTTGGCTCGGTTTCCAGGTCTACTCCCCAAAACACGTCCTCCTGCCCAGTCCTGCAAACACTGTCCCTTCAGGGGAAGTGACTTCCGCTTGATGGGGCTGAGAGAGCCAGGAAGAGCCAGTCTCCAATATGGGACAGCTCATTATTAAAAGCAAGGCCGCTCTTCAGTGGGAGAAAGGAAAAAAAATCTGCTCTTCTTTCACGTAAATTCTAACAAATGAGACAACTGTGAAACAGCCAGCACTGGAAATGATGGGATATTACTGTCTCTCCAGGTCTTAATTTTTTTTTTTTTTTTTGAGTTGGAGTCTCACTCTGTCGCCCAGACTGGAGTGCAATGGCTGCTCCCGGCCACCGCAGCCTCGACCTGCTGGGCTCCGGCGATCCTTCCGCCTCAGCCTTCCAAGTAGCTGGAACTACAGGTGCGTGCTACCACGCCCGGCTAGTTTTTTTGATTGTAGAGAGGAGGTCTCGCCAAGTTGCCCAGGCGGGTCTCGAACCTGCGGGCTCAGGCAATCCACTCACCTCAGCCTCCCAAAACACGGGATTACAGGCTGAGCCACCCAGCCCGGCTCAGGTCTTAACTTTTACTTTGTAAAATAAATTAGGGTAGGGAGTCTCCCCCTGCTCGGCCCCCACCCCCTTCCCTCCCTCCCTTCTTTCTCCCTTCCTTCCTTCCCTTCCTCCCTCCCTCTTTCTTTCTTTCCTTCCTCCCCTCCCTCCCTCCCTCGTCTTTCCTTCCTCACTCATTGCCTCCTGTGTGCCAGGTACTAGACTGAGAATAGAAAGTTGGAGAAGTCCTTAAGTGTTGACTCTTCAGGCTCCTTCCAGTCTGTGGTGGGGAGTGTAGGTGAGAATGGCAATTTCAGAGCATTGTAAAATTGCTGTGATAGAAATGCATGCCCAGAGGATCATACAAACACAGCAGCAGGTCTTAAATCATGTGAAAATCTAGGAAAGGCTCCCAAAGGAGGCTGCATTTGAGTTGAGAAGACTGAGCAAGCAAGGTAGAAGAGGGAAGCCGGGGAAGAGCGGAACTTGTGTCTGGCTGCCGGATGCAGGAGAGAAGGTGGGAGATGTGATTATTGGCTGGTGAGAGTGGCGAGGGGTCAGATCTCGAGGGCCTCGCCTGCTAAACTAGGGGACTTGACCTTTGGCTGGAAGCTATAAGGATTTCAAGTGGGCGCGTGAACTGATTAACTTGACATTTCAGGTTGGGCATGGTGGCTCATGCCTGTAATCCTAGCACTTTGGGAGGCCCAAGCGGGAGAATCAGTTGAGCTCAGAAGTTCAAGACCAGCTTGGGCAACATAACAAGACCTTGTCTGTACAAAAAACAAAAACAAAAACTCAAAAACTTAGCCAGGCATGGTGGCACATGCCTGTAATCCTAGCTACTCTGGAGGTGGTGGTGAGAGGATCACCTGAGCCCAGGAGGTTGAGGCTGCGATGAGTTGTCATCATGCCACTGCACTCCGGCCTGGGTGACAAAGTGAAACCCCCAACTTAAAAAAAAAAGATATTTTTCTTTTTACATTTCAGAAAGATCGTGGAAGGCATGTGAAAGGAGGCTTGCTTACCTGGGAAGGGAGTAGAGGGCAGGTTGGGAAGGAAGAAGAAGATTCCAAAGTTAAGAGAGAGGGAGAGCCTTTAGGATTCAACTCTGGTGAAAGGGAGGGGAGCTAGGCTACCGCCCAGGTTCTGACAAAGGAAACAAAGAGGTGGAGGCTGCCATTCACCAAGAGAGAAAAATGAGTGCCATGAGTTGAATTCAGACAAGTTGAGTTTTGAGAAAAGAAAACTAGATCAGAGAAGCCTGAGCTATGTGAGGTATGCATTTATTTTTTAGTTGAAGTCTCACTCTGTTGCCCAGGCTGGAGTGCAGTGGCATGCTCACGGCCACCACAGCCTCGATCTGCTGGACTCAGGCAATCCTTCTGCCTCAGCCTTCCAAGTAACTGGAACTACAGGCACACGTCACCATGCCTGGCTAATTTTTTGATTTATTGTAGAGATGAGGTCTCATCCAGTTGCCCAGGCTGGTCTTGAACCCACGGGCTCAGGCAGTCCTCTCACCTCGGCCTCCCAAAGTGCTGGGATTATAGGTGTGAGCCATCCCGCCCAACGATCTTCTTTACCATTAAAAACCTGTTGGTAACTGCTACCAGAGTGTCTACTCAGGGCAACTCGAATCTCCGCAATCTTCAAGCTTGGACAAGTCAACTCTCTACTTAGAGTCATTTTGTATCCACTTCTTCCTTCTAGTTTGCGGTTTCTATGGGGTATACAAACGGAAATGGTCCAGCAGACAAGATAGCCACAGGGGATCTATAAGGTATCTGGGCCTTATGGTGGAGCAATACAGACTAGGCAGCTGTCTGATCCTAAGTAGAAGATAAATACAGAGTAGAGAAAAATTCACTGTATTAATAGCGAGGGCTTTTGAAACAAAGTGCCACAATGGAGTGGATTAAACACCATTCTGAGCAGGGTGTGGTGGCCCAGGGCCCTGTAATCCCAGCACTTTGGGAGGCTGAGCAGAAGGATCGCTTGAGCCCAAGAGTTTGAGACCAGCCTGGGCTACATAATGAGACCTTGTCTCCTCAAAGATAAAAAAAAAAAGCCAGGGTAGTGGTATATGCCTATCGTCCCAGCTACACAGGAGGCTGAGGTGGGAGGATTACTTGAGCCCAGGAGGTCAAGGCGCAATGAGCCATGATTGTGCCACTGCACTCCAGCCTGGGCTATCGAGTGAGACCCCAGCCCCCCCCACCAAAATAAACAGGGTCCTGGAGGCAAGAAGTGTTGGGAGGGGCCTGCTCCCTTATGAAGGCAACAGGGAGAGATCTATTTCAGGACACTCCCAGCTTCCGGTAGCAGCATAACTCTAACCTTCACATGAGCCGGGCTCGGTGGCTCAGCCTGTAATCTCGCGCCTTTGGGAGGCTGAGGTGAGTGGATTGCCTGAGCCCGCGGGTTCGAGACCCGCCTGGGCAACTTGGCGAGATCTCATCTCTACAATAAATCAAAAATTAGCCGGGCGTGGTAGCGCACGCCTGTAGTTCCAGCTACTTGCAAGGCTGAGGCGGAAGGATCGCCGGAGCCCAGCAGATCGAGGCTGCGGTGGCCGGGAGCAGCCACTGCACTCCAGTCTGGGCGACAGAGTGAGACTCCAACTCAAAAAAAACCTTCACATGGCGTCCTCCCTGTGTGCATGAGTCTCAGTGGCCAAATTTCCCCTTTCTATAAGGACACCAGTCATATTGGATTAAGACCATCCTATTCCAGTGTGACCTCATCTTAACTCATGACATCTGCCCTTATTTCTATCTCCTATTTGGAAATGACTCTATTTCCATACAAGGTCACAACCCGAGGGACTGGGCATTAGGACTTTGACATATGAATTTTGGGGGACACAGTTCAACCCATAACATTCACACAGTGGGAACTGAGTTATAAGAGCAGGACTAAGGATGAGGATAAGGAAAAACACAGTGGGTAGAGAGAGCAGCTCCAGGCAGAAACTGAGAAAAATGATCAGAAAGGTACTAGAGGACTGACCCACAAACTGGGAAATATTTATGAAAGGAGTGATTATCGTTGCCAAGTGCTTGAAAGGTCAGGCAACACAAAGCTGGAAATTGCCCACAGCAGGCCAAGCATAGTGGCTCACGCCTGTAAACCCAGCACTTTGAGAGGCCAAGGCAGGAGGATGGCTTGAGCTCAGGAGTTCAAGACCAGCTTGGGCAACAGAGCAAGACCTCATCTCTACAAAATATCTTAGAAATTAGCTGACCAGGCATGGTGGCTCACGCCTATAATCCCAGCACTTTGGGACTCTGACTCAAAAAAAAAAGAAATAATGACCCAAGAAGCCATGTTCTGTGAGATGGCAGAGCCTAATAGAAAGACACAGAGGCTCAAGGCCAGCAGACCCAAGGTCCCAGAGGACATCCCACTAACATCCTATACCAAGTGTCTACGGTGCCTCGTCCAGAGGAGGAGTCCTAGGGTTCATTCTGGAAAGATCTGGTAGTATAATTTAGACATTCTCAGCTGTGTGGTTGTAAGCCTAAAAGGAAGAAGTTGAGACAAAATTAATATACGCAGAGTTTATTTGGGCTAAGCTTGAGGGTCACAACCCAGGAGCATAAACTCAAGTTGCCCTGAATATATATGCTGATGAGTGGGAGTTACAAGTGGATTTTTAAAGGAAAAGAAGAGGTAGTACCTGAGTCATTTATCAAGAATTTACATGAAAATAGCACAGGCCTGTCATTGCTTTGGTAAACTTTGGCTTTTTGAGCTATGGCCACCATGTTTCCTAGCTTTGGCCCCCTCCCCTACCTTTGGAAGGTGAATCTCCTGTCTCTCTAATTTACTTTCTAAATAAACTATTTTTCAAACTAAAAAAAAAAAAAAAATAGCACAGGCCATTGATTGGCTACAAGCTGTCCTCAGTATCATAAATTCCAGGAACATGAAGATAATGAGTGCCGCCTTAAACAATTGCCCCAGGCATGGGTGAGGGTGACTGAAGTCCCATACTCTGGTCTCTCTGGCCTGTATACCTCACATAGCTTGGACTGCGCCTAGCTATTTTTCTTTTCTCGTAGCCTGTAAGCCTGTGTTAGTCCATTGTGCATTGCTAAAGGAATTCCTGAGACTGGGTAATTGATAAAGAAAAGAGATTTATTTTGGTTCATGTTCTACAGACTGTACAAGAAGCACAGTGCTGGCATCTGCTTCTGGTGAGGCCTCAGAAAGCTTACAATCATGGCGGAAATGGAGAGGGAGCAGGGGTGTCACATGGCCACAGCAAAAGCAAGAGAGAGAAGGAAGTGCCAGGCTCTTTTTTAAACAAATGGCTCTGGCCAGATGCTGTGGCTCACGCCTGTAATCTTAACACTTTGGGAGGCCAAGGCAGGAGAATTGCTTGAGTTCAGGAGTTTGAAACCAACCTAGGCAACACAGCAAGACCTCCTCTCTACAAAAAATAAAAAAGGTGCACACCTGTAGTTCCAGCTACTTGGGAGACTGAGGCAGAACAATCACCTGAGCCCAGGCTGAGGCTGTGCAGGGCCGGGATTGTGTCACAGCACTCCAGCCTGGGCAACAGAATGAGACCCTGACTCAGAAAAAAAACCCAGAACAAATAGAACGAAACCCATCCAGCTCTCTTGTGAACAAATTACCTCGAATGAATTACCTTGAAAACATCACTAAGTCATTCATGAGGTATCTGCCTCCCTGACCAGACACCTTCCAATAGGCCCCACCTCCCACAAAGGGGTCACATTTCAGCAAGAAATTTGAAGGGACAAACATCCAAACTATACAAAGCCTGATTTTTTTTGGATCTCTTGAAGACTTTCTGAGCTGCTTAATATTCTTTGTAACGGTTTTATGAGATATAATTCACATGCTACTGAATTTATCCACTGAAGGTATACAATTCAGTGGTTCTTAGTATATTCCCAGGGCTGTGCAGCCATGACCATGATCTAATTTCAGAACGTTTGCATTACCTCAAAAAGAAACGTGGAACACATTAAGCATTCCTCATTCTCCTCCTCCGCCAGCCCCTGGCAACTACTAATCTCCTTTCTGTCTCTAAGATTTGCCTATTTTGGACATTCCATGTAAATATCATATAATATGTGTGACCTTTCATGTCTTTCTTTCACTTAACAAAATTTTCGAAGTTTACACATATACATATACCATGTATCAGTACTTCATTACTTTTTTTTTTTCTAATTGGAGTCTCACTCCAATCGTCCAGACTGGAGTGCAGTGGTGTGCTCCCGGCCACCGCTGCCTCAACCTGCTGGGCTCCGGTAATCCTTCCGCCTCAGCCTTCCAAGTGGCTGGAACTATAGAAACACGCCACCATGCCCAGTGATGAGTGGACATATATTTTTATTACGCTTGGGTATGGTCCTAGGAATGGAATTGCTGGCTCCTACAGTAATTCTATTCTGAGAAACTGCCAGACTATTTTCCAAAGCAGTGACACCATTTTACACTACCACATGCAATGGGTGAGGATTTCGATTTCTTGGTGAGTGTGAAGTGGTACTTCGTTGTGGTTTTGCTTTGTATTACTCTAATGACGTATAATGCTAAGTATTTTTTTCATGGGCTTATTGACCATTTGTGTATTTTCTTTGTAGAAATATCTGAAATCCTTTGCCATTTTTTTAAGTTGGAGTCTCACTCTGTCACCCAGGCTGAAGAGCAGTGGCACGCGCACTGACAGCCACCACAGCCTTGACCTGCTGGGCTCTGGCGATCCTTCCGCCTCAGCCTTCCAAGTAGCTGGAACTACAGGCACATGCCACCATACCCGGCTAATTTTTTTATTTATTGTAGATATGAGGTCTCACCAAATTGCCCAGGCTGGTTTTGAATCCACAGGCTCAGGCATTCCTCTCACCTCAGCCTCCAAAGTGCTGGGATTATAGCCATGAGCTACCACACTCAGCCTCTCCCTATTTTTTAAATTTTATTTTTAAAATTGCAGTTAAATATACATAACATAAAATTTACCATTTTTATGTGTACAGTTCAATGGTGTTATGTATATTCACATTATTGCCCAACCAATATTCTTTGCCTAATTTGAAATTGTCTTTCCGCCTCACGCCTGTAATCCCAGCACCTTGGGAGGCCAAGGTGGGAGGATCGCTTGAGCCCAGGAGTTTGAGACCAGCCTGGGCATATAATGAGACCTTGTCTCTGAAAAAAAAAAATGGCCCAGCAGTTCATGCACCTGTCTCCCTAGCTACTTGGGAAACTGAGGTAGAAAGTTTACCCAAGTCCAGGTGGTCGAGGCTGTGGTGAGCCATGATCATGCCACTGCACTCCAGCCTGGGTGACAGAGAACCTGACTCAAAAAAACCCCCAAAATGTCTTTTAAAATGTGTCTTTTAGTGTTGAATTCTCATATTCTGGATACAAGTCCCTTATCAGACACGTGATTTGAAAATATTTTCTCTCATTCTGTGGGTTGTCCTTTCACTTTCTGGATGGTGTCCTGACACTCTTGAATACATTCCTTTTATACGCAAGCTAACTAAAGTCATTTCCGATGTCAGTAGCCAAGAACACAGACAGATGCACAGGGTTCTATTAAATGCTAACCTTTAATGTATTTTTTTCTATAACAAACTGTCTCATATCATATCTTCTATCCAATATTGCTTTAGAACTTTGATTGTATCTTATTTTTTCCTAGACCTTTTTTGCACTCTGACTCCCACCACTCTTACCATTCTTGGACACAGACCCAAAGCATCCATGACCACCACTAACACAATGATGAGCAGAACTTCCACAGCCTTCCTGCTGATGCTGCACCTCTGTTCAGTTCTGGCCCAGAACCCTGGCAGCCACCTGCAACACTATGCCCCCTCTGGACTGCTCCCACTCCACCCCTCCTTTGCCTCTGTTATTTGCCATAGCCACATGGGATCTTATGGGTAAGCTCCATGTCCTATTTAATCTTTGGATGATCATCAGTGTCCAGGACAAGGCTTTCCAAATATTTGGAGCAAAATAAATGCATAGTCAAGGGAATTGAATCTTGTGCTCTATTTCATATATATATATAAAATAACAAATATAAATAAATAAGTGATATAAATAAATATAAATAATACTTTTGTACAAATATAAATAAAAATATAGATATTGGGCCAAGGTGAGAGGATTGCCTGAGTCCATGGGTTCGAGAACAGTCTGGGCAACTTGGCAAGACCTCATCTCTACAATAAAATAAAAAAAATTAGCTGGGCATAGGTAGCGCACCTGTAGTTCCAGCTACTTGGAGTGAGACTCCAACTCAAAAAAAAAAAATCTATCTGTCTATCTATCTATATATATAGATAGATATAGATATTGAAAGGCCAAAATGGAGTTGATGTATCAAAGAGCAGCCATTTTGACAATGCCTAGTTCTGTCTTTTATTTTTTTTGAGTTGGAGTCTCACTCTGTCACCCAGACTGGAGTGCAGTGGCTGCTCCCGGCCACTGCAGTCTCGCCCTGCTGGGCTTCGGCGATCCTTCCGCCTCAGCCTTCCAAGTAGCTGGAACTACAGCCACGCGCTACCACCTCCAGCTAATTTTGATTTATTGTAGAGATGAGGTCTCACCAAGTTGCCCAGGCTGGTCTCAAACCCGCGGGCTCAGGCAATCCACTCACCTCAGCCTCCCAAAGGCGCGGGATTACGGGCTAAGCCACTGAGCCCGGCTTGTCTTTTTATTTTTTCTGAGTTTGAGTATCACTCTCTCACCAAGGCTGGAGTGCAGCGGCACATTCACAGTCACAGAGCCTCGACCTGCTGGGCTCAGGCGATCCTTCTACCTCAGCCTTCCAAGTAGCTGGAACTATAGGCATGTGCCACCATGGTCAACTAATTTTTCTTGATTTACTGTAGAGACAAGGTCTCCCCCCAAGTTACCCAGGCTGGTCTCGAATTCTTGGGCTCAGGCAGTCCTCTTGCCTCTGCCTCCCCAAGTGCTGGGATTACAGGAGTGAGCTTGTCATATTCTCTTAACGTTACCTAATTTAGCCGGGCTCGGTGGCTCAGCCTGTAATCCCGCACCTCGGGAGGCTGAGTTGAGTGGATTGCCTGAGCCCACGGGTACAAGACCTGCCTGGGCAACTTGGCGAGACCTTCATCTCTACAATAAATCAAATACTAGCTGGGCGTGGTAGCGCGCACCTGTAGATCCAGCTACTTGGAAGGCAGAGGTGGAAGGATCGCCGGAGCCCAGCAGGCGAGGCTGCGGTGGCTGGGAGCAGCCACTGCACTCCAATCTAGGCGAGGGAGTGAGACTCCAACTCAAAAAAAACCAAAAAACAAAAACATTACTTAACTTGCTCTCTAATAAAGGACAGTAACTGTTTCTCAGGGGTAGCTATTAATTATTGCTTTATAGCCCTCTCCCCAGCTTGTTTAGTATTAATTTGCTTTTATATTGAGTATTTGCCTCTAGCCATAAGAAACCAAGTTTATCTTATCAGCCCTTCATGACACAGACCCCATAACTTGGCTAAAGTCATGTGACCAGCCCATTCATCTGTCTGTTGTTCATCATCGTGATGTCAGTACCTATGCTTACCTGTTCCCTTTGTGATGGTGTGAAAAAGACCATCACCCAATCACCTTAATGACCTGCCCCCATCAAAGGGAAGGTCTAAAAACATTCAACCTCAAGCAGTCATTCACCATTGCTTTGCTAAGCTCTGGTCTGGCCATGTTTTCCTAAGCTTTGGCCCCCTCCCCACTTTGGGGAGGTGAATCTCCTCTCTCTCTTTCTCTCTCCCTCTCTCATTTACTTTCTAAATGAACTACATTTTCTAATCTAATTTCCGTGTAATTCTTTGCATCTTTTGTGCAGCACTGGATCACAGACCACACCATTGGGTCTGACCTAACATTTTGGAGGCCCTGCTGGGATTTTGACCTAATATATGGAATTTTGACCTAATTTTACATATATATATATATATATATATATTTTTTTTTTTTTTTTTTTTTTTTTTTTTGAGTCAGGGTCTCACTCTGTTGCCCAGGCTAGAGTGTAATGACATGATCACAGCCACCGCAGTCCCGACCTCCTGGGTTCTGGTGATCCTTCCACCTCAGCCTTCCAAGTAGCTGGGACTACAGGTGTGCACCACCAAATCAGGCTCAATTTTTTTTTAATTTTTCTAGAGATGAGGTCTTGCTATGTTGTCCAGGCTGGTTTTGAACTTCTGGGCTCAAGCAGTCCTCTCACCATGGCCTCCCAAAGTGCTGAGATTACAGGTGCAAGCTACTGCACTTAGCCAAGTGCTGGTTTAAGAACCCAGCCTCCTCCTATGCTGTAAGATTAACTTTACAATATTCTCCCATTGACTCACTCAGTTTCAAAGACCAGCACTTTTTTGCCTTTGTGGTGTCTGTCCCTGCAGAGTCTGGTGTGGTCTTTTCTTCATCTCTCCAGTACAAATCCTGCCGTCCCTGATATAGTTCAACTGGCAGTCCCTGGATGAGAACAGCCTCTTCTTTGAATCCCATATGCAGTGCATTTCACTGACAGCCCTTCCAGCCTCCTGAGACCCTGGTTACCTCCACATGCAACCTATCTCCTTCATGACTTTGCAAATGCCTTGAGGAGTCTGGGTCTTCTTCATGTCTGGATTCCCATAATTCAGTTAACAGAAATCCAAAAATGTTTTACAAATTTAAAAACAAAATATTGTAATTTATCAGAAACACTAAAAAAAAAAACCAGCCACATTGAAAGGAAAAACAAGTCAGGTGTGGTGGCTCACACCTGTAATCCCAGCATTTTGGAAGGCAGAGGCAAGAGGATTACCTGAGCCCAAGGGTTCGAGACCAGCCCAGGCAACTTGAGGTGACCTCATCTCTACAATAAATAAAAAACTTAGCTGGGTGTGGCAGCACACACCTGTAGTTTCGGCTACTTGGAAGGCTGAGCTGGAAGGATCGCTAGAGCCCAGCAGGTCGACACTGGGGTGGCCGAGAGGTGTGCCATACTGCCCTCCAACCTGGGCAACAGAGCGAGACTCTGACTCAAGAAAAAAAAAAGTGGGGGGAACAAAGCTTAATTTAGTTGTCTAGATTGTGCTAATGGTAAAATGTTTAGAAATGGAAGAAAGTTAGTGTAAACAGAGGAATATTAGTAACTCAAAGAACTCACAGACTCTCATTGCTATGGTCTGAATGTGTGCTCCCAAATTTGTATGTTGAAACTTAATTGCTAATGTGATAGTATTAAGATGGGGGCCTTTAGGAAGTGTTTAGATCATGAAGACTCTATTTTGATAATAAATTAATGCCTTTATAAAAGGGCTTGAGGGGTTAGGTGCGGCACTTTGGGAGGATGAGGCAAGAGGATTGTGTGAGCCCAGGAGTTCGAGACCAGCCTGGGCAACATAGCGAGACCTTGTGTCTACAAAAAATAAAAAGATTAGCTAGGCATGGCAGTACGCGCCTGTAGTCCCAACTACTTGGAAGGCTGAGGCAGAAGGATCGCCTGAGCCCAGCAGGTTGAGGCTTCCATGAGCCGTGATCATGTCACTGCACTCCAACCTGGGCAACAGAGTGAGATCCCGACTCAAAAAAAAAAAAAAAAAAAAAAAAAAGAGGGCTTGAGGAAACTAGCTAGCCGTGTTGTCCTTCCCATCCCTTTTACTGTGTGAAGACACCATGTTCAAGACACCATCTTAGAAGTTAGACAGCAGCCCTCAGTAGACACTAAACCACCCAATGCTTTCATCTTCAACTTTCCAGCCTGGAAAAAATTAACTGGGCATGGTGGTGAGTGCCTGTAGTCCCAGCTAAAAACTTTGAAAAATAAATTCCCATTATTTACAAATGACCCAGTCTCAGACTTTTTTTTTTTTAAGTAATCCAAATGGACTCAGACACTCATCTTGAGAAATTTGGGGGTAGAAACTAAAGGAAGAATTGGGAGACATGCCTCCTTCTGTCTCATTCTACAAGGCACAAGCTGCCTTTTTATTCTGCAGCTTTTTAAGGCCTTGCAGGAGAGGAATGAAAACTGATAAAAACTACAACTGGGGTCAAGAGACTGAGACACTGAATGGGAACAAACAATTAATTTCAGACTGACTATAGAGTCATTACAGGAAAATGAATGCTAAAATAATATTTCAAAACAGCTGGGACATTGACAAGGAAATTGCTAGTGGCTTCCATCAGAGCAAAAGTACACTTTCTCATAATGTTTTCTAGAAATGATCTACACGGATCTTCTTGGGCTAATCCATTAGCCAAAAGATGTTCTTAAGCCTCTGGGGATGCTTATGCAATGGAGACTGCAGACCACATTGCAGAACCACACACTCCTTCACAATCAACATTAAGAACACACATTAGAGAGCCAAGATGCAGAGCAACTCTCTCTGGGGTCTTGATTACTGTTCTCAATCCATGCCAAAGATCTTGCTCATCATAAACCTGTTTATTTTTAACATGCATCCGGCTTTTGAAGCTTTGAACCAAAAACCTCGCTTGAATACAACAACAAAAAGCAATAAAAACAGGAAAAGGAGTTTTTGGAACTGTATTTCTTAGGACTATAGTTACTGAATAGCTGTTTCATTCTCAAATTACAGATGAAAAAACAAACAAAAGGAACCATGGAAGTGTTTCTTTCAAAATCTCCTTTTATCTAATACAAAAAATATGTCGAGTTATTTTCTTATTTTTTTAATAGTAGATCTCAATGCCTACTTTTAATTCCTAAAATGCTATATTAAATATGTAGGATATTTGTTCATTTAGAGATAAGATCTCCCTATGTTGCCGAGGCTGGTCTGGAATCCCTGGGCTCAGGCAATCCTCTCACCTCAGCCTCCCAAAATGCTGGGATTACCGGCATGAGACACTGTGCCTGGCTTTTTTTTTTCTTGAGTTGGAATCTCTTTTTTTTTTTTGAGTTGGAGTCTCACTCTGTCACCCAGACTGGAGTGCAGTGGTCGCTTTCGGCCACTGCAGAATCTCACTCTGTCACCCAGGCTGGAGTGCAGTGGCGCACATTCACAGCCACCTGCAGCTTCGACCTGCTGGGTTTAGGCTTCCGCCTCAGTCTTCCAAGTAGCAAGCCACCATGCCCGGCTAATTTTTTTGATTTATTTTCGATGCAAGGTCTCACCAAGTTGCCCAGGCTGATCCCGAACCCCCGGGCTCAGGCAATCCTCTTGCCTCGGCCACCCAAAGTACTGGGATTACAGGCTGAACCACCACACCCAGCCGGCTTTTTTATTTTTATTTTTGAGTTGGAGTCTCACTCTATCGCCCAGACTGGAGTGCAGTGGCCGCTCCCGGCCACCGCAGCCTCGACCTGCTGGGCTCCGGCTATCCTTCCGCCTCAGCTTTCCAAGTAGCTGTAATTACAGGTGCGTGCTACCATGCCCGGCTGATTTTTTTTGATTTATTGTAGAGATGAGGTCTCGCCAAATTGCCCAGGCGGACCTGCGGGCTCAGGAAATCCACTCACCTCAGCCTCCCAAAGGCGCGGGATTACAGACTGAGCCACCGACCATCCACAATTGTTACACTCATTTGGAAGGACAGCATTTAGCCCTGGGGGTGATTCCCAGAGGTTGGAAACCTGGCTCTGGGGCCTGAGTACAAGCCTGCCCCTGATCAGCTGTGTGTCCTAGGACCATTAACAATCTGAACCTCAGTTTCCTCATTTGAAAATGGAGAGCAAGAATAACACCAGCCGGGCTGGGTGGCTCAGCCTGTAATCCCAGCACTTTGGGAGGCTGAGGTGAGTGGATTGCCTGAGCCCACGGGTTCGAGACCCACCTGGGCAACTTGGCGAGACCTCATGTCTACAATAAGTCAAAAATTAGCCGGGCGTGGTGGCGCATGTCTGTGGTTCCAGCTACTTGGAAGGATGAGGCAGAAGGATTGCCTGAGCCCAGCAGGTTGAGGCTGCAGTGACAGTAAGCATGCCACTGCAATCCAGGCTGGGTGACAGAGTGAGACTCCTATGCAAAACAAAAACAAAAAAACAACCTATATCTGATGGTTCACTGGCTCATATACATAAAGCACTTACAACTGTTCCTGGCACATAGTTGTCCCTTAATCAGTGTCAGCCTCTCCATCGACAGTTTAAGTTGGGGAGCCCGACCACTTGTGATATATCACATGCATAAGCTTCCAGTCAGAGGCTGAGAAAGTATGTGCCCTTGTAGGTGAAAAGCAGAACAAAACCTAAATTCCCCTTTGAATTAATAGCAAAACTATCCACACAAGCCTGGGCCTGTATGCTACATGCACAACCTTCACATGAAGGAATGGGAAAGGGCTGTTTCTGGTAGCACCAGAACGGGCTGCTTTGATTCAAACAAAATAGGAAAAGGAGAGAGAGAGAGAATAAAAAAGAGAGAGCTCAGGAGCTTGAGACCAGTCTGGGCAACATAACGAGTCTTTC
Organism: Cephalopachus bancanus; assembly: GCA_027257055.1. Classification (NCBI taxonomy): domain Eukaryota; kingdom Metazoa; phylum Chordata; class Mammalia; order Primates; family Tarsiidae; genus Cephalopachus; species Cephalopachus bancanus. The sequence goes on from JAPVLO010000201.1 coordinate 6,958,086, forward strand.
TCTTGTAAAAAAAAATTAAAATATTAGCTGGCAAGTACTTTTAGCCTCAGCTATTTGGGAGGCTGAGGTGGAAGGATGCCTAAGCCCAGGAGGACGAGGCTGCAGTAATAATCATGCTGCTGTACTCCAGCCTGGGCAACAGAGTGAGACCCCGACTCAAAAAAAAACCAAAAACCAAAAAAAAAAAACATAAAACAAACAAACAAAAACCCTGAAAGAGAATAGGGAAGAGAGACAGAGTCACATCTGGGCCAACAGATGTGCAACAGCAATTTCCAAGAAGGTACCCTGGGAACTGCTCCCATGTGGCCCCAACCCGCTCCTGGAGCCCTACAGTGTGGTATGAACACAAACTGGACATGGTCTCCATTCTCAGGAGCCAGTCCACAACAGCCTTGGAAACCCGGGGACACTGAGACATTTCTCTGACCCAGTAACCCTGATTCCTGGAAACGACAAGGATCAGCAGCGGTCACCACGCCCTTCCACCCAGCCCTGTCCTGCCCCGACCTCAGGTTCCCCCCTCCCTGTCAGCAGCTCCCCTTCCCCAAGGACCCCGCCCTCAAAAACTGCACCAGAAAGAAACACCACCAGGTTTGTGTGCTGTGGCTGCTGTGGAACCCCGTCAGCATGGAAGAAAAAAAAGGCAGCCTGCCTTGAAGGCCTTTATCTCCTGGATGCCGGACAGCGGTGGCAGTGGGGAGGGCCAGGCAGGCTGCCATCCCCCGCCTCAGCCCCCTCCAGTCCTCCAGAGACACTCAGACAATGGCGCCTTGGGTTTACTGCCTGGGTCAAGTGTGGGAAGAGGCTGCTTTTCTCAGGCCTCTCACTAGCTTCTGAGGCTTCTAGGGTCACTGCTGCCTTGAAGAGGTTTTTCCATTTTCTTTCTGTAATGACCCAGCATTAATGAATATTTATGCAGTGGCCCCAGGGTTCCCAAAACAAAGTATCCAGGAAACACAAGAGCTATTGTCAGTAAGGGTGTACCTTTAAAGAGGCCTCATTTTTAAGAAATCAATGATTGCTGCTGTTCTCTTGTAAAAAATGCTCTTAAGAAAATAGAGGCTGAGTGTGGAGGCTCACACCTGTAATACCAGCACTTTGAAAGGCTTAGGCGGGAGGATCATTTGAGGCCAGGAGTTCGAGAACAGCTTGGACAACATAGTGAGACCTTATCTCTACCCCAAAAAAATTGCTAGGAGTGGTGGGGTATGCCTGTAGTTCTAGCTACTAGGGAGGCTGAGGCAGAAGGATCGCTTGAGTTCAGGATTTCAAGGTTGTGGTAAGCCATGATCATGCCGCTGCACTCCAGTCTGGGCAACAGAGTAAGACGCCATCTCAAAAAATAAAAAAATTTAAAAAAGAAAATAAGTAGAATTGTCCACTGAAGAGCGCAGACCAAAACTCCTATATTTTGAGCCCCAGTTCTTGCCCCTTTGTCCCCAGGGGAAGAACCCATGTGCCAGTGTATATTAAAAGGATTTAGCTCCACTGGGCCTTCCTAGAAATGTGAGGCCTTGGCAACCCATGGAAAGAGATGGCTTTGCAGACATCACAGAACTTTTGCAACAGAGACTTCTCAGCTACATTTTGCTTGAAACCTCTGTATTTAAAATTAACTCACCCACCGGGTGCAGTGGCCCATACCTGTAATCCCAGCACTTTGGGAGGCTGAGGTGAGAGGATTGCCTGAGCCCAGGGATTTGAGACCAGCCTGGACAATTTGGCAAGACCTCATCTCTACAATAAATAAAACAATTAGCCGGGCGTGGTGGTGCACATCTATCATTTCAGCTACTGGGGAGGCTGAGGCAGAAGGGTCATCTGAGTCCAGCAGGTCGAGGCTGCAGTGGCTGTGAGTGTGCCACTGCACTCCAGCCTGGGTCACAGAGTGAGACTCCAAGTCAAATAAACATATATATCCTGGAAAATTGTGTGGATTTAAAACAATCCTGGGGCCACACTTGCCTCTGAGTGTCAGCCCCCTTTTCAATCTGTGAAAGGTGAATAATAAACTTTACTTCTTTCTAATTTCTTTTTTAAAATAAATAAATAAAATAAAAGAATCCTGGAAAGCACATGAGTGCTCTTTATGGTGCACAGTTTTTGAGGTCAGGTGACAACTTCAAGGTCCTGTTTGAACTTTATTTTACCTTTTGGGAAGAGCAGAAATCAGAGGGAGGGTAGGCGTCAAGCAGAAATCCATCCTCGGAAGTGCTCTGGTGGGACCTTACTCAGGATATATTTAACTCCTTAACATATCAAGCCGCAGCCAGGCTCCGTGGCTCAGCCTGTAATCCCGCGCCTTTGGGAGGCTGAGGTGAGTGGATTGCCTGAGCCCGCGGGTTCGAGACCCGCCTGGGCAGGAGAGACCTCATCTCTACAATAAAAACTAAAAAAATTAGCCGGGCGTGGTAGCGCGTGCCTGTAATTCCGGCTACTCGGAAGGCTGAGGCGGAAGGATCGCCGGAGCCCAGCAGGTAGAGGCTGTGGTGGCCGGGAGTGGCCACTGCACTCCAGTCTGGGCGACAGAGTGAGACACCAACTCAAAAAAAACAAAACAAAACAAAACAAAAAAACATATCAAGCCGCATGCATTGAAGACTACCCATTCTGGGTTAGAGTGAGGCTTTGAGGGTGCCACAGATTTAAATGACTTCTTCCCACACATTCCTCAAGGGATATGTGGGTGTGTGTCAGTCTCACTGTGTTGCCCAGGCTGGAGTGTAGTGGCACAATCACAACTTACCACAGCCTCGACCTCCTGGGCTCAGGTGATCCTACTGGCTCAGGCAATCCTTCTACCTCAGCCTCCCGAGTAGCTGGGTCTACAGGCACACACCACCACATCCGGATAATTTTTTTTATTTTTTGCACAGACACGGTCTTGCTTTTGCCCTGACCTTAAACTCCTCAAATGCTGGGATTACAGGCATGAGCCACCGCTCCCGGCCATGGGACAGATATCATTTTTCGAGTTGGTACCAGAGACTGTTTTCAAGAAGCAGATCTGATGTTTGTGAAGTCAGAGGTCAGCCTTGTGGCTCCTGGTGGTTTCTAGAGTCAACAGTTTGAGAAATTTAGCTCACGTTCTATTTGCATAACAGTTGTGAAATGTGGTGTATGGTTCCTCACTCCTTGGTGTCAGTGTGTTAAGTGTGGCACCCGGAAGCCCAGGTTGAGAGTGGGCAAATACACCTGGCAGTTAGAGACCTACACACCAGGAAGCGCTCTCTTGAAAACCTGAGCAGCACTGAGGTGTGATGAAGCATTGTGTTCTCAGCAGGTGTGCTTGAGGTGAGAAGATTCACATTCAAATACCCCCCTGGGGACGCAATTCCAGTCTAGTTTTCTGATTCACCTTCCATCTTTGTGTGTGTGTGTGTGTGTGTGTGTGTGTGTGTGTGTCCCTTGAACATCCCTGGGTGAGAAAATAGCATGCTAATTAAATGTAGTGGGTGGTATGAGTATGCCTTGTTTCAAAATGTAAGTAGACAGAAAATTCTTGAAATGTAAGGGATTATGAATATAAACCAAGGCTGGGCGGCTTGGCTCACGCCTATAATCCCAGCACTTTGGGAGACTGAGGCGGAAGAATCGCTTGAGCTCAGGAGTGTAAGTCCACCTTGGGCAAAGTAATGAGATCTCATCGCTACAAAAAGAAAAAAATATATAGCCAGGTATAGTGGTGTGTGCCTGTAGTCCTATCTACTTGGGAGGCTGAGGCAAGGAGGATTGCTTCAGCCCAGGAGGCTGAGGCTGCAGTGAGCCGTGACTATTGCTGTTCATTTGTATCCTTTGTAATATCCTTTATAGTAGATATATTGTCTCCCTGAGTTCTGTGAGCCATTCTGACAAAAGATTAACCTCAAGGAGGGAGTCATGGAAACCTCTGATTTACAGCACAAAGTTAGACCAAGTTACACAGCTAGTAACCCAACTGAGGAGGGGTGATGGGAACCTCTGGTCTCACTCTGTCACCCACACTGGAGTACAGTGGCACGAACACGGCTCACCAAGCTTGAGACTTCTGGGCTCAAGCAATCCTTCCACCTCAGCCTCCTGAGTACCTGAGACTACAGGTATGTGCCATGACACCCAGCTAAGTTTTTTATTTTTTGTAGAGACAAGGTCTTGCTATGTTGCTCAGGCTACTCTCAAACTTCTGAGCTCAAGCAATCTTGCCTCAGCCTCCCAAAGTGCTGGGATTACAGACATGAGCCAACGTGCCCGGCTGGAACCTCTGATTTTTAACGGATCATCAGAAGCACAGGTGACACCCTGGAGCTTGTGACTGGCATCGGAAGTGGGGGCAATCAGGTGGGACTGAGACCTTAACCCGTGGGGGCTGCACTAATTCCAGTTAGTGTCAGAATGGAGTGTAACTGTAGGCACCCAGTCAGGTAGGAACGTGGGAATGAAGCCTGGGCTCATGAGGACTGGGTGGGCCCTGGAGGTCAGTGATAAACACCTGTCCTCCCCTCAGTCTCTGCCTAACTGGAGTGTCCAGAGTTAACTGGCAGAGTCAGAAGTTCCGTTCCTTAACAAGACCACTTCATGGGACGACTCATCCCTCATTCAGGAGCTCTTAGATCACTCAGAGAGACCTTTGGCTTCACTTAGAAACTGCCTGGTAGCCGGGCTTAGTGGCTCAGCCTGTAATCCCGCGCCTTTGGGAGGCTGAGGTGAGTGGATTGCCTGAGCCCGCGGGTTCGAGACCCGCCTGGGCAACTTGGCGAGACCTCATCTCTACAATCAATCAAAAAAAATTAGCCGGGCGCGGGAGCGTGCGCTTGTAGTTCCAGCTACTTGGAAGGCTGAGGCGGAAGTATTGCGGTGGCCAGGAGCGTGCCACTGCCCTCCAGCCTGGGCGACAGAGTGAGACTCCAACTCAAAACAAACAAGCAAACAAACAAACAAGAAACTGCCTGGTATGGCCATTGTTTTGTTAAGCACTGGCCAGGCCATGTGTTCTTTGAGCTATGGCTGCCAGATTTTCTTAGCTTTGTCTCCCTCCTCTACCTTAGGGAGGTGAATCTCTCTCTCTTCTCAATTTACTTTCTAAATAACTGCATTTTCCAATCTAAAACTAAACTCCTGGTGTTTTCATACAATAAGTTCAAATATTCAGTTATTTGGATCAAATGCATTTGAAAAGTAACCTTCATATTTTGATGTAACACTTCCTGGAGTAACAGACAGCATGGTGGCTTTAAACAAGGTGAACCTAGATAATAGGTACAAATTCTGGGGATTTGGTGAAGCAGAGAGATGTACAAAGCACTAGATTATCAAAGTCCCATGGTTCACCTTCAGCTTTATTTACAATTTTAAAACTCATCTGTTCATTTTATCAGGCTCCTGTAGATATCAAACACAGACCACTAATTCACCAACTCTACACCAAGAGGCATAACAGAAAGCAGAAGGACAGGCTGGGTGCGTGGCTCACACTTGTAATCTCAGCACTTTGGGAAACCAAGGCAGGAGGACTGCTTGAGCCCAACCTGCAGTTCAAGTTTGAGACCAACCTGTGCAACATAGTGAGACCTTGTCTCTACAAGATCATGGTGGCATGCACCTGTAGTCCTAGCTTCTCAGGAGGCTGAGGCAGGAGAATTTCTTGAGCCCAGTTGATTGAGGCAGTAGTGAGCAATGATTGTACCACTGTACTCCAGCCTGGCAACAGAGAGAGACTCCCGACTCAAAAAAGAAAAAGGAATGAAAGAAAAAGAAAGCAAAGGCCGTAATTTTCTGATCAAAGCTGCCATAGGTGATTGGATGATTATTCTGTTCAACAGGTGGCAGGGATTTCTAGAACAATTCCCAGGACTCTAGAACTTCCACCCTCCAGCTTCCCTTCCAGGTCTGAATGATGCCAAACCCCTCCCTGTCCACACTGTGCGCCCTCCGCGCTGTGACAAGTGTCTTACCAGCACCAAATAGGCTGACCTAGAAGACAAAGGCAGACACCTAAACCCAGGATCTGAGCAGCTTTCCGGAAATCAGAAAACCAGAAAGCACCCCAGTGTGGCTGCCTGAGTCACTGTCGGACCTCATCCCCCACCATGGTGTCCCTGTCCCCTGGCTCGTTGACTTCTCACTTGAGTAGGCAAGGACAAATGCTCTATTCGCCTGGGGCTGTTCCTTCATTCCAGAGCCCGGCTGCTGACGGTGGAGTACCCTTTGAGAACTTTTATGGAGACAGTAAAACTTTACAACCTCCCAGCTCTCAACCGTTCCCACATTTCTCAATAGACCTATTTATGACATGCAAGTCTCCGACAGTTTGCCCTTTGAAAATGCAAGCAGCGATTAAACCCTTTCAGACGAGGTCGACCGAGTCACACTGGCTAACAGCTGGCTCACGGCAACCCACGGCGGCAGAGCTCCTGACTGTGAACGGCTAACTCAGAAAATAAGGCAGCATTTGAGTCTCACATCGCTGGAAACGGCCTCATGCTGGGTCGCATCCACGATCCTTTGGTGTCAAAGCTGGTATGTCTCTCCGCCAGTTTTTTTTTTTTTTTTTTTGCTTCTTTCCTCTCCTGGATACAGAGAGCTCACGAAGAGCTTTGTCAGCAAGTTCCAGTCAACTAGACTTTTCCTTCCATCTTGAGCAGGCAAAAAGTTAAAGCCAGGAAAAAACTAGTACCTCAACCACAACTTGTTTGTCTCAGCCCCGGATTAACCAGCTGGCCCCGCGGGAAAAAAAATCGTCACACACTTAGCAGCGTCCCTTACCCTCGTTCCATAGCGGCCTCTCCTGCACATCAAAGACCGGCTGCAGCCTCCTCCGAGCTGGGGACCCAGCTCCCTGCAGCCCGCAGACAATTGGGCCCATTATAGTCACCAGCTAAAGGGAGGCCCTTACTAAAATATAAACAGCTTGTCAGCGCAAGCCAAAGGGGCGGGGCTGCAGCATCAGGGGACAATGGGAGCCAATGACCGCCTCTTTGGACTCTGTTTGCTTAAGATATCGTGTTTCATTCTGAAGAAGGAGAGATGGGGGTGAGAAACACTGAATGGAAGGGGGCGGATTCTCTTTGACCAGTTCCCCAGCATGGAAGGGGACCGCGTTGAAAAGTTCCAACATCGCTGCCTGCAGACCAATTTCAGGGAAGGCTTTGTATATTGCACGCATAATAACATGTCTTTTTAAAGCCACAGACATTTATGTTGCACTAGCTATTTTTTGTCTTCTGGGATTAATCAACGAAGTATTCATGAAGCAGATAGGAGTTTCAATCAAAGAGCAAAGGCCAAGGAAAATACTTTTATGAAATGCTTATTTTATTGAATATACTGTCTGATCAGAAGCACTTACCTCATCTACCTCTCAAGGTCAGTATGTCTTAAGAACCCAGAGAAATGGGCTTATTGTATCCCCAAGTCAGTCAAATGGTTCACATTTTATGTCTTTCTTTTTTTTTTTTTTTTTTTGAGTTGGAGTCTCACTCTGTCACCCAGGCTGGAATGCAGTGGTACACTCACGGCCACTCCAGCTTTGACCTGCTGGACGATTCATCTGCCTCAGCCTTCCAAGTAGCAGGAACTACTGTAATTCCGGCTACTTGGAAGGCTGAGGCGGAAGGATCGCCGGAGCCCAGAAGGTCGAGGCTGCGGTGGCCAGGAGCGGCCACTGCACTCCAGTCTGGGCAACAGAGTGAGACTCCAACTCAAAAAAAAAAAAAGAAAGGAATAAAATATAATAATAATAATAATAAAACTGGGCACAGTGGCTCATGCCTGTAATCTCAGCACTTTGGGAGGCAGAGGCAAGAGAATTGCCAGAGCCCATGGGTTTGAGACCAGCCAGTGCAACACGGCGATACCTTGTCTCTACAATAAATCAAAAAATTAGCTGGATGTAGTGGCATGTACCAACAGGTCGAGGTTGCGGTGGCCATGAATATGCCACTGCACTTCAGCCTGGGCGACAGAGTGAGACTGACTCAAAAAAACATAGTAAAGTAAAATAAAATAAATAAAAATGGTAACAACAGTGATCTTCATCATCATCCAAAGATACTGTCCTTTCTAATCTATGTCAGTTTGAAAATATGTATCATCCTGCCACTGGTATTTAATTTATATTTCAGTAAAATTCCTCTGGCACCACTTCCAAATGATATGAGTCTCCTTCTGGACTTTGTAGTCTTCTAGTAATTCCAAGAAGCTGTTGCATCTATACTCTCATGGCTTTGGATTTTAAAGCATAGAGTACCTTTTGGAAAGGATCTAGTTTTCTTCTATAATATTAAAATCTTGTCATTAAAAAAAAAAGCTTCAGGACACCAAAACCATGAGCATTCAAAGAAAAAATAGATAAACTGGATTTCATCAAAATTAAAAACGTTTGTGTTTCAAAGGATATTATCAAGAAAGTGAAAAGACAACCTACAGAATGGGAGAAAATATTTGCAAATCATGCATCTGATAAGGCTCTAGGATCTAAAATATATAAAAACCCCTACAGCTCAACAACAAAAGGCAAAAAAAAAAAATCTAAAAGTGGGCATGACCTTAAGTAGACATTTCTTCAAATATGGTATGTAAATGGCCGACAAGCACATGAACAGATGCTCATCATTAGTCATTAGGGAAATACAAATCAAAAACATACGAGGTGTCACTTTGCATCTACTAGGATGGCTATTTTTTTTTTTTTTTAAAGGAAGGAGGCCGGGCTTCGTGGCTCAGCCTGTATCCCAGCACTTTGGGAGACCTAGGCAAATAGATTGCCTGAGCCTGCAGGTCTGAGACCAGCCCGGGCAGGTTGGCGAGAACTCATCTCTATAATAAATGAAAAAAATTAGCCAGGTGTGGTAGTGTGCACCTATAGTTTCTGCTACTTGGAAGGTTGAGGCGGAAGGATGGCCAGAGCCCATCAGGTCGAGGCTGCAGTGGCTGAGAGTGTGCCAATTTTTTGATTTGTTGTAGAGATGAGGTCTCGTCAAGTTGCCCAGGTGGGTCTCGAACCTGCGGTCTCAGGCAATCCACTTGCCTCGGCCTCCCAAATTGCTGGGATTACATGCTGGGCCACCAAGCCTAATCAAGAAATTAGGGGATTTTCTAAATAATCTGACCAGATACTCCCATTTTTCAGATGAGAAAACCAATTATTCGCAAATTTAAGTGACTTGCCCAGCGTTGTATGGCAAGACAGTAGCAGACCCCAGCTAGGACCCAAGTCTCTTAACTTCAAGTCCAAAGTTCTTCCCACAATGCTATGCACAAAAAATTAAGTGACCAACCCCAGATTAATTTTTTTTTTGAGTTGGAGTCTCACTCTGTTGCCCAGGTTGGAGTGCAGTGGCATGCTTGCGTCTACCACAGCCTCGACCTGCTGGGCTCAGGCAATCCTTCCACTTCAACCTTCCAAGTAGCTGGAACTACAGGCACATGCCACCGTGCCCAGCTAATTTTTTGATTTATTGTAGAGACGAGGTCTTGCCAAGTTGCTCAAGGCTGGTCTCGAACTCGCGGGCTCAGGCAATCCTCTCACCTCGGCTTCCCAAAGTGCTGGTATTACAGGCTTGAGCCACTGCACCCAATCTCCAGATTAATGTTTTACTAAACACATCTCAAACTATCTTCTTCTTCATAGTAAACATAATTTCTTTTTTTTTTTTGAGTTGGAGTCTCACTCTGTTACCCAGACTGGAGTGCAGTGGCCGCTGCCAGCCACCACAGCCTCGACCTGCTGGGCTCTGGTGATCCTTCCGCCTTAGCCTTCTAAGTAGCTGGAACTACAGGCGCGCACTACCACGCCCGGCTAATTTTTGATTTATTGTAGAGATGAGGTCTCGCCAAGTTGCCCAGGCGGGTCTCGAACTCGCAGGCTCAGGCAATCCACTCACCTCAGCCTCCCAAAGGCGCGGGATTACAGGCTGAGCCACCGAGCCCGGCTGTAAACATAATTTCCACCCTTTATAAACTCCAAGTAAATGATCCTACGGAATATCTTTGATACTCTTGGTGGGTTTACTATTCATTTCATCATGTATTTTATTTAAAATCAATCGACAAGAGAGAGATTTGCAGGCTATAATTGGGAAGGACTATGTTTGAACTCAGCTCATTATAACATAGGTAAACCCTTTGGAAGGTTGAAACTGGAAATGAACTGAGAACAAGGAAGAAGAGGAGGTTTGAAAACATGGAATTAAGACTCTGCCAGGGATTTCATAAAGAAAACACAACCACACGAGGTGAAGCTTTCTGACAAAGCTGTTTCACACATCCCTGTTTCTTTCCTGGTCATCTTTCCTGGTCATCACAGCTCTTGGCACTGGGCTATGACTGTTATTTAAAAAAATACACAGAATAATTACAGAGGCAGATAAGTGTTCTTTTATGAGATGGGGAGATGACATCACTACTTTCCAAATTTTAGAAGATTGTTATATGCCCTTTGAGAATGCTCATCACCTAATTAAAATTTTACCCTTGATCTGAAAGAGCTACCTCTTAAGTCTCTCAACTCTTGGCAACCTGAAGCCTCAATTACCTAGAAGCAGGGTTTCACCCAATCCTTCTAAAGAGCTGAAGCCCCAATTAACTGACTTAGCTCCGCGTCCCACACTGTGCTCATTATCAAATCCCTGATTTGCCAGCATATGACACACTCAAGGGAAAATATTAAATTATCTACAGATATTTTAAAAAGTGATATACACATAAAACTACATTCCCATGTCAGAAAACCACATAATAAAGTGGTTGATGGCACTGAGAGAAATCACAGCAATGGAGCTTTGGATAATATGTAGATGAATGGTCAAACCCCTTAAGTCTTTTCAGATGATTCTGGAAATTACAAACTTCTAAGCTGAAATGGCCTGTCTTTAAAATGCCTTACTTTCTATTTCTAAGAAATAAAAGGGGCCAGGCATGGTGGCTTATGTCTGTAATCACAAAACTTTGGGAGGCCAAGGTAGGAGGATAGCTTGAGCTCAGGAGTTTGAGATCAGCCTAGGTAACATAGTGAGACCTCATCTCTACAGAAAAATCAAAAAAAGAAAAAGAAAAGAAATAAAGGGATGCTGACTTAATCCATTTGACTGTTATAAGAAAAAATCTTAAACTGGGTGACTTACAAGCAATAGAAATGTGCCTTACAGTTCTGAGATTGAAAGTTCAAGTTCAAGATGTAGACTCCATGTCAGTGAGACCCCACGTTCTCCTTAGTTGACAGCTGTGTTTTTGCTGCCACATGGTAAAAGGGGCACAAGAGTCTTGGGTCTTTTTCTAAGGGCATTAATCCCATTCCTGGGGGTTCTGTCCTCATGACCGAATCACTGCTCAAAGGCCCCACCTTCTAATACTATCACCCTGGGGGTTAGGATTTCTTTTCCTTTTTTTTTTTAATTGGCATCTCACTCAGTCACCCAGGCTGGATGCAGTGGCACTCTCATGGTCACTCCAGTGTCGACTTGCTGGGCTCTGGTTATCCTTCTGCCTCAGCCTTTCAGGTAGCCAGAACTACAGGCGCGTGCTACCATGCCCAGTTTATTTTTTGATTTACTGTAGAGATGAGGTCTCACCAAGTTGACCAGGCTGTTCTCAAATCCGTAGGCTCAGGTGATTCCCTCACCTCAGCCTCCCAAAGTGCTAGGATTACAGACTTGAGTCACCACGCCTGGCCAGGGGTTAGGATTTCAACACACGAATTATGGGAGGACACAAACATTCAGCCAACAGCAGATGCTCAGGCAACATAGCATAAGAAAGAGGGAGCTGCAGATTTAATCTTCGGTGACATTGAAGGCCTGTGTAGGCAGAAGAAACAAAAACTACACTCTTTTTTGACTTTGACATGGCTTTTGATTCCATTCTGCTTCTCGGTTCCTCAGTGCATTGTAAACAATGGATGAGAATTGCCCTTAGTCGCCCTACAACCTGTTAAAGAGGCATCAAGTTCTAAACTCATGCCATTACACTTTATAACTAAGTGGATGGGTCACATATATTATTCTAAGTGATTTCTGTGTATTTACTTGAGAAAGGAAGAGATGGTCAGGCTGAAAACCAGATTTCTCATGTGGCTAAGCTATCATGCAGGATATGGGTTCTGTTCATTACACACCTATATGCCAAGTACTTTTGTTTTTCCAATCATGTTGATGAGTTTTCTTGTTTACCTGATTTTGTTGTTGTTGTTTGTTTTCTTTGGGGGGGGTGCAAGACATTGAGGCACTTCACACAGAGAGTAGACAAGATAATAAAAGGACTTGAAATAAACCCAGAGAGGACATTCTAGGAACTGGGCACTCAATAATTTAGTATGAAGAAGGGATGCTTCTATGTTCTTACACAACGAAAAAAAAAAATGGAAGAACATGGGCTTAACCTGAAGCACGATGACTTTTAAGGATGTTAATGAGAAAGAGCTATCACGTAGGAAGGCTTGTTAAACAACGCAGATCGTGTGACTGCCAGTGTCTGGAACTATTAAACTAAAGAAGCATATGATTAAAAAAAATCCTCCACCTGTAATTTTTTTTTTTTTTTTGATTTGGAGTCTCACTCTGTTGCCCAGACTGGAGTGCAGTGGCCGCTCCTGGCCACTGCAGCCTCGACCTGCTGGGCTCCAGCGATCCTTCCGCCTCAGCCTTCCAAGTAGCTGGAACTACAGGTGCGTGCTACCACACCCGGCTAATTTTTTGATTTATTGTAGAGATGGGGTCTCGCCAAGTTGCCCAGGTGGGTCTTGAACCCATGGGATCGGGCAATCCACTCACCTCAGCCTCCCAAGGTGCAGGATTACAGGCTGAGCCACTGAGCCTGGCTAATTTTTTTTTTTTATTTTTTAGTTGGAGACTCATTTCATTTCCCAGGCTAGTGTGCAGTGGCATGCTCACAGCCACCACAGTCTCAACCTGCTGGGCTCAGGTGATCCTTCCATCTTAGCCTTCCAAGTAGCCAGAACTACAGGTGTGCACTACCACACCTGGTTAATTTTTTGATTTATTGTAGAGAAAAGGTCTCACCAAATTGACCAGGCTGGTTTTGAACCCCTGGGCTTAGGCAATCCTCTCACCTCGGCCGCCCAAAGTGCTGACATTACAGGCTTGAGCCTCTGTGCCCAGCCCTCCACTTGTAATTTTTAATCTTGTTATTAGGCTAACTTGTTTTTAGAACCGTGCCATTATGAAGCAGATCTACTGTTTTAAAAAAATAAGAATTTAAAAAATGCTTAGCTATTGTCCAGAATTGTATCTAACAGCAAAAAATCTGGGTACATATTCTTTCTTTCTTTTTTGAGTTAGTGTCTCACTCTGTCACCCAGGCTGGAGTGCAGTGGCATGACCTCACGGCAGTTTTAATCTCCTGGGCTCAAGGGAGCCTTCCACCTCAGCCTCCCAAGCAGCTGGCACTACAGGAGTGTGCCACCATGCATGGCTGAATATATAGATATATATATTTGTTTGCAGAGACAAGTTTTCACTATGCTGCCCAGGCTGGTCTTGAATGCCTGGGCTCACGTGATCCTTCCACCGCAGCCTCCCAAAGTGCTGGGATTACAGGCGTGAGCCACTGTGCCTGGCCTGCATGCATTTTCTGAAAGCATAAATTGATTTCCACTGAATCCCCACACACCTCAGTTGCACAGCCATGCATTTCTAATTTAAACACTTTAAGTTTAAAGTGGCCTACACTCATCATTGCTTTGGAGCATCCACTAGATGGTGGCTATTCAATGTATAGTATTTTCTCCTTCTCTGTGATGGCTCAGGACACAGGAATGACCCTAGTCACAGGAATGGCCTTCAAGAACCATTTGTGCTGTGTGGTCCTGCTTGTGATCAATCCAAGCCAAGCCAATCATTTTTCTTTGCCTCTTCTAATGCACAGATCTGGGGAGGGAGGAGGGAAGGGAAGCCCCAATTCACACTAAGTTGATCCCTGGACTTTTTGTATTAAAATGATAGAAAAGCAGCAGTCCTCTGATGCTCAACTCTCTGGGATATGAGATCACCAGCTTCAGTTATCTGCATTCCTATCAAGTGGAAGAAGCTAATGGTCAGGAGGAGAGAATATAGTGAAACGCAAGCTGGGCATGGTGGCTCACACCAGTAATCCCAGCACTTTGGGAGGCAGAGGCAAGAGGACTGCCTGAGATCAGGGATTCAAGACAAGCCTGGGCAATGTAGGGAGACCTCATCTCCACAATAAATTTAAAAACAAAACAAAACCAAAAAACAACCAGCCAGGTGTGGTGCATGCCTGTGGTTCCAGCTACTTGGAAGGCTGAGGTGGAAGGATCACCTCAGCCCAGCAGGTCTAGGCCGCAGTGGCCGTGAGTGTGCCACTGCACTCCAGCCTGGGTGGCAGAGTGAGACTCTGACTCAAAAATAAATAACTAAAATAAAGTGAAATGCAGAGAGACACAGAACTAAGAGTTACTGGGAGATAACAGCATTTTAGTCCCTGGCTGCAGTTGTCCCAAAGGCCCATCTGCATCTCTGTGCCTTGTGTTTTTGTTGTTGTTGTTTCTGAGTCTCACTTTGTCGCCCAAACTGGAGTGCAGTGGCATGCTCACTGCTACTGCAGCCTCGGTCTGCTGGGCTCAGGCAATCCTTCTGCCTCAGCCTTCCAAATAGCTGGAACTACAGGCATGCACCACCACGCCCGGTTAATTTTTTGGTTTATTGTAGAGATGAGGTCTCGCCAAGTTGCCCAGACTTGTCTGGAACTGTGGGCCCAGGCAATCCTCTCACCTTGACCTTCCAAAGTGCTGAGATTATAGGCGTGAACCACCGCACCCTGCCTTATCTCTGTGCCTTGTAAGATGTCCTAGTACTGCCTCAAATAATGGCCATCTTTTTTTCTGCGTTTTGTTTCTCATTCTTTTAACCAAACAATGGTAAACAACAGGTTCTCAGTCAGACCCCAGAACCTGTAGGCTGTGAGATTTTGGGTCACTTCAATAAATCTTTGCGCTTCAATTTCCTCATATGTAAATTGCTGATAATACTAGTGTTCTCCCAGAAGTTTCTTTAGAGGAATATGGAGAAATAAATCATATAATGCACTCACACAGTGCTAGGCACAGAGTAGGTACTTAGTACATGTTAGCTACCATTCTGTTTGCAATTGTCTGCTGTTCTATTTGTTTCCACCAGGTTATTGTCTAAGGTAGAGTTTCTCTCTTGCTCCCGTTTCTACATCTTCTCTCACATGTCTTTGGATACAGAATGCATCTTTCCTACAGTGCTGCTTTTCCAAGCAGAAAAACACCCTTTATTCTTGAATCTCTAGCTAACACCCTTCCCTGAGAAACTACCCCCACCTCACCAGTGACAATTGTTCTTCCAAATTCAAGCAAGCAGAAGGGAAATGGCCATGAGCCTTAAACTTAGCTTTGATTTACCACAGGAGTCTGTGATATGCACATCCATTCTGTTTTTCCTCTCTAACATAGACTTGATTTAGATCAAATCTATATATTTATTTAAATCACTAGTCAGAATGAGTTGCTTTCTCCCCCAAGTTACTCTTATTGCCTCATGTAATCATTCTCTACACCCCATTTCAACTCAAAACTACACTGTTTTTTTTTTGAGTTGGAGTCTCACTCTGTTGCCCAGGCTGGAGTGCAGTGGCACAACCACAGCTATGGGAGTCTCGACCTCCTGGGCTCAGGTGCTCCTTCCCCCTCAGTCTTCCAAGTAGATGGAATTAAAGGCATGAGCTACTGCACCCTGCTGATTTACCGATTTATTGTACAGACAAGGTCCTGCCATACTGATTTATTGTACAGCAAGTTCTCGCCATGTTTATTTTTATCACCATGTTTATTGTACAGACAAAGTCTCGCCATGTTGCTCAGGCTGGTCTCAAATTCCTGAGCTCGGGCAATCCTCCTGGCTCGGCTTCCCAAAGTGCTGGGTTTACAGACGTAAGTCACTGTGCCTAGCTCAAAACTACATTCTTTTGATTTTTGAAATGTCGCCTTTAAAGAAAAGCTTGCCCCACCTGGGCAACTTGGCGAGACCTCATCTCTACAATTAAAAAAAAAAAAAAATTAGCTGGGCGTGGTAGCGCGCGCCTGTAATTCCAGCTACTTGGAAGGCTGAGGCGGAAGGATCGCTGGAGCCCAGCAGGTTGAAGCTGCGGCCACTGCACTCCAGTCTGGGTGACAGAGTGAGACTCCAACTCAAAAAAAGAAAAAAGAAAAGAAAAGCTTGCTGTGTATACTCTAGAGAAACAATAGAAATGATACAGTTCACTATCTTCAGTTTGCATACATTATTGCTACTGACTCATTTACTAAACACTGGGTGGCTACAGTGTATCAGGCACTGTTCTGGGTGTGGGGAGCTCAAAGATTAATCAAGAAATAAACAAGATACAAAGTGAGTGACAGAAAGGAGGGGTCTCCCTCAGTGAAGCTGGGGTGTGGGGTGGAGCAGTGGACAAGGGATATATGGCAGGAGAACATTCCAGACACCATAACTCCCACTTGGGCATACACATTCAAATCACAGACAAGTAGACACCACAGCGGGTCACCTCCAGCCAGCTCTGTGCCTTTATAGTCAGAAAGCCCAGGTACTGATCACCAACCAGAACATTCCAAGACTTCATTCTCCTAAAATGGGATGGAGAAGATTCAATACTGTGCGACTTTTAAGACCTATCACAGGGGTCCTCACCCTTGGGGTCCTCACCTAATGTGGGAGCTTTTCTGTCCTCTCAATAAATCCTGCTTTCTCACACACAAAAAAGATACCATTTTCCTCTCCCCTGAATATCATCCACCAGGCAAACTAGACTCTGTTTTGTTCTATTCAACCCAACAATCTCGTTCCTAAACAAAAACATGTATGTTCTAGAATGTTCTAGCTATGTTCTAGAATGTTCTAGAATGTGTAGCTGTAGTAATAATAGCCAAAATCTGGAAACAACTCAGATGTCTATCAGTGGATGAATGGAAAGCAAACTATGATATATCCATTGAATAGAGCACTGCTCGGCAATAAAAGCAAACTATTGTTACACACCACAACATGGATACATTTCAAAAACATTATACTGAGCAAAAGAAGCTAGATGCAAGAGTATATGCTGTATGATTCCACATGTATAAAACTCTAGAAAATACAAAAATCCACAGTGACAGAAGGCAAAAGAGTGATGACTTGGGACCAGGACTGGGTGGTGGGGAGGGAAGAGCTATTAAGAGGCACAAGGAGATGGATGTGGTGGCTCAAGCCTGTGATCCCAGCACTTTGGGAGGTGGAGGCAAGAGGATTGCTTGAGCCCATGGGTTCAAGACCAGCCTGGCAACTTGGCAAGATCTTGTCTCTACAATAAATTAAAAAATTAGCCAGGTGTGTGGTGGCGCACACCTGTAGTTCCAGCTACTTGGAAGGCTGAGGCAGAAGGATCACCTGAGCCCAGCAGGTCGAGGTTGTGGTCACCATGAACATGCCACTGCACTCCAGCCTGGGTAACAGAGTGAGACTCCAACTCAAAATAAATAAATAAATAAATAAATAAATAAATAAATAAATAAATAAATAAATAAAAGAGGCACAAGGAAACTTTCAGAGGTGATGGAAATAGCAGATGTAGTACACATTTCTCAAAACCAACTGAACTGCACCCTTAAAGTGGATACAGTTCATTGTATGTGAGCCATGAAAACCTTCCATCCAGTGTAATAAAAACAAGTCCATGTGCTTATCTGATTTCGAACTTCTATGCTTCCATCCTGGAAACCTGAAGTGGGAGTGTGAGAAGGTTGACTTTTGCTCTTTCTTCTAGATCTTACTTCCCCCTCCTGTATCTGGTGAGATTCCTGATCTTCCAGAGTTGGCCTTGAGGAGGGGAATCAGGGGAAGGTGGTCATGGCTTTGGGTGCTATAATGGGACCAGACATAATAGGATGTTTGTACACTCAGGACTTGGCAGAGGTCTGAACCTGACGTTTGTCTCTGGGAAGCTTCTGTGGGGTCTTAAAGATGGCTCTGCTGTGACTTTTCCATGGAAACACCTCTGATACAGCCACCATTTCTCTGCCTGACATTGAACCTCAATGCTGGGTCACCAGGGGTCTACCTCACCCAAACGCTCCATTCTCAGGTTCCAATCACTCCATGCAGCCCACCTGGACAAGGCTCTTAAAATGGCTCCCCACTGGACCCTCAGGAGAGGTGGCCTGCTGGAAATCTCTGCCTCCCTGCACCCACAAGCGGGTAACAGCAACGGTTTTCAGTGCAGCCTTCTTCCTCTGTTTCTTCTCACACCTGCACGTGTCTGAGGGATCAGTGTCACGCTGTCTTGGTGGTCCTCTTGATTTCTCCTTTGTCACTTGGTGAGAAAGAAGCACTTCTTCCTTCTGCAGTGGCCAAGGTGGGACAGAGAGGCTCACATATTAGCAACCTCTCCAAAGAGCCAAAAAACCCTCAAGGTGGTTAATGGGTTTAGGATTGCAGAAGTTACTGGCTACCCTTCCAGTAAGTCCTTCAATGGTGGACTTGTTTTTTTTTCAGTCAGGGTCCAACTCTGTTGCCCAGTCTAGAGTGCATTAACATGATCACAGCTCATGGTAGCTTTGACCTCCTGGGCTCAGGCAATCCTCCTGCCTCAGTCTCCTGAGTAGCTAGGACTACAGATGTGCACCATTACACCTGGCTAATTTTTTTACTTTTGTAGTGATGAGGTCTTGCTATGTTACCCAGGCTGGTCTCAAACTTCTGGGCTCAAGCAGTCTTCCTGCCTTAGCCTCTCAAAGGGCTTGGATTACAAACATAAGCCACTGCACCTGGCCCACCTTCTTTGAAATATGAGAGTAAATGGCATCTGTTAATTTTTTCTGGATCTTTTGGTCTTCAGTTTATATTGATACTGAAGTGTTATTTTTTTAGCATTCTAATTATATATGTATGATTTGTGGCTGTAAATACCTATAAACAAATTTCTGACACTTCCATGAAAATGTTACCAAGCACTCTGAAACTTAAAATTATCATATTTATGACATGGTAACAGATTCTTAATTAGAGTTGTCTTCCTATAGAATTTTCTCTTCATAAGCAGTGTGATTTATAAGCATGATTTGATTTTCTTTTTTTTTTTTTGAGTTGGAGTCTCACTCCATTGCCCAGGCTAGAGTGCAGTGGCACACTCATGACCACCCCAGCATCAACCTACTGGGCTCAGATGATCCTTCCACCTCAGCCTTTCAAGTAGCTGGAACCACAGGTGCATGCTACCACGTCTGGCTAATTTTTTAATTTTTATTGTAGAGATGAGGTCTCATCAAGTTGCCCGGCTTGTTCTTGAACTGTGGATTCAGGCAATTCACTCACGTCAGCCTCCCAAAGTACTGGGATTACAGGCTTGAGCCACCGCGCCTGGCCAATTTGAATTTTTAATATTAGATTTTTTTTTTTTTAGTCAGAGTCTCACTCTGCCACCCAGGCTGGAGTGCAGTGGCATGGTCACAGTGACTACAGCCTCAACCTCCTGGACTCAGGTGATCCTTCCATCTCAGCCTTTCAAGTAGCTGAAACTACAGGTGCGAACCACCACGCCTGGCTAATTTTTTGATTTATCGTAGAGACGAGGTCTTGCCAGTTTGCCCAGGCTGGTCTCAAACCCCTGGGCTCAGGCAATCCTTTCACCTTGGCTTCCCAAAGTGCTGGGATAACAGGAGTGAGCCACCAAGCCCAGCCTGGATTTTTTTTCTCATGGTACATTAAAAAGCCTTTACTATTTTGTGGCAAGAGAATTATATTATATTTGTACCAACAGATGTAACATCATCTGTTTGGGCAACTCTGACAATCTGTGCTCTGTTCAGGCCTGCTTTCCTGTGCAGACAAAGCTTGTTCTTTCTCATTCTTTCCCCCAGTCAGTCTTTAAGGTCTGACAGAGCAGGCTCTTTCTGATATGAAGAGAGACAGGTGGCAATAGAGGGTGTGGCTCTCATTCAGTCATAGGATGCGGAATAAAGGCCCAGGCTTGGGAAAGGCTTCCCCTTTCGGGGACTTGGCAGCAGGGGCCATACTTGAAAAGCTGCCCCCAGGTGACCTCGGCTGGCATCTTAGTCCCATGTAACTCTAGGAGAAGATTCTGCCCCAGGCTGTCCCTCGAGTACCAACAAGAATTCCTTCCCTCATGATGAAGCCTGAGAAAGAGGCCCTTCCAGATCCTTTTACAGGTTTTATGAGGATGAAATGGTTCAGAGTTTTAAGGATTCACCTAAGGCTTCAGTGTTATTTTCTGTAAAGTCTCTTAAACACCCTCTGCATTACTTCTGCTTTTTAAAAAGCAAGGGAAGGCATTCATATCCCATCTGAAGTCTCTAGCTAGTTAGCTTCACTGGATCACAGTGTTAGGGCCAAATGTAAGCTCCAACATCATTATGTCACAGATAAGAAAACTGGGCCCCAAGGAGGTGAGTGACCCAGTTCCCACCACTCAGACCATGCCCCTGACTCTTCCTTGGCCATCACAGGATTTCTCAGCCTCTGTGCACTACTGATATTGGAAATAGATGATTCTTGTTGTGGGAGCTTCCTGTGCATTGTACGATGGTTATCAGCATCCCTGCCCCAAATGACAACCACAAATTTTGCTAGGCCAGGTACAATGGCTCACATCTGTAATCCCAGCACTTTGGAGGCTGAAGTAGGAGAATCACTTGAGCCCATGAGTGATCCTGGGCTCAAGATTCTGACTCTACCAAAAAAAAAAAAAAAAAGATTAGCGGGGTGTGATGGCACATGCCTGTATGCCAGTTACTCGGAAGGCTAAGATGGGAGGATCACTTGAATCCAGGAGGTTGAAACTGAAGTGAGCTGGAATCATACCACTGCACATCAGCCTGGGCAACAGGGTGAGACCCTGAATGAAAAAAAAAAGTCTCTAAACATTGGCAAATGTCCCCTGGGGGGGGGAGCAAAATCACCCCTGGTTGAAAAACCACTCATCTAGCAATTTCCTCAGCCACCTGCCCACAGGAAAGGTCAGTTTAATAGCAACACTTGTTTGCACAGGTGCACCTTACTTAGTTCATTTCACCCAATTAGCCACTAGCTGAGCCCAATTTTCCTTGTCAAAACCCTCCTCAGGGAGCAGTAAACCCTGGCTGTGGTGAACCTGCCTCAGGACTTGGAAATGATCTTCTGTTTTGCAGTTCTCCTCATGGAATTTTCTGGGTATATGTTCTGACTCAATAAATGATACTGGCTAAGCAAACCCCTCAGGGAAGTTTGGCTCTTTTTTTTGTTTTGTTTTGTTGTGAGTTGGAGTCTCACTCTGTCACCCAGGCTGGAGTTAGTGGCACGTTCACCGCCACTACAGCCTCAACTTGCTGGGCTCCAGCAATCCTTTTGCCTCAGCCTTCCAAGTAACTGGAACTATAGACATGTGCCACCACGCCCGGCTAATTTTTTGATTTATTGTAGAGATGAGGTCTCATCAAGTTGCCCAGGCTGGTCTTGAACCTGTGGGCTCAGGCAATCCTCTACCTTGGCCTCCCAAAGTGCTGGGATTATAGGCTTGAGTCACTGCGCCCAGCTAACCTGGCTCTTTTCAAATACAAAGTCTTAGCTGCCCAGCGCAAACGTGTCAACATCAGAGCAAATGGGAAAGGAACAGTCTCCGGAAAAATGACAGACTGGCAGTCTTTCGCCCATCAAGATCCACTTAGTCTTGCTGAGACATGTACTAGGTCGGACTGAGAACAACCAAGCTGAGGAGGTAATGCCCCTGGGATCGATTTCTGTCTGCCCTCTCTCCTTCCCTCCCTTCTTTCCTTCCCTCTCCCTCTCTCTCCCTTCCCTCCCTTCTCTCCCTCTCTCTCTCTCTCTCTCTCTCTCACTCTGTTGCCCAGACTCAAGTACAGTGGCACAATCATGGCTCACCACAGCATCAACTTCTTGGGCTCACATGATCCTCCTGCTTCAGTCTCCTAAGGACCTGAGACTACAGGCATGTAACCGTGCCCAGCTAATTAAAAAAAATTTTTTTTGTAGAGTAGAAGCTTCATTATGTTGCCTAGGCTGGTCTCAAACTCCTGAGGTCATATAATCCTCCCACCTCAGCCTCCCAAAGTCTTTTGCCTTATTTAAGTAAGACTGGAACTGAGTAAAAGGGCCAAAGCAGTGAAAACCTAAATGTTCCTGAGATTTCCAAGTTTCTATTTTAGATGGGGAGCCTGTTGTGTAAGAAATTAGCCCCATCTGGTGCTCTGTTGGCTAGAAGGTTCTTTGTGGTAAGAAATAATAGACTGTTCCCTATGTCTATTATTCCTAAGCTACAGTCAAATGAAAATCATTCATGAAAACATTCATTCCCTCATTCATTTTGTAATTCATTCAATAAATACACAGGAAGAATGTGTGAAAAATAGACACAGAGCTGGGCATGATGGCTCAGGCCTATAATCCCAGCACTTTGGGAGGCAGAGGCAAGAGAATTGCCTGAACCCACAGATTTCGAGACCAGCCTGGGCAACCTGGAGAGACCTCATTTCTACAACAAATAAAAAAATTAGCTGAGTGTGGTGGTGCACACCTATAGTTCCAGCTACTTGGAAGGCTGAGGTGGAAGGATCGCCTGACCCCAGCAGGTCGAGGCTGCAGTGGCCATGAGCATGCCACTGCACTCCAGCATAGGTGACAGAGTAACACTACAACTCAAAAAAAAAAAAAAAAGAGAGAGCCTACTGAGACCACAGCTGGAGAGAACAGGGCTATCTTCAGGGTGCTCAGAGCTTATTGTCCCTTAAGCTACCCCTTGTCCTCCCTGTTATTAACTAAATGTTTGAGTCACTCTTAAATTTATACATTGAAACCTTAACCCCAGATGTGGCTGTTTAGCTACAAGGCCTATGAGAAAGTAGTTATGTTAAATGAAGTCATAAGGGTGGGACCCTGATCCAAAAGGATGAGTATCTTTATAAGAAGAAACACCAGGGCAACCCCCTTGGGTCCCCTCCCACTGTAGGAGCTTTTCTGTCCTCTCAAATACTGCTTTCTAAAAAAAGAAGAAACACCAGCCCCAGACAGACTTAATCTGTCATCCCAGCACTTTGGGAGGTGGAGGTGGGAGAATTGCTTGAGCCCAGGAGTTTGAGATCAGCCTGGGCAACAAAGAAAGACTGTCTCTATAAAAAAAATTTAAAAATTAGGAGGGCATGGAGGTACCCATCTGTAGTCCCAGATAATTGAGAGGCTGAGGCAGAAGGATTGCTTGAGCTCAGAAAGTCAAGACTGCAGTGAGTCAGGATTATGCCACTGCACTCCAGCCTGGGCAACACAGTGAAACCTTGACTCAAAAAGAAAAATAAAAAAAAGAGAGAAAGAGAAAGAGAGACACCAGAGAGCATGTTCCCCTACCCACTACTGTGTGTACACCAAGAAACATTTAAGCACATTGTGAGAAGGCGGCAGTCTGCAAGCCAGCAAGTGAGCCCTCACCAGGAACCAAACATTCCATCACCCTGAGCTTAGACTTTCAGTCTCTAGCACCATAAGAAAATACATTTCTGTTGTTGAAGCCACCCAGTCAGTGATGTTCTGCTATGGCAGCCCAAGGATACTAAGACACTCCCTCTCCCCCAAGAGCTAGAATCCCTGTCCAAGTTAAAGCCCTTGGCTCACCCATGCCCTTCAGGACAGTCACCCTGTGCAGCTTGGCCTTCCCCCATCACAGATATGATGGCCTTGAGTAGGACTACCTCTTGACTCTTCCATGTGATCCCTGTGAGGCAGGCAGAGCTTTGGCTCCCTATTACCTAAGAGTTAGCTCTTGGTATTATTATTATTGCAATTAGGAATACTCCCCAGGTCCTCTTTCTCATCCCCTCTGGCTTTTTTACACCGCTGCCTTCTGCTGGGGCTTTGTGTGACACTTGGGACAAGCATACAGGCACACCTCTTTGGGGACCAGGAGTCTCGGTTGTTTTGGTTTTTGGGGTTTTTTTTTGTTTTTTTTTGAGTTGGAGTCTCACTCTTCACCCAGACTGGAGTGCAGTGGCCGCTCCCAGCCACTGCAGTCTTGAACTGCTGGGCTCCAGCGATCCTTCCGCCTCAGCCTTCCAAGTAGCTGGAACTACAGGTGTGTGCTACCACACCCGGCTAATTTTTGATTTATTGTAGAGATGAGGTCTCGCCAAGTTGCCCAGGCAGGTCTCGAACCTGCGGGCTCAGGCAATCTACTCACCGCAGCCTCCCAAAGCATGGGATTACAGGCTGAGCCACCGAGCCCAGCTGGGGACTGGAATTCTCTAGCACTCAGGACAATGGCTGGCACAAGTGGGTGCTCAGTAGACATTTATGAAATGAATGAATGAATGAATGGAGTGTTCTATGGGATGCTGAAAGAAACTGGCAGAGGAGTGGTTGGTTAGTATTTTTTCCCAAGGGACTCTGTTTTTAGATCTCCAGGTAAGATTGCAACTTGGAAAACTTGCCTTTCACCAGCTGGACCCTGACAGCTAAGACTTGGAAGCCAGATGCGTGGTCCTGTCTCTGGCCAGGGCCCAATTGCCATGGGACCCGAGGCTGTGGAAAGCCTCCCTTCCCTGACAAGAATATGGATAACTGCATCCCAGGGGTATGACTATAAAGCAAAATGGTGAACAATGTGCCCAAAGAAGGAGGAGTTCATGAGGCTGTTAATTTATTGATGACAAATCACTCCTCTTGTTTAGTTAGCTTCATGGGGAAGGTCAGGTTACAGTGCTCACCGTAGCCTTGACTTCCTGGGCTCAGGGTATCCTTCTGCCTCAGCCTCCTGAGTAGCTATGACTATAGGTGTGACACCATCTTGTCTGGCTAATTTTTAAATTATTTTGGAAGAGACAGGGTCTCGCTATGTTGTTTAGGCTGTTACTGCAGGTTTCAAATCAAAAGCGAAAATATATATCCTCATCTCCTCACCAGATTACATAAAACTCAATTGAGGCCAGGCATGGTGGCTCATGCCAGTAATCTCAGCACTTTGGGAGGCCAAGGCGAGAGCTCAAGTCCAGGAGTTCAAAACCAGCCTGGGCAACATAGCGAGACCTCATCACTATAAAAAATCAGCTGGGCATGGTGCCATGTGCCTGCAGTCCCAGCTACTCAGGGGGCTAATGTGGAAGGATTTCAAGGCTCAGTGAGCTGTGATTGTGCCACTGTACTCCAGCCTGGCCAACAACAGAGGGAGATCCAGTCTCAAAACAAACAAACAAAACAAAAACAAAACAAACCCTCATTGAGGCCCTGCTGTGAGCACAGCAGGAGGGCCAAGGGCCCAAGATTCACACACTGTGACTGGAGTCCAGCCTTGCCACAGCTGAGGTGGTGATCTTTTTTTTTTTTTTTTTGAGTCAGAGTCACCCAGGCTGGAGGGCAGTGACATGCAGCTTTGACCTGCTGGGCTCAGGTGATCCTTCTGCCTCAGCCTTCCAAGTAGCTGGAACTATAGGCATGTGCCACCATGCCCAGATAACTTTCTGATTTATTGTAGAGATGAAGTCTCACCAAGTTGGTGTGAGCTACTGTGCCCGGCCTACACATATGACATTTTTAACCATTTGAGAGGGGTTTACTCTGAAATACTTGAATGTGTGTTTCCTAAGAACAAAGGCAAGGGTTCCCACATTGATAAACCTCAGGAACTTAACTTGATCCAACACTGTTCCCTGATCCATATTCAAACTTTACCAACTGTCCCAATGATGTCTTTTCCAATCCAGGATCCAATCAGGTTCACACCGATATTTGTCATGTCTCAAATATCACTTCCTAAGGGAGAGTTTTGTTAGAAAGATAGAGACAAAAACAAAACTTCACATTAAAAAGACATCCTATTGTTTGTGTGTATAGCTTATTGCTACTGTGAACTCCCCAGTATTCATGATCTGTCATTCTCCTGCTATCCAGTTCTGTCCAGGGCCTTAAGATGACAGCTTCTGGAATGTGCTTTCCTAGATCTGCCATGCATCCCTTCCTCCTCCTGTCCTCCAATCCTGCCTCCAGGAACCCTGTTAGGTCCAGTCATGGTCAAGGCCACAGTCAAGTTCATGGTCACTGCAGTGCTAGAATTCTCGCCTATGTGGTACTCAAGAGGGGAACACCCTGCTTGTGCACATCATTTGCAATAATTAACTGTGAAAAGGCACTTTTGAGGTAATCAATTTGAATATGAATTAGGTATTAGATGATATTTTAAAATGATCATTGATATTGTTAGGTATAATAATTGCATGAGACTGGGTGCAGTGGCTCAAGCCTGTAATCCCAACACTTTGGGAGGCCGAGGCAAGAGGATTGCCTGAACCCAGGGTTTGGAAAGCAGCCTGAGCAACATGGCAAGACCTTGTCTTTACAATAAATCAAAACATTGGTTGGGTGTGGTGGCACACGCCTGTGGTTCCATCTACCTGGAAGGCTGAGGCAGAAGGATCACCTGAGCCCAGCAGGTCGAGGCTGCAGTGGCTGTGAGCATGCCACTGCACTCCAGTCTGGGTGACACAGTGAGGCTACAACTCCAAAAATAATAATAATTATTGTATGGTGATTATTTAAAAAAACTCTTATCTGTTCGTTATCTCTACAAAAGTATTTATAGGTAAACTGACATACCTGATAGTTGCTTTAAAATACATCAGCAAAAACAAAAAACAAAGCATAGAAAAAATTTGGAGGGGAGTGACAAGTTTGGCAAAATGTTGGTAATTTTTTTTTTTTTTTTTGAGTCAGGGTGTCAGTTACCCAGGCTGGAGTGCAATGACATCATCACAGCTCACCTCAGCCTCGAACTCCTGAGCTTAGGCAATCCCTTCTGCCTCAGCCACCAAAGTAGCTGGAACTACAGGCCCACACCACCATGCCTGACTAATTTTTTATTCTTTGTAGACGTGGGGTCTCGCTATGTTGCCTAAGCTGGTCTCAGACTCCTGGGCTTAAGCAATCCTCCTGCCTCTGTCTTTCAAAGTGCTGGGATTACAGGCATGCCGCACTTGGCCTCATGTTGGTAATTGTTAACACTGGATTTGGATTCATAGAGGTTTATTATACTGTTCTCTCTACATTTGTATAATTTTGAAATTTTATTTTAAAAAGGATTTTTAAAAAATCACTGAAGTCACAATCTTCAACCCTTAAACCCAGCTCTGCTGCATTTTTTCCCCATTAACCATTGTCTATATTTATTGAAAATGCTATCTATTGTGGTAGGAACCATGAGGAAGACAGAGCTCTGTAAGACATGATGAAACATCAAATATGTTTAAGATACATATCTACAGTGGTTTACATCTAGCCACTTGGGCATGGAAAACCCTGACCTTTCCTAGATGATGGATATGCTGATTACACACAGTCTTGGGGTCTGAAATCCCACAGCCTTGGTTCGAAGCTTGCCTTCTTTTTCTTAACCAGGCAATCTTGGGCAAGCCACTTCCTTTTTCTAGGCCTCTGTTTCCTCACTTATAAAAAGCAGCTAATGGTAATATTCACTTTGTAGACTGGTTGTGAACATCAAGTAAGAAAATAATAGGCCAAGGCTATTGATCAGGAGTCAATGATTATAGCTAACATTATTATCTAGTTGGACATCCCACCAGTAACCCTTTGTGTGATTAGAAAAAGGTGTCCCAAGCTGGGCACAGTGGCACTCTCCTGCAGTCCTACCACTTTGGGAGGCTGAGGTGAGAGGATTGCTTGAATCCAGGAGTTTGAGGCCGGCTCGGTCAACACAGTGAGAACTTGTCTCTAAAAAAAATTTAAAAATTAGCCAGGCATGATGGTATGTTCCTATAGTCCCAGTTACTTGGAATGCAGAGATGGAAGGATTGCCTGAGCTCAGGAGATTGAGGCTGTGGTGGGTGGTAACCATGCCACTGCACTCCAGGCTGGGTGACAGAGTAAAACTGACTTAAAAAGAAAAAGAAAAAGTTGTCCTTTTCTCAGGGCTGGCATAGTCCTGAACTAGGAAAAGGACTTAGTGAGGGAAGGGGCAGCTGTTTTCACCCCTGGCTGAGCTCCCCTATATTGGGCTCAATCTGGACATCATATGTAGGGCCTCTAAGAAGGTCCCAGGCCCACTCTGATTCCCATCAAATTCCCCAAGAGAAATTTGGGTGAATGTGCTTGGCATGCAAAAAGCAGCTGCTTGATACTAATCAGCTTGTGCATGGGTACTGCAAGATTTCTTTTTTTTTTGAGTTGGAGTCTCACTCTGTCACCCAGATTGGAGTGCAGTGGCTGCTCCTGGCCACTGCAGCCTCGACTTGCTGGGCTTCGGCGATCCTTCCGCCTCAGCCTTTCAAGTAGCTGGAACTACAGGCGTGCGCTACCACACCCGGCTAATTTTTTGATTTATTGTAGAGATGAGGTCTCACTAAGTTGCCCAGGCAGGTCTCGAACCCGCAGGCTCAAGCAATCCACTCACCTCAGCCTCCCAAGGTGCAGGATTACAGGTTGAGCCACTGAGCCCAGCTGCAAGATTTCGTTATAAAGCATCTCTGCAGCAAATGCTTTGCAATGAGTTCACCTGCTCCCCCAGGACCACCCCTCTCACACCCACACTGCCCTGCCACCATCAGCCTGAAACTCACCAGACTGGGTCCTGTTATATGTGCCATGCCTAGGGCATAAGATGCCAGACAGTCCTACTGATTTAGTTTAAAAATATATTCTTGTTTCCCTTAAAAAGTGGTTTTAGGGATGCTGACTCACGTATTAATGTAGATTAATTTGCATGTTTCACTCAGAAGGATGTTACTTTGTCACAGGGGTTGATTCAGTCTTGTCTTTTCCCCTCCTCCTCCTCTTCTTCTTTCTCCTCCTGTTCCTTCTCCTCTGCCTCTCCCTCGTCCCCCTCCTATCCCTCCTTCTCCTTCTCCATTAAAAAGCTAACACTGTTAGCTCCAACAATCAAGCCATTCACTTCAGCCTGTATTTTGCTATGCCATGGGTTGAAATGTACCATCCACGTCCCAGCTGCAGGTGCCATTACCACTTCCATGGATGACCACACAGCGCACATCTGTTTTGCAGTTGCAGATGAAGCTAGAATGTGCCTGCCTGTGTAGAGGGCCATTGTGGAGAGACACATGCCTCATTCTCACAAAGTGCTGGGCTGTGGAGGGAAATGTACATGGTTCACATGGACCCCATTTATGTATAGATGGATGCCACGTGTAGACATTTGTACATCTTGAAAATTCAGATACGACCCAATTATGGACTGTCTGCAGGGCTGGAGAAATATTTCACAGATTTGGTGCTTTTGTCAATGTTTAGTGAAGAATCACAGGAAACTTTCATCTATATCAAAATGTTTACAAGTGTTAAGGTTTAGGAATATATATATATTTAGTAAAATATCATGTAAATATACACACACTCATATAACAGTATACACACACATACAACTGTATACTTGTATACAATTTGAACCATACAAGAGAAAAATAACAGGTCAAAAATGCTACTTCAAGCCGGGCTCGGTGGCTCAGCCTGTAATCCCGCGCCTTTGGGAGGCTGAGGTGAGTGGATTGCCTGAGCCCGCGGGTTCGAGACCCACCTGGGCAGCGACACCTCACCTCTACAATAAATAAAAAAAAAAAATTAGCCGGGCGTGGTAGCGCATGCCTGTAATTCCGGCTACTCGAAAGGCTGAGGCGGAAGGATCGCCGGAGCCCGGCAGGTGGAGGCTGCGGTGGCCGGCAGCGGCCACTGCACTCCAGTCTGGTCGACAGAGTGAGACTCCAACTCAAAAAAAAAAAAAAAAAAAAAAAAAAAATGCTACTTCAAATAGTCAAGTGAAATTAAACCAAAATTCACGTACCAAGATAAATCATAGTAAGTAGAGCATATTATACAATTTGTCTTGGAATAATCTAGTAACAGCCTGTTGTCTCCCAGAAAGAAAGTATATGGATTACTAATAAGGCAAGCAGAGTATGTTAAATCAGCACATTGACGCGTGAAGTGTGAGTCTACATTTTCTGAGACAGACCAGTCACACCGTTAGACTTTTTTTTAAGAATCTGCCTAGAATATTTACCCCACCTGTCATGAATGGTGACCCCTCTGCATTTCAATACACATTGATTTCTTTTTCTTTTTCTTTTTTTTTTAAGTTGGAGTTTCACTCTGTCACCCAGACTGGAGTGAAGTGGCCGCTCCCGGCCACCGCAGCCTTGACCTGCTGGGCTCCGGCGAACCTTCCGCCTCAGCCTTTCAAGTAGCTGGAACTACAGGCAGGCGCTACCACGCCCGGCTAATTTTTTGATTTATTGTAGAGAAGGGGGCGTCTCACCAAGTTGCCCAGGTGGGTCTCGAACTCACAGGCTTAGGCAATCCACTCACCTCAGCCTCCCAAGGTGCGGGATTACAGGCTGAGCCACCGAGCCCAGCTCACATTGATTTCTTGAAGAAAACAAGATGCCTCCACTGCTACAAGATTTATATCAAATTAAACTCTGAAAGAATTTTGATTAAATGCAATATTAGAGCTGGGAGAAATCAACATTTTGGGAATGTATTTTAAAGATGATTTAACAATGCAATTAAATCAGCCACTATATACCTTTTTTTTTTTTTTTTTTTGAGATGAGGTTTTGCTATGCTGCCCAGGCTGCTCTCAAACTCCTGGGCTCAAGCAATCCTCCCGCCCTGGCCTCCCAAAGTGCTGTGACTATAGGCTGAGCCACCGAGCCTGACTTGGAGTTATTTCAAATCAAGACTCTATAGCATGAATCTCAGTTAATGTTATTATCTAATGTATGTATTATTAAGTTCATTTTCTCTAACTCTGTGGTTTCCACTGTCTGCTTTTGGTCACTGCATAGCCATATTTGTTCTAGTTTCAAAAGCAATAAACACTTTTTTGCAGAAATTCACATATCATCTCTCCTCACAGAGAAATAATTATTTAATAATTTAGCATTATGCCAGATGATTTTCTAGAAAAACATATGATCAAAACAGTGTTTATTAAAACAAAAGAATGCATGTAACTTATCATTTCTTTCACCTTCTTACCAAAAATATCTCATGGATAACTTTCCTTATAGGAATACTTACGTTCTCAGCCAGGTGTGGTGGCTCACACTTAAGGAGGCTTAGGTGAGAGAATTGCCTGAGCCCATGGATTCAAGACCAGCCTGGGCAACATGGTGAGACCTCATCTCTACAAGAAATAAAAAAATTAGCTGGGTGTAGTGGTGCATGCCTGTAGTTATAGCTACTTGGAAGGTTGAGGTGGAAGGATTGCCTGAGCCCAGCAGGTCGGGGCTGTGGTGGTCGTGAGTGTGCCACTGCATTACAACTTAGGTGATAGAGTGCGACTCCAACGCAAAAAAAAAAAAAAAAAGAAAAGAAAAGAAATACTTAGTTCTCTAAGCCCATTTGTATGTGTGTATGGATGCATAGTATGCTATTTTATGAGTGCTATATAATTTGTTGAACCAATCCCCTAATGTGGGTAAATTAATATAAACAAATGCTACAAAAAAAAACACACAAAAAACTCCTTGTACATACACCTTTGCAAATGTTTTTCTATTTAAAATGTTTACTTATAAGTAGCTGGCTGCAGGCTCAGCCTGTAATCCCGTGCCTTTGGGAGGCTGAGGTGAGTGGATTGCCTGAGCCCGCGGGTTCAAGACCCGCCTGGGCAACTTGGCGAGACCTCATCTCTGCAATAAATCAAAATGAGCTGGGTGTGGTAGTGCGCGCCTGTAGTTCCAGCTACTTGGAAGGCGGAGGCGGAAGGATCGCCGGGCCCAGCAGGTCGAGGCTGTGGTGACCAGGAGCGGCCACTGCACTCCAGTCTGGGTGACAGAGTGAGACTCCAACTCAAAAAAAAAAAAAAGTAGCTGGCTGTGTTTTCCCTATTTTAAAATTATCATAAATACAATAACTAAATAATGGCAAAGAAATTGTCAAATTAGCAAATTAGCCTTGAAAAGTACATTTTTGACCAGGTATGGTGATTCATGCCTGTAATCTCAGTACTTTGAGAGGCTGAGGTGGGAGAATTGCTTGAGCCCAGGAGTTTGAGATCAGCCTGGGCAACATAGTAAGACCTCATCTCTACACACATTAAAAAAAAAAAAAAAAAGCCAAGTGTGATGGTGTGCACCTGTAGTTCCAGTAACTTGGGAGGTTAAGATGGAAGGATTGCCTGAGCCCAGGAGAGGTGAAGTCTTCAGTGAGCCATGATCATGCCTCTGCACTTCAGTTTAGGAGATAGTGAGACCCTAACTCAAAAAAAGAAGAGAAGAAGAAGAAGGAGAAGGAGAAGGAGGGGAAGGGGAAGGAGAAGGGGAAGGAGAAGAGGGAGGAGGAGGAGGAGGAGGAGCAAGAAGAAGAAGAAGAAGAAGAAAGGAAAGCACATTTTTATATTTTGTATTATCCACATACTCACATATGTTGTCTTCTATGCTCCCGAGTTAGAAAATCTGAGGAAGGGAAATTCTGGGTGGGGGGATTTAGGATCCCTTTCAACAACTTCTGGAAGCCTAGGCCCATTGGGGGACAGACTCCTAGACCTGACTCCTTCTCTAACTTAGGCGTTGTTTGTGAAGGCTTGACTCTGCACTTGGATGTTTCTAGGCAATTGCTCTTCCCTCTAGTCTGAGTAAGTGTGTGGCGACGGGGGTGGGGTGGGGGTAGAGGGGGTTGGAGGGGATTGTACAGCTTGCTGCATACCTAATCTTATACTTAATCCAGAAGCAAAGAGAATTCAAGCTCCGAGAAAGATCCCATGCTAATTCTAAGTACTGCGGTGAACTGAAAACATAATTTGGTAAGGACTCCCAGGGCAAAGTCAAACATGAAAACTAAGAGCTCAAAATAAACATTGTTTCTTTGCTGTTCTGTTGGACAGTTTTTGATCCTTTTGTAACACAAAATTTTCATTGAGGACTTCTTCCCATGTTGCAATTTGCCATTGCATCATACTCAAGTCATGGTATGTTTTTCAAAGGCCTGTTTGTTTGGAGACTTTTGTCCTTTTCTTATTGCCAAATTCTGTGAACAATGAGTTACTTCAGTGGGAAACGCCATACTGTCTTCTCAGCAAGATCATGTGTGCAATTGTATTATTTTGTGCTTTCATTTTATGTGTGTGTTTTTATTTGTTTGTTTGGGTTTTTTTGTTTTGTTTTGTTTTGTTTTTGTGTGTCGGTGTCTAACTCTGTCTTCCAGGTTGGAGTGCAGTGGCACAATCACAGCTCACCACACCCTCCGTCTCCTGGACTCAGGTAATCCTTTCATCTCAGTCTCCTGAGTAGCTGTTACCATAGACACACACCATGATACTTGGATGATTTTTTATTTTTTTGTAGAGATGAGGCCTCAGTATATTGCTCAGACTGGTCTTCAACTACTGAACTCAAGCAATCTTCCTAATGGCCTCCCAAAGTGTTGGGATTACAGGTGTAAGCCACCACACCCCACCTCACTGGTTCTTAAAGTATAAAATTGAAGCCCAGGATAAAAAGAAATAAAATCCATATGTGTTCTTTACCTCCATGGATGCTGTGCTATTCACCCTTGGCATGGTCACCAACTGCAGGGCTTAGGGAACTTGACCAAGGTCAAACAACTAGTAACTAGTAGAGGCAAGATTTGAATCCAGACATTCTGGCTGCACAGTCCATATTCTTTTTTCTTTTTTTTGAGTTGGAGTCTCACTCTGTCACTCAGACTGGAGTGCAGTGGCTGCTCCCGGCCACTGCAGCCTTGACCTGCTGGGCTCTGGCGATCCTTCCACCTCAGCCTTCCTAGTAGCTGGAACTAAAGGCGTGCGCTACCACGCCTGGTTAATTTTTGATTTATTGTAGAGATGAGGTCTCACCAAGTTGCCCAGGTGGGTCTCGAACCCGCGGGCTCAGGCAATCCACTCACCTTAGCCTCCCAAAGTGCTGGGATAACAGACTGAGCCACTGAGCCCAGCCAGAGTCCATATTCTTGACATCACCATATGACTAATTTTATACCACACACACCCAGCCAGCCCTGTGGTTGAGTAAAAAGTTGAAAAATGAACAGCCTCCACTCAAGAGGACAAATTTCATTTAAAGTCTCCAGATAGACTCCTCTGAGGTGGAAATATATCAAAGAGATTAAAGCCATCTGTATACTGAATGGGAAGCATCTTAGATTCCATTCCCTTTCATGCTCCCAGAGTAGTGGAAGTCAATTTCATCTATACAAAGCAGAAGTATTCTTAGGAGAAATTTTAGCTTTAGAAGGAGCTAAGTGACCTCATCAAGGAAAAATCCTTCCAACACTGCCTGTTGGGGTCACCCAAAGAAAAACTTTGCTTGCTGCCAGAACACCCTGCAAAGGTCCACCAGTTACCAAACTGATGCTGAGAAGGTTACAGTGTGTTGCTCTGTGGGTTCTTTGACTCAGTCACAGAAAAGAATTTTAGAGTGAGCCCCAAGAATAGTTTAAGACAGCTCTTTTTTTTTTTTTTTTTTGAGAAAGAAAGAGGCCGGGCTTGGTGGCTCAGCCTGTAATCCCACACTTTGGGAGGCGAGGTGAGTGGATTGCCTGAGCCTGCGGGTTCGAGACCCGCCTGGGCAGCTTGGCGAGACCTCATCTCTACAATAAATAAAAAATTAGCCAGGCATGGGAGCGCACCTGTAGTTACAGCTACTTGGAAGGCTGAGGCAGAAAGATTGCCGGAGTTCCAGTAGATCGAGGCTGCGGTTGCCGGCAGCGGCCACTGCACTCCAGTCTGGGTGACAGAGTGAGACTCCAACTCAAAAAAGAAAGAGACATGTCCAAAGGATACATGTGCCTTAAAGGAAAGGACCCATGCTTGTTTTTGAAAGAAGCTGTATATATTTTTAAAACTATGATTAAGCAAACCATGAGCTAAGAGCAGTGGGCTGCAGGTATCTGGTCATGAGTTTTGAATACCATCTCTCAACCGTCTAAGGTTATAAGGACCATCTAAATAATTAAAGTTATGCCCAAATAGATTTGGAATTTTCTTAGAACATTATGTCTGTGTTTTGGGTACTTCCCTATTGTTTCTGTGATTTACTGCACTGGTAGATTCCCATTCCAGCTTGCAAGGTGGTCAAGACTGCTGTGCCTGGTCTATCAGGTGAAGGTCATGTGCCATGGAAAGATGTCTGAACACTTACCCTATTTTAATGTACTGCCTGCAAGAAACTTATCTATGTCTAATCTTCACTAAAAACCTTCCTCAAAATCACCAGTCACACAAAGGTTCACATCAAATGCTATGGAACCTCACTCTAAAGTATGAATGGACAGTCAACGGTCCCAGACATTTGAGAAAAGAAAAAGTCTGTAACAAACAAGCAAACAAACAAAAAACAAACAGAAAAAGGAACTCAGAGGACACAAAAACAATATAAGGAGTGGAAGAAAAGTTGCCTGCAGAAAGGGAGTTAGGAAGGCTGGGGATTAGAGTAGAAAGAAGAGTTATTTTATTTTGAATACTGAACTATGTACACATATTATTTATTTGAATAAAAAAAGAAATAGCAGAAAGAGTATAATTTTTAGAAATGTAGTAGCAGGCCACGTTTGGTGGCTCAGCCTGTAATCCCAGCACTTTGGGAGGCTGAGGTGAGTGGATTGCCTGAGCCCGTGGGTTTGAGACCAGCCCGGGCAACTTGGTGAGACTGCGTCTCTACAATAAATAAAAAATTAGCCAGGCATGGTAGTGCACACCTGTAGTTCTGGCTACTTGAAAGGTTGAGGTGGAAGGATCACCGGAACCCAGCAGGTCGACGCTGGGGTGGCCAAGAGCATGCCACTACACTCCAACCTGGGCAACGGAGTGAGAATCTGACTCAAAAAAAACCCAACCAAACAAACAAAAAAACCAACGTGGTATCAACTAGCAAAGGAATGGCTAAGAATGTTGAAAGAGGCTGGGTGTGGTAGGTCATGCCTATTAATCTCAGCTCTTTGGGAGGCTGAGGTGGGAGGATTGCTTGAACACAGGAGTTTGAGACCAGCCTGGACAACATAGTGAGACTCCATCTCCACAAAAAAATTTTTAAAATTAGCCAGGCATGGTTGTGCATGCCTGTAGCTTCAGCAACTTGGGAGGCTGAAGTAGAAGGATCACTAGCCCAGGAGGTCAAGCCTTTGGTAAGTGGTGATTGTGCCACTGTACTCCAATCTGAGCAAAAGAGTGAGACCCTGACACATACACACACACACACACACACACACACACACACACACACACACACACACCCCACAAAGTTGAAAGGGAAGGGATTGTCTTTAGGGAGGAAGACTGGGGCATGGAAATAGTAGGGAGATAAGTGACTGCTGTATTTAGATATAAGCTTTTAAAAATATCATTTTGCTGTTGTTGTTTTAAGTAAGTGCATGTGTTTATTTATATAAGTAAAGAGTCATTAAAACAATGTGAGACCATGAGAACTACTTTTCAGGGAGAAGCTAGTTTAATGGTACAGATGAACCAGACAAGATGAAAGAAAACTTGCCATAGTAAGTGGTTTGCACAACTCTGAGTGAGCAAAATGTTAGCAACCTTAATAACACTTTTTCCCCCAAACAACACTATCTTCAAAGGTACAGTCTAAAATTAATTTGTATGTGAATAACAAAAATAAATACAAATTAAATCACAAAGCAGAGATATGTTTCCTAGGCTTCCTTAGTTCACAGCTCACGTTTTAAGATAAAAATCTAGAAAACAGATCCCAGGGTATGTGTCAAGAATTATGATTTCAGAGAATCAAAAATGACCTACAAATTTCAGAAACTTACAGCAACCAACAAGTTGCATTAAATCAACTAAATGAACTAGTTTTAAATGTGGCTTCATACGCTCAGCTCTATTTGTTCCATAAGTTCTAAGAAAAACCAGGTTCTTACATGTTAGAATTCCACCCTTTTTTCATCTTCAATTCTAAGATTTGAATCAATCCTTCCTTCATCAAAAGCATGGTATATGTTCTAGTCCCTTTCTTTTCGTTTTTTTTTTCTTTTTTTGAGTCAGGGGTCTCACTCTGTTGCCCAGGCTTGAGTGCAGTGGAATGATCATGGTTCATCGTAGCCTTGACTTCCTGAGCTCAGGCGATCTTTCCACTTCAGCCTCCCAAGTAGCCAGGACTGCAGGCAAGCAGCCAGCTAATTTGTAAATTTTTTTTTTTTTGTAGAAATGAGGTCTCGCTGTGTTGTTAACCAAGCTGGTCTTGAACTCCTGGGCTCACACGAGTCTCCCACCTCGGCTTCCCAAAGTACTGAGATTAAAAGCAGGAGCCAGCCGGGCTCGGTGGCTCAGCCTGTAATCCCGCGCCTTTGGGAGGCTGAGGTGAGTGGGTTGCCTGAGCCCGCGGGTTCGAGACCTGCCTGGGCAGGTGAGACCTCATCTCTACAGTAAAATCAAAAAATTAGCCGGGCGTGGTAGCGCGTGCCTGTAATTCTGGCTACTCGGAAGGCTGAGATGGAAGGATCGCCTGAGCCCAGCAGGTCGAGGCTGTGGTGGCTGGGAGCGGCCACTGCACTCCAGTCTGGGTGACAGAGTGAGACTCCAACTCAAAAAAATAAAATAACATTTAAAAAAAGCAGGAGCCACCACATCTGGCCTGTTTCTTTAACTCACTTCATTCAGTGGTAACTAATCACTTGAGCACAGGTGGCCTAATGAAAATTCACCTCTGGTGACATCTGTAGTCTGCTGGAGTTACCTCACTGAGAGGAACAGCCCTTTTCATTAGCGAGGTGTGACTTCAACTGAAGCTACAACAACAAAGACCAACACCTGCCATCCACTTGCTCGGCCACAGTCTGGAAACAATGGCGTCTCACTGACACATTCACTCATTGTGAGCTTAATTTCATGCATTGACTTGATTGGGTCATGGGGTGCCCAGATATTTGGTCAGACATCATTCTGTGCATTTCTACAAGGGTATTTTGGGGCGAGATCAACATTTTAAACAGCAGAGCAGGTAGCCTGCCATAATGTTGGGGGGGCCTTATCTAATTAGTGAAGACTTCACTAGAACAAAAGATAAGTCCATCCCATAAAAGAGAGGACTCTTAGCAGACTATCTTTGGACTTCCTCCTGAGCTTTAGCCCTTCCTGCCTGAAGGCCTTCAAATGAGAACACTGGCTCTCCCTGGGTTTCTAACCTGCTGGTCCACCCTACTGACTGGACTTCTCTGACTCAACTACATGAGACAATTACTTATAATAAATCCCTTTATGACTGGGCACGGTGGCTCACACCTATAATCCCAGCATTTAGGAAGGCCAAGGCAAGAGGATTGCTTGAGCCAGGAGTTTGAGCAACATAACAAGACCCCATCTCTAC
This sequence comes from Cephalopachus bancanus, assembly GCA_027257055.1. Lineage (NCBI taxonomy): Eukaryota > Metazoa > Chordata > Mammalia > Primates > Tarsiidae > Cephalopachus > Cephalopachus bancanus. The sequence goes on from JAPVLO010000201.1 coordinate 6,996,403, forward strand.
AAAAAGAAAAATTAAAAAATTAGCTGGTGTGGTGGCATGTGCCTGTAGTCCCAGCTACTCTAGAGGCTGAAGCAAAAAGATTGCCTGAGTCTAGGAGTTCAAGGCTACAGTGAGCCATGATCATCGCCAGCTTGGGTGACAGCATAAGACTCTGACTAAAAAATATAAATACATAAATCAATAAATATCTCTATATATCCATAGCTATATCCATAACATCTATATGTTTATATCTATATATCTCCTATTAGTTCTGTTTCTCTGGAGAACCCTGATATAGTCATTCACACAAATATTTATTGAACACATACTACATGCCAAGCAGTAAGCTAAATGACTAAGTGCCAGAATAAGAGTTAAAACCACAGTCCTCACACTGGAAGGTTTAGAAGTTGGGCAAGAATATAGATAACAAATAGCTTCTCAAGGTAAGTTGAGAATTGGTCCCACACAGAAAGAATGGGCACATGGGTTTCATTTAGGAGCTTGAGGCTTAATCATAATCAGAGCCTGAATAAATTTGCTTAAGCACTTGTCCCCCTATCCCCAATGGATGAACGTTTCCAGTGAAATATTGCAACTTTCCACTCCCTAATAACAAGTCAACTACAAAGGACAATCATGCGTTTATTTCTGGTGGTCCATGGAGCAGTCCTTATTAATGCTTTTGTGTGGGGTTAAGAAACAATTTACCACCTTGGAACACCGCCCAATAGTCAGTCATCCAGGAAATCTGCTGGGCTTGCCTTGTACTGGTTGGCTTGTAAGAACCAAGTGATACAAAGAAAACTAATAAGTGTACTAGTTTTGCCTGTGAGAGTTCTTTTTTTTCCCTGCCGCCCAGGCTGGAGCGCAGTGGCATGCTCACAGCCACGGCAGCCTCCACCTGCTGGGCTCAGGTGATCCTTCCACCTTAGCCCACCAAACAGCTGCAGCCACAGGCACGTGCCACCATGCCTAGCTAATTTTTAAAATTTATTGTAGAGACGAGGTCTCGCCCAATTGCCCAGACTGGTCTGAAACCCTGGAATCAGGGAATCCTCTCACCCCTGTCTCCCAAAGTGTTGGGATTACAGCATGAGCCACCGCACTTGGCACCTGTGAGAGTTCATTGAGCATGAACCATTCAAACTGGGCAGGGAACTCTAATAAAACCAAACTGGGGAGCAGAATATTCCAAGGGACTCTGCTGTGTATCATATTGCATGTAGCGTATACTGGAAAGAGTAATAGTTTTGTTTTGTTTTTTTTGAGTTATAGTCTCACTCTGTTGCCCAGACTGGAGTGCAGTGGCTGCTCCCAGCCACCACAGCCTCTACCTGCTGGGCTCCGGCGATCCTTCCCCCTCAGCCTTCCAAGTAGCTGGAACTACAGGTATGCGCTACCACACCTGGCTAATTTTTGATTTATTGTAGAAATGAAGTCTCACCAAGTTGCCCAGGCAGGTCTTGAACCTGTGGACTCAGGCAATCCACTCACCTCAGCCTCCCAAAGCATGGGATTACAGGCTGAGCCACCGAGCCCGGCTAGGAGCAATAGTTTTAAAGTCAGACAACTGCTGCAACTGCTCCTTCTTTTTATTTTATCTTTTTTAGGAGTTGGTGTCTCACTATGTGACTTAGGCTGGTCTTGAACTTCTGGCCCCAAGTGATCCTCCCACATCAGCCTCCCACAGTGCTGAGATTACAAGAATGAGTCACTGTGCCCTGCCCTGATTCCTAACTAGTTGATAACCCTGGAGAATTCATTCAATCTCTCTGGGCCTCAGTTTTATAACCCCTAAAATTCCTTGTCACAGGATCCTGTTAGGACTGAATGGGATCATCCCATTGACAAGGATGAGGCCTGCCATAGAGTACACATGTTCAGTCAGTGGAGGTTACTTCCAGCATGAAGCTTTGGTGTATCTTTGATCCATCTCTGTGCTTGTAAAAGCAGCAGGGGCTGGCTATAAACATTTGCTTGCAGAGTGTTTCTGTATAAACACAGTCTCTATCTCAAAATTTTGCATTGAGTTTTTAGAACAAAGGAACTATTTTAGTTCAAAGTACAACAAAAGCTTTGTTCCTCCAAATACTAGCCAATGGGTGGTAAATGGGTATCCAAAGAATCTGGTCAACAAAGAGTTAATCACATTGGCAAGATGATCATGTCTGGTCTTCCTCTCCCTTCTACCAAAAGAAAAAATGTGACTGAAAGAAGAGAAAGTGAAGTCATTATTGGCAGAGAGCTACCCGCAACACTTCCCTCCCCTTTTAAAAAATGAAGCCTGAAGCCGGACTTGGTGGCTCAGCCTGTAATTCTGCACTTTGGGAGGCTGAGGTGAGTGGATTGCCTGACCACGCGGGTTCGAGACCCACCTAGGCAACTTGGTGAGACCTCATCTCTACAATAAATCAAAAAATTAGCTGGGCGTGGTAGCGCTTGCCTGTAGTTCCAGCTACTTGGAAGGCTGAGGCGGAAGGATCGCTGGAGCCCAGCAGGTCGAGGCTGTGGCGGACGGGAGTGGCCACTGCACTCCAGTCTGGGTGACAGGGTGAAACTCCAACTCAAAAAAATTAAAAAAAATGACACCTCGTTGACCGGCATGGTGGTTCACGCCTGTAATACCAACACTTTGGGAGGTTGAGGTGGGAGGATCACTTGAGGCCAGGAGTTCAAGGCCTACTTGGGCAGCGTAGAGAGATCCCTGTCTCAAACAAACAAACAAAAGCCTGTAAAATAAACAGACATCTTCTAAAAACTCACAAGATTGAATTGTTTTCCTTTGGAAAAGCTAAGAGTGATTTTTGCTAGACTATCACAAAAATACTTATTTCTGGAATTTTGATGAGGGAGGAGTGTTCAACAACACAGCATATTTCACTTGATTATAATGTTAACAAAGATTAACTCAAAGGAATTAAGGAGAGGGGAGACACAAAGAGGAGGAAACATTTCAGAAAAACACTTCACTTAGAAGAGTCAGAAAAAGATGTTTCAAAACGGCGGTGTGAAGTTTGTCACTGACTCATATTCTAAAAATTTCACTCGACAGCTCTGGAAAGTTGTAAAACAGAGATGTAGCAATGGGAAAATTACTCATCACTAAACCAAAAGTGTAGTGGAGTTGTAACTGTTACTAATAATAGCTAGAAACAATAGGTTGTGGGAAAATGTCCAAGAAGAATGATATACAAAGAGTAATAGATTATCTTATATGTTTAATAAAAATTAAATAAAATGCATTTAAAATTAAGAAAAAATGTCAAGCACGGAATTTTCACCAAGTTCACCTTTCCATGGCATTAACTGGCAGACATAGCTGTTGGCATTACTAAACTCAGAGCTACTGTTTGTTCTCCAGAAAGATTGGAGGTCAATGACGTGGTGACCATGGATCACATGGTTTACAGACAAACCATCTTGGGAGACAGTCTTCCCGTGGGTTTAGAGAAGTGTATTTAAACGCTGATGAACTTTTCCAAGTACGAAAGTTTGAAATACAAACACAAGAGACAAGAAAAAAATCCAAGTGATGTTGCTTGGAGGTTGTCCCCTCCAAATCTCAGGTTGAGATGTGACCCCGTGCTGGAGGCGGGGCCTGGTGGGAGGTCATGGGTCAGGGGGCGGGTCCCTCATGAAGGGCATGTGCCGCTCTTGCTATGATGAGTGAGTCTTGCTTTCAGTTCCCGCAAGAGTTGATTTTTTTTTTTTTTTTTTGAGTTGGAGTCTCACTCTGTCGCCCAGACTGGAGTGCAGTGGCCGCTCCCGGCCACCGCAGCCTCGACCTGCTGGGCTCCGGCGATCCTTCCGCCTCAGCCTTCCGAGTAGCCAGAATTACAGGCACACGCTACCACGCCCGGCTGATTTTTTGATTTATTGTAGAGATGAGGTCTCGCCTGCCCAGGCGGGTCTCGAACCCACGGGCTCAGGCAATCCACTCACCTCAGCCTCAGAGTTGATTATTTTAAAAGAGCCTGGCCCCTCCACCACAGCAACCTCCTGCCTGTCTTCCTCTCTCACCATGTGACACGCCTGTCCCCCTTCTCATTCTACTCTGAGGCCACACAAGAAATAGATGATGGTGCCATACTTCCTACACCGGCTGCCCACCTGCGAGCCAAATAAGCCTCTTTTCTTTGTAAATCACCAGCCTCAGGTATTTCTTTATAGCAATACAAAATGGACTCATTCATATACCAAGCAGAGGTTCAAATGGTTATAAGAGAATTTGTAAAAACAAAACAAAACAATACAAAAAAAAACCCCTGCCGGGCGTGGTGGCTCACATCAGTAATCCCAGCACTTTGGAAGGCCGAGGCATGAGGATCACTTGAACCCAGGAGTTCGTGAGCAGCCTGGGCAACATAGTGACATTTGTAGAGACCTTGTCTTTATGAAAAATCAAAACATGAGCCAGGCTGGTGGTGTGCACCTGTAGTCCCAGGTACTTGGCTGAGGCAGAAGGATTGCCTGAGCCCGGGAGTTGAGGCTGAGGTGAAACTGTGATCATGCCACTGCACTCCAGCCTGGGCAACACAATGAGACACCAACACAAAAACAACAACCAAAAAACCACACACAAAACCTCTGTGAGCTTATTATGTAAGTGGTACAAGAAAGCTTTCACTTTCTAGAGATTTTAGATGGCTCCATATTGTCAAGTTCAAAGTCCTCATACTGATATAGAGTCCCGTCTTTGTTTGGAAAACCATGCTCATTACAGACTAATCTGTGTGCAGTGAACAGTGCTGAAGCTTTTTTAAAAATTTATTTGGAATCTCACTCTGTCACCCAGGCTGGACTGCAGTGGCACGCTCACGGCCACCACAGCCTCGACCTGCTGGGCTCAGGTGATCCTTCTGCCTCAGCTTTCCAAGTAACTGGAACCACAGACATGCCACCACACCCAATTTACTTTTTTATTTTTATTTTTTGATTTATGGTAGAGATGAGGTCTCGCCAAGTTGCCCAGACTGGTCTTGAATGTCTGGACTCAGGCAATCCTCTCACCTCTGCCTCCCAAAGTGCTGGGATTACAGGTGTGAGCCACCACACCCAGCATTGCTGGAAACTTTCTATCAATTTTCTTGATCCACTATAGAATGATGAGAATAATCTTCTTTAAAGCAAAATAAGATTTCCAGTGGAAGTGCTGTTTCTCAAAACCAATTATAGTTCACGGCACTGCACAATTGAGCTTTGCTGATATTCTTATTGATTTAACATAGCAAATCATTGATCATTCAGGTCACAGATGAATTGTACAGTTTTATTTCAGCCCATGGTATCAAATGACCCCTTGACTGATTTTCCTACCACCGCAATGAAGATGTTCAAAAGAATGAACTGGAGTTTTACCTTCTTACCCTGTCCCTAGACACACGTAAGTAGATCTTCTGTTAAGCAGTGAATTTGCCAAAAAAAGAAAGAGCCTCTGGAATAGCGAGACAACCAGGTAAACAACCTCAAGGAGAAATAAGAGCTGATGGTGTAAACATTGGTAAACAAGCCCCTCGGCCAGGAGCCCCCAGAGGGAACCTGTCACCATCAAGCCAGAAACGGGCAGAGCTTGACATGCTCATGCTAGCGCAGAGTATTTGACAGCATTTCACAGCCAGCCCCAAGTACACTCTGCAGGTTGTCTCAAGACTGAGAAAAATAGAGTGGGGCAGGAGCTCTGCATGCAGCCTACTCCAGGGCCACAGTCCTGAGGCTGCTGGGTGGTGAGGCCAGGCACTGTCAGACTGTCACGTGGGCCCACGGCATCCCATTTACATCCCCTTGTTTTCAGGAGCAGGTCCTGCAGGGGGTGGAAGCTGACAGGGTGCAGTGTGCTCATCAGTGATTCCAGAAGAATCCACCACCTTCCTTCCCTTCATGCAGCCCCCGAGAGAGAGATTACACAGGGTGCAGCATTGCTGCCTATCCTAAGGCCTTGGCAGCTCAATATTAGGGTTAGAGTGGCTTCTGCTCCTTCAAGAAATGTATTCCTGTGCTTGGCAAACAATCCAACCAAGCTCCTGGGGCTTAAAAAAATTATTTACCTTATTTATTTATTTCTGAGGTGGGGGTCTCATTCTGTTGTCCAGGTTGGAGTGCAGTGTCATGATCACAGCTTATCACAGACTTGACATCCTAGGCCATGGGGATCCCCCCTCCTCAGTCTCTCCAGTAGCTGAGACTACAGGTGCATGCCACATTGCCCAGCTAATTTTTTGATTTCTTTTTTTTTTTTTTAGAGACAAGGTCTTGCTATATTGCCCAGGTGGGTCTCGAACTCCTGGACTCAAGCAATCCTCCTGTCTCATCCTCCCAAAGTGCTAGGATTACAGATTTGAGCCACCGCACCCGGTTGTTCACACATTCTAACTTCAAAACTCTCCTTGATAGTGAAATCTGTGGATCGTAAGCCCTGCATTTTGACTTTGGAGAATCAAGGGACAGGCAAAGGGTTTGGAGATAGCATGGCTTGGGGAGGCAGCTTGTGGCTTGTGGAGGGGACCCTGGCACCTGTTCATCACCACTTTGGTTTGCCTGCTCAGCCTGTGGGAAGTGATCATGGGAGACTCTATGAAGTGCTGGTTTCGTTTGGGCTCCGTGTAGTCTTGCTTCTCAGCACCGCTCTGGACAAAGCTGGCCTCTGTGCGTCAGCGCTGGGGAAAGAACTGTCTCCTGTCTCTGCACCGAATCTCTGCCCCTTGCACACACAGGTCTCCGCGTCACACTGGAAGCCTCTCAGCACCTCACCATTGGGCAGGGAGGGAGGCGCCATCCTGGTCTTACACTACAGCAGAGGGTGGGGAGGGGCAGGCGAGGAACCAGAGAGAGGCAGATGCTCTGCCTTCCTGTTCCTTCATGACCCGCCCCGGCATCCATCAGAAGACAGCATCCCTGCCCCAGAGGGGAGAGGCGGGGCATCCAGTTGGGGCACGCTGCTAGGTCTCCTGGGTGTTCTCTACCTCTTGTCAAAGGTGTGGTGGGCTGTGAGGATTGGTGTTGAATGTGTCCTCCTTGCTAAGAGAGACAGACTATGTTCCCTTGCCTGTGTGGCTTAGAGAAGGCTAGAGGGACATTCCAGAGATGTGTGACCTGGGAGAGTTGAAATCTAATTGGTAAGGAACACGCTTCAGCATCAGGGCTGCTTATGTCCATGGACAATGCACGATCCCTCCCCGCAACATGAAAGACGGGTGGGGGGGGCTGGAGGCAGCTTTAGGATAGTTCCCAGGTCCCCCACCCCCATCCTCACCAAGAGCTGAGGGAGCCAGGGCTCTCTGAGTGGCAGAAGGGGGGAGGGGGTGTATGGTCAATTCTCACTAGCTTGGAACCTTCAGGGGCCAGCCTACTTTATTTTATTTTATTTTTTCAGTCAGGGTCTCACTCTGTTGCCCATGCTGGAGTGCAGTGGCACCACCATGGCTCGCTGCAGCCTCCACTCCCTGAGCTCAGATGATCCTTCTTCCTTAGCCTCCTGAGTATCTGGGACTACAGGTGTGTGCCACCATGCCTGGCTAATGTTTTGATTTTTTTGTAGAGATGCAGTCTTGCTATGTTGCCTAGGCTGGTCTTGAACTCATGAGATCAAACAATCCTCCCACCTCAGCCTCCCAAAATGCTGGGAGTATGGGCATGAGCGACTGTGCTGGACCCAGTCTCCTTAATTTGTAAGCAGGGGAACTAGAGTGTTCCTTCATTCAAACAATCCAGAGAGGTCTATGCAGGCATAGACACTCAGCCCGGAAGACACAGCCTTTAGAAAAAAGGAGGCCAAGAACTGTTTCTTCAAGTTAAAAAGAAAGCATAAAACTACAGGACTGAAGCTACAAGAGGCCCTAGGAGAGCCCCTCAACTCACAGTCCTCCCCCCAAACCTCGGGCTGAGGTTACCTAATCTGGCCTTGGGCCACCTTCAGCAGAAATGTATTATTTGACAAGAATGGTACACTTCTATTTTATCTTACTTCATTTTATTTATTATTTAATTTTTTCCTTTCGTTTATATTTATTTATTTTTTGAGTTGGAGTCTCACTCTGTCACCCAGGCTGGAGTACAGTGGCACATGCATGTCTTACCATAGCATCAACCTCCTGGCTCAGGCAATCCTTCTATCTCAGCATCCCAAGTAGCTGGGACTACAGACGTGAGCCATCACACCTGGCTAATTTTTTTTATTGTTTTGTAGGCTGAGGTCTCGCCATTTTGCCCAGGCTGGTCTTGAACTCCTGGGCTCAAGAAATTCTCCCACCCCAGCCTCCCAAAGTGCTGGGATTAGGTATGAGCTACTATGCCTGGAAAACGATACATTTTTAAATGTTTTACTCTTTCGAAGTTGCCAGTCTTTAAAGATCTAGAGATTTTATATTCATAAATAAAAAAGTAGATTTCCAGTCTCCCTTAATAAATCAGAAGCTCTAAAGCTGGCTGACACTGAGTATGGCTCATAGCTGCCGCCCCCGCACCCCGCCCCACACCCTCCAAATGAACCTCCATCGGGTCCTGCAGCAACAGACTTTGCCATCCTAGGCCTAGACCACTGTCTCCTCCCTAGCATTCTGCTTATGAAAATCTGAGAAAATACTCATCTCTGGGCTCAGGCTAGTTACGTCAGAATCTGAGTCTGGGGAGGGACTCAGGCCCAGAAGAGTTTTGAGTCCCCAGGTAATTCTAGCAAACAGCCAGGGTTAAGAATGGCTGGCTGAGGCCATGAGAGGTAGATGATACGTTGTTCTCTTCTTGAAGCTCCTTGGTGGTTCCTTATACTCTGTGTCCATTTTATACACTCCTCATTATATCCTATTAAAATCTAATATTCTGGTGGGCCTCAGTGGCTCACTCCTGTAATCCCAGCACCTTGGGAGGCCTAGGCGGGTGGATTGCTTGAGCCCAGAGTTCAAGATCAGCCTGGGCAACATAGCGAGACCTCCTCTTTACAAACATAGAGAAATTAGTTGGGTTTGGTGGTGGCACACCTGTAGTCTCAGCTACTTGGAAGGCTGAGGCGGATCGCCCAAGCTCAGGAGGTGGAGGCTGTGGTGAGCTGTGATTGTGCAACTGCAGTCCAGCCTGGGTGACAGAGTGAAACCCCAACTTAAAAAACAAAAACCAAAACCTAAAGTATGGTACTCTCTTACTCCCTTCTCAGCCCCTGGCACATTTCACATATCTAAATTGTCCTCCACCTTCTTTCCCTGAGATGTACTTGGTTCTTTCAGTTTTCCTCTTTCTACTTAATTATTTGGTTCCCTGTTCTGAACCTCCCCCACCCCCCAATATCTCCATACTCTCTTTAAAGTACTGAGGACAAAACTAGGAACTACACCCTAACCATTATTTTACAAGGGTAGAATTTGGTAGAAGTATTTCCTTCTGGCTCTACGGTGTCGATCATATTAATTTCTTTTCATGACTTTTTTTTTGGGTGAGAGTCTCACTGTCACCCAGACTGGAGTGCAGTGGCACACTCACGGCCAGCACAACCTCGAACTGCTGGGCTCTGGTGATCCTTCTGCCTCAGTCTTCCAAGTAACTGAAACTACAGGCACACACCACCACACCTGGCTAGTTTTTTTATTTACTGTAGAGACTAGGTCTTGCCAAGTTGCTCAGGCTGGTCTCAAACCCCTGGGTTCAGGCAATCCTTTTGCCTCTGCCTCCCAAAGTGCTGGGATTACAGGCATGAGCGACCATGCCCAGCTCTTTTCATGACATTTTCATTTAATCTGAATCTGTGTGTGTTTTGTGTTTTGTTTTGAGTAAGAGTTTCACTGTCACCCAGGCTGGAGTACAGTGGTACGTTCAGGCCACCGCAGACTCGACCTGCTGGGCTCAGGCAATCCTTCTGCCTCAGTCTTTTGAGTAGCTGGAGCCACAGGCATGCGTCACAATGCCCAGCTGATTTTTTGATTTATTGTCGAGATGAGGTCTCACCAAGTTGCCTAGGCTTATCTCCAACCCCTGGACTCTCACCTCCACCTGGGATTATAGGCATGAGCCACTGCACCCGACTCTGCTTCTGCTTCTGGTTTTTATCTTATTTTTATTTTTTATTTTTTGAGTTGTAGAGTCTCACTTTGTCTCCCAGGCTGGATGGAGTGCAATAGCACGCTCATGGCCACTGCAGCCTTGACCTGCTGTGCTCCAGTGATCCTTCTGCCTCACCTTTCCAAGTAGCTATAACTATAGTCGTGCACCATCACACCCGGCACTACGTTTTCTTGCTTTATTGCAGAGAGAAGATCTCGCCAAGTTGCCCAGGCTAGTCTTGAACCCGTGGACTCAGGCAATCCTCTCACCTCGGTCTCCCAAAGTGCTGGGATTATAGGCATGAGCCACCGCGCCTGGCCTGCATCTGGTTTTTATTAACAAGGAATTCTTTTACAAAAATCTGAGCAACCACACTTCAGGATGGGAAACCAAGATTTGAGTAAATTAAAGCACTAAATATCAAGACTTATTTTCTAGATAGGGAGACATCAACCCTTCCCCAGAGCCAGAACGTGAGAAGCAAAAAAAAAAAAAAAAATCAACATATATATGTTGACCATACGTATGTCAACAATAGCCTTAGTTCTGTACCTAAACATTAGGTGGCTTACAAGCAGTTGGCTAGTCTGTTTAAGGCAATAGCTAAGCCACAATGATCACTACTTTTCTGAGGGTTGTTATGTTTTAATTTTTCCACCTTGTGGCCTTCTCCTTTCCTACCTGCTCTCATCAAGTCAATGCTCAAACGTCTGGTGAACAGAAAAGCTGCTTAGTGGGAGACAGAACTAGAAAACCGGTACACATGTCTGAGGCTAAGAGATAGATCTTACTTTGATGGATAGATGTTACTTTGCTATGCTCATTTTATGGATCAGGAAATTGAGACCTGGAAAGTTTAAGCATTGCTCATATGTCCAACATCCCACGCTGGATGAGTCCTGGTTGTGGCAGGTCCCTGGAGGGAAGGTGAGGTCTACTGTGGCCATCAGCCCCTGACGCCAGACACGAGGCACCACAGGGGAAACCCAGCCTCAGAGATCCAGAGACTTTAGATGAGACAAAGAAGAGCCTGTCTCTTATTTGGGCCTGAGCCAAGTCAACATGGAAATGCACATGAGACATTGACAGTGATATCTGGAACCACTCAACTCTGAGAAACGCTCCTTGGAACCCCTGGAGAAAAGCCAAAGCTCTTCAAGAAATGCACCAGCCCGAGCATGGTGGTTCACATCTGGAATCCCAGCACATTGGGAGGTACAGGCAAGAGGATTGCCTGAGTCAAGGGGTTTGAGACCAGCCTGAGCAACATGGCAAGACCTGTCTCTACAATAAATCAAAAAATTAGGCAAGGCATGGTGGCACAAGCCTGTAATCCCAGCACTTTGGGAGACTGAGATGAGAGGATTGCCTGAGCCCAGATTTGAGGCCAGCCTGGGCAACTTGGTGAGACCTCATCGCTACAATAAATCAAAAAAATTAGTCAGGTGTGATAATGCACGCCTGTAGTTCTGGCTACTTGGAAGGCTGAGGCAGAAGGATCGCCAGAGGCCAGCAGGTTCACACTGGGGTGGCTGTGAGCGTGCCTCTGCACTCCAGCCTGGGCGACAGAGTGAGACTCCCAACTTAAAAAAGAAAAGAAAAGCACCAACCCGAGATTCTGGTATGATGCCAGCTCTGTGAAACTGAAGATCTTGTCCAGAATTAAATATAAAAGCAAAGTTGAACTTCAAGATTCCTTCTAGCAACCGGTAGTAAGGAATGAAACCACACCCCTTCACACTCATACTTCGGGGAGGAAAGGAGGGAGTTGAGGTCTTTTCATTCCATGTCTGATCTCCCAAACTACGTCTGCCTGTTCAAACAAACACAGTGTGCGAGGCTGGGGGGGAAGGAGCGAGCAGGGGATGAGAGCCCGAGACCCGCGGGGCTCGGAGATCCCAAGGGCATGGAAATCTCCAAGGGGCCGAACGCTGCAGCGTGCGCTGCTCCTAGCGCCTCCCCACGCCGGGGTCCCAGCACGAAGGGTCGCGGCAGTCACCGCGCAGTGCACAGATGTCCCCACCAGAGGGAAGACACGAGCCTCGCATCATTGTTTTGAGCCCACTGTACAATACGGCCTAGCTGGTCGGGAGCCCGCACAGAGTTGTCTACACGGGTCCCCCGGGTCCCAGGTTCCTTTCTTTGTGTGTCGGTCCTCGGCGCGCAGGACCCGTTCCCACGCCGTGCACTAGCCACCCTGCGCTCGAACCCGGGTCCGCAGTGGCCCGGGTGTCGTCCCCATCGCCGCGCCAGCGGGCGCCACCTCCAGACGAGGCGTGGCGATGCGTGTCGCGCGGCCCTCCCGCAGCCCCGTCGCGCGTGCATGGGCCTCGCCGGTCGCTGCCTCTGCGTCCCCATCCCGGGGCTGGCAGCTCTTAGAGCCGAGACGCCTGCGAGCCGCGCGGAGGACGCAGATACTCACGTTTCCAGTCGTTTCCGGAGTGCGCGCACCGCCCCCGCCCCCGCAATCGGGACCAGAAAGCGCCCCGGGAGGCGACAAGCCGGCGGCCGGCGGACGCCCCTTCTTTCCCGCAAGCGCACTCCGAATGCTCCTCGGTGCCGCCAGCGCCCCTGCCAGGTTGAGTTAACTGTGTCGGGCAGCCCGCCCCTCCCCCACAAGGAGAGGCGAGGGTGACAGGCGGCGGACGGAACCTGCGCGCTGCGCCGCAGCCACCCTGCCCGGGGCCCGGCGACGCCGCGGAAGGAATCCGAGTGATGACAGCAGGGACGGACCAGAAAGAGGCTGGCAGGCCAGCCTGGCAGGGATTCTCCAGAAGCCTCTCCTCCTTCCCACTCACTGTGACCCCGGATCGGGTCCTCTCCGAGTCTCTCTGAAACGGAACACGAGGCAGGTGCCTCTCCAGCTCACCCAGCCCGCAGCCCAGAGGGGAAGGGAACTCGCGCAGCGACCCTCCGCCAGGTTCCTGGGCATCGGCGGGTGCCCCTGGCGCGACGCAAAGCGCAAGGCGCTCCTTCGGCCGTTTCTCCCCCGGCGGGCCGCGCGCGCCAGCCTGTCCCCAGGACTCGGGCCGACAGCAGCTTCCGGTCTGGGGCCCCCTGAGAAGGTCCTTGCGGGTCTGGAGCATTTCCAAAGCGCGGACAGCTTCTCCGGAGCGCCTGGATCTTACCGAGCGGGAAGGAGTCCGCGGTTCTGTTTGGACGTGGAGTCAGTGTAAAAGGTTCCCCCCAAAGGAGAATGTTACAACGCGCGCGCGTTGTGTCAACAGACCGAGCCCGAGCTCACGGCAGCCGGGCGGCCACGCCCCGGGCCCCGACCCCCGCCCTCCCCGGGCTCTCCCGGCGCCCCCGGCTGGCAGCACCTGCCTCTGCAGGGAGCGGGCTCCCTCCAGACACGCTGTTACCCGGACAACCGCGACTTAGCACGAGGCTTTCCAAGAAGGATGTCGGCGAAGGCCTGTTTTCAATCAGATGCAAAGAGATTCCCAGGGTGGTTGGGCAGGACTAGGGAGGCAGGGATTTGGGGAACGGAGGCGGGGCGCGCGCCTGGGGCGGGGGGGGGGGGTCAGGGGCTACCGCAGGAGGGGGTGAGGATGGGGGCGGAGGGTTGGTGGGAGACTGCATCACTCCCTCTTCCCTGCCCAGCAGATTTATACTTGGTTTTAGAATGACGTCCGTCATTCTCTTCAATATTTTTGCTTTTCTCTATTCTGCTGAAGATATTATTTAAAAGTAATTTTGGGCCTGATGTGGTGGCTCACGCCTGTCATCCCAGCACTTTGGGAGGCAGAGGCGACAAGATTGTCTGAGTCCAAGGTTGGAAACCAGCCTGGGCAACTTGGCAAGGCCACGTCTCTACAATAAATAAAAAAATTAGCTGGAGGTGGTGATGGCGCACGCCTGGAGTTCCAGCTACTTGGAAGGCTGAGGTGGAAGGATCACTGAGCCCAGCAGGTCGAGGCTGCAGTGGCTGTGAGTGTGTTACTGGACTCAAGCCTGGGTGACAGAGTGATACTACCACTAAAATAAATAAATAAAATAAAAGTAATTTTGCACCGACTGAGCACTAGTTAGATCCAGGTAGGAGTGAGGAGAAGCCTGTAAAAATGTGAGAAACAGAGGGTAAACTTCGTGAAGAATCAGATTTAACTATAGATGATCCATTGCACAGAAATTCACGAATTGCTCTGAATACAACCTTGTAACATCAGGCTACAGTGGTGATAGAATTTCACTTATTATTTCAGGTGAAGGTTGGGTGAAAAAAAGGGGAGGACATGGATGAGACTATTTTTTAAACACTTGAATGTTCATGTGCCATCTTGCTGCTTTGACATTAATTGCTTATCAGACCAAAAAAGGCAGTATAAGGTAAAATGAAACAGGTTAATTAGCTTGTGTGCAGGGCATCACAAGAGTGCATACGAAAACACACACTTGTACTGGTTTCTTCTTATGATTAAACTGTACATTCCATACCTGAGCTATTAAAAGTTAAAAGTCAGTGCCAGGATTGAATGATCTTTTTTTTTTTTTGATTTGGAGTCTCACTCTGTCGCCCAGGCTGGAGGGCAGTGGCAAGGTCATGGTCACCGCAGCCTCAGCCTTCTGGGCTCAGGTGATCTTTCTGTCTTAGCCCTCCAAGTAGCTGGAACTACAGGCATGCACCACCATGCCCGGCTAGTTTCCTGACTTACTGAAGAGACGAGGTCTTGTCATATTGCCCAGGTTGGTCTCAAATTCGTGGGCTCAGGCAAGCCTCTCACCTCCACCTTCCAAAGTGCTGGGATTACAGGCATGAGCCACCACACCCAGCTTCATGAGATCTTACCATTATAGTAATATGATTATGTTAATCAGTCTCTGGCTTGAGACTGAAATATATACATACAAATGCATCTTTTTAGAATGTTACATATGCATTTGTGCATTATGCATTAGAATGTTACATATGCATTTGTGAAGTTACATATGCACCCAATTTTCAAAAAGCCAAGTGACATTTCCATATTCTAGGGAAATGGTTTATGTAAAATATTTTTTCATAAAGCAAAAAAGTCAAGAAGAATCATTTAATTTGTGTTTTGAAATTTACATTTTGTGTACTGAATCTGCTTTGAAACAAATATTTGCAAATGGAGACAAACGGAGCTCTCTAAAACAAAAATATGTACACCCAGTAATAGAATAGACATTCACAGATGTCTATATAATAAAGTCTCCTAGTACACTTCAAGTTTGAGAAAATGAAAAATATTAAACAGCTCATCTTCACTTCTTTTTTTTTTTTTGAGTTGGAGTCTCACTCTGTCACCCAGACTGGAGTGCAGTGGCACGCTCCTGGCCATCGCAGCCTCGACCTGCTGGGCTCCGGCGATCCTTCTGCCTCAGCCTTCCAAGCAACCGGAACTACAAGCACGCGCTACCACACCCGGCTAATTTTTGATTTATTGGAGAGATGAGGTCTTGCCAAGTTGCCCAGGTGGGTCTTGAACCCACAGGCTCAGGCAATCCCTCACCTCGGCCTCCCAGAGTGCTGGGATTACAGGCGAACCACTGAGCCTGGCTCATCTTCACTTCTTGAATATTAACAGTGAAATTATAGGAGACAAAAGATGGGGTGAAGAGGTTAAAAATACTAAGCAATGCAATCACTAAAAAATGTCTTTCCAAAAAAAGAATTAAGAGCAAGATGACTGTATTCAGAATAGTATATTAACTGATAATATTAAGTAAGATTCAAAATAGTAGACAGTTACAATTCCAATCTTTTTCAGAATTATGCATGTGGTCATTGCTTTGCTAAGCCATGATCTGACCATGTGGCTCCTTAAGCCATGGTCATCATGTTTCCTAACCTTGGCCCCCTACCCTATCTTAGGAAGGTGAATCTCCTCTCTCTCTCTCTAATATACTTTTAAAATAAACTATATTTTCCAATCTAAAAAAAAATGTGTGTGTGTGTACCTATATGTATACAATAATGATTTGAGGGAATTTTTGGTTTTATAATTGCCTGTATTTTCATGACAAACATTTCCATTTCCAGAGTTGTAAAGTGGTTAAGGTAATAGGTTCAAAGTCAGAAAGATCTGGCTTGAGCCTCATTACCACTTCCTGTATGTTTTCTCATTTGAAAAATTTGATGATAATAGCACCTTACTCCTGGGGTGGTTGGAAGGATGAACTGAGATCATGTCTCAGGAATGCTCAGTGCAGGGCCTGATGCAGAGAACATTTGTTCATTGCAGCAAATGTGTTCATCCCAAATTTTAGGTTATTTTTTTCACAATTTTTCTTTACCTGCTTCAGGATTTTAATTCTACCTTGAAGAGTTTTGACCTTTCAACTAGACATTATTCTTTTATATATGCAATATGGCTTATGTGAGTCCATAGTTGTAACTGATATTTCTCATCATTCTTTTTGTTTCTCAGAACTTCTTTCTGGACCTTTTTCTTTTTCTTTTCTTTTCTTTCCTTTCTTTTTTTTGAGTTGGAGTCTCACTCTATCACCCAGACTGGAGGGCAGTGGCACACTCCCGGCCACTGCAGCCTTGACCTGCTGGGCTCTGGCGATCCTTCCGCCTCAGCCTTCCAAGTAGCTGGTACTACAGGCATGCGCTACCACGCCCAGCTAATTTTTGATTTTATGTAGCGATGAGGTCTCGCCAAGTTGCCCAGGTGGGTCTCGAACCTGCAGGCTCAGGCAATCCACTCACCTGAGCCTCCCAAAGTGCTGGGATTACAGGCTGAGCCACTGAGCTCGGCTCATTCTCTTTTTCTTAAAGCATATCCCTAAGAAGATTCATAGTGAGAGGTTTTTGTCTGAATTATCTCAGTTTTAGTTTGATAATTTTTTTTTGAGTTGGGGTCTCATTCTGTTGCCCAGGCTGGAGCGCAGTGGCATGACCACAGCTCTCTGCAGCTTTGACCTCCTGGGCTCAGACAGTCCTTCTGCCTCAGCCTCCCAAGTAGCTGGGACTACAGACATGTATTGCTATGCCCTGCTAATTTTTTGTAAAAATGAGGTCTAGCTATGTTGCCCAGGCTGGTTTTGAACTTCTGGGTTCAAGCAATTCTCCCATCTCAGCCTCCAAAAGTGCTGGGATTATAGGCGTGAGCCACAGTGCCTGGCTGATAATGTCTTTATTTTGGTTTTGTCCTTGAAATAGTTTCACTTGACATGATTTTGGGTTCATGGTTGTTTTCAGTCAGTACTTTGAAAGTACCTTTCCAATGTCTTCTCTTTCCATTGTCCTCTGGCTTCATGTTGCTATTGGGGAATCAGCTGTCTTCTAATTTTTTCTTTTTTTCTGGGTAGTCTATCAACTTTAAATGTTTTACTTTGTGTTATGTTTTTGTCCCATTATCTTTTTTTTTTTTTTTTTACAAACTTCCAAACATACTTATTTAATATTCTGTACCCAACCATTCTAGTATTTGCAGGGTTAGCTTGGCAGTATATTGTCTTGGCTGACTCACTTGTGATATCTTATTTCCTTGTTTGTTTAGTGATTTTTTTTTCTAAGTTGGAGTCTCTGTCAACCAGGCTGGAGGGCAGTGGCTCAATCACAGCCTCAACCTCCTGTGCTCAGGCAATCATTCTGCCTCACCCTCCTGAGCAGCTGGGACTACAGGTATGCACCACCACACCCGGCTTTTTTTTTTTTTTAAAGAGATGAGGCCTCGCTATGTTGCTCAGGCTGGGCTGGAACTCCTGTGTTCAAGTGATCATCCCACCTCTGCTTCCCAAAGTGCTGGGATTACAGGTGTGAGCCACCACAGCCAGCCTATTTAGTGATTTTTATTTACTGTGAATTCATGTACCTTGAAACTGTCTGTGGGAACTCTTTGTGTTAAAGTGTAATGTCCAGGTAGATGAATTAGGGAGGTGGGGGCATTTTCAACATGAAGCCCCTTTAAAATATATTTTGTGTTTAAAGTTTTAAGGTCCACGTAGGAGGTGTAAATTTCAGGCTTACACATTTGTGAGTTAAAGCCTGTGGTTGGGAATTCCTGGTGGAGTTCTCTCCATACTTCTCCTAGAGTCAGACCTGAGGCAGGCAGCAGGATTTCATGCAGCTGCATTTTTTCCTTATATAAACTTTGTGTTGTCTTCTTGTCTTCTAGGGGTTCTGGCATCTGATGGGGCATATTTAAAAAAAATTTTTTTTGTAGAGATGGGGTCTCACTATGTTGCCCAGGCTGGTCTCAAATTCCTGGTCTCAAGTGATCCTCCTGCCTTGCCCTTCCAAAGTGCTGGGATTACAGGCATGAGCCACAGTTCCTGGCTATATATAGGGCATCTCTTTTTTTTTTTTTTTTTTTGAGTTGGAGTCTCACTCTGTTGCCCATACTGGAGTGCAGTGGCTGCTCCCGGCCACCGCAGCCTCGATCTGCTGGGCTCCGGTGATCCTTCTGCCTCAGCTTTCCAAGTAGCTGGAACTACAGGCACACGCTACCACACCCAGCTAATTTTTAAAAATTTATTATAGAGATGAGGTCTTGCCAAGTTGCCCAGGCGGGTCTCGAACCCACGGGCTCAGGCAATCCACTCACCTCAGCCTCCCAAAGCATGGGATTACAGGCTGAGCCACCAAGCTCAGCTTATAGGGCATCTCTTATGGGGCCTCCTGCCCTGCTCAAGCCCCAGACTTTCCATATCTTGCTCCCTGGATGCGACTTATTCAACCTCATATTCTAAGTCACCAAGGATTGGCAGGCCCCCACCTCAGCGAAGGTCAGCTTCATCTGTTTCCACTTGTGCAATCAAGCTTTCTTATAGTTCTGCCTTCTGTTAACTTACCACCAACCCAGCAGTGCTTTGAAAGAATAAGACAAAAGATTCAATTTATTTTTACTTATATAAACATTCTCAGGTTGAAAAATGATCCAATTAAATGATCCCAGCTATTCGGGAGACTGAGGCAGGTTGATTAGTTGAGTCCAGGAGTTTGAGAATAGCCTGGGCAACATAGCGACATCCCTGTCTCACAAAAAAGAAAAAAAAAAATAAAAAAGAAAAGAAAAAATTTAATAATAAAAAAATAGGCTAAGGATTCGGATAGACATTTCACTAAAGAAGATACATAGATAGCAAGTAAGCACATTTAAAAAAACCCCTAACATTGTTAGTCATTTGGGAAATGTAAATTATAATCACAATGATGTGTCACTATATAAGAATGGCTAAAAATTACAAGACTGACAATACTGTAAAGAACGTAGAACAACTGGAACTCTCCTGTGGTTGGGTGTCAAGGAGTGTAAAATGGTATGGCCACTTTTGGAAACAATTTAGCAGTTTCTTATGAAGTTAAACAAGCACATACCATATGCTTTTGTTTCCTATTGCTGGAACAAATCGCCACACACTCAGTGACCTGAAACTACATTCATTTGTTGGTTTGAGATTCTTCAGGTCAGAAGTCTTGAGCAGGGTGATGGGTTTTCTGCTCGTGGTATCACGGGACTGACAGACATGAAGGTGTGGGCCAGGCTGAGTCCAGTTCTGGAGGCTTCTGGATGAAATCTGCTTCCGAGCTCATTCAGGTTATCGGCAGTATTCGGTTCCTTGCAGTGGCAGGCCTGGGCTCACCATTTCCTTGCTGGGTGTCACCGGGTTCTCTCCAGTGCCTAAGGCCATCCACATTCCTTCTCACAGACCCCCTTCAGCCAGTTAGGACCTAGTGAGCTCAACAGGTGGTTCAAATCTCTCTGACTTCCTTTTTCACTTACTTTTTAGCTTTTCTTTTCTTTTTTTTTTTTTTTGAGTTGGAGTCTCACTCTGTCACCCAGACTGGAGTGCAGTGGCCGCTCCCGGCCACCGCAGCCTCGACCTGCTGGGCTCCGGCGATCCTTCCGCCTCAGTCTTCCAAGTAGCTGGAATTACAGGCATGCGCTACCACGGCTGGCTAATTTTTTGATTTATTGTAGAGATGAGGTCTCGCCTGCCCAGGCGGGTCTCGAACCCGTGGGCTCCGGCAGTCCACTCACCTCAGCCTCCCAAAGGCGCGGGATTACAGGCTGAGCCACTGAACCCGGCTAGCTTTTCTTTTCTTTTATGAGTCGGGGTCTCACTCTGTCACTCAGGCTGAAGTGCAGTGGCACGATTACAGGGCACTACAGCCTCGACCTCCTGGGCTCAGGTGATCCTTTGGCTTCAGCCTCCCGAGTAGCTGGGACTATAGGTGTGCACCACCATACCAGGCTACTTACCAGCTTTTAAAGTGCTCACGTTGACTAAGTATGGTGGCTCATGCCTATAATCCCAGAACTTTGGGAGGCTGAAGCAGGAGGAATCGCTTGTGCCCAGGAGTTTGGACAGCCTGGGCAACACAGTGAGACCTTATCTCTACAAAAAAATTAGCCAGGTGGTGGCGCACACCCATATTCCCAGCTACTTGGGAGGCCAAAGTAGAAGGATCACCTGAGTCCAGGAGGTTGAGGCTGCTGTGTGCTGTGATTATACCAGGGCACTCCCACCTGGGTGACACAGTGAGATCCTTACTCAGTAAATAAATAACAATAAAGGGCTCACATGATTGGATCAGGCCCACTCAGGTCATTTCTGCAGCACTCCCTGGTGGTCTAGTGGTTAGGATTCCCCTCTCAGATCATTTCGGAAAGGGTGGCACAGCATGGGAACGATATCTTATATTAGCAGATTTCACCTCTACTCAAGGGGGAGGGGATTGCAAAGGCCAGGGCCACTAGGATACCATGTGATCCAGCCACTCCAGCCCTGGGTTTTTACCTAAGAGAAATATGTCTATGCAAAAGACTTGTAGGTGAGTATTTATATAGCTAAAACCCAGAAAGAACTCTAATGTCCATCAGCTGGCGAATTAAGAAGACAAGTTGGGGTATGTCCATTCAATGGGAAACCACCCTCAATGGGAAACCACCCGACAACAGAAGGAACAGACTCTTGACGTGATAGCAGCATAGAGGAATCTCAGAAGCATCATGTTACACAAAGGACTCTTGACACAAAAAACCACAGATGACTTAATTTACAGGAAATTCCAGAAAAGGCTAATTCTAGTGGCTGCCAGGGGTCAGGTCGAGGGGAGAGGGGACTGGCTGTAAACAGGTGCAAGGGAACTTTGGAGGTGACGGACATGGGTTGTGTCATGACTGTGGTAGTAATGACATGATTCTATACGTTAGTCAGTACTCACCGAATTGTACAATTCAAATCAGTGAATTTCATTACATGCAAGTTATTTTAATTTCATTTAATTTTAATTTCATTTAATTAATATTTAATTTCATTAAATGCAACTTAACAAAACTGAAAAAAGAATAGGTTTTTAATGTTTTTGGGGGGAGTTGGGGTCTCGCTCCACCACCCACGCTGGAGTGCAGTGGCACAATCATGGCTCACTGCAGCCTCCAACTCCCTGGCTAGGGCAGTCCTCCTTTCTCAGCCTTCAGAGTAGCTGCGACTATGGGCATGTGCCACCATGCCCAGATAATTTTTTAAAAGAAAAGTTCTCGCTATGTTGCCCAGGTTGGTCTCAAATTCCTGGGCTCAGGCAATCCTCCCACCATGGCCTCCCAAAGTGCTGGGATTACAGGCGGGAGCTGCCACACCTGACTCAAGACTTTCTTAACAGTTTCTAGTGCAATTTTAACAATGTCTTAACTGTATCTAATGCAAAAATAAGCCTGTGGCTTTTTTGTTTGTTTGTTTAGGTTGGAGTCTCACTCGGTTGCCCAGTCTGGGGTGCAGTGGCACACTCACGGCCACCACATCCTGGACCTGCTGGACTCAGGTGATCCTTCTGCCTCAGCCTTCCAAGTAGCTGGAACTACAGGCACATACCACCAGCTAGTTTTTTGATTTATTGCAGAGACGAGGTCTTGCCAAGTTGCCCAGGCTGGTCTCGAACCCCTAGACTCAGGCAATCCTCTCGCCTCTGCCTTCCACAGTGCAGGGATTATAAGCAGCTAAATATGCCTATTTAAAAAATTCATAGCATTAATTGTAAGTGGGACAGCATAGTCATCTGATGGCTATCTACCTCTCTGTGCTAGACCATAAACTCCGTGAGTTCAGGTGGTGGGTGTCTGTTTCCCACTGCATCCCTGTCCCTGGCACACAATGGGCCTTCGATAAATACTTGTCGAATTAATGAATACCCTCTCCCCCGGAGCAATTCCAAACACTGGAAAATCTGTGCATAGCTTTCCTCCAGCCCATCTCTGGCTCTCTTCAATTTCATTGCTGGAATCTTCCCTGAAGCACAGTTGAAAGTGGGGCGGTTGGAAACCACTCATTTAGCCAGGTTACACTGTAGAAACCGCTTATCTGGGCCGCATGCCCGGTGCACAAGTAGCCTACCACTGCATGGGCTGTGGGAGGAGGAACAGCAGAGCTCAGGCTCTGCACTACCTCCCCAGTTCCTCTGCCTTCCCGTCTTCTTCTGTCACCACAGACTAAGCACCCTATTTTACCTCAAGGCTTAAATTCAAGGTTTTTCTTTTTATGCATATATGGTTCACCTTAACATGAACAAAACGTATGGATTAGCATCAGCCAGAGAGCACAGTCGTTTGGGACCTAGTGTGGCATTAACAGAAGCCAGAGAGTGCAGAGGCCTTTGGGCTGGAGCCAACAGCTCCCTCGGAGAGGGTGAAGGCCA